>OX463243.1:98692346-99382428 GCA_949820135.1 Sylvilagus floridanus
CCCAGCCACAATCTGCCGCACTGTGTCCTCGCCGCGTCCTGCCAGGCACAAGTGCTGCTGAGCCCACAGCGCACAGCCCTCAGGGACCCCGCTGCCTAGCCAACCCACGTCTGCAGCCGGTGCTGATGGCCCCACGCTGAAGACGGAAGATGCAGAGCCTGGCCCTGCCCAGCCACACTCGTCCCCCAGCAGCTCCCGCTGTCCTGGCCCTCTGTGCCGAGGCGCTCTGCCGAGCTCGGTCCTGGGGAGGAACCACAGTAGCCAGGCCACGCCTTCCTGTCAGGCTGGGGGTGACACCAAGTGCATGAGGACACAGGGACAGTGGGGGGCTGGGTCACTGTAGGACACAGGGACAGTGGGGGCCAGGTCATTTCACGGGGACACAGAACAGTGGGGGGCCCGGGTCACTGCAGGGGGACACAGGGATGGGGGGCCCAGGTCACTGTAGGAGGACACAGGGACAGTGGGGGGCCGGGTCACTGCAGGGGACACAGGGGCAGTGGGGGGCCGGGTCACTGCAGGGGGACACAGGGATGGGGGGCCGGGTCACTGTAGGAGGACACAGGGAATGGCGGGGCCGGGTCACTGCAGGGGGACACCGGGGCAGTGGGGGGCACGGGGTCACTGCAGGGGGACACAGGGGCAGTGGGGGCCGGGTCACTGCAGGGGGACACAGGGATGGGGGGTCCCAGGGTCACTGTAGGAGGACACAGGGATTGGGGGGCCGGGTCACTGCAGGGGGACACAGGGGCAGTGGGGGCCGGGTCACTGCAGGGGGACACAGGGGCAGTGGGGGGGATAGGAGCCCGAGGTGCCCGGCTTGAGAAGACCGGGAGGCTGGCTCCCTGGTGGCGGGGCCTCACCTCAGGTAGCGGCGGATGGGCTCACAAGCCACCTCCCGGATGACCATGGAGGGGTCCAGCACACGCAGCAGCCTTGATGGCCGAGATGTAGAGGGTGATGATGTCACACGTGTTGACACCTGCGGGGGTGGGGAGCAGCGGTCACTCAGAGTCCTGGCAGCAGCCCCCAGGTGCTGGTGCCAACGCCCCAAGTGGGCAGCCTACAGGTCTCCTCCCGGGACCTTGCTCCCTAGGGGACCACAGGGAGCTGACACCACCCCCACTTCCACTTCTCACAAGCACTTTCTCCAGAAGCTTCATAGAACCAGGCAGGCTCCTGTTCTGAGAAGCCACCCACCCCAGGCCAAACCATGTGGGCCCTGCCTTCCTCCAGGAGTGTGCCGGCCCAGGGTCTGAGCCAGGGCTGAGGCACCTGGGTGAGGAGCCGGGCCTCCAGCGCAGCCTTGAGCGACACGAGCAGCTGCTGCCGCTGGTCCGTCCGCTCCAGGCAAGTACTTGAGGTCCTCGATGGCCGGCCGGGAGTCTGGGAAATCTGTGGGGAGGGGGCCGCCCTCAGAGCACGCCCGCGCCCGCACCCACACACACGGGCAGGCCGGGAAGGTGCACGCAGTGAGGACACACGGGCTGCAGGCGCTCTGGGGATGGCACGCTTTCACAGGCGGCGTCTCTGAGCACAGCAACCCCTAGGGGCAGTCACCGCCCACCAGGCCGAAGGGGCAGAGGCCAGGGAGCCAGCAGGGTGTGGCCAGGACGTGGGGCGGCACGCGGCACACCCGCACGATGCTGAAGAGCTCCTCGATGCGCAGGCTGGCGTAGGTGCGGTACAAGAACCTCTGCACATGCAGCGCCAGCGCCGCAGAGTGTTGCCGGCCTCTGGGGACGCGGGCCGGGCGGGGCCGTCCTGCAGAAAACACCTTGCCCAGCCAGCCGACCACCCTCTCGATCCACTGTCGGAGAGCCCCCATGTGTGAGTGACAGCGAGCCCAGCCAGCCCAGAGGCTGCCCACCCTGCTGGTCAGGCCTCGGCAGGCCCGCCTCACCCCTGCAGGGCGGGCCCTGCCCCCAGCACCCCGTTACGCCTCACACCCTGCTGCACATCGGGGCCGGGCAGGTCCCTAGCAGGCAGGGGCCACAGACTCAGCCGTGGTGGCGACTGAGTGCCTGCGTATCCACAGGCCCCCCACGGGCCCACTGGCCCAGACACCGCCTCAGGTGCAGCACACGGCCCCCAGTCCCCCCACCCCCCCGTCCCCTCACCCCCCCCAGTCCCCACACACTACCCCCAGGCTGCACACTGCTCCTAGTCCCCCACACGGCCCCCCATTCCCCTCACCCCCCCAGTCCCCACACTACCCCCCAGGCCGCACACTGCTCCCCAGTCCCCCCACCCCCCCGTCCCCTCACCCCCCCCAGTCCCCACACTACCCCCAGGCTGCACACTGCTCCCTAGTCCCCACACGGCCCCCATTCCCTCACCCCCCCAGTCCCCACACTACCCCCAGGCCGCACACTGCTCCCCAGTCCCCACACGGCCCCAGTCCAGCACTGCCCTCTGGCGCCAGCGTGGGCCGGGGGAGGGCCCACCTTGTGGAACTCGCGCAGGAAGGAGCGCTCGTACTCGCCCCGGCAGCGGTCCTCCATGCGCTCCCGCGTCACCTGGTGCAGGGTGGTGGTCACCGCCTCAGCACTCACGCGCTCCAGCAGGCTGAGCCTGTGCCTGGGGGAGAGCCTGTGTGGGACACGGCACAGCCACGCGGCCGGGGCACATCAGAGCGCACGAGCAGGGCCCCGCAGGGGACACACGCAGGGCACCCCACAGGGGGCACACGCAGGGCACACACGAGCACACCCCACAGGGGACACACCCAGGGCACACACGAGCACAACCCCACAGGGGACACACCAGGGCACACACGAGCACACCCCACAGGGGGGACACCAGGGCACACACGAGCACACCCACAGGGGGCACCCCAGGACACACACGAGCACACCCCACAGGGGACACACCAGGGCACACACGAGCACACCCAACAGGGGGCACCCAGGACACACACGAGCACACCCCACAGGGGACACACCAGGGCACACACGAGCACACCCCACAGGGGACACACGCAGGGCACACACGAGCACACCCCACAGGGACACACCAGGGCACACATGAGCACACCCCACAGGGGACACACGCAGGGCACACACGAGCACACCCCACAGGGACACACGCAGGGCACACACGAGCACACCCCACAGGGACACACCCAGGACACACACGAGCACACCCCACAGGGGACACACCAGGGCACACATGAGCACACCCCACAGGGGACACACCAGGGCACACACGAGCACACCCCACAGGGGACACACCAGGGCACACATGAGCACACCCCACAGGGGACACACCAGGGCACACACGAGCACACCCCACAGGGGGCACACACAGGGTACACACGAGCACACCCCACAGGGGACACACCAGGGCACACACGAGCCCACCCCACAGGGACACACCAGGGCACACACGAGCACACCCCCACAGCGGACACACCAGGGCACACACGAGCACACCCCACAGGGGGGCACCCCAGGACACACACGAGCACACCCCGCAGGGGGCTGCAGGACAAGACACTGACACGGTTCTGGACCCTGCCCGCAGCCTCTGTGTCAGGTGGACGCTGGCCCTCCAGGTGGCCAGGGCGGCAGGCATGGCCATGGGGGAACCCCGCTGCCCTCCTGGGACGGGTTCTGAGGAACCAGCCGCACAGCTGCCCTGGCTGCAGACTGGCCTCCAGCGGCTCTCGGGATCAGCGAGAGGTCTCCAGTCCCTGCCCCGGGGTGGACCCAGCAAAGGCCCGTCAGAGCCTCCCCGACCGTGCCGGCAGCTGGACCGCTCCCGCCGTCCCCTAAGAGCCCTCTCCCAAACAGCCGCGCGCGCCTCTGTCCGGTGTGAGGAATCACCCCTGCGGCCGCGGGCAGTGCGACCGCTAGGGGGCGACAGCAGGGCCAGACCTGCAACCGCCACGTCCCAGCTTCCCCGGAGCGCCGAAGACACCTGCTGCCCCCTGCTGGCCCGGAGCAAAGAGCCAGCAAGCCCGCTCCGCGCCGGCGCTTCCGCGCTCCGGTGCTGCAGCCCGAGCCGCCGTCCACAAGCCCAGCTCCGCGCCCGCGCCCCGGGCCGTTCGGGTCCCGGCCGCTCCACTTCCGACCCAGCTCCCTGCTAAGGTGCATGGGAAAGCGGCGGCAGATGGGCCAAGCGAGCGCCCGCGTGGGAGATCCGGATGGAGCTCCTGGCTTGAGCCTGGCCCAGCCCTGGCCATCTGTCCCTTCGGGAGGGAGCCGGAGAGCAGAAGGCCTCTCTCTTTCTCTCTGCCCCTTCTCTAACTCTGCCTCCCAGATAAATAAACCCCGAGAAGGCAGCAAACCCCCAGGCTCCCGCGGCCTCAGCACAGGCGAACTCGGAGCCCTGGGCTAGGCAGCGAGGAGGCGAGGGCCGCGGCTCGCCGCACGGGGCCCCGCAGGGCGCGGGCAAGGGCGTACTCACAGGACCTGGCTGAGCTGCTGGAACTGCTCCAGCGCCTGGCGGCACCAGCAGCGCTGCTTGTCGCCGCCGCAGCCGCACACAGGGGGCTCTGCAGGAGCCGGTAGTACCGCCGGCGGGCGTAGCGGCTGTCCAGCTCCCCCTCCAGCTCCGGGTCCGTGCCCCCCTCCCCCTTCCTCTTGCTCTGCATGTAGACCCGCAGGAAGCGCCCGTAGAGACGCTGCACCATCTCCTGGAAGCTTCTGGGCGTGGAGAAGAACAGCACGCCCCGCAGCATGGTGTGCACCCTCTCCCGCAGCCCCTGCGCGCCGGGGCCCTGCAGCAGCCCCAGGCGAGCCACTTCTCCAGGAGCTCCAGGCTGCGCAGGTAGGGGTCCAGGCGGCTCTCCAGCAGGCCGAAGGCGTCGAGGAGCAGCAGGAGGCACTGGGGCTCGTCGGCCGCGTTCTCGCGCTGCGCGAGCGCGTTCCAGAACTCGGGGGCGATGTGGGCCTGCAGGTCGTTCTGCAGCACCTCCACGAACCACTCCTCCAGGACCGAGTGCAGGCCGTGGCCCCTCAGCACCTCCACGGCGGCGCGCAGCTCCTCCTCCTTGGGTGGCACCGCGCCGCTGGTCCGCGAGGACGCCTGCGGGGCAGCAGCCGCTGAGCGGAGGGGCGAGGGGCGAGGGGCGAGGGGCGAGGGGCGAGGGCGAGGCGGGAGCGGACGGAGCCAGCAGAGGCTGGCGACCAGCGGACGCCCCGCGCGGGCCCGCCACCCTGCTCCCGGGCCTCACCAGTCCCAGCGCCGCCGGAGGCACCAGCCCGGTGCTCACGGTATTCCAGGCCACCAACAGATCCTGCCCAGGCCCGGGGCCGCCATCCCCCTGCACCCCCGCCGCCTCCATCTTCGCACACTCGCTCTCAGAGACCCCACCCCCCACCCCTGCGGCGCGGCGTCCGGAGATGACGCAGCTGGGCGCGGCGCGCAGCCGTGACGCACAGGCGGGGCGCGCGGCAATGACGCGTCGGCCGGCGCGCCGTCGGGGAGAGTGCGCAGGCGCAGACGGGGGCGGCGCGGCGGTTGGGGCGGCGGGCCGTCCGAGCGCTAACCATGACCCAGCAGGGCGCGGCGCTGCAGACCTACAACAACGAGCTGGTCAAGTGTGAGCGGCGGGCCTGTCGGGGAGGCCGTGGGGGCCGCAGGGCCCGGCTCCGGGGACTGTCGGTGCGTGGCCTCGGCTCCCGTAGCGCGGACGCCACGGGCCGGCCTTCCCCGGGGCGTTGTGTGGCTCAAGCGGCTGCACGCGGTCCGGCCCTGCCCGCGCCAGGGCTGGGACCGAGGGCCCCGGGGGCGGGACCGTGGCCTTGCGCGGGCAGGCGGGCGGCTGCGCAGCCTCCGGCCCCGGTCCGCGGCGCTGACCTCCGGGCCCGCCGTAGGCATGGAGGAGCTGTGCCAGAAGCGGGAGGAGCTGTGCCAGCAGATCCAGCAGGAGGAGGAGGAGAAGCAGCGGCTGCAGGTCGAGGTGCGGCAGCTGACCGAGCGGCTGGCCCGCGTCAACGAGAACCTGGCCTGCCAAGATCGCCTCCCGCAACGAGTTCGACCGGACCATCGCGGAGACGGAGGCCGCCTACCTCAAGGTGGGGGCTCGGCAGGTGGCCGGGCTTGCCCTGGGCTTGTCCCCGGCGGCTGCTGCCCAGGGCTGGCAGAGCCAAGCCCGCCTGGCCCTGCAGCCTGGGGAGGGAAGGGAGGGAGGGTCCCCCACCCCGGGTCGGGCAGTGAGTCTCCCCGTCGGCGCAGATCCTGGAGAGCTCGCAGACCTTGCTCAGCGTCCTGAAGAGGGAGACCGGGAACCTGACCAAGGCCACCATGGCCGCGGAGCAGAAGGGCAGCGGCGGCAAGGACAGCTGACGGGCCGCCGCCTGGTTCTCCCCTGAAGCAGCTGCAGCCGCACTGTGGCCCCGGGTGACCAAGAAGCCGCCCCAGACACAGCCCACGGCGAGGGTCCTGGCTTCCCGCGCACCCAGGCCCTGGCGTGTTGGACTCCAGGTGGGCTCTGCAGCCCCCACACGCCTGGCGCTGGCCTCTGCTCAGCAGTGGTGGCCAGGCCGGCGGGGCGGGGGCGGGGCCCAGCGCCCTGACCTGCCAGTAAAGATTGTATTTGTACCGAGCCCTGGCAGCCTGTGCCTGTGCCGCGTCAGCCGTGGGGCTGCGTGCCCCCCCCCCGGAGCCAGTCCCCGCCCAGCCCGTGCCTGAGGCTGCCCTGCTGTCCCTGTGGAAGGAGAGCTGAGGGTGCCCGCCCCACCCCAGGAAACCGGACGGGGCTCTGCCCCTCTGTGCCCGCGTGTGTGCATCTGTCCACGGAGGGCACCCGTCCCACTCAGCCAGGGCCGGGGCTCCGTCCTCCTGCCCGTTTCAAATTCCTGCTCCTCTGGGGCTGGCACCGTGGCCTAGCGGGTAAAGCAGCTGCCTGCAATGCCGCTGCTCCGCCCCCTGCCAGCCCCTGCTGCTAAGGCACCTGGGAAGGCAGTTAGGAAGCTGGCCCAGTCCTCGGCCCCTGCACTGTGCGGGAGACCTGGCGGAAGCTCCCGATTGGCTCAGCTCCGGCCGTGGTGGCCATTTAGGGGGTGAACCAGTGGGTGGGATCTGCCACTCCTTCACTCTAACTCCGCATTTGAAGTAAATAAATCCTTAGGGGGAAAACAGTGCTCATTGATGCCACCACTGTGCCCGCAGGTGCTGGTGCCTCTGCTGTCCACAGGCCGTGTCCACCACCCCCGCCTGCCCAGGCCCCAGCCTCAGCAGCCTGTCCGCCTGCAGTGACCAAGGCCCAGCTGCCGCCTGGACTGGGGTCCTGGAAAGGCCGGCACCCCCCCCCCAGAACACTGCCCCCCACCCCCCCCAGAGCCTGGTGGCTTCTGACAAGGGCTTTGTTTTTGAAGGTTTTTTCCGTCTGCTGGTCCTCTCTCCACATGGCCACAACAGCCAAAGCTGGACCAGACGTCACACCCCTGAACTCCACGCAGGTCTCCATGGGGTGCAGGGACGACAGCACTTGGGACACATCTGCTGCTGTCCCAGGTGGAGCAGCCGGGCCCTGAATAGTCCCTCACCGGGACGCTGCAGCTTGGCAGTGGCTTTCCGAGTCACGCCACAGCAAGGGCGGGTCTGACCACCCTGGAGGGGAACCAGTCCCCGGCCTGCTACCCAGCCTGGCCTTCCCAGCCTTCAAGCCGCTGCTTCCACCTTGTCTAGCCTGCCCTGCCTCTGGTCCTTCTGCGAAGTCACCTCAGACCCCACAGCCACAGCCCCCGCCCGCTCTCCAGGGCCCACAGCTGGGCATGGGAAGCAGGGAGGTGGGACTCCAGTGAGGGGGTGAGAGCCTGGCCCCTGCTGTGGGGGCCCCGCCCATGCTCCCTGTCACGCCCCTCTGGCCCCGCCCACACCCAGCCTCACCTCACTCCAACCCACGCCCCCCAGGTCCCCACAGTCCACGAGGGGCAGAGGCATCCTCAGTGCTGTTTATTTAGAGCCCACTATCGCGACCTGCCGTTCACAAGGGGTGGGGGTGGGGCTGGGAGTCCTGCAGAGACAGGTGGCAGGACGGGGCCCACTCGGCTCCCCACCACCTGGCAGGACCCCGGGCCTCCCCAGAGGCTGCTCCCTTTTCTGCCTTCAGCCCCCAAAGCTAGGGCCAAAGACTGAGACTCAAAGAGCCCTGGAGCCCCAGCAGGGCTGTGGGACCACAGAAGAAGGGGGGAGGACAGGGGCAGAGCCAGCCGGCGGGGGAGGGGCAGGTGCCACCTTGGCTGGGATCAAGAAGTAGAGGGCTGGCTCGCTGCGGAAGTCGGAGAGGTCGTCGTGGCTGGCAGGGGTGAGCTGGAAGAGAGTGCGGAGTAGCCACAGGGTTTGTCCTGCTGCCAGCCGCCCACCCTCCTGGCCGCGGGTGGCCCTCCCCCCGCTCACCGTGACCTCGCCAGGCGGGGGCTCGGCTTCACGCACAGCCTGCTCCAGCGTCTGCTCCTGCCATCTGCTGAAGGCCACAGAGTGCTTCGGGGTGTAGCTGGACAGGCCTGAGGGCCGAGCAGGACAGGTGGACATGTGGGCCAGGCCCCCGCCGCCAGGCTCCCCGCCACGCAGGCCGGCACTCACCTGTGCTCCCGCCTGGCCGCTCAGGCCCCACGCTGCCCACAAATGTGGCTCGCGGCAGGAAGAGCGTGAAGGGCTTCTCAGGGCCAGGCCCCTCCTCCTCGTCCTCCTCGTCCTCAGTCCCCATCCCCGTCCTCCTCGTTCTCCTCCTCTGCCTCCTCATCCTGCACCAAGGAGCTCTCGGAAGGGTACTCGAAGGTGGTGTGCAGGCTCTTGTCGTTGAAGGAGATCTTCATCTGGGGACAGATGCACGGCGGCATGGCGACGTCGGCCGAGCCGAGCCAGTGTCCGGGGTGAGCTCACGCCTTCGCCAGGGGCCGCCAGCTCCATTCCGAGCCCAGAGCGGGCCCGAGGGCGACAGGGGGCTCCTGCTCCCAAGCTGTCCCAAGGGAGGCCCCTCCTGGACCTGCACGGAGGGCTGAGCGAGCAGGCAGGCCCCGCTGGGCAGGACGCGGAGCGCCCACAGGGCTGCCGGGTAATGATATGCAGCCATCTAGCAGCTCGAAATACTAAACTCCTGGGCACAGGACACCACAGCTCAAGTTCAAGTTCTCCCTTCTCCCTGGGGGAGAGCCACGGCCACCCAGTGACAGACAGGAGGGAGCCTCAGAAGCAGCCAGCTCACTGGGGTGGGCGAGGTGACCCCTGACCTCTCCCCTCCCCTCCCCGGCCAGGGCCGGCCCCCCGTCCCTGGGCTCCTGCCCTGGGTGTCAGCACAGCTCACACAGAGGTCTCAGGAGCAGGCAGGCCCAGACCCCGGGAGGCTGGGCAGAGGCCAGCACAGCGGGGCTGGCCAGCAGAGCCCACAGGCACCCACCTGCACCAGCTGGCTCAGGGATGGGGACCCCCAGCCCTCCGGGACAGACACTCCCATAGGGGCCCAGCCTGCCAGGCCCATCCCCCACCACTAAGAACCAGCGGGCCGGCTGCCAGAGCCCAGGCTCAGCACCCTTGTCAGTCCACATGACCAGCTCCTCGTGGGGAGGCCTTGGGGGCTGGGCACACTGAGCCTGGCACAGCCTGGCCCACAGGCCATCTGCCCCCAGCTGGGGCCCGGGGGCCCTCTGGGTGCAGGTCAGTGGGTCACAGGGCAGCCCATGATTCATGCTGCTGGGAACAGGACACAGGATGGGTGGGAGGGCGTGGCCAGGGCTGGCACCCAGTGCGGCTGGTCACCGGGCCTCTTGGGGACTTTGCCCGTGGCACGGAGCACAGCAGCAGACAGGTGGGCCCTGGCCGGGGAACCTCCCACTTCCACAGGGGCCTTTGTTCTCACTGCACCTGCCCTGCCTGTTCACGCCCAGCTCCAGTTACCACCCGCCCAGCTGCAGATGGCCCTGCCCCGCCCACTTCTCCCACAACACACACGGCCTCCCATCCCCCCGCAGCCAGAGCTCCCACAAGGGACACAGCAGGGAGCTGTTTAGGTAGAGTGTCCACAAAGCTTGCGCCCTGGGGCCAATGCAGCCCCCAGCCCAAGGCAGTCCCTCTGGGGGCAAGGAGGGTGCCAGCCAGGCTGAGTCAGAACTGGCCTGGAAGCTGGGTGGAGGCTACGCTCCAGAGGGCAAAGGGGAGGGGAAGGAGCCGGCCAGGTGGAGCTCCTCTGGCGAGAGGCCGCAGGGCCCAGTCCCACGGGAGGCGGCTGTGGGGAGCCAGGCCAGGGCCGCACCCTCGGCTGTGCGGCCAGCAGGGGCCACTGCCCAGAGGGAGCCAAGCGGCTGCGTTCTGCCCGCCCTCCGGGTAAACCCCGGGGTCACCAGTGACCAGGGGAAGCAGGGAGGTGACCCACGCCGGGGCTGGTGGGCGACGCCAGCATCCGCGTGCTGCTCCACTTTCCAGTCCAGCCAATGGCCTGGGCAAGCAGCAGGTGTCCAAGCGCTTGGCCCTGCACCCTGTGGGAGACCCGGAAGAAGCTCCTGGCTTCATTCACCCTGATCCAGACCCAGCTGTCGCAGCCCCTTGGGGGTGACCCCAAAGATGGAATGGAAGATCATCAGTCTTTGTCTAAGTCTGCCTTTCACATACATAAATAAACCTTTGAAAAAAAAAAAAAAAAAACAGCAGGAAGACCTGGGCCAGGCCCCAGCCCGCAGGGGTGCTGGGAGGTGCAGGCACACACACGGCCGGGGCCCTGGAGGCTGAAGGCCAGGCAGCCTCGCAGGCCGGCTCCTCCTGGGTGGGCAGCTGGTGCGGCCACCTGGCCACGCCGGGCTCAGCCATCTGGACTCAGGATGGCACGGAGATCAGCGCCATCCGGTGCCCTGTCAGTCACACCTCCTCTTGCTCCTTCTCACCCCAACTCCCCCCAGTTCTGCTTCCAGCTGGGGCAGGATGGCCTGGCCCTAGCAGCAACCCAGGCAGGCGCTAGGCTGGCCGTGGGTGAATGATCCCGGCCAAGGGCGGGCGCTCCAGCCTCGGTCTCGTACCGCTTCCATTTCCTGGGGCAAGGTGGGGAGGGGGCCACCCCACATTGTAGCCAGAGCCAACGGTCAGAGGCACACCAGGGAGAAGCAGGCCAAGGGGCAAGGGAGGGAGGAGGCGGAGGCCAGCCCTAGAGGCAGCCAGGGACGTCACAGCGGGCCCAGCCCTGATCCAGGGGGCGTGGACGCCTGCCCGGCTCTGGCGTCAGCATCAGCAGATGGAGCCGGCAGGGCCTGAGGCTGGGAGAGCCTTAGACTCCTCGGGGCGCTGTCCCAGCAGCGGGGGAAAGTGCATCTCTCCGGAGCCAGTGGGGGGGGGGCTGGCCTTGGAACTTATCCCGGGCGACAATCACAGGCGCTGGAGGAACCGGGAGGACTCCCAAGAGCACTTCCGTGTGCCCAGGGGACCCACGCCGCAGCAGCTCCTCGCTGGGTGCCAGCTGCACTCGGGGCCTTTCCCCTGAGGCCCCAGCGTCACACCCCTAGGTGTGGCCGGCCCAGCTGCACCGCCAGGTGGAAGGAGCAGGCGGGACCCGCTGCTCTTACCACCAGCTCCGGTCCCTTCCAGCTTCGAGCTGGTTCTAACCCACCATAGCAGACCGCCCCTCAAAGCCAGGCCAGGCAGGGCCCTCTTCCCAACGGGACCCCCAGAGGGACAGCCCTGCGAGCCGGCAGGAGGCTGGCCCCCCACCCTGCCCGCTCGGCTCTGCCCCCACCACTGACCTTCTTCCTCGAGGAGCCGGCCTTGGTGAGGCAGGACTTCTGCAGGGCCAGGTAGCCGCCAATCACCTCGATCTCGTGCACGGTGGGGTAGCGCTTCTTCAGCACCGTGCCCAGGAGGCCGCCGGCCTCTCCCTGCAGCTCCTCGGCCTCGTGGGGCTGCTGCTGCCCGTTGGCTGGCCCGCAGGGCTGCTCCTGCAGAACCGCGGGCTTCCTCTTGGGCACCACCACGAAGGTGTTGCCGCCCCGGTGCTGGAGCTCCGCCGTGTGCCCGGGCCTGGCCGGGTGCGGGAGGTGCTGGGGAGGCGCACCAGCCCCAGGGCAGGGCAGCTTGGCTTCCTGGGGGCCCTCGTCCTCAGAGTCCACCTCGTCGATATAGGTGACTGGCAGCCCGGGCTCCCGGCCATTCTTGGCCAAGCCGGGAGCCCTGTCGCTCTGGACAGGCTCAGCTTCCGCAGCAGCCGGCAGGAACGGGGGTGGCGGGGGCAGCCCGCCGCCCGGGGCGGCCCCATCCGTGAGGGTGATGGCTGGCCTGGCACCGGCCCCCCAAGGCTCCGCCGCGGCCTCTGAGGGGCTCCTCCCCAGGGCAGACGCAGCGCCTCCAGACCCCGGCTGGGCTCCAGGCCCCGGGCTCCGGGCGGCCCAGGCCGCCGACTGCCTGTCCCGGGAAGGAGCAGCTGCCTCGAAGGCCTTGCGCTTTGGGACAAACACGAAGGAGTTCCGGGAGTTCACGCGCAAGCTGGCCAGGGCTCGGGCCTGCAGGTCGCCCGAGGGGATGGCCTCCAGGTCTGGCGTGGGGGCCGGCAGTATCTCGAAGGAGTCGTTGGCGCTGGTGGCGGCGGAGACCCACCGGCGCTGGCTGGGAGTGGCACTGGCAGGGCTGGGCGCGGCGGCGGTGGCACTCGGGGTCCCGGGGCTGGGGGGCGGGACGGCGGGAGGCGCCGCCGTCCCCGCCTTTGGCTTCCACTCTCCGGGCCCGGGAGGGGCGCACGCCGGCGCGCAGGCAGGGCCGGGCCGGGGCTCGGGCGCCGCGCCGCGGTGCAGGCCGCGCGGGTGGACGGTGAACGAGTTGCTGCCGGTCTTCTGCACGAACTCGCCGCGCCGGGACCCAGGGCCCGCCCCATCGGCGGGGCGCGCGGGCTGCAGGCAGGCGGCGCGCTCGGCGGGCGGCGGCGGCGGGGCGCGGGGTGCGGGCGGCGGCGGCCGGGCGCGTTCCGGGCTCCCGCGGCGGCGCGGCGCGGCCGGGGGGTCGAACTTCTCCAGCAGACGGCTGACGCGGCCGGCCGGCGGCGGCGCCTCGTACACCAGCACCTCGGCGGCGCGGATGCGCGCGGCGCCCGCGGGCGGCGCGGGGCCGGCGGGCGGCGCGGGGCAGCCGGGCGCCGCCTCGATGATGAGGATGTTGTCGGCGCGGATGGTGCGCACGCCCGGCACGCGGCGGTACAGCTCCAGCAGCTGCTGCGCCGGCCGCGCTCCGCGCCTTCGCTCCGACTCGAGCCGCATGAACGGGTTCTCGCGCAGCGGACCCAGGCTCTCGGCCAGCACGAGCTGCTCGGCCGGCCCCGCCGGCGCCGCCCCGGCCCCCGGCCCCGCGCCCAGCGCGGCCAGCTTCGCGCGCTTCCGCTCCAGGATCTCCCGCTTCCAGGCGGGCATCGCGGCGCGCGGCGCCGGCGGCCGCCCCAGGCCGGCCATGGCGCGGGCGCGGCCGGGACGGCGGACTGCGCGGGCGGCCGCAGCCAGCGCGCACCGGGACTGAGTGTCCCGGCCGCCGCCGGCCTTCGCGCCACGGCCACGCCCACCGGACCGCTGCCCATTGGGGGAGGCCCGCCGAGCCCCGCCCCACGCCGGGCAGCCCCACCTGTAGCGGGGGAGGACGACCGGCCCCCTCGGCCCATTGGAGAACCTCCGCTTCGACCCCGCCTACCTGGGGTCCTGATTGGCCGACTTCGGGCCCCGAAAGCCGGCCCCCATTGGAGAAGGCTTCGGACACCGCCCCGGCCTCGCCGCCGCTCATTGGCGGCCCTACTTCCGCCTCTGCGCTCTCGGCTCACCCGGGTGCCCGCCGGACGGGGGCAGGACCTGGCGGGCGGCCAAGAGCAGACCCCTGGGTCCTGCGCCGCGAGTGACCTTGGCTGGACTTGCGACTTCTGCATCGCTCCAGCGCCCAGCCGGTCGCTGAAAGCGCGGGGCAGGAAGGGGCCGCCGGGGCGGCGCCCGGCTCTGCAGTCGGTGCTGCGGCCCCCGGAGCCTCCCGCGCGGGGTCTCGGGGGCTCCTCAGACCTGGCCCCCCCGAACGTGGACCGAGAGAAGCAGGCGCACGGGGCCCGCGTGCTCGGCTAGTTCGCAGTGCAGAAAGGGCCTGGGGGGGGCCAGGGCGTGTGTCCAAGCATCCCACGCTGTGGCCACACCAGGGCTCTCATCGCCCGGCGGCGTAGGGCGTCCCACTTCCTCTGAGGGTGCAGCCTCTCTAGGCCGACCGGTCCTCAGCTTCCTCCCCGGGGAGGGCTGCACGGTGCTCTCAGAATGTCTGGATTGCCAGCAGCAGCTCCCCCACAATGCCACTACTGCCTGTACACCCGCGGCCTCGGGGGCAGGGGAGGGCTCGGGCCCTGGGTCTCTGCAAGGACTCTGGGCTGGTTTCAGCCTGCAGCTGCCAGCGCCTTAACTCTCCTCCTTGTTACGCTGGAGCACCTTGGGGTCCAGCGTCCCCGGACCCTCCTCAAATCACCTCTAACCAACAAGAGTGCCCAGTACTCCAGACCAGCAAAATACCAGCACAAGGGAACCCACTCCCAGCGCCAGCTGGTGTCCGACTCTGACAGAGCGGGTCAGTTCTGGGCCGGAGACATCTTGGTAGTGAGACTGACCCGGCCAGGGGTCTCCCAAGTGCAGCGCAGTGCGGTAGCGAGCCTACAGGACCGGCACCCCTCAGGCAAGGGGACACAGGCCCACAGGCTGGACAGGCTGTCACAGCAGGGTCAGCACACCTGTTCTGGGAAAAGCGGTCCAAGTCCTAGAGGCGGTGGACACTGCTGGACGCCCTACAGCCTCAGGTCAGCACCCGTCCTCGGAGGACGGCCAGTCCCCGTCGGCCAAGGTGCCGAGTGCTGCCCTGCCACTCGGGCTGTGGCCACCATCACACACCCTTCATCCTGAACCCTTCTAAAGGTGGCAGCCTCCCAGCTCACGAGTGCCGGGAAACCAGGGTTCAGGGTAGCTTTGCCCCCGCCCCTGCAGAGCCACACACAGCAGTGCCCTCACCTGGGCGCCCCCCGCTCGCCTCCCCTCCAGGTCCACCCCAAGCCCCACTGCGAGACCCTCGCAGGGGTCCGTCTTCAGGACGCACAGAAAACCCGCGCCTTTCCGGAAAGATTCTCTTCTTTTATTTTTATCGCAGATGTTCCCATTTGGCACCCGACTGGCGTCAGACCAAAGACCCTGACCGACAGAGCCGGCCGCCCCCGCTTCCCACCTGCAGGTCTCAATCCTCAGGGCACCGGGCACCTGTTCCTCTCGGCCAACCCCATGGCAGAGCAATATTCCCAGCTGAGAGCAGACGGGGTCTGACGTCCTTCAGGCCCTGCGTGGTGGCTGGGGTGGAGGACATCGGGCAGGAGATCCACCACCTAACACAGCCTGGACAGCACGGGTGCGACTGGAGCTCTTGGGTCAGCACAGCCGGGCCAGGAAGCCCCTGAGTCCAGCTGGGCGGCTGCTGTGCAGGCCCCGAGCCAACGGAAGAAGCAATTTCAGCCACGACTTCTGGGCAGCAAAGTGGCCACTCGGCTGGGCAGGAGCAGGCGCTGTCTCTGGTGCAGCAGGCGGAGGTGGGGACTCGGCTGGCCCACGCCACGGGCCCGGGGTCCTCACTCCCGGCGCGGGGCTGGCCGGCCCCACAGGCCCGGGCACGCACCCCCGCCGCGGGGCTAGTTGACCCGACAGGCGCGGATCATGAGCAGCTGCAGCAGGATGAAGACGGGCGACGCGATGAGGCCGAACCACAGCTCCCGGGTCTGCTCCACCAGCTTCTGGCACAGCAGCATCTCAAAGACGAACTTGAGGCTCAGCACCGTGAGCACCCAGAAGAGGCGCAGCACGGCCAGCCGCTTCTCCCCGTCCTGGAAGAGGCGCACGGACACGATGGTGGTGAAGTAGGTGCTCAGCCCGTCGGCGGCGAACAGCGGCACGAACACGTTCCACCAGGACAGGCCGGGCGCCAGGCCGTCGGCGCGCAGCGCCAGCAGCACGGAGAACACCAGCAGGGCCAGCAGGTGCACGAAGCTCTCGAAGGGCGCGAAGCCCAGCCACTGCACCAGCTCCCGCAGCGAGAAGAGCATGGCGCCGGCCACGCGCGGCCCGGGGCCTCGCCGGCCACCCCCGCAACCGCCGCGAGCGCGAGGCAGCGAGCGGCCGCGCCGCCGACGCCCCCGGCCTCCGCCCGGAACCCCGCACCGGCCGCCCGCCGACACCCGCGGCGCTCGGACGCCATGCCCCGCCGGGCGCGGCCCAAGTGCGTCACTTCCGGTGGACGGGCGGAAAGCGGAAGTCGCCTCGCCGCGGGCGCCGGCGGTGCACCTGGTGGCGGGGGGACCCCGCCCAGGGGGAGCCCCGATGCCGAGCCCGCAGCTGCTGGTGCTGTTCGGCAGCCAGACAGGCACGGCCCAGGATGTGGCGGAGAGGCTGGGCCGCGAGGCCCGGCGCCGGAGGCTCGGCTGCCGCGTGCAGGCCCTGGACTCCTACGCGGTGGTGAGCGCTCCGGGGGCGCCGGGAGGCAGGGGCTGGGAGGGCAGGCCGAGGGGAGGCGGGCTGGGCCGCGGGGGTGCTCGCAGAGGGCGCCCTCGGGGCGGTGTCCTCGCACGAGGTCTTACCTGCGTGTCTTCCTGTTGAGGTGAACCTGATCCACGAGCCCCTGGTGATATTTGTCTGTGCAACTGCAGGCCAGGGAGACCCCCCGGACAACATGAAGGTAAGGCTGGCCCGGGGGGGCTCCGACCCGCACTTGGAGAGACACTGGCGGTAGTTGCTCTCTGACAGCTGGTGCTGGTTCCGGGCGCAGCCGGGCGCCCTCCGCCGGTGCTGTCGGAGAAGCCTCGTCCACCATGTTCACCGCTCGTGGACAGGCTGGTCTGGTCTCCTGTGGCTCTCGGGGAAGGGCCGTTAGGTCTCGGAGCAGCCTGGGCACGAGCTGGGGCCGGGGCTCCCGGGAGCAGAAGCAGCGAGCCTGCTGGGTGGTCCGTCGGCGCCGGAAGTGCCCGCGGCTGGGGAAGGTGCTAGATCCTAGGGGGGCCCAGCCGCGGGGTGCGAGCAGAGCCTTTGGTCCTGCAGTGAGCGGGGCGTCAGGCCCGGGAGGAGGATGCTTGGCGCTGCAGGGCAGGGGAGGCATGAAGCCAGGCCCAGTGCAGAGTGGCCGGGCAGCCACGGTCAGGCGGATGGGCCGGAAGCCGTGGGGCGACAGCTCTCTCGTCCAGGTCTTCTGTGCACCCACAGAAGGGGTGGTGGGCACACAGGGGCTGAGGCGCCCTTGTAGGGCGGTGGTGGGAGGAGCAGAAGGGCATCTTGGAGGGCTGCTCTGGTCACGGACAAGGAAGGTCAGGGTTCCAGCCCCAGGGGTTCAGGTTTAGGGCTCCTGGGGTGGCCCCGTGAGGGTGGGGAGCTGGGGGGGAGGGGTCCCAGCAGCACAGCCCAGAACCACTGCTGCGGTGGGGAGACGAGGGGAGGTGGCTCGGGAGGCCTTGTGCGCGCCTCCTCCCGGGTGGCCTCGGGGCCAGCCTGCCTCCCATGGATGGTTTCTCGGCACTATGGCAGCATCAGAAGCAGCCATGTTGTTTCAAGTGTCCATGTGCGTCTGCCTGCAAAGCCAGGCCTGGGCCAGGCTGAATCCGGGAGCCCAGAACTCCATCTGGGTCTCCCACGTGGGTGTGGGTGGCAGGGCCCAAGCACTTGAGCCGTCAGCACCGCCTCCTGGGGCGCACAGCAGGAGGCCGGCTTGAAGTGGAGCCCGGGCTCTGACACCGCTCCCCGCGGCTTCAGAACTTCTGGAGGTTCATATTCCGGAAGCGCCTGCCGCCCACCTCCCTCTGCCAGATGGACTTCGCCGTCCTGGGCCTTGGGGACTCCTCCTATGCCAAGTGAGTCCGAGACGGGTGGGCGCTGGGTGGGAGGAGCGAGAGCTGTGTCCCGTCCACACACGCTCTCCGTGGGGCTGGCGCCCCTCCACACGGGTCCGATGAGGCGGGGGCTGCCTCCGGTTTTCCTCGGCCTGCCCGTAAACAAGCAGCAGTGTTGCTCGGCAAACGTGGAAGACGGCCCGGCGGTCCCAGGAGGGCCAGGGTGGCTGTGCCCACAGGTCAGGCACGCCTGAGTCCCTTCAGTGGGAGGCACAGGCAGTGAGGACCTGGGACCAATCCATGTGGTATTGGTGACTGGGGGGGGCGCACTCCCCCCGGAGGAAACCGCGCCCAGGAAGACAGGTGAGCCCCGCAAGTCCTGGCTCCCACCTTCCCACCTGCGGGCACCCGGATGAGGGCCGACGGGAACGAGGCCTGGGCCGGCCGCGCTGTCTCTGCAGGTTCAACTTCGTGGCCAAGAAGCTGTACCGCCGGCTGCTGCAGCTGGGGGGCAGCGCGCTGCTGCCCGCCTGCCTGGGCGACGACCAGCACGAGCTGGGGTGAGAGCAGGGGCGGTGCCGTGGCGCGGCCAGCAAGGCCCCGGCACGGGCAGGACGCCCTCAGCTCGTGCCCGTCCCCCAGGCCTGACGCCGCCATCGACCCCTGGCTGCAGAGCCTGTGGGAGAAGGTCCTGGGGCTGCACCCCGTGCCCCCCGGGCTCGCCGTGATCCCCCCGGGAGTCCCGTGAGTGGGGGCCTCCCCGAGGGGTGGGCGAGGGCCCAGAAGGCAGCCCAGGCCCTGACGCCCACGCCCCCCACAGCTTGCCCTCCAAGTTCACCTTGCAGTTCCTTCAGGAGGGCTCCAGCGTGGCCTCGGAGGAGCCACGCGAGGCTGGTGCTGGCCCTCAGGGGCCGCCCACAGAGCTGCGGCCCTTCCTGGCGCCCATGGTCACCAACCAGAGGGTCACCGGCCCCTCGCACTTCCAGGACGTTCGGCTGATAGAGTTTGACATCACGGGCTCTGGCATCAGGTAAGGGGCCTGACACAGCCTCGTACCCAGACAGGCAGGGGCAGCGGGGTGTGGAGGCGTCCCCGGGAGCTTAGGGGCTCGGGGGGGCGGTGGGCGCAGGGTTCTCGAGCGCCACTGAAGCTGGGAGATGGCGGCTCGGCTGGGGAGGCCTGAGCGTGGCCTCCCTCCACGAGTCCCTCCCCCAACCCCCGCCACGGCCTTGGCTTTCCCACCCAGCTTTGCCGCTGGTGACGTGGTGCTGATCCAGCCCTCCAACGCCGCCGACCACGTCCAGCGGTTCTGCCAGGTCCTGGGCCTGGACCCCAACCAGCGCTTCTGGCTGCGGCCGCAGGAGCCAGGTAAGCCCAGCCCCGCTGCTGCCCTCCCCGCCCTCCCCACCCGTGTCTGCGGCCGGCCACCCAGGCCTCCCACTGCCCACGGCAGGTGCCCCCGGCCTGGAGGGGCTGCCCCAGCCCTGCTCCGTTCGGCACCTGGTGTCGCGGTACCTGGACATCGCCAGCGTGCCCCGCCGCTCCTTCTTCGAGCTCCTTGCCTGTCTGTCCCCGCACGAGCTGGAGCGGGAGAAGCTGCAGGAGTTTTCGTCGGCGTCCGGCCAGGAGGAGCGCCATGAGTACTGCTCCCGGCCCCGCCGGACCATCCTGGAGGTGAGGCCGGCGGCGGGGCGGGGCAGAGCTGCCCCAGGCTTCACCCGCCCTGCCCCGGCCTCACCCAGCGCCATCCCCCAGGTGCTGTGTGACTTCCCCCACACCGCGGGCGCCATCCCCCCGGACTACCTGCTGGACCTCATCCCCCTGATCCGCCCTCGCCCCTTCTCCATTGCCTCCTCGCTGCTGGTGAGCGACCGTGGGCGGGCCGAGGGCCGTGGCCCCCTGCTCCTCCCCCCACTGCCCTGGGCGGCATGGGTGGGGCCTGTGGCTGGCAGCAGACTGGTCCTAGCTGGACAGGGTGCACACCGTCCCCCCAGGTGCACCCAGCACGGCTGCAGATCCTGGTGGCCGTGGTGCAGTACCGGACCCGCCTCAAGGAGCCGCGCCGGGGCCTCTGCTCCTCCTGGCTGGCGTCCCTGGACCCTGGACAAGGTGACCCCTACTCCCATGGCCACGCCCTGCTGGGGAGGCCCCCAGGCTCCTCAGCCCGTCCCTTGAGCTGCCTCACACCGCCTCCCTCCTGTGGCAGGACCTGTACAGGTGCCCCTGTGGGTGCGGCCTGGCAGCCTGGCCTTCCCAGAGACGGCAGACACGCCTGTGGTCATGGTGGGGGCTGGCACCGGTGTGGCCCCGTTCCGGGCAGCTGTCCAGGAGCGCGTGGCCCAGGGCCGCACGGGTGAGTGCGCGGGGCGGCGGGGCAGGGCGGCGGGGTGGGGCCAGGCTCAGGGCTGCTCTGCGCACCCCAGGGAACTACTTGTTTTTTGGCTGCCGCCTGAGGGACCAGGACTTCTACTGGGAGGCTGAGTGGCGGCTCTGGGAGAAGAGGGGCTGCCTGACCCTGGTCACCGCCTTCTCCCGGGAGCAGGTGAGTCGCGCAGGGCGGGGAGGGTGCGGAGGGGCGGGAGGGGTTCACACTCAGGGCCTGCCCTGCCCCTGCCTGCAGGAGCACAAAGTGTACGTGCAGCACCGGCTCCGGGACTTGGGGCCCCTGGTGTGGGAGCTGCTGGACCGCCAGGGGGCCTGCTTCTACCTGGCAGGGTGAGCTGCATCCGCGGGCGGGAGGCCTCGCCCCCACCCCCCAGGGTCCCCGCCTCACGGGCTCCTGGTGGCCGTCCTTGCAGCAACGCCAAGCACCTGCCAACAGAGGTCTCCGAGGCCCTGGCCACCATCTTCCAGGAAGAGGGCGGGCTCTCCGGCCCCGAGGCCGCCGCCTACCTCACCAGGCTCCAGGAGACACTGCGCTTCCAGACGGAGACCTGGGCCTGACCTGCTGCCCCCCCCCCCGCCTCAGCTCCCTGGTCCTTGTCACATTGCCGGTCAGGACGGCGGCTCCTCATAGCCACGCCCCGGTTGTCCCCTGCTGCCCCTCCCCCCAGCCACAGCCCCTTCCACGTCCCCTGCCCGTCAGGTGGTGCCCTGCGCCACGGCACCCTGCACGGGAACGGCGACCCTGGGGGCACCCGACGGCTCAGGGGCCCAGTAGCCCCCCCACCGCCCCTGCCTCCTGCCAGTGCTGTCAGCCTGCAGGGACGGTGCCACCAGTCTCCCTGCGACCCCCAGCCTCCCGAGGGACAGCGGGAGGAGGCTGGCCAGCAGCCCCCCCCACCGCAGGGCCAGGGCAGTAAACCGCAGCCTCTGATCACTGCCACGTGTGCCGTCTCCCTTCTTCCGGCTCAGCTTGGGCCACGGGGTGTGTGTGTGTGTGTGTGTGCAAATGCGTGTGTATGTGCCTCTGGGTGTATGTATGTACCCGTTTCTGCCTGTGGGTGTGTGCGTGTGCCTCTGGGTGCCCATATGTGCCTCTGGGTATATGGGGGTGCCCGCGTGTGCCTGTGGGTACACGTATGTGCCCATGTGTACCTCAGGGTACCCTTGCTGGGCTGCCTGCACCAGAGGTGCTGCTGCAGCCTGGGTGCCTGATGGCCCAGCAGGAGGCGGCTCCCCAGATGGCTCTGCCCACGGAGCTTGGGGAGTGGTGGGGGCGTGGCCCGGAGGGGGCGTGGTGGATGCTGGGCCGCCCCTGGGCGGGGCTTCGCCTGCTCGAACGGGGAAATCCTGCTGGAGGGGTTGGGCGGTGCCTGCTTAGACCCGCGCTGTCGGCTTCTGCCTGTCGGTCAGTTGCTGGCCGGGACTGGACGTGGATGGGCCAGGCTCAGACCAGGTCTGCCTGGGGACCGCACCGCATGGGCCCAGGAGCCCCCTGGAGCTGGCTCGTCGCTGGGTCCCAGGTGAGGTTGACCTGCAGTGGGGCCAGCAAGCCTGGAGGAAGCTGGAGGTCAGTGCCGGAGCTGTGGGTGGAGCCCAGACCCCGCGCGGTGCCTCAGGGCCACGCTGACCTTCACGCCCCTGACGACCCCCATCACCACGCTGGGTTCCCTACCCACCCACTCTGACTCCGGCCCCAGGGCCTCCACCCCAGAATTGGGTGCCCCCGCCCCCACCTTGGGCCAGCCTGGCTCTGAGCCCAGTGGCCCGCCTTGGACTTCTCTGGACCCGCCGTACCAGGAGCCAGCAGATGACTTCGGGGTCCCCCAGGGCGCCAGGCCTCGGGACAGTGAGCCCTTGCTGGGGGCCGCTGCCCTGGCCGGTATCTGGGCCCTGCCAGCAGGGCGGGAGGAGCAGGTGCGTGGGCAGGGGGCAGAGGAGGAGTGTCCCATCTGCACAGAGCCCTACGGGCCTGGCCAGCAGCGCCTGGCCCTGCTGAACTGTGGCCACGGCCTGTGTGTGGGCTGCCTGCACCGGCTGCTGGGCACAGCTCCCAGTGTCGACCTGGGCCGGGTGCGCTGCCCGCTGTGTCGCCAGAAGACGCCCATGCTTGAGTGGGAGATCTGCCGGCTGCAGGAGGAGCTGCTCCAGGCCGATGGGCCCCAGCGCCCCCCGCCCCCCGAGCCCCCCACCCCGCCCCGCCGGGGGCCCGGGCCCTGGGGCTCCCTGGAGCACCGCTACCAGCTGCGCTTCCTGGCAGGGCCCGCGGGCGGCCGGGGCTGCCTGCCCTTCCTGCCCTGCCCTCCCTGCCTGGGCGCCCGGCTGTGGGCGCTGAGGGAGCAGGGGCCCTGTGCCCGCCGCCTGGCGCTGCTGGCGCTGCTGGTGCTGGAGCTGCTGGGGCTGCTGCTCATCTTCACGCCGCTCATCCTGCTGGGGCTGCTATTCGTGCTCCTGGACCGCCCCAGCCACTGACCGAGCCCAGGACGGCCCTGGACACCGCCGGACACGAGGCTGCACCACCGGCCTGGAGACCCAAGGTTGGACCGGGGCACTGGCCAGCAATGAGGACCTGCCACCGCCAAGCCCAAGCCCAGGGCCCAGGCCACCCAGCTGGCGTCCACACCACCCTGCTGCCCCAGCTCCAGCGGAGCCCCAAGGACACCAGAGCCAAGGACAGCCGCTGCAGGAGGCCGGCCCTGCAGGACAGCCCGTGAACAGCGGGCGGGCACTGTGCTGGCAGGTGCACACTCCTCCCTGCCGAGGCCCAGCCAGGCACAGCAGACGGAACCTGAACAGAGCCCTGGCTGTGGTCAGACCCCCAGCAGCCCCAGGAAGGGACCAGTGTGACCCTGAGGGAGAGGCCTGCGCTCGGGCCACCAGCCCTGGCCTTGGCTCCTGAGTGAGCCGGGGCCCAGGTCCAGCCTTGAGCAGTGCCACGTGCATAGCGGCACAATAAACGCCACCATCTGCGTGGTCTGTCCACCCTGCCTGGCTGTCCCTTCTCCAGACCCAGGAGGGCCCTGGGTCCTCCCCGCAGCCACGCCCCCCTGGCCTTGGGGCACCCAGGTGGCACCAGGAGGGAAATCTGGCTTGTCCCCTAGGCAGCCCCCACATAAGGAAGTCCTGCTCTGGAGCCCCCACCGTGGCCCCACACGAGGACCCGAGCACCTGTCCACGAGGCCTGGCCTCCTGAGCAGGCTCAACCCAGGGGCAAAGCTGGGCCTCCCCTCAGAGACTCCACGTTGAACCCCATCCAGGCTGCAGACCTGGGCCCCACCCTCCGCCCGGCCCCC
The DNA here is from genome assembly GCA_949820135.1 of Sylvilagus floridanus. Taxonomy (NCBI): domain Eukaryota; kingdom Metazoa; phylum Chordata; class Mammalia; order Lagomorpha; family Leporidae; genus Sylvilagus; species Sylvilagus floridanus. The sequence goes on from OX463243.1 coordinate 98,715,801, forward strand.
AGGCCCAGCCCAGGGAGCCAGCACCAATTCGGGGAACAGGTGCAAACTTTGGCAGTTTTAATGGCAAAGTTGGCTTAAGTGACAGTGCCACGCGGGGTGGGCCGGAAGCCATGGTGGGCGAGGAAGGTTTGGCGGCGGCAGGGCAGGGCCAGGCCCCGAGGCAGCAGCGAGCAGGGGGGGGGGGGTGGCGGGCAGGCGGGCGCTACATGATGGAGCAGGCGGACAGCGGGTTCCGCACGTGGCAGGTGCAGGCCGCCCCGCAGTACTGCCGGAAGCTCTGGTAGCAGCTGCCCTCGGGCTCCCCGCCCCACTGGCCCCCGGCCGGCGCAGTGAGCGCCTCGGGCGGCAGGCGGCTCAGGATGGACGTGTTGACCGCCAGCGCGGCCAGGCCGTAGTCGGTGAAGAGCACAGTCTCGCGGCGGCAGGTGGGGCAGGAGATGAACTTGTACTTGGGGCACGACTCGTACAGGATCTGCAGGCACTGCTCGCACACCGAGTGCAGGCACGAGAGCACGCGCGGCCGCCGCTGCGTGGCATTGTACGTGTGCCCGCACGTGGGGCACTGCAGCGGCTCGCCGGCCGCCGAGGAGGCCGCCGAGGCCGCCGCGGGGCCCGGCCGCACCACGTACTGGTTCACGATGACCTCGTCCGCCGGTGCCACGCGCGGAAAGCCCAGCTCCACGCTGCCCTTGCGGGGCCGCCGCGGCGGGGGCGGGGTGTGGGGCGCCCCGTCCAGGGCCGGCGCGTCGCCCCCACACGCCTGGTTGACGATGATCTCGGTGTCGGAGGGCCAGGCCCGCTTGGGGGCCAGCGCGGGGGCGGGCCGCGGCGCCGCGGGGAAGCAGGGCGCGGCCGCCGGCAGCTCGGGGAACTTCTCGGGGTGCACGACCTTCATGGCTTCCATCTTGAGGATGACGTGGGGACCCCTCAGGCAGGACATGAGCAGGCCCGGCCAGCCACTGCCCACCTCGGGCCCGGGCTCAGCCGGCATCGGGCTGTCCCCGCTCAGACGGCGCGTTCGGGTGGGCGCGGGCGTTGGCTGGGGCCAGGCAGCATCCTGGTCCGGCCAGGCCCGGAGGGGACCCCTGGGGGCGGCTGGCGCGAGCTGGGAGGGCAGGGCCTCCCCCAGGGGCCACAGTGGCCTCTCTGGTCCAGTCCTAGGGGCAGGAGGGAGAGGCGGGGGCGGCAGGCTGGGGCAGGGGCCGGCAGGGGGCTGTCCTGGGCCGGGGGTGGCACCCAGGGGCTCACCCAGGGTCTCTGGCCGCCGGGGCTGGGCGGGGGGCGTGGGGGGTTCTCCCCCTGCAGCCGAGGTCAGCAGTCTGCGGGCGGGGACATCGAGGCGAGCAGGGGCTAGGTGGGCCCCATGGCTCCAGGACAGGGCGCCCAGGGAAGGCAGCTAGCCGGAGCGGCGGCGGCGGCGGCGGCTGCGGGAGGGCCCGGGCTGCAGGCTCCGCGGCAGCGGCGGCGGAGAGGCCTGAAGCAGGCCCGAGCTGCGGGTGAGAGGCGGCGTGAGCGCAGCGCGCGGCCCCCGCACCCTCCCCGTCGCCCCGCGCGAAGGACGCGGCGCCCGACCTCTGACCCTGACCTCAGGGGGGGGCTCGACCTCGGCCGGACTCCAAACACGGACCCCGCCCCCGCGACCGCGCGCGCCTTCCGGGAGCCCGACCCCCGCCGGGGTGGGGAGGGGCCGCGGTCCGCCCCCTGCCCACGCCCGCTCACCTGCCCCAGCCTGGCGTCCGCGGGCCGCGCGCCGGCGCCGCCGCCGCCGCCGAGGTTGTCTCAAAGGCAGGCCGGGGCGCGGCTGCGGCGGCTCCAGCGGCGACCTCGGGCGATGGCGCGGCTTCGGGCGGCACCGAGGGGCAGGGGCGTGGGCGTGGGCGCGGGCGCGGGGCGCGGGGCGCGGGGCTCGGAGCTCGGCGCGGCGGCGGCGGCGGCGGCGGCGGCGGCAGGTGCGTGCAGAGCGTGGCGCGCTCTGCGGCGGCGGCGCGGGGACCGCAGTGCGCGCGGCGCCCGCCCGCGCCCGCAGCGCCACCCCCCGTCTGGGGACCCGCGCGGGGTCCGCGGGGCGGGGCCAGCCTCTCGCTGCCCCTCCAGTCGCTCCGGGCCTGAGCCCGCCCCCGCGTCGCCCCCGCGTCGCCCCCGGCTGGCCCTGGGGTCGCCCCCTCCTCGGAGCCGAGCGCGCGGTCGCGCTGCTGCCTGCGCTCACGTGGCGAAGCCTCGGCGCCCGCGCGGCCAAGGGCGCAGGGGGACGGCTCTAGGCCCGCTCGCATCCGCCGTGCGTGCTCGGGGAGGGAGGCCGCTGCGCCCCCGCGGCCATCGCCCGAGCCCCTGGCGGGCTCCAAGGCGACGGTGTGGTGGCCGGGAGGTGGGCAGCAGCGTGGGAGGCCCGCCGCAGGGTGGCGTGCGAGTCTGCGGTAGCTCACAGCTGCGGGGCCGCCGGCCGCCCACGTGCCGGGTCCCGCGCTGCGCAGGGGGCACGCAGGTTCGGGGCAGTGCAGGGCGCGAGACCAGCCGATTGCGGGAACGCGCGCCCTGGACGCAGAGCCCCGGGGGTACGGTGTCGGGAAGTCGGCCGCACAGGCTGGAGGGCGTCCCTGGCCCACAGGGCACGGCGTGGCCGCCCTGGGGCCTCGGGCCAGGGTCTGGGCAGCTTTACTGATGTGAGGTGCACAGGGGAGAGGGAGCTCGGTGGCGGCCTGCGGCCGGGGCAGCCTCGCCCGGATCAGGCCTCGGGCCCACACCCGCCGCGCTCTCTGCTGTGGAGCCACCGAGCCGCGCGGCCGCGCACCTGCCGACACCAGCTGCAGGCCCCGCCCCGCGCCTCGAAGCCCCGCCCCCTCCGGCGCGAGGCCCCGCCCAGGCTGGGGCGCGCCAGCCTCGCGGTTCCGAGCCGAATCCGGGTCTTCTGGGCAGCCCTGGAGCGCGGAGGCTTCTGGGGAATAAAGGTTCCGCCGGCGGCCCGTGCCCGATATGCGCGTGCGCCAGCTTGGGAGGCGGAGTCTGAGGCTGCCCGGGGGTGGGGCTTCCAGCGTCTGCCCCCGAGAGGCTCCGAGTACCTTGGCCCCGCGTGCTGACCGCGGCGGTCACCCGGCCTGCGGCCCGTGTCCAGCTTGGGCCCGCCCTTCTGGTACTGCCCGCGGGCGCCGACGTCCGGAGGTGCAGGGTCCGGACCGGCTCCGTCCGGGGGCGCTCGTGCGTGGGGCGGCCCCGAGTGCCTCCCGCGCTGTCACACGCCCCCTCTCACGCCCCCCACCCGGCCGGGCTGGGCACCATGGGGTGGGCGCGCAGCCCCCGGAGCCCGCCGGCGCAGGGCAGCCTCGGTCCCGCACGGGAGCCGACGGCGTGGCCCGCATCCCGAACTCAGACCGCCAGGTGTGAGATAAATGAGGTTTATCGACGGCGGTGTGCGGGTCGCACAAGCCACACGTCTCCTCCCGCGCCGGCCCAGCGGGTCGCGATCCCCGCCCACCTCCCGGCTGGGGCCGGGCGGCAGGTGCCGTGGATGCCTCGCGCCTGAGTCACCCCAGGTCAGCCGTGCCCCTTGGAGCTGCCGCCCACCTGAATGAGGGGTGAGCCTCGGAGACCTGGGGAACCCCTTCTTGGCCCGCCCCGCGGCCCCGCCCTGCCCCAGCAGGGAAAAAGCGGCTGCCAGTCACAACAGTCACAACAGTCACAGGCACTGGGACTAGGAGCCCCGAAGACTGAGGTCAGCCGGCCACCCTGCCAGCGCAGGTGAGTGCTCCCACCCTGGCTGGGCCTCACACCTCCCCCCATTCTGGGGGCCGCCTCTGTGGGTGGTTGGGGTTGGGGGCAGGTGAGTGGCCCTGGGCTGGGCCCGCACACTGCCGTCACCACGGGTGGATGGGGTTGGGGGCAGGTGAGTGGCCCCGGGCTGGGCCCGCACACTGCCGTCACCATGGGTGGATGGGGTTGGGGGGCAGGTGAGTGGCCCCGGGCTGGGCCCGCACACTGCCGTCTCTGTGGGTGGATGGGGTTGGGGGCAGGTGAGTGGCCCCGGGCTGGGCCCGCACACTGCCATCACCACGGGTGGATGGGGTTGGGGGCAGGTGAGTGGCCCTGGGCTGGGCCCGCACACTGCCGTCACCATGGGTGGATGGGGTTGGGGGGCAGGTGAGTGGCCCCGGGCTGGGTCCTGCACACTGCCGTCACCGTGGGTGGATGGGGTTGGGGGCAGGTGAGTGGCCCCAGGCTGGGCCCGCACACTGCCGTCTCCATGGGTGGATGGGGTTGGGGGGCAGGTGAGTGGCCCCGGGCTGGGTCCTGCACACTGCCGTCACCATGGGTGGATGGGGTTGGGGGCAGGTGAGTGGCCCTGGGCTGGGCCCGCACACTGCCGTCACCACGGGTGGATGGGGTTGGGGGCAGGTGAGTGGCCCCGGGCTGGGCCCGCACACTGCCGTCACCATGGGTGGATGGGGTTGGGGGGCAGGTGAGTGGCCCCGGGCTGGGCCCGCACACTGCCGTCTCTGTGGGTGGATGGGGTTGGGGGCAGGTGAGTGGCCCCGGGCTGGGCCCGCACACTGCCATCACCACGGGTGGATGGGGTTGGGGGCAGGTGAGTGGCCCCGGGCTGGGCCCGCACACTGCCGTCACCATGGGTGGATGGGGTTGGGGGGCAGGTGAGTGGCCCCGGGCTGGGTCCTGCACACTGCCGTCACCGTGGGTGGATGGGGTTGGGGGCAGGTGAGTGGCCCCAGGCTGGGCCCGCACACTGCCGTCTCCATGGGTGGATGGGGTTGGGGGGCAGGTGAGTGGCCCCGGGCTGGGTCCTGCACACTGCCGTCACCATGGGTGGATGGGGTTGGGGGCAGGTGAGTGGCCCTGGGCTGGGCCCGCACACTGCCGTCACCACGGGTGGATGGGGTTGGGGGCAGGTGAGTGGCCCCGGGCTGGGCCCGCACACTGCCGTCTCTGTGGGTGGATGGGGTTGGGGGCAGGTGAGTGGCCCCGGGCTGGGCCCGCACACTGCCGTCACCATGGGTGGATGGGGTTGGGGGCAGGTGAGTGGCCCCGGGCTGGGCCCGCACACTGCCGTCTCTGTGGGTGGATGGGGTTGGGGGCAGGTGAGTGGCCCCGGGCTGGGCCCGCACACTGCCATCACCACGGGTGGATGGGGTTGGGGGCAGGTGAGTGGCCCCGGGCTGGGCCCGCACACTGCCGTCACCATGGGTGGATGGGGTTGGGGGGCAGGTGAGTGGCCCCGGGCTGGGTCCTGCACACTGCCGTCACCATGGGTGGATGGGGTTGGGGGCAGGTGAGTGGCCCTGGGCTGGGCCCGCACACTGCCGTCTCTGTGGGCGGGGGGCACGGCAAAGCAGGCCTTGCCTAGTGGCGCATTCCTGGGCCGTGGCTGATAGGCAGCCTTGCCCTTCCCTGAGGCTCCGTCTGTGTGTCTGTCCACCCCCTGCAGCCTGGGCCATGGACCCCCACGAGATGGTTGTGAAGAACCCGTACACCCACATCAGCATCCCCCGGGCCCACCTGCGGCCGGACCTGGGGCAGCAGCTAGAGGCCACGCCCTGCTCGGCATCCTCAGCGACACAGCCACTGCCTGAGGGGCCCTGTGCCCCCCGGCCGGCCAGCCCTCTGCAGCACCCCCAGACTCCGGGGCCCAAGGGGACCCAAGGGGCCAAGGGGACCCCGCGGGTGGCCCTCGGCCACAGCCAGCAGGCTTGGCAGCAGCCCAGCAACCCCTATGGCCCCGGGCAGCGCCCGGCGGGACTGACCTATGCTGGCCTGCCCCCCGCGGGGCGTGGCGACGACATCGCCCACCACTGCTGCTGCTGCCCCTGCTGCTCCTGCTGCCACTGCCCCCGCGTCTGCCGCTGCCACAGCTGCTGCGTCGTGTCCTAGCCCAGACCCCGCTCTGCCAGGACGCCCGCCCGTCGGGAAGGCTGGCAGCTCGGCCGGGCTCCTTGGCGTGGAGTCCCGGGCACTCCAGGGACACTGTGGCCACCTCCTTGGAGGCCCAGACAATAAAGCAGGGTGTGAGCTGTCCGGTGGCTCCTGTCCTTTGTTGCTGGCCTGGGGGGGGGGGCAGGAAGGACGACGGCACTGCCCCGCCCCCGCAGCCCTCTAATAGTCTCCCGGCCTCTGTGGGACATTCTAGGGACAGGAAAGCCACTGCCCCCGTGACAGCGTGTGGGCTTGGGGCTGCAGGGGGTAGGAGTGTGCCCGTGGGCCTAGCTGGGCTTGGCCTGGGCTGGAGCTGCCGCCCGCACTCCCAGGCCAGGGCTACGACCCAGGCCGGGACCGACGGCAGGAAGAGGTGGTGGCAGGTTTCGGGGAGGCACAGCTGAGGGCTGAACCCTGCCCGCCCGTGAGTCACCTCCCAGTCTCAGCCAGGGTGTTTTTCTGGTTTCCCATGAAACGTTTAATTCCTGCACACCCTGGGCCGTCCTGCTGGCCAGCTGACCTGTGCCCCGGGGCCGGAGCAGCCTGGAAGACCAGGAGGGGCAGGGCTGGGAGGCTGCAGCCATGGGTGCTACAGAGGCCCCAGCCAGCCACATGGGCGCCTGGCTCTGCACCAGGGAACGTGCCTGCCGGGAAGACCCGGATGCCGGCACAGGGAGTGACAGCGGGGCTCCAGGAATGGCTTGGTTTCGCGGAGGCGGGAGCTGAGCTGGCCTCGCTGGCCGGACGGGTCCTCCGCTGAGCCCGCCCTCTGCTCTCAGCAGGGCAGGGCTGGAGTGTGGCATGCGGAGGTCACTGTCCTGACTGCACTGGGACTGCCTGTGCCAGGCTCCTTGTTCCTTCTCCCCGCCCCCCAGTGGGTGATGACCCCACCCAGGCCAGTCCCGGAACCTACCTGACCAGTCCTGGGGCAGCCGGCCAAGGGGTGGCTTCTGGCCAGGAGGGGCCTCCAGCCCCTGGCTTCCAGCAGGGCTGCGGGGCCCAAGGTTCCGACCGCATCCCCGGAACCCGTTCTCCCCGGGCTGGCCGTTAGCTCGCTGTTGCACAGGCAGCAGCTGGAGGTGGCCTCTGGCGGGGGCCTCTGGCGTCGTCGTCGGCAACACCTGGTACCTCTGAGAGCTTTGGGGTGGCCGTGTTTGGGGGGGTCTCACACGGAGCTGGAGCGCCACCTGGGGGCCTGTGGCACAGGCTGCGCCAGGCAGGACCAGCAAGCACCTTGGGAGGAGCGGAAGCCCTGGAAGCTCTGAGCAGGAAGTGGAGGGCAGGCTTCCTGGAGGAGGTGGCCCAGGAGCTGGGGACTGAGAACACCACAGGAGAGCCCTGAGGTTGGGGAGGTCGAGGGGGGTGAGTGCAGGGCCGGGCATGGTGGGGGTTGGGCAGGGAGAGCTGGTCCAGTTAGCAGAGGGGCCTTATCTCCTGCGGGGCGGGAGGTGCCTCCAGATCCAGTTGCAAGGCTTTGTGGCTGAAAGGGGAGCCCACCCCGCCCGCCCACATGCCCACAGCCGCCTCCTGCTTCCCTGCTGACTCCCCTGTGCTGTGCCGGTAACGCGAGCCAGGAGAGAGCCCTGGGCCCCCACCCCTCCTCCAGCTCCGGCTGGGCACAGCCACCGGGCAGAGCGGATGCAGGTAAGACTGGGGTTCAGGCGGGCAGGAGGGGCCCCGAGAGGGGACCAGGAGCCGCAGGCGCACCCTGCGGCCCCCACCACCCTGGCTTCCCGGTCCACCAGCTTCTCCTCAGGCTCCACCCGGCTGGGCTCCCACTCTCCGGGGTGGACCACTCTGGGCGGCTTCAGAGGTGGGCAGTGTGGGCTGCGTTCCTCCCCCAGGATGCTGCAGCCCCAGGGCCCCCGAGCCTCAGAAGAGGGGCCAACCCCCAGGCCGCGGCGGAATGAGTGCATCGTCTGTTACTCGGCCTACGACCTCTCGGGGCACCTGCCCCGCCGCCTGTACTGCGGCCACACCTTCTGCCAGGCGTGCGTGCGGCGGCTGGACGCGCCGGCCCAGGAGCAGCGCTGGATCCCCTGCCCCCAGTGCCGCCAGAGCACGCCCATGCCCCGCGGAGGGGCGGCCATGCTGGACCTCGACCTGGCCGCCTTCCTGGCCGTGAAGGCCGAGCGGGAGCCCTCGAGGGTGGAGCCGCAGCCCCCCGCGCCTCTCAAAGGTGGCACAGCTGTCACACAACAGCCGGCCGGGCTCCGCCCCTCCTGGGGCCCCCAGCCCAGACGCTGCTGCTGCTGCTGCTGCTGGGACCCCCCGGGCAACCCCGAGGTCTGAGCTGTGGCCATTCCCACCCTGGCGGAGAACCTGCTGCCCACGGTGGGGCTGATGTGGGACCACCCTGTGCACAGCGCCCTGGGCACAGCCCCCTGTGGACACCCCTGGGCTGCCAACAGGTCTGGGGCTGTAGAGCCTTGAGACCCACGGGAAGAGCCTCCTCCCCTCCCTGCTAGAACCCCAGACCCCCAAGCTGTCCTGTGTGTGGCCCCGGGACATGGCCATCAGGGTTGCCTGCAGACTGGCTCAGGCCTGGACTTCACTCAGGACAGACAAGGTCCCAGGCGCAGGGCCAGGGCCAGGCCACGCCGTCCCCACTCCCATAAAGCATCGGCAAGGAGTGGGCAGGGAGGCCTGGCCAGGCCACCGACGTCACCCCTGACCTGCCGGCTGCCCCGTGCGGTGCATCCACTCAGCCGTGTTCACTGGCCTCCCACCGTGCCAGGCGCCGCCCTGCACACACAAAGGCACCGGGGAGAGGGCTGGGGGAAGGCCTGACTCCGAGGCCCTGGAAGGCCAGGATCTGCTGAGGTCTCACTGGTCAGCCGAGCTGGCCCCTGCTCCGGGCACCTGCCGGCCACCACCATTCAGACGCTTCAGAGCGGCCGGCACCGACGGGCCCCATCCCCTTGGGAAAGAGCTGCCCCGGGAGCCCGGGCAGTGGGGAGTGGGACGGGTGGGGAGGGAAGGGAATTTGCTGAACAGACACTCGGGAACCTCCCCCCCGGGCCAAAGTCCCCCAGTGTCCAGTGAGGGGCTGGCAGTGGGCAGCGCAGGGTGCTGTGGAGGCCGGCCTGTGGGGGAGGGGCTGGCCCGAGGGGGCCACCCCAGCAGCTACAAGTGGTCAGGGCTCGGCTGGGAGCAGCATGCAGGGGGGTGAGGCAGGGGCTAGGGGTGGGGGCTCTACCCCCTTCCCTGTGCAGCCGCTGGCCTTTGAGGCGCCCTGCCCACCCTGCCCTGCCCAGAGCCCAGCTCTGAACTCGACGCCCTCCCTGCTGGGCTGCCCGCGCACCAGCCCCCAGGTCACATGCCTGCCTGCCCCACGGTGCCCTTGGTTGGCCCGTGGCCCACTCCCAGGAGAACCCTCACTCCAGGAAGGTTGGGTTGGGGGCTTTGCGCTCCTTGCCCTGGGGCGCTGGGTCCAGGCAGGGTGCCCCCCGGGAGCCTCAGCTGCTGGGTAAACATTAATGGGGCTCGGCCGGCAGGTCATGTGTGCACCCAGGCTCTCTGACCTGTGGCTGCTGCGCCGTCAGCTCCCCACTGGGGCCCCCGACCACCCACACAGGTAGGAACTCCTAGAACCAGGGGTGGGGGAGGTCCAGGGCCACTGTAACAACCCAAGTGACCTCCAGGCCTGGGGCTTGGGCCCTATCATGTGTGTCGGGGACCCCTAGACAAGAGAGAGCAGCCGGGGGCAGGCAGGAGGCAGGGGTGCCCCAGAGGACCCCAGGCCCAGCAGGCAGTCGGGTGGAGGGATCAGATGGACAGCTCCGAGCCCGGGAACTGAGGAGGCAGAAGCTGCTGCGAGATGAGCCTTGAAGTGGGGTGGGGGCGCCCAAGCCCCTTCCTCTGCTCCTTGCCCTGTGGGGGGGGGCCTCATCCAGTGGCGATGGCGCCATGTGGAATTGGATGCCAGCGAAGCCGGGACTGTCGTAGCGTCCCCAACGTCACGCAGTGGGACAAGTCCCCAGTGCCCTGCTCAGCCGGCACTCTGCACCCTCATCCAGCCAGACCCGCAGGAAGACAGGAGCCAGGGCCCCTCAACTCTGTCCTTGAGACTGCCTGGGGCTTGCCCGCCTGCAGCCGGAGATCACTGTGGCCACCCTTCTGTGGACGGAGGCGGGGGGGACACAGAGGCCTGCAGGGATGAGGAGGGAGAGCAGAGGCCCAGGTCTCGGGTCTGGGGGTGCCGGGGGCCCTGAACTCAGCCTCCTTGGTGTCACAGGCACAGCCAAAGGGGCGCCCCACACCTGCCCTCCCGCCCACAGATCCGCCCCAGACCCGTGCCGGCCTCCCTCACTGGTGGCCAGGCTGCCCACCGCCCTCCGAACATGCTGACCTGGTGGACCAGGGTCTGAGAAATGCAGGTACCAGGCCCCCTGCCCACCCTGGGGCTCCACCCAGCTGTATCCAGCGTCCTCTCCTGCTGTCACTCACCGCAAGCCCTCTGGCTTCCGCCCTCCTGACCCCCACCCCGCAGGGCCCTCCAGTTCTGTCCTGGTCTTGGAAGAGGTGGGCACAGACCCCTGGGCACTGCCTCAGCTGAAGGACACTGGCCAGTCCTGGAAAGGTAGGCCCGGGGGTATGGGAGCAGCAGGCGGGCAAGCCTCGGGAACCCACCACGCAGGCCGGCTGCCCACCTGCCACCCGCTCCGTCCTGCCGCAGGGCAGCTCTGGGAGCCCTGGGGCTGTGGGTTCGGCCACTCTGCAGAGGAACGGGGTGGGGGGCTCTTGCCTCGGGTTACAGAGAGGAGGAAGTGGGACCCCGCCAGTGGGAGATGGGGCGGGGTGCTCAGCCGTGCCCTCCCAGGGGGCGGGGGAGGAGGGGGCCCAGAGGGGCCGGCAGAGGACAGCCCTGCCCTGTGTTTGCAGAGCTCAGTGTGGCCGGCAGGCTCGGCCGCCTGGCCAGCAGCTTCCTCAATGCCGGGGGCCTCCTGGGCTGCCTCTACTTCTTCATCTGCTCCCTGGACATCCTGAGCTCCGCCTTCCAGCTGCTGGGCAGTGAGTGACGGGCACCTCCGGGGCCGGGAGGCAGGCGGGCAGCCCTCCGCAGCCGGCACGTTTCCCTCCCCCGGGTGCAGGCAGGGTGGCCGGGGACGCCTTTAAGGACAACGTGGTGCTGTCCAACCCTGTGGCCGGACTGGTCCTGGGCGTGCTGGTCACCGTGCTCGTGCAGAGTTCCAGCACGTCTTCGTCCATCGTGGTCAGCATGGTGGCCTCCAAGCGTGAGTGCTGGGGCCCGCCAGGCGGCGGGCGGCGGGCGGCGGGCGACTGGGGCGGCGGGCGGCTGACATGGGCGCCCCCGCAGTGCTGTCCGTGCAGGCGTCCGTGCCCATCATCATGGGTGTCAACGTGGGCACCGCCGTCACCAGCACGCTGGTCTCCATGGCGCAGGCGGGCCACCGGGACGAGTTCCGCAGGTGAGTCGGGGGCAGGAGGGGGGCAGGTTGGGGCCGCCAGGGCCGAACACCGCGGCCACCCTCCCCATGTCCTGCGTGGCCACAGGGCCTTCGGCGGCTCGGCCGTGCACGGCATCTTCAACTGGCTCACGGTGCTGGTGCTGCTGCCGCTAGAGCGGGCGACGGCCGCCCTGCAGAAGCTCAGCGAGCTGGCCCTGGGCGCCGCCAGCCTGCAGCCCGGTGGGCGGGCGCCCGACATCCTCAAGGTGCTCACCAAACCGCTCACACACCTGGTCGTGCAGGTGAGCAGGGGAGGGCACGCCGGGTAGGGCTGGGCTGGGCCGATCCCTTAGGCATCTGAGCCCCTGGTAAGCCTGGAGGGAGCGACCAGCACACGACCCATCCCCCCCCCCCCCCAGCTGGACACCGACGTGCTCACTGGCGGCGCCAACAGCAGTCTCATTAAGCGATGGTGCGGCTCCGGCAGGGAGACGGTGAGGTGGCCCTGACCCCTGACACGCTGAGTCGCCCTTGACCTCCAGCTGCCCAGTGAGCCTGCTCTGAGTCCTCCCTGCTCCCCCTGCCACAGACCCAGGGGAACAGCGAGTTGGAGCAGCGGAATCAAACAGTGCCGCGGACGAGCTGCCCTGTGAGGCCCGCGCCAGCCCCACCCCCTGGCCCCGGGCCGCCGCGTCTGCAGCCGGCTCTCTGCTGACCACCCGTGCCCCTGCCCCCAGGCCACCACCTGTTTGTGGGCGCGGGGCTCACGGACCTGGCCGTGGGCTGCATCCTGCTGGCCGGCTCCCTGCTGCTGCTCTGCAGCTGCCTGCTCCTCCTGGTGAAGCTGCTGAACTCGGCGCTGCGTGGCCGCGTGGCCGGGGCCGTGAGGACCGCCATCAACGCCGGTGGGCTGGGCGCCGGGCAGGGGCTGGGGGAGCGGCTGCTGGCCACGTGGCACTGACCCTGCCCCGCCCCCAGATTTCCCCTTCCCCTTCGGCTGGCTCAGCGGCTACCTGGCCATCCTGGTGGGCGCCGGCCTGACATTCCTGCTACAGAGCAGCAGCGTCTTCACGGCGGCCATCGTGCCTCTCATAGGTGAGCAGGGTGGGCGGGGCCTCGGGCAACGGTTCCTCCTGGGGCCCGGTGGTGACCCCTGCTCTCCCAGGGGTCGGGGTGATCAGCCTGGACCGTGCGTACCCCCTCTTCCTGGGCTCCAACATCGGCACCACGACCACGGCCCTCCTGGCCGCCCTGGCCAGCCCCGCCGACATGCTGCTGTCTTCAGTGCAGGTACTGCCCTGAGGCCCCGGCCCCCCTCACTGGGCCACTGGCCTGGGGGCTCCTGAGCGCCCCCTCAGCACCCAGGGCAGTCGTGCGGCCTGCCCTGGGGCCACTGGCCAAGCTCCTCTGGACGCCTGGCTGCCTGCCCCAGCCAGCAGCCCTGCTTCCCGGACCCACAGACCCGCAGCACCCAACACTTGTCACTTCTGGGACGTTCCGCAGCGTGGGGTCCCCAGGCCACCCGCTCTTCCCCGGGGACCCTGTTCCTGCACAGTGTGCTCTTTGTGTGTGCCCCGGGGGCCTGCCCTGGCCTGGGCACCCCTCGAGTGCCTCTACACCACACCTACAGGGTGTGTCTCCCCGCTCCTCCTCCATAACACCCGTGTCCACTGCCCTGGCTCCAGATCCCCTCTGCCTGGGTACCTGGACAGGCCACACTGGGCTGCTGCTGCCTGGCCCTGCCCGCCTCCCCTGGCCTCCTCGCCTCTGCCCCCTTACTCCGCCCAGCCCAGGGCCTGCTGCACCCACAGGAGTTGAGGTGGTCAAGCACCCAGCCACTGCACACAGGCACAGCCAGGCCAGTCCAGGGGTGGACATGATTCTCGGCAGGGCCCCTCGACGGCCTTGGTGACATGGTGACCGCCCCTGCCCACATGTGCATGGCAGAGCTGTGGTGTGGGAGGGATGTGCCCACCCCTCGCCAGGATCCGCCCTCTTGCGTGCCTGTCCTGGCTGCTGGGCAGACCCCGGTCAAGCTGTGGGCCAGGGGCCTTGTCTGCCAGGGGCTGGGCAGGGGGCCTGGGGTGCCAGGCTCCTGACTCCTCCCTCCCCCCCAGGTGGCCCTCATCCACTTCTTCTTCAACCTGGCGGGCATATTGCTGTGGTACACACTGCCCGTCCTGCGGCTGCCCGTGCCGCTGGCAAGCGCTTCGGAGACCTGACTGCCCGCTACCGCTGGGTGGCCATCGCCTACCTCCTGCTCACCTTCCTGTTGCTTCCCCTGCTGGCCTTCGGGCTCTCTCTGGCTGGGGCCACTGCGCTGGCCGCCGTAGGAGGGCCCCTGGTGGGGCTGCTGCTCCTTGCCGGCCTGGTCTGCATCCTGCAGCGGCACCAGCCTGCCTGGCTCCCTGGCCGCCTGCGCTCCTGGGCCTGGCTCCCCTCTGGCTGCGTTCCCTGGAGCCCTGGGACCACCTGGTGACCCAGTGCTGCCCCTGCAGCCTCCCTCAGAGCACGGCCAGAGAGGCCCACGACTACGGGGAGCCTGAGGTCCTGGCCTCCCAGCGGTTGTGAGTGAGGGATGGGGCCTCCCGTGCGGGATGGGGGCTGGGTCCGCACAGTACCAGATGTGAGTGGCCTGCCTGGCCCCCCTGCGAATAAACGAGGCCCTCACTGTGGTGGGCGCGTGCTCTTTACTGCCAGGGGGCACTGCCTGGGGAGGGCTCCGGGGTCCCACTGCGAGGGGAGGTGCTGCCTCCTGGCGGACTTTCAGGGGTCCCCAGCTAGCTCAGCAGGGCTGCGGGGGCCCGGATGGCGGTGAGCACCCACTGTTTGGCCCCCTCCGTGTTTTGCCATTCCACCCCGGAACTTGGTCCCCAGCTGGGAGTGGGGGAGACAGGTGCCAGATGGTAAGGCCAGGCCAAGAGACCCCCCCCCCCACGGGGGTGCCCCACGGAGGGTGCTCGGTGGCAGGGCTGGGCCCTGGGGGCTCTCGAACTCACTGCCCCAGCCTGCAAGGCTCCTCTGGTTCCCGCACAGGAAGGCCTCTGCCAGCCAGCGGGAACCAGACACCTCCAGGCCGGGGCTGCCCACAACCCCAGCCCTGCCTCCCCGGGAGAGGAAGCTCAGATGGTCCCAGAATTCTCGTGCCTCCCCCCTTGCAACCCCTGTTAGGGACCAGCAGTGGGCAGTGAGATGCGGCCTGGGGGAGCCCCTGGGCCGTTTCTGGCCGCGGTCCTGTCCTCCTCCTCCCACACCTCCAGTCCCCAGCGGTCAGCTCTGGCGACTCCGGGACGCTGCCCCGCCCCCGCCTCCGGGTGCCCTCTGAGGTCCCTGAGGAGAGGCTGGGGCCGCCTGGCTTCCGGGGGCGGAGGTGGACTGCCCCACACACCTGTCCTCCGGGGCAGGTGAGGTCTCCCACAAAGGCTGACCACAAGGGCCTTTGAGGCTGCCAGCGACTGTCTGGCTGCTGCCCCCGGCTGAGGGTAATGCATCCTCCGCTGGGACATGACCACTGGCAAATGCGGCCTCCCACGTGGGCGCCTGCAGGAGGGCTGGCGCCTGCCTGGCCACTGACTCCAGGCCCGGAGGTGGGGGTTACCTGCAGGGCCTCTCCCCCCTGCTCAGTGCAGGTGCAGCCAGAGCTGCTGCAGTATTGAGAGGCCGACGTGCGCGCGGCCTGCGTCACCTGCAAGACCGGGGCTGCCACACTGACCTCACGTCCCCTGTGCACTGGTCACAGAAGCAGGGAAGGGGTCTCTGGTCACCCCAAGTGTGGCTGGGCTGGGGAGGTGCTGACAAGTTGGACGAGGGCCAGAGACCTGAGCTTCCCCGTGCGTGGGGCCTGCCTGTGGACTGCGTGGGCAGCGGAGCCACCCTGTAGGACGCCCACACTGCGCACGCGCCCAGGCAGGCAGGCTCCAGACCCCAGGGACCGGGCCGTGTCCGCGTGGGCAGCAGGAGCCCCGCCAGCCTTGCGGGCTGCTCTGGGCACAGTGGAGCTGCCGACTCAGGGTCCCTACAGCACGGAGAACGTCCCCTCGGGGCGCCCCCCGCTAGGAATAAGCAGGTGCTGCCCCCCCCCCCCGACCAACACCGGGAGAACAGAACTCGGATGGGCCCCGCGCCCACGGCGGTGACCGCGTCCAGCGCAGCCCGGAGCGCGCGGATCACCCTTAGAGACGTTACCAAAACACAACGCGAATGTGCACCAAGGTGCAACCGTCTTTCAACACAAGTCAAGCTGGAAGCTGGTGCGCAGGGCAGGAGCGCCCACCCCGTGTCCATGCACCCTGCGCCCCTGGCGACCGGCGCGCGGCCAGCGCGGTCTCCACAACACAGCGCGCGGCGGGGGCGGCGGTCCGGGCCCCGCCCCTGGACGCGGCCACTGCGGCAACGGGGGGACGGGGCTCTGCGGGGAGACCCGCGGGGCTCGCCACGGCCGTGCGGGCCCTGCGCGCCCGCGTGTGCCCCGCGGCGTGCGCCCCGGAGGAGGCGCGCGGGCTGCCCTGGACCTCAGGCTCGCCCGGCCCCGCAGAGGCCTGAGCTGTCGCAGGAGGCCCGGCCGGAAGCCCGCGCCCGCGCTCCCTAACGCCCCGCCCGCGCGCGTCTCCCGCTGCACTGCGGCGGTTACCAGGACGCTGACCCAGGACAGCCAATAGCGCCGGCCTGTCGGCGTGCTCCCGGGCGTCCGCCAATGAGAGGACAAATCAATCATTTGAAACACCCAATGGACAGAGCACTGCAGCGCAAGGCGGGGCGGATTGTGATAGGGAAGCAGGGGCCCGCGTCTGACCAATAAAGAGCGGACATCGTTGGGAAGGTGGGCCTTAAGCAGATCTATTGACAGAGGCTCGACCAATCAGACGAGGCCGCTCTGCAGCCTCGTTCTGACGGCCCAATCTAAGGCTGGCGGAGGCGGGCGCAGGGGTATATAAGCATCGGCGGCGCGACGGTTGTAGCACTCTGCGCGCCCGCTCCTCCGCGTTTTTATCGGTCCTGCTGCTCGTGCCGTCGCCGCCGTCGCCATGAGGGAGATCGTGCACCTGCAGGCCGGGCAGTGCGGCAACCAGATCGGCGCAAAGGTGGGCATTCGCGGCGCCGCGAGCCCGGCGCGGCGTTGCCGGGCGGGGCGGGCGGCTGGGAAAAATGGCGGCAGCGGCTGGGCGGGCGGCGTCCCCGCATTGCGGCTCCCGGAAGCGCAGCGCGGGCCGCGGCCGGGGCCGCCGGGACCGAGCCCGGGCGCCGGCGGCCGGCGGGGGCGGGCGGCGCTGCGGGCCCGAGCCCGGGTGGCCGCGGGCGCGCGGGCCGGGTGGGGGAGGGGAGGGCCCGCCGCGCCCATCCGGGGCGGGGCCGCCCCGGGCGCACCGGCTGCGGTGACTCAGCCGCACGCCCGCCCGGGCGCGCCCGTGCCTTGCAGTTCTGGGAGGTGATCAGCGACGAGCATGGCATCGACCCGACGGGCACCTACCACGGGGACAGCGACCTGCAGCTGGAGCGCATCAACGTGTACTACAACGAGGCCACCGGTGAGCCCCCGGCCGCCCCCGCGCCCCCCGCCCGCGCGCCGCGGCCGCCCGCGCGCTGACGCCCCGCTGTCCCCGCAGGCGGCAAGTACGTGCCCCGCGCCGTGCTCGTGGACCTGGAGCCTGGCACCATGGACTCGGTGCGCTCGGGGCCCTTCGGGCAGATCTTCAGACCCGACAACTTCGTGTTCGGTGAGCGGTCGGGGCCGCCCCAAGGTCACGGCCCGGAGCCGCCCGGTGCCGCTGAAGCGTCTTTGGGAGGGGGGCCGGGAGCCGCAGGGGCGGGGCTGCTCCCGCACGGCCCTCCCCCGCCCCGGGTTGGACCTCAGCAGGGCTGGCGGCTGTGCGGGTGACCACGTGCCTGGCCCCGGAGTGACCGCTTGTTCTCCCGCAGGCCAGAGCGGGGCTGGGAACAACTGGGCCAAGGGCCACTACACGGAGGGGGCTGAGCTGGTGGACTCGGTGCTGGACGTGGTGAGGAAGGAGGCCGAGAGCTGCGACTGCCTGCAGGGCTTCCAGCTGACCCACTCGCTGGGCGGCGGCACGGGCTCGGGTATGGGCACCCTGCTCATCAGCAAGATCCGCGAGGAGTACCCCGACCGCATCATGAACACCTTCAGCGTGGTGCCCTCGCCCAAGGTGTCGGACACGGTGGTGGAGCCCTACAACGCCACGCTGTCCGTGCACCAGCTGGTGGAGAACACGGACGAGACCTACTGCATCGACAACGAGGCCCTGTACGACATCTGCTTCCGCACGCTCAAGCTCACCACACCCACCTACGGCGACCTCAACCACCTGGTGTCGGCCACCATGAGCGGGGTCACCACCTGCCTGCGCTTCCCCGGCCAGCTCAACGCCGACCTGCGCAAGCTGGCCGTGAACATGGTGCCCTTCCCCCGCCTGCACTTCTTCATGCCCGGCTTCGCGCCCCTCACCAGCCGCGGCAGCCAGCAGTACCGCGCGCTCACCGTGCCCGAGCTCACCCAGCAGATGTTCGACGCCAAGAACATGATGGCCGCCTGCGACCCGCGCCACGGCCGCTACCTGACGGTGGCCGCCGTGTTCCGCGGCCGCATGTCCATGAAGGAGGTGGACGAGCAGATGCTGAACGTGCAGAACAAGAACAGCAGCTACTTCGTCGAGTGGATCCCCAACAACGTCAAGACGGCCGTGTGCGACATCCCGCCACGCGGCCTCAAGATGTCGGCCACCTTCATCGGCAACAGCACGGCCATCCAGGAGCTGTTCAAGCGCATCTCGGAGCAGTTCACGGCCATGTTCCGGCGCAAGGCCTTCCTGCACTGGTACACGGGCGAGGGCATGGACGAGATGGAGTTCACCGAGGCCGAGAGCAACATGAACGACCTGGTGTCCGAGTACCAGCAGTACCAGGACGCCACGGCCGAGGAGGAGGGCGAGTTCGAGGAGGAGGCGGAGGAGGAGGTGGCCTAGGGCCTGGCCAGCGCGGTGTGAACTCTTTATTGGCTCAGCGCCCCTGGCAGTGCCGTCTGCCGTGCACCTGCCCCCTTCCTGTCCGCACACCACCATTAAAGCGTTTTCATAGTGCCTGGCTCCGCCTCTGCGCTTCCTTCTGGTAGGCCCTGCGGGTGCTGTTGCCAAAGGTCATGGCGTAGTTGTCCTGCATGGCTGCGGGGGAGGCGTGGCTGAGCTGGGCGGCTGTGGCCCGCCCTGCCCCTGGGGTGCGGGAAGGCGGGGCAGGGTTGGTACTCACAGGGGATGAACCCCATGTAGAAAGGGATCATGCCTTGGCTGTTGTAGATGGTGCTGCTGGACCAGTGGGTGCTGGGCAGCCTTTGGCCCAGGGCACAGACCGGGTTTCTGAACAGGAACTGGGGGGACAGGTGGGTGCTGGCGCCTGCCCGGCAGGCAGGCAGAGCCCCCTCCCCCGCCTCAGCCAGCTGGGCCACCTGGGAGCAGCCCTGGGGGTGGTACCTGGGTCTTGTCGAACTCGTCCAAGGCCTGTGTCACCCCGTCACGGTAATTCATCCCCATCACCCAGGCGAAGCGCGGGACAAAGCCAGCATAGCCTGGGGGGGCACAGTCCCACCTTGACGGGCAGCCGTCCCCCGAGTTACCCCAAGTTGGGGTCCCAGACAGCTGGGCGGCAGAGGCAAGGACACGGCTGAACCCTCCCCTATCGTCCCCCAGGGGCCTGTGGGGTAGGGCGACCCTCGGGACCCCCCCCCCCCCCCCCGTCCTGGCACCTGAGATGGCTTTGCGCTGGATCAGGTTGGGGTGGTCCAGCTGGGGCAGCCGCTGGAACCTGTCCACGTCGAGCGTCTCCAGGTGACGGGCCCGCGGCAGGTCCTCGTCCCTCCTGCAGTGGTACAGCTGGGGGGGACGGAGGGTAAGGTCGCCCCCAGCTGCCCCCTGTAGCTGGGTGGGGGTGGGCAGGGCCTCGGCAGGCGTCAGGGTACCTGGTACTTGCCGGGGGCCTCGTGGAGGGGCGTGGGGTTCCTCCAGGCCTCCTCCCCGTACGCCAGCCGCAGGCCGGGGTGTCCCCAGTCTCTGGAGTCCACCTTCCTGCCTGGTGGGCATGGTGGATAGGGGAAGTAGGGCATGGAGCCCGGGGGCAGCTGCACGTGTCTGGACACGTTCTGCGCTGCCGGAGGCCCCTCGGCACCTGCCTCCTGGGGTGGGAGCCGGCCCAGGATCTTGAAGTTCTTGTAGGGCTGCAGACCTGCATGACAGGGCCGCGGTGAGCGAGTGAGTGTGTGTGTGTGTGTGTGTGTGTGTGTGTGTGCATGCGCGCGCACACGCGTGTGGGGGTGATAGCTCACCCGTGTAGTGGGGGATGTAGGGTTCAATCAGGTCTCGGCAGGGGACCAGCGGGGGATTGGGCTTGCTGAAGTCCTCGATGAACTTGGGCTTGGAGATGGGGGACAGGACGGAGCAGGGGCTCTTGTGCACGCTGGGGTCGGTGAGCAGCTGTGCCGTGGTGCGCCCATAGGTGTTCCCAACCTGGTAGCGCAGCTGCGGGTAGAAGCCGGCATACCTGCGGGGGAGGGGGGCAGGCAGCTGGTCTGGCCCCTGGCAGCACCGCCGGGGTCCGGCCTGGTCATCTGCCTGCTGGAGGGCCCGAGGCTTGAGCCCACAGCATCCACCCAGTGCTGACCTGGTTGCCCCCGGGAGCCTCGCTGTCGCCCCCCGTGCCCACCCTGGCTGCCTGTGGGACGTGGAGGCAAGGGCAGGGTTGGCACAGTATGGCTGCAGGCCCGGCTGGAGGGACAGCGCCCAGGAAGGTGGGGGAGGGGTCTGGCCCGGTCCAGGACTGGGGAAGCAAGCAGGGGGCTGGGTGAGCTGGGTTTGCGGGAGGGGTGGTGTGGCGGCCGCGCAGGCCCCAGGGATGGGCAGGGTGAGTTTGTCTTGCTGGAAAAAGAGGACAAAGGTGCTGCTGTGGATCGGTTCCTGAGGACGAGCGTGGTGGGCGCAAGAGGCGCAGAGTACCCACACAGACACAAAGGGACACGGCACGGATGGCAACTCACAGCAACACGGATGGACCCGGAGGGCATTGCGTCACGGCAAGGGGCACAAAAGTTTAGGAAATGAGACAGATGGCATCACACGCCTGTGGAGGGGGAGCCACGGCTGCCACAGAGGTCAGTGCAGGCCAGAAAGGTGGAGGTGACCTCGGGGGAGAGGCAGCGGCTACGCTCCTGGGCTCGGGGACACCGTTCACGCAGGGCTCCACACGGGGCAGTGGTGGTCGTCCTGTCGTGGTGCCCGCGTGCGGACAGGGCACAAGGACGAGCCTGCCCAGGCCAGCAGGCCGTGCGGGCAGCAAGGGAGTGAGGCTGGGGGCATGGGGTGGGCGCCCCGTCCTCCCCGGGGGGGTGCCCTCGGAGCGGCGCCGTGTGGAGACGTGTAGCTGTGTGGACAGCGGGCAGCCCACTCCGCGCTCGGCTCCCCTAGCAGCACCTGCTTAGCTGGCCTCGGCCAGCTGCTCGGCTGCCCCAGTTTCGGCCCCTGACAGACGCGCCGGCCACCTGGTATGGCCTTGCTGGGCGAAGTGCCCGCAGGGAGGGGTGAAGCCCGCAGCGGCCGCCCCCGCCCGGCGGCTCCTCTGTTCCTGGGGCCCCCCTGGCTCCCTTCTTGGCTCCAGCCCTCAGCCTTACGGTGTCTGGCTCAGGGGCCTTCACGTGGGCCCCCGGCTCTTACCCGGGGATATAGTGAGGCTCCGGGGTGAAGAGGCCATGCTTCTGAGTAGCTGTCATTCTCCTTGACTCTGCCCTGGCCGGCTCAGCCCCCTGCCCCGGGGGAACCATCACCTGGCAACCATTGTGAAGCCCCCACCCCCGCACTGTTGAGCAGCCCTGCAGGTGCCCAGCGCACCCAGCACCCAGCACCCACCCTCCGCGGGCCGGAAGGTGTTAGGGTGAGGCAGGGGGCCCCGGAGCACTGCAGGGAAGGCCTGGCCAGTTGAGGGGCAGCAGCCCGCCCCCGGCTCCTCCCCAGCCCTGGACGGCCAGTGGCCAGTGACCTACAGAGGGCAGTGTTTTCCGTTTTAGACAAATCTTGATTTTTGTTTGTGGGGGGATTCAGGGACTTTGTAGCGTGAACTTGGAGCTGTCCAAGGACACACAGGAGGTGCGGCCCCTGGGAGGAGCTGCACACAGACGCACACGGCCTGCAGCAAGGCCTGGAACAAGGACGTCCACGCCACAGGCAACAGGTGGACGTCAGGCTGACCCGTTCCAATTCAAGCTGCTGGCCAGGCCTCAGGGGATGCCCTGGGTCCTGGGGGACCCTGGGGAGAGTCCAATTCGGTCCGGTCCAGGTGGGGTGCTCTCTGTCGCTCCTGCTGCCGGAAATCTGCCCTGCAGGAGTGCTCCAGGACCAAGCTGAGAACGCACACACGGTGTCCCTCATCTCCACCGTGGCCCCGGCCCCAGCGCTGTCCCGGTCACCCATTGGGAGCCACACCATGTCCTCAGGCAGGCGTCCATCCACCCGGGACTCTGCTCAGGGGCTGCATGAAGGAATGGGCACAGAGGGGCGGGCTCCTGGGGAAGGCCCTGGATGCAAGGACTTGGGGCCAAGTTCAAGATCAGGGCTGGCAGGCTGGTCTGCTCCAGGGATGCCCCGCAGGGCCCTTGCTCTGTCCGGCTTCCATGTCCTCCTCCGCAGGGCACCCTGTCCGTCCGTGACACGCTCCGCTGGGCACCTGTGGCTCCAGGGCCACCCCCACTGCTGCTGTTCTGACTGGGCTGTGGCTGGGGTGGGCGTCTCCCCTCCCCATGCCCCCAGGAGCCCTGCTGCAGGGGCCACTGGCTCCCTTCCCTTCAGCTCCGGGTGCATGGGAGGGGCAGGGGCCACCATGCAGGAAGGGGGAGGGGCCACAGGCGCCTGCGCGTGGCGGGGGGGGGGGGGAGAGCGGCGGGGGGGGGAGAGCGGCAGGGGGGGAGCGGCGGGGGGGGGGGAGCGGCGGGGTGTCCCTGGGTTGGCGCCTGCAGAGCTGGACAATGCTGCGTCCCTAGGGAGCCCCTGGCAACGGGGTGAGGGTGGAGCCACCCGCCAGTGAGGTCACAGTGTCCTCCCCCAAGGGAGCCAGAGACTGGGAGATGAATTTTGACCAGAAGGCGGTGAAATTCCTGGCAAATTTTTACATCAATGGAGGCAAACACTGGACCCACGGCCCCCTGAGCCAGAAGCTGCAGCGGCCGCCCCAGTAACCTCCCCGGGTGGCAGGCGGGGGTGGCCTGGGAGGGTCGCCGGCAGGCTGGGTGGCCAGCGGCTGCCCGTCTTCCTTGCAGGTCCCAGTCAGCGGTGCTGTGGCTGGGCCCGCGGCCCGGCGCGGCCTGGGAGGAGGCGTGGCCCTCGCAGAAGCAGGCTGTCCCGGGCTCAGGGGTGGACACTGCCTGTGCGGCCACCCGGAAGCTGTGTGAGTGCAGCGGGGGTCTCAGCTCCCGCAGGCGATCGGGGGCGAGGGAGGAGGGGTCTGGTGGGCAGCCTCAGTCCTGAGCTGCTTCCCGTGGCCAGTGCTGGAGCGACGCCCCCCGCTGCTCACCGATCTGGAGGTGCCCGGCCCCGCCAAGTACCAGGTGCCCAGCGCGTCCGCGCGAGAGAGCTCGGCACACCCGCACTACAGCCTGGGACGCAGGCACCCCGGCCCAGGTGCACCCCCGCCGCCAGCCCCGCCCCGCCCGGCCTGGAGACCCCAGGCTAAGCCGCCTCCGCCCTTCCCCTGGCCCCCCCGCAGAGGGCGGCGGCCGCAGGGCGTGGCAGACCGAGTGGCTGCGGAGTGAAAGCCCCTTCACGCACAAGGTGGACTTCAACCGCGAGCTCAAGGTGCGGCCGGCCCGCGGGGTGCGGGACGCGGGGGCTGGGCGGCTTGTGCACGGAGGACGCCTCAGCCGCGTCCCGCCTCCTGCAGTGGCCGTCGCCCGCGCACTACCGGCCGCTCAGCGGCCCCGCCGCCCGCTCCTGCAGCGCCAGGGTCCCCCTTCCCGCCGCCATGACCCCCGAGGGCCAGGCCCGCCCCGCGCCGCCGCGGGCGCAGCCGCTGGTGCAGGCTCTGGCGCGGGCTCGCGGCGAGAAGCGCCCGGACCCCGGCACCTACGACGTCGTCCCCGGGGACCGTCTGCGCAGCCCGCGCGCCCCCGCCTTCTCCATGCGCAGCGCGCGCGCCCCCGCCTCGCAGGCTGGCTCGGGTAAGGCGCGGGGCGTGGCGGGGCTGGGCGGCGGGCCCGGGCGGAGCAGCGCTGAGGTCGGCGGGGCGCCTCCTTGCCCTCTCTCCGCAGCCGGCGTCCCTGGCCCCGGCGCCTACCGCACGGAGCGGGCTCGCGACTCGCGCTTCCGCTCGGCGCCCGGCGCGCTCATCCAGGGCGTGCGCAGACCCAAGCGCCACGACACCGGCCCCTTCTGCGCGCTCTAGGGCCCCGCGTGGGCCAAGGGCAGCCCGCGCCCCCATTACAGACGTACTGTTCCCCGGCTCCGCGCTGTGCCTAGTGCCCCTCCCGGCGCGCGGCGGGGACGCGGGGCGTGCGGGCGGAGGGGCAGCAGGCAGGCAGTGCGTGGCAGGGGCTTGGGGTGGCTGCAGGTGCGTGGGCCGGCCGCCGCGAACAACCACGGCGGGTCGCTCCCGCAGCGCGCGCGGGTCTCCGCCCCGCCCCGTGGGAGGCACGCACGGCGCTCGCACCCTCCTCGACCACGCACGCTCGCATAGGCAAAGGCTCCGGGAAGGTTAGCAGCACCGCAGTAAAAGCCGCTCAAACGCCAGCTCCCCGAACCCAAAGCGCGGAGGGGGCGGGGCCGGGCGCCGGGGCGGGGCCGCGCGCGGAGGGCGGGGTCCGGGCAGGGGCGGGGCCGCACGGACGGCAGGCGCCTCCTCCGGTTCCGCCCCCCACGCGCAGGCCGAGGGCGGCGCTCCCAGGAACGCGTGCGCGGCCGAGGCGGCGTTTCCCGGGAGCGCGTTGGGTGGCGGACCAGGGCCGTGCGGGGCGGAAGTGGGCGGCCGCGGGCCGGTGCAGAGTCGCGCCGCTAGCGGGACCTGGGCGAGCTGGAGGCCGCGGGGGAGCGCAGCTCGGGCGGCCCCCGAGGCCCCGGGGAGCGGGCTTCCGGGGCGCCTGCGGCGGCCCCGGGGGAGCGCGGCGGCGATGGGGCGCCGAGCCGGCCGGGGGTCGGGGCCTCGGCCATGTTCGCGGGGCTGCAGGACCTGGGCGTGGCCAACGGCGAGGACCTGAAGGAGACGCTGACCAACTGCACCGAGCCGCTCAAGGCCATCGAGCAGTTCCAGGTGCTGCCGGGGCGCGCGGGCGGGGGCCGGGGCGGCGGGCGGACCCCCGCCTCGGGCCCCCGCGCTGACCCCCGGCCCCGCAGACGGAGAACGGCGTGCTGCTGCCCTCGCTGCAGTCGGCGCTCCCGTTCCTGGACCTGCACGGGACCCCGCGCCTGGAGTTCCACCAGTCGGTGTTCGACGAGCTGCGGGACAAGCTGCTGGAGCGGGTGTCGGCCATCGCGTCGGAGGGGAAGGCGGAGGAGAGGTGGGCGCGGGCCGGGGGCTGCAGGCAGTGTGTGGGGGGGGATGGGGTGGCTGCAGGCGCGTGGGCCGGGGGGCCGCAGGCAGGCGGGGGGGGGGCTGGGGAGGCCGGGGTGCGGCGGGCGGCCGCAGGCAGGCAGTGGGTGGCAGGGGTTGGGGTGGCTGCAGGCGCCTGGGCCGGGGTCTGCAGGCAGGCAGTGGGGGGGGGGCCTGGGGAGGCTGCAGGCGCGTGGGCCGGGGGGCCGCAGGCAGGTAGTGGCGGCAGGGGCTGGAGGGGCTGCAGGCGCGTGGGCCGGGGTTGCGAGCGGGGGGGGGGGGCGCAGGCAGGCAGTGGGTGGCGGGGGCTGGGGGGGGGCTGGCCGGCCCAGGGTGGGTCGCTCCCGCAGCGCCGTCTCCGCCCCTCCGCCCCGCCCCGCGGGAGGCCCGCTCAGCAGCCGGCCGCCGCAGGTACAAGAAGCTGGAGGACCTTTTGGAGAAGAGCTTCTCGCTGGTGAAGATGCCGTCGCTGCAGCCGGTGGTGATGTGCGTCATGAAGCACCTGCCCAAGGTGCGCGGGGCGGCCGCGGGGCCGGGGGCGCGGGGGGGCGGCGGCGGCCCCGCCGCTGACGCCCCTGCGCGCAGGTGCCGGAGAAGAAGCTGAAGCTGGTGATGGCCGACAAGGAGCTGTACCGCGCGTGCGCCGTGGAGGTGAAGCGGCAGATCTGGCAGGACAACCAGGCGCTGTTCGGGGACGAGGTGTCGCCGCTGCTCAAGCAGTACATTCTGGAGAAGGAGAGCGCGCTCTTCAGCACCGGGCTGTCGGTGCTGCACAACTTCTTCAGCCCGTCGCCCAAGACGCGGCGCCAGGGC
Source organism: Sylvilagus floridanus (assembly GCA_949820135.1). Taxonomy (NCBI): domain Eukaryota; kingdom Metazoa; phylum Chordata; class Mammalia; order Lagomorpha; family Leporidae; genus Sylvilagus; species Sylvilagus floridanus. The sequence continues at coordinate 98,741,504 of OX463243.1, forward strand.
GAGGTGCGCGGGGCGTGGGCGTGGGGAGGCTGTCCGGGGCCTGCGCCGCGGACCCCCAGCCCCTGGCGTCTGGAGCTCCGACTCCCGTGTGGTGTTAGGATCCTCCGCTTTGTAGTTTTACTTTCCTTAAAGACTATGTACTGTAGTCCTTTCTTTTTAGTATTTTTATTTGAGAGGTAGAGTTAGAGGCAGAGAGCAGGCTTCCACCCGCTGGTTCACGCCCCAGATGCCCGCGAGTGCTGGGGCTGCCCCATCCCGAGCCGGGAGCCTCCTCCGGGTCTCTCACGCGGGTGCAGGGGCCCTGGTCCTGGAGCCAACCTCCGCTGCCTTCCAGGCCACAGCAGGAGCTGGATGGTCGTGGCGCAGCCGGGACTCCAGCCTGCACGCTGATAGGGCATGCACTGGCCTACCCAGCCCCTCCGGCCCCGCTGTCGGTGGCACCGGCGTTCCCAGCCCACGTTTGTGGGCGCTGGGTGCTTTTGTGTCACGTCGAGTGTGTTTTGATTGTCAGTTTCAGCCAGGGCTTCTGGGTGGGCACAGTGAGCTCTGTGAGGCTTCCAGAATTTTCTAGCGAAGAAGAAAGGTAGATGCCACTTGAGGGTGGAGAGCGCTCCCCTCTGCTGGCCAGGGCCGGGGCAGCCTGGAGCTGGGAGGCAGGAGCGCAGTCCGGGCCCCCCGCCGGTGGCCAGGACCCCGATACTGGGCCTAGCAGGGAGCTGGGGTTAGGACGGAGCCCAGTTACTCCGCGGGCGCTGAAGGCCCGCCCACTCGGGGGTCCCCGCACGGGGTCAACTTCCCACGCCTCAGATCAGCCTGCAGGTGGCCGTGAGTCCCATGGCTCTGGCGGAGGTGGGGTCGCTGTGATTTGACCACCGAGGGCCCGCGTGGCTCCTGGGTCCCAGGGCTGTGAGGCTCTCAGTGTTGAATCTGAGAGGCTGTGGCTGGTGCTGTCCCCGTAAGGGTCAGGGGCCGGCAGCCTTCTAGGAGCCTGTTGTGGGGCCCCCTCTTCAGGATGTCAGGGTGCTGGCACCGTAGGGCAGGAGGAGACGCCTTGCTCAGGGAGGAAGGAATTAAGGGAGTGGATGGCCATGGCCAGGTGCTGGCCCGCAGGCGCAGTGGCCGGGAGATGGTCTGGACAGGTGGAGGCCTGGAACTGTCTCTGGATGGCCGAGATGGTGGAGGTTGGGAGCCGGCCTGGGGTTGGCGGTGGCCGGAGCCAGGCCCGGATGGCGGTGGCTGGGAGCCGACCCGGGGTTGGTGGCGCTGACGCTGTGTGTTGCAGGTGGTGCAGGCGCTGACGCGCATGGTGGGCCGCAGCGTGAAGTTGTACGACATGGTGCTGCAGTTCCTGCGCACGCTCTTCCTGCGCACGCGCAACGTGCACTACTGCACCCTGCGTGCCGAGCTGCTCATGTCCCTGCACGACCTGGACGTCGGCGACATCTGCACCGTGGACCCCTGCCACAAGGTACGGCCACCACGCCCACCCCGAGCTCTGTCCCTGGCTCCCTGTCTCCTTGGCGCCGCTGCAGGACCTGGCAGGGTGGAGGAAGCAGCCCCGGCGCGCCCAGGCCCAGCTGTCCCCTTGTCCCTGCAGCCCGGTGGTGCTGGCCCTGCCCTCCCCGAGCCCTGGGGCTTGTGGCTGGTGAAGCGGGGCACCCCCGGCGTGGGTCTCCGAGCTGGACCCTCCTCTCCCTCGTTTTCCATGGCATTGCAGCTGAAGACTGCTCCTGGGTCTTGGGTCACCTGTGGCCATGCCCCCTCCAGACAGGGGACACCATGGAGGCTCTTTGGAGCCTTCTGTCCTCACAGTGGTCCCCTGGGACGCTGGGGGACAGGCACCTGTGTGTTTCCCTCTGTGAACCTGTGCAGGTGACACACAGACAGGGGCAGCCTGTGCCTCTGCTGTCTGGCAGCCCTGGCCTCTGGCCTGTGTCCATGTCCGTCTGCCTGTGCCCTGCTCCCGGCTCTGGCCCCTTGGTCCGTGGCTGTGCCGGGTGGGGGCGGGAGGGTCTGGCCACGCCGAGCTGGTGCATGTCCTCCCTGCAGTTCACCTGGTGCCTGGACGCCTGCATCCGGGAGCGCTTTGTGGACAGCAAGCGGGCGCGGGAGCTGCAGGGCTTCCTGGACGGGGTGAAGAAGGGCCAGGAGCAGGTCCTGGGGTGAGAGCCGGCCGGGCCCCGTCCGGGCCACACCGCGGGGCGCCTTCCCGGGGGGCAGCGGGTGGGGCCCGGCGTCCCAGCCCAGCACGTGGCCTCCTTCCAGGGACTTGTCCATGATCCTGTGTGACCCCTTTGCCATCAACACCCTGTCGCTCAGCACCATTCGACACCTGCAGGAGCTGGTCGGCCAGGAGACGCTGCCCAGGGTGAGCCCGGGCCTGGGCCAGGACTGCGGGCGTGGGCCGCGTGTGGGGCCCTGTGGCCCGCTGAGCGCAGCTGTGGCCTGTGTGTCCACAGGACAGCCCTGACCTCCTGCTGCTGCTCAGGCTGCTGGCCCTGGGCCAGGGGGCCTGGGACATGATCGACAGCCAGGTCTTCAAGGAGCCCAAGATGGTAATGGGGCCTGTGTGGGCCTGGGGGCCTGGGTGGTCTTGGAGTCCCCTTCCCGTTCAGTACCTCCTGCTGGGAGGCGCCTGCCCACCAGGTGTCCGGAGGCCTGCTGGCCACGGCGGCGGCTGCTCCTTTCAGCCTGGGGCTGGGTCCCCTGGGCGAGGGGGAGGCGCGGGGCTCACGGGCTTCCCCCCGCAGGAGGCGGAGCTCGTCACCAGGTTCCTGCCCATGCTCATGTCCTTCGTGGTGGACGACCACACTTTCAGCGTGGACCAGAAGCTGCCCTCCGACGAGAAAGCGCCGGTCGCCTACCCGAGCACACTTCCCGAAACCTTCACCAAGTATGGGTGGGGGCGGCGGGGGGTGGCCTCCGGAGGCCAAGCGGGCCACTGACGGCGGGCCCCGGCGCAGGTTCCTGCAGGAGCAGCGCACGGCCTGCGAGGTGGGGCTGTACTACGTCCTGCACATCACCAAGCAGCGCAACAAGAACGCACTGCTGCGCCTGCTGCCCGGCCTCGGTGAGCCTCTGTCCCGCGGGCCACACCCCCGGGGAGGGGCCGGGCGCCCGCTCCGCGGTCTTCGGGTGCGGTGTCCTGAGTGTCTGGGGGTCTGCCGCGGCTGAGGGCGGTGCCTGTGGCTGGGGGGCGGAGCTCAGCGCCAGCTTGCTGCCCAGGCTCGTGTCCTTGGCAGTGGACGCCACACTTGCAGTGTGGACCCTCTGAGCCAGGGCGTTGGTCTCCTGGTGCTGCTGGCCGAGTCACACAGCATCCCTCTGACTGGCAGCTGAGGTCAGGACACGAAGGGTCAGGGGTCAGACGCAGTGGCCTGTGCCCTGCGATGCCTTTGCGCCTCTTTCTTGGCTGGAGTGGGGGTGGGGTCACCAGGGAGGCGCTCAGTGGACGCTGCTGAGAGTGGACGTCACTTGTGGAATTCTGTCAACTCTCGCTTGCTTTAAAGCAGGGTTTTATTGAAAACATTTTAGAATGAGACAGGGTCCCCTGTGCACGGGCTCCTTCCCCCAAATGCTGGCAAGAGCCAGGTGCTGAGTGTGCGTTCTGTGTGTGGGTAGCAGGGCCTGGCCACGTGGGCCATCACCTGCTGCCCACGGGCGCACAGCAGGGAGCTGGGCTTGAGCCACGGGGCGTCCCGACCCCGTCCGAGACGCCGGGTCCTCTTCTCTTCATTGGTTTAGTCGGTAGGCAGAATGACAGCTGGGGAAGGAGGGAGAGGTCTTCCACCACTGGCTCACTCCCCACATGGCCACAGCGGCCAAGGCTGGGCTGGGCCAGGCCAGAGCCAGGAGCTCCATCCAGGTCTCCCACGTGGAGCAGGCGCCCAAGCACTGGGCCATCACTGCTGCTCTCCCAGGTCACAGCAGAGAGCTGGATTGGAAGTGGAGCAGCCGGGACTTGAACCAGTGCCCATGTGGGATGCCGGCATCGCAGGCAGCAGCTCAGCCTGTGCCACGGTGCTGGGCCCTTCCACGTGTCTCACACTTTTAGGAAGCGTGCGTGCGTGTGTCAGGTGTCCATAAACGTGTCTGAAGAGAGCGTGTGTCTGGTTCCCCGGCCGAGGCTGTGGCCTGGTTGAGAAGCAGGAAGCCCAGTGCAGGTGCACCTGTCCCGGCGGCCAGGCCTGCCCTGCTTGCTAGCTGCTTAGTGTGGGACGTTCTGAACAAACGCAGTCGGAGTGTGCGCTGTGGCGAAGTGCCGGTGCCGCCGCCGCCGCCCAGCTGCGCGCCGATGTCACCACGAGGGGCCCCAGGGGCCGGTGAGGCGCTGCTCGCGGTGCTGAGGTCCCGGCAGAGTGCCGGTCCTCCTGCAGAGCAGCTGGGGAGGGGCAGTGACGGCCGAGGGCGGGCCCTGCCCCCACGGGGGGCTCGGGTGGGGCTCCTGGCTCTGGCTCCAGCCATCTGGGCCGTGAACCAGTGGATGGACAATCTCTGTGCTCCGCCTTTCAGATAAATAAATGCTAACCCTTAAACTGACCACAGGCTGAGGTCCTGATGAGGCACGACTGCCGGTGGCCACGAGTTAGCCGAGGGGGGTGTGGCCTGCTGGACCCATTCCGCTCAGGGCCTGAGTCTCAGGGACGCTGGGGTCATCGCGGGGTCAGATGGGGTCAGATCTGCCCTCAGCTCCCTGGCCAGGTGCGGCTCCCAGGTTCCTGGGGTGGGTTCCAGGGTGTGGCCTGGACCCCTTGTGCTGTGTGGGCCTGGGCTGTGTCCTTGTGGAGTGAGGCTCACTTCACCCTGTGGGGGTGGTCTCTGCCCTCACTGGGTCCCACCACAGCGTGGGCCAGGCTGGTGCTGTGCACTCTGAAGCTGTCTGTCAGCAGCTGTGGACGGAGCCTCTGTCCTCTGCCCCGCCCCCCAACTGTGTGGGGTCCCAGACCCCCCCAGCCCCTGATCTTGGGACCCCAGATGTGGGTGCTGCCGCCGGTCTCCCCAGGGCAGCCCCTGCGGGCGGAGGCCGCCTGGGCCGGGCCTCACCCATGCCTGCGGGGTTGCAGTGGAGACGGTCGGGGACCTGGCGTTCAGCGACATCTTCCTGCACCTGCTCACCGGCAACCTGGCGCTGCTGGCGGACGAGTTTGCCCTGGAGGACTTCTGCAGCAGCCTGTTCGACGGCTTCCTCCTCACCGCCTCGCCCAGGTAGGCTGCGGCCCGGGGGGGCTGGGCGTTCCGGCCCGGGGTGGGCCAGGGTCTGCTGCCCCTCCCTTCCAGGAAGGAGAACGTGCAGCGGCACGTGCTGCGGCTGCTCCTGCACCTGCACCCCAGGGTGGCCCCCGCCAAGCTGCAGGCCCTGCAGAAGGCCCTGGAGCCCACGGGCCAGGTGGGTGCCGGCCCGGGCAGCGCTGACCACGGGGCGTGGTGAGCGCCCCCGCCCGGGCCTGACCGCTGACCATGGTTTCCCTGCAGAGCGGGGAGGCGGTGAAAGAACTCTACTCCCAGCTCGGAGAGAAGCTGGAGCAGCTGGACCACCGCAAGTCCAGCCCTGCCCAGGCCCCGGAGACGCCGGCCCTGGAGCTGCCCCTCCCCCACGTGCCGGCCCCGGCTGGGCTCTGAGGCCGGGCTCCTTCTACCCCTCCCGTGCCTCTGCCCCACCTGGAGCCATGTGTGGTACCGTGGCTGCTGGGCACGGAGATCGGGGTTCTGCCTCGGGGGAGCACGGGGGGCTGGGGGTCCTGCCTTGCATGGCAGGTGCTCATGGCTGGCCTGTGGTCTGGGGTGGAGCCTGGGTGAGGCTTCGGGGGACAGGGGGTGGAGGGGCCCATCGGCATTGCCAGACCAAAGCCGGACCTTTGCTGGGGTCTGGCGGTGGAGCCCCTCCCTCCGTGTCCTGGAGCTGCCTGCCCAGCCCGGGGCAGCGGCGTGCACAGGGAGGCGTCACTCGTGTAAATAAAGGTGTTTTGGTACACAGGGGCGTGTCTGCTGGCATCGGGCAGTGTGGGTGGACGCAGCCAGCTCTCCTGGCTGTGGCCGTGGCCGCTCAGCCCGGGGTGGTTTATGGGCCAGGCCCACAGGAAGACCCCAGACCCCGGGGCTTGTCCCGGAGGGCCTGGTGTCGGCCCCTCACTGCCAGTGCCGGGGGGGGGGCCCAGAACACGGCTCCCGCAGTGGCAGCTCCCAGTGCCCTCCTGGGTAACTCAGGCAGGGGAGGGCGTGGCTTCCTTGAAGTGGAGCCCCTGGGGCTCCCTCTGCCACGCCAGTTTCCAAGGGGCACCAGGTCTAGTCCCGGCTGCTCCACTTCCCAGCTGGCTCCCTGCTGTGGCCTGGCGGAAGCGGCGGAGTGGCCGTGCTTGGTCCCCACTCCCACGTGCGAGACCTGGAAGGCGCTCCTGGCGTCAGCCTTGCCCCCCCCAGTGTTGTGGCCGTTTGGGGGGTGAACCATGGAAGACCGCTCTCTGCCTCAGCCGTTCAAGTAAAATCAGGAAAAGTGGAGCCCCAGCTGTGGCTGCCCCGTGGCTGGTCCTCCCGCACCACTGTGCGGGAGGGTTCAGGAGCCCTCAGCCTGGCGCCCGGGGCTTGCCCCTCCCCCACGCAGCACACTGCTCCCCTGGGGACCACCAGGCCCTGTTGTCCTCCTCAATCTGCAGGGTGGCAGGTGGGCCCAGGGCCTCCCCGAACGGCTGTTAGAGACAGTGTGTCAGGGAGGAGATTGGAGCGGGGGTGTGACTAGAGCTCACCTGTGGTGTCAGCCGTAAACATGGCCAAGAGGGAAAGGAGCCCCGGTGCCCCCCCCAGCAGAGGGCAGAGCTGGTGGCCGGGGGACCCAGGGAGTGGTCAGTGTGGCCTGGCTCCTCCAACCTCGCTCTGGGGTCCTGCTGACCGCGGGTGGGGGGACTGAGGCCTGGGGGTCTGTGGGGGAGGAGTGGGATGAGGGAGTGGACAGAGAGCCTAGGGGAGCGCAGGGGAGGAGGCCAGGAAGCGAAGTCTCCAGACCCTGGGGGATGGGGAGTGGGGCGCTGCTCTCCTCCAGGTGGGGTGGGGGGTCCTCAGAGGAGGCTGCAGATGCGGGCTGCAGGGAGGACTATGGGTGGGACATGGCCACGCCTGCTGGGCAGTCCTGGGCCAGGGTTGGGGGGGCTGGCAGTGTGTGGGGGAGGGAGTGCGGGGCTCAGGTCATGGGGCAGGCCGCCTGGGGCGCGACCCCCGCCCACTGCAGAGGGTTTGTCAAGCAGAGGCAGCTCCCCTCAGTGGGTCCCCCCGAGGGCGCCTGCTTCTGCCCCTAGGGTCCCCACCGCAGCCTGGGGTCCAGTCAGAAGCAGCTCCTAGAGGAAGCCGGAGGCCTGGGAAGGGGTGGCTGGGCCAGGGCCACCTGTGACCCCCGGTGGGGAGGCCCCCAGGGGGCCGGAACTGACCGGCAGGCCTGTGCTCCCAGGCTCCGGAGTGGGAGTGCAGGGCCAGCTGGACTGGTCTGGCCGGACAGGGCTGCAGTGGGTCCTTGAGTGTGGGGGATGGGCCTGGGCGGTCCTAATTTCACTCCCAGGCCTCACAGGGGCCGGGGAGCACAGGCCCAGGCCTAACGTCCAAGCGTGTGCTGTCCTGGGAGAGGAGGCGCTCAGCTGGGCACAGGGCCTGCTGTCCCCTCGTGCTCAGGCTGCTGGGAGCCCGGCGGTCCTGTCAGGGCCTGGCCAGGGTCCGTGGAGGTGCCCCAGGCCTGAGTGAGACAGGGGGCTCGCCTGGGAGCACAGGACAGAGGGGAGGTGGCCACCGGCCAGGCCTCCCCCTCTGGTGAATCGTCCAGCCCAAGTCCCGCCCCCGCCGCACCCCCTGACTCACTTCCTCCCCACAGAAGCGGAAACCTCCCGGGAGCTTCTCTGCCGGACACTCCCAGGGGACTGCAGGTGCCGCTGCCCCTCCAGCAGGAGCTGGCCCGGGAGGCCCCTGACCCACCACCGGGATCCAGGATTTCCTGATTCTGGTGTCCGGCCTGGGCCCGGAACCTCGGAGCTGGGGGGCGGGTCCCCACACCCACGCAGCCGCAGGTACGCAGGGTGGGTTGGGGGTCCGGTTGCAGGCGGCTTCCGCCGGCAGGGGCTCCTCCTCCGGTCCATCATTCCGCCCACCCCTAGCCCTCTGAGGGAGGCTCCCTACAAAGATGCTTAAGGACCCTAGGTAGGGGGGGTCCTGGGGGCAGGGCGGGGGTCAAAGTCTCCAGGCCGCCCCCGCCCAAGTGTTCCTGGGTGGGTGTGTGTTGGGGGGCTTCCTTTGCCCCCGCCTTAGGGCCTGGCGCCGGGCAGTCCGGTTGGAGCTGCGGGCGGGGACGAGTCAGGCTTGACCCCAGATCGGCGCCGGCCCCTCGACTCCTCCTCCAGGAAGCCCGGGCAGCCGCCTGATAAGCTGCAGGCCCCCTCCCCCCCCACTTCCTCCTGGCCGGCGGATTGTTAGGGGAGGGCCCGACGGAGGAGGCGCTTCCTGATCGGCGGGGACTAGGCCTTGGCCAAGCGGCAGCCCAGACCGCCCCCCTCCCCGGGGTGGGGGGGCGTAGGGGGGAAGGGGGTTCCTGCGGGAGGGCCGCGGCCGAGTCTGGAGCGGGTCCCCGTCTTCCTGCTGCAGGGAGCGTGATCTGCGCGCCGAGCACTATGGACCGCGGCCAGTGCAGTCCGGAGCCCGCGGCCGCAGCTCCTCGCGCCTCAGGCCCATGCGTGATGGCGCCAGTGCGCGCCGTGGTCCGCCTGCGCCGCCGCGTGTGCATCCTGCGCAAGCGGCGCCTGCCGCCTCCTGGCGCGGGGCCCGACGCGGGGGCCGGCGCACCCAGGCCGGGCTGCAGCACCCGGACGCCGCGCGCCGCCCAGGACCAACCCAAGTTCTTCACCTTCGAAGACCTCGCCGAGTTGCCCTCCAGGGGCGCGCGCCGGCGGCGCCGGCGCAGCCGCCCGGTGCTGTACCCTGAGACCTCGCGCAGGTACCTGCCGCGCACGGAGCGCCGGAGCCGCGCACAGCGCTGCCTGCTGCTGCTCGTGGCCATCGTGGGCTTCCAGGTGCTCAACGCCATCGAGAACCTGGACGACAACGCGCAGCGCTACGACCTGGACGGGCTGGAGAAGGCGCTGCTGCGCTCCGTGTTCGGCCAGCCGGCCGCTGTGGGGCGCATCATGGCGCTGCTGCGGGACTACCTGGCCACGCACGTGCACAGCCGCCCGCTGCTGCTGTCCCTGCACGGGCCCAGCGGCGTGGGCAAGAGCCACGTGGGCCGCCTGCTGGCGCGCCACTTCCGCGCGGTGCTGGAGGACGGCGGCCTGGTGCTGCAGTACCACGCGCGGCACCACTGCCCCGCGCCGCGCGCCGCGCACGACTGCCGTGCGGAGCTGGCGCGGCGCGTGGCCGAGGTGGTGGCGCGGGCTGAGGCCGAGGAGAAGACCCCGCTGCTGGTGCTGGACGAGGTGGAGCGGCTGCCGCCCGCCCTGCTGGACGAGCTGCACGGCCTGCTGCAGCCGCAGCGCGCCCACCACTTCCACAACGCTGTCTACGTGCTCCTCAGCGGCGCGGGCGGCGCCGAGGTCACGCGCTTTGTGCTGCAGAACGCGACCCGCGCGCTGCCAGTGCGCCCCGACGGCGCCCGGCCGCAGGACGAGCTCGGGGCCCGCCTGCGCGCGCTGCTGGCCCGCGAGCACCCGCTCTGGCAGGCGGCGGCCGTGGTGCCCTTCCTGCTGCTGGACAAGCAGGACGTGGTCAGCTGCTTCCGAGAGGAGATGGCGGGGGAGGGCTTCTTCCCCGAGCAGGCCCTCGCCGAGCGCCTGGCGGCGCAGCTCAGCTACTACCGCGTCGGGGGCCGCGAGTTCGCAGTCACCGGCTGCAAGCAGGTGGTGGCCACGGTGAACCTCCTGTAGCGCAGGCGCGCTCAGCTGGGCGAGAGCGGCGCCCCCGACGGCGGGGCCAGGTGGGCTGGTCTCAAGTCGTGTCCATACTGGGAGCCATGGAGGCCTCCCAGCCCAGGCGCTGAGGCAGTGCCTGGGTCCCCAGGACAGCGACCTCCCCGACCTGCAGTACCTGTCCAGCACCGCCCCTCACTAGGGGGCTGTGAGTTCTGCCCGCCCCGGGAGATGGGCGGCTCTCCCCAGAGGCGTGTGGCTCCCAGGGTCAGGCGGGGTGGGGACCAGCGCGTGTGCCCCAACCCTCACACCTCCCCAGGGAGTAATGGGCGGGGTCTCGAGGCCCACAAGCAGGGAGCCCCAGCAGTGGGCATGGCGCCCCACCCTGGCCAGCAGCGGTCTCCCCGGCCTGGGTGAGAGGAGACTTCAGAGCCGCGGGCCCTCAGGCCCCTCCACAGCACCGGCTCGAGAGGGTGGCGGCGCCCTCGGTGAATGGGCACGGGGATCGCACTGATTGTAGGCCATAACCGAGGGAACCCTGCATCCGTGCCCCCCAGGGCTCGCAGGGGAATGATGCGCCCCTCTCCACCTAACACCATTAGCTTGTTGCTGGCCATCTGCCCACCTTGGCCACACCGCCTGGCTCTGTACCTCTCCGGGGCTCAGGTACCCAGGTCCCGCCTCCCAGAAGCGCCCTGCAGGTGGGCTCCCCACGCTGGGGCAGCTCTGTGGGAGGCTGTGGAGACGCAGGGCACCGGGCCTCACCACCGACAGCCCCGGGCACCGTGGGGTCTAGGGTCTGTGAGCTCCTGCGCCCCATTTGGTGGTAAAAGAGGGGCTGGGGGCACAGGGCCAAAGCTATGTGTCCCCGCCCCCCGCCGGTTCTCTCCCGGGGCCTGGTCTGGCTCGTGGGACGTGGCGGGGAGGCCCAGGGCACCCCTCGGTGGATGGAAGCGGCTAGCCTGTCCCCTCCCTCTGTTGTCAAAATCCAAACCCACGGGGAGTTTTTATTTTTCTATTTATTTTCTAAAGTGTGACCTTGAGGCCAATTTGTGGGGGCCGGAAGTCACCGTGTGAATAAAGAGGTGGCTCCGATCCCTTGGCCGCGGCTGTCCATGTGTTGTCTGCTGACCGGAAGAGGCCCGGGGTGGGGCTTTACCCAGCAGGCGAGCTGGCTTGGACTTTTTTTCCTAAGATTTCTTTGAAAGGCAGAAGACAGAGAAAAAGACAGGGAGACAGATCCTCCACCCGCTGGTTCACTCCTCGCAAGGCCACAATGGCTGGAGCTGGGCCAGGCGCTCCATCGGGGTCTCCCTCATGGGTGCGGGGGCCCAGGCACTTGGGCATCACCTGCTGGTTTCCCAGGTGCACCAACAGGGAGCCGGGTCAGAGGCGCGGCTCTGGGCCTTGAACCCCCAGCCATATGGGATACCTGCTGGTGTCGCCAGCGACGGCTCAACACCGGCCCACAGGATGGTCTCGGCTGCTCGGCCGGGGCTGTTGTGTACCCAGGGCTCACGGACAGCGGTGGGCGCGGGTGCAGGCTCTCCCTGGCGGCCATGCCCTTCCCGCCTCGGGCGCGCCCCAGAGCACCTTGCTGTCATGGAGGCTGTTGGGGGTGGAGCTCTTTCACTGAGCACATTTCCAGGCGGTTCCTGCCGGCATGGGGCTGAACCTGGTGACTATGCTGGATTCCAGTAACTCCTGCGTGCCCACCGGGGCTCTGTGGGAGCAGCCCCAGCCCCGGCGCTGAGCGGCCTCGTCCCGGGGTATGAGCAGCGGCTGTTCTGTACACGCTCCTTGTCCCACCCAGTCTCCTCTTCGTACGTCTGCCCCGCGCACGGTGCTTTCTGCCTTTGCTTACTAACACGGTGCAGTTCGGCCATCCGTGTTCCTACGTCTAACCAGCCTTGCCTCCCCGGGTGAATCCCACTTGCTCATCCCACCATGCTATTTGGGTCTGGACATGCCCACATCCCGTATCTGTGTGCGGGTTCAGTCCTGCTTCCTGCTCACCCTGGGGGACAGCGGTGATGGCCCAAGCACTTGGGTCCCTGCCACTCACATGGGAGACCTGGGTGATGTTCAGGCTCCTGGTTCAGGCCTGGCTGTTGTGGGCATTTGGGGAGTGAACTGGCAGATGTGAGTGCTAGCTCGCTCGCTCTCTCTCTCTCTCTCTCTCTCTCTCTCTCTCTCTCTCTCTGCCTTTCAGATAAATAAAAGAATCTTGTAAAAAGCAAACAGAGGGGTTGGCGCTGGAATGTAGTGTGTTAAGGCTCTTCCTGCAGTGCCCGCATCCCATGTGGGCGCAGGTTTGAGTCCCAGCTGCTCTTCCCATCCAGCTCCCCGCTGTGGCCTAGGAAAGCAGTGGAAGTTGACCAAGTGCTTGGGCCCCTGCACCCACGTGGGAGACCTGGAAGAAGCTCCTAGCTCCTGGCTTCTGATCAGCTCAGCTCTAGCCCTTGCAGCCATTTGGGGAGTGAACCAGCAGATGGAAGACCTCTCTCTCTCTCTCTCTCTCTCTCTCTCTCTCTCTCTCTCTGTAACTCTACCTCTCACATAAATAAATAATTCTTCAAAGAAAAAAAATAAAGCAACACGGAGTCTTTATCGTAAAGGTCACAGGAGCTGGGAATGGAGGTCCCCAGGGCTGCGCTTGGTTCCGGAAGAGTCTGTGTCCCCGTTTCCCGGCTGCGCAGCTCCCGCGTCCTCTGCTGTGCCTTTCTGAAGCCAGCATCCTGCACCTGTCATCTTCATATCTGACCGCAGCCGAGGAGAATCTGACTGCGCTGTCTGCTTAGTTCAGGAAACTCTCCCCACATCAAGGTGGACGCTTTTCTCTTGACGGGTTAATTTATTTATTTTAAAGGCAGAGTGACAGAGGTAGAGGGAGACACACACACACACACAGGTTTTCCATCCGCTGCTTCACTCCCCAGTTGGCCTCAATGGCCACGGCTGGGCCAGGAGCCGGGAGCTTCCTCCTGGTCTCCCCCGTGGGTGCCAGGGCCCGAGCACTGGGGCTGACTTCCTCCAGCGCCCAGGCCATCAGCAGGGAGCTGGGTGGGATTCAAAGGCTCACGGCCCTGATTCTGCGAATCCCTGAGGCAGCTTCGGTCACGTGTGTCTTTCCTGGATTTCTGGAAAGTGCCCCTGAAGTCGTCTACCTTCATTGATGATTGGGGTTTATGCGTCATCTGTCACCCTGGGCTATCAGATTCTAGGGGTCTTTGTAGCTGACAGCCATCCGAGCTCTGTCTGAAAAGACCACTGAACTCCGACAGAACCCCCGTGGGCCTGGGGTGCATTGTCATGGCAACCACAGCGCCTCTTCCCGCCCCGGACACCCGGCTTCTGCCAGTGCTCGCAGGGTTCAGTTCACAGTGCGGCCAGAGCTCCGAGGGAGACTGGGTTCTGGACCTCAGCACGGCCACCCACCGCCTCCAGGCCCCGGCCCCCTGCGGGGAGGCAGCCTGACCCCGCCCCACTCCCTGGCACCGCCCTTTTCCCCCTGCCCGAGCTGTCCGGGGCTCCCGAGGCTGTCTCCGTGTGGGGCCCAGACCAGCGCCGCTGCCCTCTGGACGTCCCGTGCCGCGTCTCCTGTCCGCCCTCGCCCTCCGCTGGCCTCGGCCTGCTGCTCTCTTTCCCGGCTCGGGTCCACTCGTTTCTGGGCTTCCTCTGCCCTGCCTCCAGATCTGCCCTTGGCGTCTCCGTGTGCACTTCAGGCCTTGCGCATATCTGCTCCAGACTTTCCACTGGAAGAGGCTGTGTTTACACCCGCCCCTCCATGCATCTGTCCGTCTTTCTGGCTGTCTGCCGTCTGCGTCTCTACGCATCCATCCATCTCTATCTTTCTGTCTGTCCATCTGTCTTCATTTCTTTGTAATAAAAAAGCCATTTTCTCCCTGTCTTGAGCGCAGCCAACACGTCTTTGCTCCCTGGAGAAGGAAAGTGGTTCTGCAGACGGCATGGGAAGCGATGGAAGTGTCCACAGATGTTTTCCCAAGGGAGAAGCTTCAGAATCGCCTCTGGAGACACCCGGGGGGAGTGCAGGGATGCCATGCCACAGACCCACACTGCTGAGCTCGGGGCAGCCAGGGACGCAGAGCGAGGGGCTCAGAACCAGGCAAGGGCTCGGGCAGAGGGGTCTCCACAGTGGACACAGGGGTCTCCACACTGGACACAGGGGTCTCCACACTGGACACAGGGGACTCCACACTGGACACAGGGGACTCCACACTGGACACAGGGGTCTCCGCACTGAACACAGGGGTCTGTGTGCTGGACACAGGGGTCTCCACACTGGACACAGGGGTCTCTCACACTGGACACAGGGGTCTCCACGCTGAACACAGGGGTCTGTGTGCTGGACACAGGGGTCTCTGTGCTGGACACAGGGGTCTCCACACTGGACACAGGGGTCTGTGTGCTGGACACAGGGGTCTCCACACTGGACACAGGGGACTCCACACTGGACACAGGGGTCTCCGCACTGAACACAGGGGTCTCCATGCTGGACACAGGGGTCTCCACACTGGACACAGGGGTCTGTTTGTTGGACACAGGGGTCTCTGTGCTGGACACAAGGGTCTCCGTGCTGGACTCAGGGGTCTCCCCGCTGGACACAGAGGGCTCCACACTGGACACAGGGGTCTCCCAAGCTGGACACAGGGGTCTCCATGCTGGACACAGGGGTCTCTCCGCTGGACACAGGGGTCTCCACACTGGACACAGGGGACTCCACACTGGACACAGGGGTCTCCGCACTGAACACAGGGGTCTCCACGCTGGACACAGGGGTCTGTGTGCTGGACACAGGGGTCTCCACACTAGACACAGGGGTCTCTCACACTGGACACAGGGGTCTCCGCACTGAACACAGGGGTCTCCACACTGGACACAGGGGTCTGTGTGCTGGACACAGGGGTCTCCACACTGGACACAGGGGTCTCCACACTGGACACAGGGGTCTCCACGCTGAACACAGGGGTCTCCACACTGGACACAGGGGTCTGTTTGTTGGACACAGGGGTCTCTGTGCTGGACACAAGGGTCTCTGTGCTGGACTCAGGGGTCTCCCCGCTGGACACAGAGGGCTCCACACTGGACACAGGGGTCTCCACACTGAACACAGGGGTCTCCACGCTGGACACAGGGGTCTCCACACTGGACACAGGGGTCTCTCACACTGGACACAGGGGTCTCCGTACTGGACACAGGGGTCTCCCCGCTGGACACAGGGGTCTCCACGCTGGACACAGGGGTCTCCCCGCTGGACACAGGGGTCTCCACGCTGGACACAGGGGTCTCCACACTGGACACAGGGGTCTCTGTGCTGGACACAGGGGTCTCCACACTGGACACAGGGGTCTCCACGCTGGACACAGGGGTTTCCCACACTGGACACAGGGGTCTCTGTGCTGGACACAGGGGTCTCCACACTGGACACAGGGGTCTCCCACTGGACATAGGGGTCTCCCCACTGGATATAGGGGTCTCCCCGCTGGACACAGGGGTCTCCACACTGGACACAGGGGTCTCCCAAGCTGGACACAGGGGTCTCTGTGCTGGACACAGGGGTCTCCACACTGGACACAGGGGTCTCCCAAGCTGGACACAGGGGTCTCCACACTGGACACAGGGGTCTCCCACTGGACATAGGGGTCTCCCCACTGGATATAGGGGTCTCCCCGCTGGACACAGGGGTCTCCACACTGGACACAGGGGTCTCCCAAGCTGGACACAGGGGTCTCTGTGCTGGACACAGGGGTCTCCACACTGGACACAGGGGTCTCCCAAGCTGGACACAGGAGTCTCCACACTGGACACAGGGGTCTCTGTGCTGGACACAGGGGTCTCCACGCTGGACACAGGGGTCTCTGTACTGGACACAGGGGTTTCCCACACTGGACACAGGGGTCTCTGTGCTGGACACAGGGGTCTCCACACTGGACACAGGGGTCTCCCACTGGACATAGGGGTCTCCACACTGGACACAGGGGTCTCCACGCTGGATGCTGGGGTTTCCTGTTGTGGACGCAGAGGTCTGCACGCTGGACGCCTGGAAGAGGAGCTGAGGCAGTCCCCTCCCCCGCAGCGGGAAGCCGTCCGAGGTCAGCAGGCAGCGGGTTACCGCGGCTTGTGCTGCTGCGCTGCCGATGCAGCTCCCTGCTGACGCTCCTGGGAGGCAGTGGATCATGGCCCAGTGCTGGATCACCCACGTGGGAGACCCGGATGGAGCTCTGGGCTCCTGGCTTTGGCCTGGCCCAGCCCCTGCTGTTGCAGCCACTTGGGGACTGAACCAGTGAACTGGACATCTCTGTCTTCCTGATAGCCTGTCCTTCAAATAGATACATAGACAGATAGATAGAGACATAGATAGATAGAGACATAGAGACATAGATAGATAGATACATACATACATACATACATACATACATACATAAATAAATCTAGTCTTAAAAAACATGTTCCAGTTTCAGCTATAAAACCTGCCTCTGCGCTGGAGCCATGGAGCAATGGGTTAATCCTCCACCTGCGGCGCCGCCATCCCATATGGGTGCTGGTTCGAGTCTGCTCTGCTTCCGATCCAGCTCTCTGCTGTGGCCTGGGAAAGCAGTAGAGGATGGATGTTGTAGCCCAAGTACTTGGGCCCCTGCACCCGCATGGGAGACCCAGATGGAGCTCCTGGCTCCTGGCTTTGGATCAGCATGTTGCAGCCATTTGGGGAGTGAGCCAGTGGATGGAGGACCTCTCTTTCTGTCTCTCCCTCTCTCTGTAACTCTACCTCTCAAATAAAGAGATAAAATCTTTAAAACAAAACAAAACAAAAAGCTGCCTGTGACACGGAGAGGAGGGGAGTAGGAGGGTGCCCCGTGCAAGGACACAGTCCAGGCCCTGAGCTGGTGCCGACCACTCTCAGGCCTTTAGGGTGGCTGTGCCACCTGAGCCTCTTCCCATTGTGAGGGAATCTGCGGCCGTGTGTGTGTGTGTGGTGGGACCTGAGGTGACGGCTCCCCCGTGTGTGTGTGGTGAGACCTGAGGTGACGGCTTCCGTGTGTGTGTGTGGTGGGACCTGAGGTGACGGCTCCCCCATGTGTGTGTGTGGTGGGACCTGAGGTGACGGCTCCCCCATGTGTGTGTGTGGTGGGACCTGAGGTGACGGCTCCCCGTGTGTGTGTGTGGTGGGACCCTGAGGTGACGGCTCCCCCGTGTGTGTGGTGGGACCTGAGGTGACGGCTCCCCGTGTGTGTGTGTGGTGGGACCTGAGGTGACGGCTCCCCGTGTGTGTGTGTGGTGGGACCTGAGGTGACGGCTCCCCGTGTGAGTGGTGGGACCTGAGGTGACAGCTCCCCCGTGTGTGTGTGGTGGGACCTGAGGTGACGGCTCCCCCGAGTGTGTGTGGTGGGACCTGAGGTGACGGATCCCCGTGTGTGTGTGTGGTGGGACCTGAGGTGACGGCTCCCCGTGTGTGTGTGTGGGGGGGGACCTGAGGTGATGGCTCCCCCGAGTGTGTGTGGTGGGACCCTGAGGTGACGGCTCCCCCGTGTGTGTGTGTGGTGGGACCTGAGGTGACGGCTCCCCCGTGTGTGTGTGTGGTGGGACCTGAGGTGACGGCTCCCCCGTGTGTGTGTGTGGTGGGACCTGAGGTGACGGCTCCCCCATGTGTGTGTGTGGTGGGACCTGAGGTGACGGCTCCCCCGTGTGTGTGTGTGGTGGGACCTGAGGTGACGGCTCCCCCGTGTGTGTGTGGTGGGACCTGAGGTGACTGCTCCCCGTGTGTGTGTGTGTGGTGGGACCTGAGGTGACGGCTCCCCCGTGTGTGTGTGGTGGGACCTGAGGTGACGGATCCCCGTGTGTGCGTGGTGGGACCTGAGGTGACGGCTCCCCCGTGTGTGTGTGGTGGGACCTGAGGTGACGGATCCCCGTGTGTGTGTGTGTGGTGGGACCTGAGGTGACGGCTCCCCCGTGTGTGTGTGGTGGGACCTGAGGTGACGGCTCCCCCGTGTGTGTGTGGTGGGACCTGAGGTGACGGCTCCCCCGTGTGTGTGTGGTGGACCTGAGGTGACAGCTCCCCCGAGTGTGTGTGTGGTGGGACCTGAGGTGACGGCTCCCCCGTGTGTGTGTGTGGTGGGACCTGAGGTGACGGCTCCCCCGTGTGAGTGGTGGGACCTGAGGTGACGGCTCCCCCTGTGTGTGTGTGTGTGGTGGGACCTGAGGTGACGGCTCCCCGAGTGTGTGTGTGGTGGGACCTGAGGTGACGGCTCCCCCGAGTGTGTGTGTGGTGGGACCTGAGGTGACGGCTCCCCGTGTGTGTGTGTGGTGGGACCTGAGGTGACGGCTCCCCCGTGTGTGTGTGTGGTGGGACCTGAGGTGACGGCTCCCCCGAGTGTGTGTGGTGGGACCTGAGGTGATGGCTCCCCCGTGTGTGTGTGGTGGGACCTGAGGTGACGGCTCCCCCGAGTGTGTGTGTGGTGGGACCTGAGGTGACGGATCCCCGTGTGTGCGTGGTGGGACCTGAGGTGACGGCTCCCCCGTGTGTGTGTGGTGGGACCTGAGGTGATGGCTCCCCAGTGTGTGTGTGGTGGGACCTGAGGTGACGGATCCCCGTGTGTGCGTGGTGGGACCTGAGGTGACGGCTCCCCCGTGTGTGTGTGGTGGGACCTGAGGTGACGGATCCCCGTGTGTGTGTGTGGTGGGACCTGAGGTGACGGATCCCCGTGTGTGCGTGGTGGGACCTGAGGTGACGGCTCCCCCGTGTGTGTGTGTGGTGGGACCTGAGGTGACGGATCCCCGTGTGTGTGTGGTGGGACCTGAGGTGACGGCTCCCCCGTGTGTGTGTGGTGGGACCTGAGGTGACGGCTCCCCCGTGTGAGTGGTGGGACCTGAGGTGACAGCTCCCCCGTGTGTGTGTGGTGGGACCTGAGGTGACGGCTCCCCCGAGTGTGTGTGGTGGGACCTGAGGTGACGGATCCCCGTGTGTGTGTGTGGTGGGACCTGAGGTGACGGCTCCCCGTGTGTGTGTGGTGGGACCTGAGGTGACGGCTCCCCGTGTGTGTGTGTGTGGTGGGACCTGAGGTGACGGCTCCCCCGTGTGTGTGTGGTGGGACCTGAGGTGACGGCTCCCCGTGTGTGTGTGTGTGGTGGGACCTGAGGTGACGGCTCCCCCGTGTGTGCGTGGTGGGACCTGAGGTGACGGCTCCCCCGAGTGTGTGTGGTGGGACCTGAGGTGACGGCTCCCCGTGTGTGTGTGTGTGGTGGGACCTGAGGTGACGGCTCCCCCGTGTGTGTGTGGTGGGACCTGAGGTGACGGCTCCCCGTGTGTGTGTGTGGTGGGACCTGAGGTGACGGCTCCCCCGTGTGTGTGTGTGGTGGGACCTGAGGTGACGGCTCCCCGTGTGTGTGTGTGGTGGGACCTGAGGTGACGGCTCCCCGTGTGTGTGTGTGGTGGGACCTGAGGTGACGGCTCCCCGTGTGTGTGTGTGGTGGGACCTGAGGTGACGGCTCCCCGTGTGTGTGTGTGGTGGGACCTGAGGTGACGGCTCCCCGTGTGTGTGTGTGGTGGGACCTGAGGTGACGGCTCCCCGTGTGTGTGTGTGGTGGGACCTGAGGTGACGGCTCCCCCGTGTGTGTGTGGTGGGACCTGAGGTGACGGATCCCCGTGTGTGTGTGGTGGGACCTGAGGTGACGGCTCCCCGTGTGTGTGTGTGGTGGGACCTAGGTGACGGCTCCCCGTGTGTGTGTGTGGTGGGACCTGAGGTGACGGCTCCCCCGTGTGTGTGTGGTGGGACCTGAGGTGACGGCTCCCCGTGTGTGTGTGTGGTGGGACCTGAGGTGACGGCTCCCCGTGTGTGTGTGTGGTGGGACCTGAGGTGACGGCTCCCCGTGTGTGTGTGTGGTGGGACCTGAGGTGACGGCTCCCCGTGTGTGTGTGTGGTGGGACCTGAGGTGACGGCTCCCCCGTGTGTGTGTGGTGGGACCTGAGGTGACGGATCCCCGTGTGTGTGTGGTGGGACCTGAGGTGACGGCTCCCCCGAGTGTGTGTGTGGTGGACCTGAGGTGACGGCTCCCCCGAGTGTGTGTGTGGTGGGACCTGAGGTGACGGCTCCCCGTGTGTGTGTGTGGTGGGACCTGAGGTGACGGCTCCCCCGTGTGAGTGGTGAGACCTGAGGTGACGGCTCCCCCGTGTGTGTGTGGTGGGACCTGAGGTGACGGATCCCCGAGTGTGTGTGGTGGGACCTGAGGTGACTGCTCCCCCGAGTGTGTGCGTGGTGGGACCTGAGGTGACGGCTCCCCCGAGTGTGTGTGTGTGGTGGGACCTGAGGTGACGGCTCCCCCGTGTGTGTGTGTGGTGGGACCTGAGGTGACGGATCCCCGTGTGTGTGTGGTGGGACCTGAGGTGACGGCTCCCCCGTGTGTGTGTGGTGGGACCTGAGGTGACGGCTCCCCCGTGTGAGTGGTGGGACCTGAGGTGACGGCTCCCCGTGTGTGTGTGTGGTGGGACCTGAGGTGACGGATCCCCGTGTGTGTGTGGTGGGACCTGAGGTGACGGCTCCCCCGTGTGTGTGTGGTGGGACCTGAGGTGACGGCTCCCCGTGTGTGTGGTGGGACCTGAGGTGACGGCTCCCCCGAGTGTGTGTGTGGTGGGACCTGAGGTGACGGATCCCCGTGTGTGTGTGGTGGGACCTGAGGTGACGGCTCCCCCTGTGTGTGTGGTGGGACCTGAGGTGACGGCTCCCCGAGTGTGTGTGTGGTGGGACCTGAGGTGACGGCTCCCCCGAGTGTGTGTGTGGTGGGACCTGAGGTGACGGCTCCCCCGTGTGTGTGTGGTGGGACCTGAGGTGACGGCTCCCCGTGTGTGTGTGTGGTGGGACCTGAGGTGACGGCTCCCCGTGTGTGTGTGGTGGGACCTGAGGTGACGGCTCCCCCGTGTGTGTGTGGTGGACCTGAGGTGACAGCTCCCCCGAGTGTGTGTGTGGTGGGACCTGAGGTGACGGCTCCCCGTGTGTGTGTGTGGTGGGACCTGAGGTGACGGCTCCCCCGTGTGTGTGTGTGGTGGGACCTGAGGTGACGGCTCCCCCGAGTGTGTGTGGTGGGACCTGAGGTGACGGCTCCCCCGTGTGTGTGTGGTGGGACCTGAGGTGACGGCTCCCCGTGTGTGTGGTGGGACCTGAGGTGACGGCTCCCCGTGTGTGTGTGTGGTGGGACCTGAGGTGACGGCTCCCCGTGTGTGTGGTGGTACCCTGAGGTGGTGGCTCCCCTGTGTGTGCAGGAGGCCAGAACTTCTCTTCCATTGCAGCTCTGACGTCTGCACCTGGCTGAGGCCTCCAAAGCCCTGTCAAGGAGCTCCAGCTGGGTTCCGGTTGTGACAGGCTTGGGCCAGCTGGGTTCAGGCTTTGGGAGGGCGGGCCTGAGTGCCACTGCAGGAGGGTTTGAGCTCCCGGCCCTCTGGTGTCCCATGGAGGAGTGCGTCGCCCCTGTGCCCTGTGTCCTGGTCCTGGGCTCATGAAGCTGAGGCCCATGTAGGCCTTCACTTATTTCAGAGACGCACAGAGAGAGCCCTGCCAATAGCAGCAGTGCAGCGGCTGGGCGGGGCCAGGGCCAGGGCCAGGGCCAGAGCGGGGCGCCCAGTCTGGTCTCCCAGTGGGAGGTAGGGACCTGAGTACTTGGGCCGTCCCTGCTGCCTCCTGGTGCATGGTGGGAAGCTGGTGCCGGGACTTGGGGTATGGAGCTCAGGCACATGGGGTGGGGAGGGGTGGCTCAACCTACTACACCACAGTGCCGGCCCCTTAAAAAGTCTTTTTAAAATCGAGATGTATTTCACATATTATAGGCTCCCTCCATTTAAAGTGTACAACTGAGGGGTGGCCCGGTGCTGTGGTGTAGTGGGTAAAGCCACCATCGCAGTGCCAGCTTCCCATATGGGCACCAGTTCGAGTCCTGGCTGCTCCACTTCCGATCCAGCTCCCAGCTAATGGCCTGGGAAGGCAGCAGAGGACAGGCCTGGTGCCTGGGCCCCTGTACCCACTCGGGAGACCTGGAAGAAGCTCCTGGCTCCTGGCTTCAGCCTGGCCCAGCCCCCACCATTGCAGCCATTTACATCCTGGTCCGGAAGCCTGGGTCCGTGTTCTGGCTCCGCCTCCCATCCCGGCAGCTTGTGGGGGCACCTGCGGGGCTGGGGGACTTGACAAAGCCCAGCCCTGGCCCTGGCAGGCATTCGGGAAATAAAACCAGGGGTGGAAGACCTGTCACTGTGCCTTCCCAATAAATAAAGAGAAAGAAAAATATGGTGTATAACTGAGTTAAAAATTGCTTTATTTCAAAGGCAGAGGGACACACAGAGAGAGAGAGAGGTCTCCATCTGCTGGTTCACTCCCCAGATGGCCACTACAGCTGAGGCTGGGCCAGGCCTAGGGCTGGAGCCCAGAACGCCCCCGGGTCCCCACGCGGGGCCAGGGGCCCAGGCACCCGGGCCTCCTCCCCTGCTTCCCCGGCCGGCGGTGAGCAGGGCGCGGGGTCCACACAGAATCTGGGACGAAGGCAGCCGCTTCCCCGAGCTCTGCGGTGGTTCCCAGCGGGTCACAGGAGACCCCGGTCCATGCCCTGCACCCGTGGCCGCTTCTCCCCGCGTGTAAATTACACCGATCTTGGGGATCTGAATGATAAGCGCAGGATTCTATCGAATCAGGCTGGGTTACAGTGCGGGGTGCAGCCCCAGAGGGGCGGGGCTGGGGCACAGGGTGCCAGGTCACTGTCCCGCTGACCAGTCTCTGGAGCCAGTGCCCCCTGGGGTCCCCGCACTTGCCCAAGCCGCAGCTGACTGCCCCGAGCCCCCTTCCCACCTGGCGGTGCAGCCCAGGCCTCGCGCACCGAGTGTCCCCACGCGGGACCCTCTTCACCTTGGGCAGCGTCCAGTTTCTGCGAGGCTGCCTCAGGTCGGCCGGGTGGCCCATACCGATCCTGCGCCGGGGCCCCCGACCAGCCCGCAGCGTCCATCTAACATGGTCGCGAGCGCCAGCCCCGGGGCGGCGCGGGGCGGCGCGGAGTGGGCCTTGGGCTCCGAGGGCCTGGCTGGAGGGCGCAGCGCCGGCCGTGGCCACGGGGCGGCAGCACAGCCTCACTGCGGGTTCCCGGGCCACCGCGCACGCCGAAGCCGCCGCTGCGCCCAGCACCGGGCTCCGGGAGCCCAGGATGTGCGCGCGTGGGCGGTGACAGGGTGGCCAGACTCCGGACGGAGCCCAGGGCCCCGCAGGGGGCGTTCAGAGACCGCCGCCCCACCCCCTGGACCCGCGCAGCAGCGCCTGTTGGGCACCCGGGGCCGGCCCCAGGCCCGCGTGGCTCGCGGACGCCCGGCAGCTGGCCCCGCACGGCCCGGCCGGTGTGAATGCCAAGATGGGCCCTTTGTGCGCACCCGCCCCCCGCCACGCCGAGCCCCACGGGCCGCCGGCGCCCCCTCCCAGCCTCATTAGCATAGCAGCTGCTAGCCGGGCGGGACCTGTGCGGGGGCCAGGCGGGCGGCCGCGCGCAAGCGCGGAAGGACTGCGGGGCGGAAGAACGCGTCCTTCCCGGGCGGGCGGTGCGGGGTCGCGGCCACCTACGGCCCCTGGCGTCCGCGCCGAGCGCCCTGGGCACCCTCGCGCTCGGCCTCAGCCTCGTCCCCCGCCGTCCTGGGCGCGGGGCCCCTCTCCTGCCCTCCCAGGCCCGGGTGGATGTGGCTTCCCCGCCGCAGGCTCCGGGGCGGAGGGCGGACGGGACAGCGCCTCCGGGGCCGCGGGTCCTGCCTGCGCTCGCCCCAGCCCCCGCTCAGCTCCCGCGCCTGCTGCACGTCACCATCTTCCCGCACTTCCTGGAGTCCCTGCGGTCTCGGTTCCAACAGCAAATGCCTCCCGCGGCCAGCGGCGGCCAGATGAGAGCTGGACACTTGGACGGGAGCCATGCACCTCTGGCCAGGCAGTGGGTCCATTCTGTCTACTTCGTGGTGGCCACCCCAGGGATTCCACCTGCAGCAGCACTGGACTCTGGGTCTCCTGGTGTCCCCCCTGCGCACCTGTGTCCCCCTGCACACCTGTGTACCCCGCTCACCTGTGTCCCCCTGCACACCTGCATACCTGTGTCCCCTGCACACCTGTGTCCCCCGCTCACCTGTGTCCCCCTCTGCGCACCTGTGTCCCCCTGCACACCTGTGTCCCCCCCGCACACCTGTGTCCCCCCTGCACACTTGTGTCCCCCTGCACACCTATGTCCCCCCGCACACCTGTGTCCCCCTGCACACTTGTGTCCCCCTGCACACCTGTGTCCCCCCGCACACCTGTGTCCCCCCGCTCACCTGTGTCCTTGCACACCTGTGTCCTTGCACACCTGTGTCCCCCCTGCACACCTGTGTCCCCCTCTGCACACCTGTGTCCCCCCTGCAACCTGTATCCCCCCGCGCACCTGTGTCCCCCTGCACACCTGTGTCCCCCCTGCTCACCTGTGTCCCCCCTGCGCACCTGTGTCCCCCCCGCGCACCTGTATCCCCCTGCGCACCTGTGTCCCCCTGCACACCTGTGTCCTTGCACATCTGTGTCCCCCTGCTCACCTGTGTCCTCTTTGCACACCTGTGTCCCCCCTGCGCACCTGTGTCCCCCTGTTCACCTGTGTACCCCTGCTCACCTGTGTCCCCCCGCTTACCTGTGTCCTCCCACTCACCTGTGTCCCCCCTGCTCACCTGTGTCCCCTGCACACCTGTGTCCCCCTGCACACCTCTGTCCCCCCATGCACACCTGTGTCTCCTTGCACACCTGTGTCCTTGCACACCTGTGTACCCCCTGCTCACCTGTGTCCCCCCCGCTCACCTGTGTCCCCCTGCACACCTGTGTCCCTCTGCGCACCTGTGTCCCCCTGCACACCTGTCCCCACCTGCGCACCTGTGTCTCCCCTGCACATTCCCCCTGCTCACCTGTGTCCCCCCTGCTCACCTGTGTTCCCCTGCTCACCTGTGTCCCCTGCACACCTGTGTCCCCCGCTTACCTGTGTCCTCCCACTCACCTGTGTCCCCCTGCACACCTGTGTCCCCCTGCTCACCTGTGTCCCCCTGCACACCTGTGTCCCCTCATGCACACCTGTGTCCCCCTGCTCACCTGTGTCCTTGCACACCTGTGTCCCCTGCTCACCTGTGTCTCCCTGCACACCTGTGTCCCCCCTGCACATTCCCCCTGCACACCTGTGTCCTTGCACACCTGTGTTCCCCTGCTCACCTGTGTCCCCCTGCACACCTGTGTCCCCCCATGCACACCTGTGTCTCCTTGCACACCTGTGTCCTTGCACACCTGTGTACCCCCCGCTCACCTGTGTCCCCCCTGCACACCTGTGTCCCTCTGCGCACCTGTGTCCCCCTGCACACCTGTCCCCACCTGCGCACCTGTGTCTCCCCTGCACATTCCCCCTGCTCACCTGTGTCCCCCCGCACACCTGTGTCCCCTCTGCGCACCTGTGTCCCCCCTGCACATTCCCCCTGCTCACCTGTGTCCCCCCGCATGCCTGTGTCCCCCCTGCGCACCTGTGTCCCCCTGCTTACCTGTGTCCTTGCACACCTGTGTACCCCCCGCGCACCTGTGTCCCCCCTGCAACCTGTGTCCTTGCACACCTGTGTCCCCCCTGCTCACCTGTGTCACCCCGCTCACCTGTGTCCCAACTGCACATTCCCCCCGCTCACCTGTGTCCCCCCGCACACCTGTGTCCTTGCACACCTGTGTCCCCCTGCTCACCTGTGTCCCCCCAGCACACCTGTGTACCCCGCTCACCTGTGTCCTCCTTGCACACCTGTGTCCCCCTGCTCACCTGTGTCCCCCCTGCACACCTGTGTCCCCTGCTCACCTGTGTTCCCTGCTCACCTGTGTTCCCCCTGCGCACCTGTGTCCCCCTGCTCACCTGTGTCCCCCTCTGCGCACCTGTGTCCTCCTTGCACACCTGTGTCCCCCTGCACACTTGTGTTCTCCCTCTGTGCACCTGTGTCCCCCTGCACACCTGTGTACCCCGCTCACCTGTG
This sequence comes from Sylvilagus floridanus, assembly GCA_949820135.1. Lineage (NCBI taxonomy): Eukaryota > Metazoa > Chordata > Mammalia > Lagomorpha > Leporidae > Sylvilagus > Sylvilagus floridanus. The sequence goes on from OX463243.1 coordinate 98,767,400, forward strand.
TCCCCCCACTTACCTGTGTCCCCCTCTGCACACCTGTGTCCCCCTGCACACCTGTGTCCTCCTTGCTGACTTGTGTCCCCCTGCACACCTGTGTCCCCCTTGCACACCTGTGTCCCCCCACTTACCTGTGTCCCCCCTGCACACCTGTGTTCCCCCTGCTCACCTGTGTCCCCACCTGCACACCTGTGTCCCCCCTGCACACCTGTGTCCTTGCACACCTGTGTCCTCCTTGCACACCTGTGTCCCCTCTGCGCACCTGTGTCCCCCCTGCACACCTGTGTCCTCCTTGCACACCTGTGTCCCCTCTGCGCACCAGTGTCCCCCTGCACACCTGTGTCCTCCTTGCACACCTGTGTCCCCCCGCTCACCTGTGTCCCCACCTGCACATCTGTGTCCCCCTCTGCGCACCTGTGTCCCCCTGCACACCTGTGTCCCCCTGCACACCTGTGTCCCCCCGCTCACCTGTGTCCCCACCTGCACACCTGTGTCCCCCCGCATATCTGTGTCCCCCCGCACACCTGCATACCTGTGTCCCCCGCTCACCTGTGTCCCCCCGCTCACCTGTGTCCCCCTGCTCACCTGTGTCCCCCCGCTCACCTGTGTCCCCCGCTCACCTGTGTCCCCTGCTCACCTGTGTCCCCCTGCGCACTTGTGTCCCCCTGCACACCTGTGTCCCCCCGCTCACCTGTGTACCCTGCTCACCTGTGTCCCCCTGCTCACCTGTGTCCCCCTGCACACCTGCATACCTGTGTCCCCCGCTCACCTATGTACCTGTGTCCCCCTGCTTACCTGTGTCCCCCGCTCACCTGTCCCTCTCTTGGGCTCTGGAAGTCTTTTGTACCTTGGGCTGGGCTGGCCAGGGGGGTGGGGCCTCATGTCCATGCCACTGACTGCAGTGACTGACCAGGAGGGTCCAGGGGAGGCAGCCGGGCAGCTCGGACCCGGCTGTGGCTGGGAGCAGGGCTGGCCTCTCTTTGTGCCCTCCCACAAGCAGCCCCCACCCCTGTGAGGTGGGTGCAGCTCCACCCTGCAGCCAGGGGTCCCAGTGGGCGCCCACATCTGCCCAGCCAGCTCCCCTCTCCCCGGGGCTGCTGGTTCCTGGACGTGCCGCCCACACTCCCCCCCAAGGACAGGGCCGCTGCGGCCAAGAGCTGCACCATCATCCTGTCCTCCTTGTCTCTGGACACTGGGGTGCAGCTGGGGGCAGGGTGGCAGGACAGAGGGTCCGCCCAGCTCTGGGGAAGCAGAGTCCGGAGGCCGCAGCACCAAGTGGTCCTCAGTCCCCTGCCTTTCAGGAGCCACATGTGGTCCGTGTCTGCCACCGGCAGGGAGCTGTGAAGAAGACTGGGGCAGGGACTCCCCCCTCGTGGGCTAGGAGCAGCTCTGAGGGTGTCTGCACTCCAGGGGGACGGGGACCTGGGCAGCCCCACTCCCGGGCTCCCCAGGAGCAGCGCCACGCCTGTGGCCACTCCCTCTGCTCCTGGCCGGCTGGGCAGCCCCCTCGTGGGATCCCAGGCCAGGGCGATGGGAAACCCTCACCGGTGCGGAGGAAGCATCCAGTGGAGCAAGGCGCAGTCCTGCAGGACGGCATCCAGGGAAGCTGAGCGCTGGCTCCCCTGCAGTCCTGAAAGCCCCCGCGGTTGCTGGGGTGCCCCCCACTCTGATCTGCCCTGCAACCTCCCGCAGGCCCCCTGCCCGGGCTCCCCTCCCCTGACTGCTGGCCTGGGCTGGCTCCCCAGCTCCCAGGGGCCTCCTCCTACACAGCAAGTGTCCAGTGCGGTGGGTGGGCTCGGCAGCCGGTCCCCAAGGAGTAGGAAACAGGGCTGGTCCCATTCTGGCTTGGACGTGGAGTGGGGTGCACACGAGCCCAGCACCCCCAGCTGCACGTGGAGCTTGGCCCACATGCCCGGGACTGGTGCCGAGAGACCACCAAGAACCAGCAAAACCGTCCTTTAGTATAAAAAGATCAATGAAAAATTTATTTATAAACTTCTCCCGCTGGGCTACAAGTCTCTATCGTACACTTGGACCTCATCCAGTCAGCAGAGATGGCCCGGCGAGCCCGGGCGGTCTGAACGTTAATTTCCATAATTAGGGAGGGATTTGCAGCTAGGAAACAAACAGAACTCGGTCCGGAGCAGCCTGCTCCTGCGTGCGCTCCCGCATGGCGGCGGCGGCGGCGGCGGCGGCGGCGGCGGCGGGGCCCGCCACGCGGAAAGGGCCTCCGCCCACCTGTGTCCTCGAGTGCTCCCCATTTTCGCGCGAAGGGTCAGCAGCACTTCAAGAAGGGGAAACCTCATTTAAATGTGAATAATTCAGCCTCCCTTTCTTTTCTCGGGATCCCAACAACGAGGGGTGTGGGGTTGCATAGAACGCGGGGCCCCCGCCCCGCCCGGGTCCGCCCCTCCCCCACGGCGGGGCTTGCGGGCACCGCTCGGGTCCGTGCGGCCGGCGCGGGCGATTCACAGTCTGGCAGGCATCTCACACAAATATAAATACGGGGACACTCGCTCGGCGGCGCGGGCCATGGCGCCCTCGCGGCCAGGGCCCAAGGACACCAGCAACTCTGCTTAAAGGGTCAGCATTTTGCATTCCGTCATAAATGTTATGACACTTAACCGTGGCAAATCCATTCACTTTTTAAAAATTAAAAAAAAAAAAAAGGCGTGCAACCGACCGTTCGCGGTCACGACCTCGCTGCAAGGGGCCGCCGCTGCCCGCACCAGCGAGCGCGCGGGACCCGTGGGCGCCGCCGCCCGAGGGCGCGGGATTCAGTGCAACCGGAACGCAGTCGACTCAAGTTTTTAAGATCAGAAAACAAAACAAAACAAAACGGAAAACGCATCTTTCCCGCTCAGGACAGCATGGGCCACGCGCCCCGCGGGCCACGCACAGCGTTTTCCGAAGGAACGAACAGCGACAAAGACGAGCGCCAGGCGCGCAGACTTCACGCACAAACACACACACGCGATAAATAGCTGGGGACGCCCGCGGCGGGGGCGGCGGAGCCGGGGTCTCGGAGGGGCAGCCGGCGGCACTCGGACATCACAGGGGGTGGGGGCAGACCGAGGTAGTTTGCGCGCAGGTACAGCAGAGAGGCGACGGCGCGGGCCCGGGTGCGGGTCTGGCCCGGGTCCGGCGCGGGCCCGGTCCTCCCCGGCCGCCCGCCGCGTACTTGGTCTCGACGGTGAGCTACAGCACGGTGCTGTGGGCGCGCGCGTCCTCACCGGCCGCCCGCCGCGTACTTGGCCTTGGTGATGAGATACAGCGCGATGTCCTGGTGGCCGCCGAACGCCGCGATGTGCAGCGCGCTCCAGCCGTCACGGTTGGCCAGGCGGATGTCCGCGCCGAACTTGACCAGCAGCTTGACCAGCTCGAGGTTCCCGTCCAGCACCGACTGGTGCAGTGCCGTCTGGCCCTCGGGCCCGAACGAGTTCACGTTGAACTCGCAGCTCGTCATGTTCTGCAGCAGAGACTGTAGCTCCTGCGTGTTGCCCCTGCGCACCGCCTCCTGGAAGACGCGCTGCGGCGGCGCCGCCGCGCAGGTGGACAGCTCGGCCTGGCTCATGCTGCCGGCCGCCGGCGGGCTGCGGGCGGGGCTAGCGGCGCGCCGCGGGGCATGGAGGGCGCGGCGCCCCCGGGGCCCCGCACGCCGCCGCGGGGCCCGCGCCGCATCCAGCCGCGCCCGGGCGCGCGGCGGCGGGGCAGGGCCCGGCCGGGGACGGCGGCGCAGCGCGGTCCCGCTCCCCGCTCGGCTCGGCTGCGGCTCCCACGCGGCTGCACGCGCGCCTCCCCCCGCGCCGCTGCGCTCGCTGGCCCGCCGCGCCCGGACGCCCTCGGCGCTTTTATCTCCGCATAACAATGAGCGCCGTGACGCGCGCGCCGGCGGCACGGGGGATTGGGCGGCGGGCGGGGGGCGGGGCGTGCCCGGGCGGCGCCGCGCCTCGCGGCAGGGGGCGCTGGTCGCGGGCTGCGCCGGGGCGGGGGCGGCCAGGTGGCCCCGGGGCGGGGGGAGGGTCTCGGCTCCGCCACCGCCTGCGCCCGCCTCCTCCGGGCCCGCGCGCCCCGGGGCCGTCCGCGCCTCTCCTTCCGGCCACCCCGGGAATTCCCAGCCTTCTGGGCAGCCAGATCCGGGACCCCCCCCCCCCGGGCGACCCCCAGGGGGCCCCTCCCAGGCGGGGGTGCGCGGGCCTCTTGGACCCGGGGAGGACCCTCTTCCTGGGAGGGGCGCGCGTCCTCGCGGGTCCGCGGCGGCGGGGCGTTGGGAATCATGCTCCGGTCTGCCTGAGGCCCGGGCCGGCCTCCCTCCCCCGACCGCCCAGCCGCTGGCCGCCTGCAGGGGATCCCCGAGGCTCGGCCAGGTGGGCGGCCCCAGGTGAGGAACCGGGGACTGCCCTGACCAGAGTTTTGGAGTGACCAGCTAACAGCTGGCCGCAGGCGCGGAGTAGGAGGCAGCCACATTTCCTCATTAGGGTTTCGAAGTTTATAGCTCGCGTAGGGACTGGAGCAGGAGGGCCGGGCACGCCGGGACATGACTCCCTTCTGAAGCCAGCCTGGGAATTCCCGGCTCCCGGCCTGGGCCCCCCACGCCCCCATCGTCCTGCCCTGTGCTTGCGGACGGGTCAAGGCTGAGGGACAGGAAACATCAGGCAGGTCCACTGGGAATGACCGTCTGTGACCAGCAGAAGTCGTGGCTGGCTGGGACCAGACCACGCGCTCCCCGCGGGCCCCAGGGTGGCCGGCCAGCTTGGTCTTCCCGTGCACTCAGACCTGTGGCTGACTACTTCTCTTGGGAGCCCCCCCCGGGGGCCTCCCTGCTGTGTAGAGGGGACGCTGGAGCCACAGGGCAAGCCCAAGCCCAGGTGGGGTCTCCAGAGCCTGTTCCACAGCTGGATCCTGGAAGCCGCCAGCACCTTTGCCCCCTAAGGGTGGGGAGCTTCCTGCTGCCCGCTGCTCCCTGCTGCTGGCCAGGTTGGGGGCGTTGTTCTGGCCCCGAGCGGTGCCAGGGGGAGAGGGCAGGAGCTCCTTCCTGGTCCTTCTGGGTTCCGGCCGTGCCTGACTGGCAGGAGGCAAGAGGCCTTGGCCAGGGACCAGGGAGCCCTCGCTCTCCCCAGCCCGGGGCTGCCCCCGGGAGCTGGGTGGGTTCACACACAGGCCCCAGCCCAGGTGGGCTGCAGCCCGGCTTGGCGGTGGCAGAGCCGGGATCCGCAGCGGGCGGGCAGACAAAGGGGCCCTGTGTGAGCTCAGTGTGGGAACCCGAGGCGGCCGCCACGGGGCCGTGAAATCGGCGGCGGCAGGGAGAGGGCTGGGCGGCTCGGACACCACTGGCAGGGACAGTGTGGCTGGCGTGGCCACCCAGCCGCAGCAGGAGTCCACCCTGGGTCTGGAGTGGGGGTCAGGCAGAGACCACCAGACCTGCCCGCTGTGCGGCCCCGAGGAGCCACCACCCCATCCAGGAGTCTCACAGAGGGGGCTTGGGCTGGCACTGGTCCACCCTGGCTGGGAGGGTGGGATGGGCCGAGGGGCGTGGGGATCCGGGGCCCACGGCAGCGCTTCCTGCTGTCTGCTGGACACGTCCAAAAGGTGGACATCTGTTCCCCAAGCTGTGGGCGGGGGCGGTCCCACACTGGGCCGTGAGGGCCCCTGCTGTGTTTGATGGCTGTCTCTCACAGACTAGACAGGAGAGGAGGGGCAGCGTTTGGCGGCTGTTAAGACCCCCACACTGGGGTGCCGGGTGCGGGGTGTATCCCCAGCCCCAGCTCTTGCCCTCAGCTTCCTGTGGGCACATACTCCGGGAGGCTGCTGGTGGCTCGGGGGGCTGGGTCCCTGCCACTCACATAGGAGACCTGGGTTGAGTTCCTGGCTCCTGGCTCCAGCCTCAGCCCTTCCTGGTCTTGGGCACTGGGGGAGTGAACCAGCAGATGGGATGCCTCTCTCTCCCTCCCTCTCTCTCTCATACATAAGTAGAAATTAAAGAAGCACAGAAGATTTCGTCTGTGAGCCCATGACTGGGTCTGGGGCTACGTGGCTGGTCCCCGCCCTTCCCCACCCTGCCCTCCACCCGGCCCCCCACTCCCAGGAGGTGAGGCTGGGGTCCTCTTCTCCCTCCAGGGCCCAGTGCAGGTGAAGAGGCAGGGTGGGAGTATTCTGGGACCCTGGCAGGGCAGTCTGGGTGGCCTGGGGGTGGCCAGTGCAGCTGGCCGGAGCGGGGCTGAGGCTTGTGGCCACCTTAAAGGCACTGCAGAGGCGGGAGGGGAGCGGGCAGTGGGAGGCGGGGCTTCCAACTAATTCATTAAAATGTGTCGGGGAGCGTGGGAAAGAGGAGCATGCTTCTTCCCAGCAGCCCTGACACCTGGTAGAAGGCCCCGAGAGGACAGGGATCAAATAACAAACACGATCCGCCAGGGCCGGCAAAGGAAGGACGCCCCGGGCAGGAACTGCAGCAGACAGCAGCCCATGCTGGCCGCCGGGCACGGCGGGCACCGGGGCCATGCCGGGCAGGGCCTGCTGTCTGTCCCCGAGCCGGCCCGGTGGCCACACTCTAATCCCCGAGCACCTGGACCCTGGGGCCTCGGGGCCGGCAGGAGGGGGCCGGCCAGCGCAGCCCCTGCCCGGGAGGAGGGAGGATACACGGCCTCCTGTTCTGCCTGCTGACCCGAGCCGGCTGCAGCCTCCGTCCTCAGCCAGGCGGGGAGCTCCAGGATGCAGCAGGAGCCCCTCGGCCACTTCCTTTTAATGTAGCAGGGGAGACGCGTGTTCAGGGGTGCTTGCCTCCTCAGGACGGGACAGCATGCTGGGGTCCTCTCCCAGAGGCAGCCTCTCCATTCTTGTCATGGGGTCCCCCACCCCACTGGCTCTGCTGACCCCGAGGCCCAACAAGTCGGAGCCGGCGGTGATATGAGCGCCACTCGGCTCTCAGTCTCTGAGCTGTCCCTCCACCTCTGTGAGAGGGCACCCAGGCTGAGTTGCTGGGGACTGAAGGGGCTGGGGGCAGCGGCCAGCCCCAGTGTGGTTAGGGGCCAGCAGGGAGGCCGTTGCTGGGCTTGGTGGAGAGGGAGTGGGCAGGGGGAGCCCGGGGAGCCCTGCCTGAGGCCCGGGCACCTGGGGCGTGCGGGTGCTCCCCGCCCTGGGAGGTGCCCGCTTCTCCCTGGCCCCAGGCCCTGCGCTGGGTGCCTCGGTCAGATCTGAGCTGGTTTCCGCTCCAGGCAGGAAGCACAGGAAAAGGGATGTGAGTGGGGGCGGGGCACATTCCTGGGGCGTGACGGGGAGGAGGGGGCTGCACAGGGACGTCTGGGCCCAGGCTGGCCACTTGCAGACGCCCTCGCCCCTGCTCTGCCTGGCACCAGCAGGCGGCCCTGGACCTCCGGGTGGTCAGTGGCTGCCGAGCTGGGCAATAGCGGCCGCTGGCGGGCAGTTGAGGGAGCAGGTGCCGGTGCCCACAGGGGCGCCCTGGCGGCACCACGGCCCAGGCTCTGGCTCTGGTGACTCCTCCGTGGGGGCCACATAGCTCTGACAGCGGGTGAGGGAGAGGGAGCTGGTGGGGTCACACCCTGGCTTAAGGGCTCACCGTCCCAGCTGTAGGGAGCCCTGTTCTTGGCAGCTCCTGGCTCGGGGAGGGGCCTCCGGAAAGTTGGTGAATTGAGCCTTAAAGAAACAGACGTGGAGGTTGGGGCTGTGGTGCAGTGGGTTAAGCCACCACCTGTAATGCTGGCATCCCGTATGGCCACTGAATCTGTCCTGGCTGCTCCGCTTCCAATCCAGCTTCCCTCTAATGCACCTGGGAGAGCCCCTGCACCACGTGGGAGACCTGGAAGAAGCTCTTGGCTCTTGGCTTCAGATCAGCCCAGCTCCAGCTGTTGTGACCATCTGGGGAGTGAACCAGCGGATGGAAGGCCTCTCTCTCTGTAACTGTGCATTTCAAATAAATAAATCTTTAAAAGAAGGAAACAGAGTATGAATCTGGCCACCGGCCCATGGAGGCTGCCCGCTGCCTAAGAGGGGCTGATGGTGGGGCTGGGGCCTGGCTCGGCTTGCCCTTTGGTGGTCAGCCCTCACCCCCAGCCCCCACGCTGCTCCCACCACACGGCCAGGCTGGCTGCACAGCTCCTCCTGCCCCCTGCCACGTCCTAACCTGGGAGCCCTGGCTCCCCAGGCCACTGGCCCGTCCGAGCCCTCTCTGGCTGCTGCCCCACCCCCCCAAGAGTCGCCAGGACCCCCGGTTCGCCAGGGAGGAGTGCCAGGGGCCCAGAGGGGAAGCAGCCCCAGGCTCACATGGCTCTGGGCCGCCTCCTGGCCTGCCAGTCAGGGATGACAGCGCCTCATCCGGGACCATCCCAACGGCCACAGCGCCCACACGGGGCCCTCACAGCTCACCCCGCAGGGAGGTCGGAGGGCAGGGGTTGAGCGGGTCGGTGCTCCCTCAGGGACACACACCTGGGGCGGTGCTGGGCCCTGGGAAAGGCGCTCTGGGCTCGAGATCTGCGATCTGGGCTCCTGGGGGCCTGAGAACCACGGGCTGGGGCGGCGCAAAGTTGCCGATGGGCAGATAAAGTCTCTGCTCACAGCAGTTGCGAAATCGGCCAGTGGGAGGGCGGTCGGGCGGCTGGGGCGTGGGAGACCCTTCAGGGCGGCTCCTCCGGGCCCCCGCCCACGGAGGGCCCAGGGCCCAGGACCCCAGGCCAGCAGCTGGGAGAGGCACTCCCGTTTCTCTGCCTGGGCCCTCTCAGGCTTGGCTGGCCAGGAGGGGCGGTTCACCTGAGCTCCTCCTCCTTCGAGTGCGCCAAGGGAGCTGCCCAGGGCTGGACGGAGACCACTCACCAGCCCACACCTCAGAGGGGAGCCCTCCGCCTGGTTAGAGACTGCTGGGGCGCCAGAGGGCGGGTGCTGCTGCCACTTGCTGGACTCGCATGTGTGTGCAGCTGGGAGGCCTCACTGCCCCGGCGGCCACTCCCTGGCCTCAGCTTGGCCTCACATGCCATCCGCGCTCCCCGCACTGCACCCTCGCTTGGGAGGGTAGCAGGGTCCCCAGCAGGCAGTCTCACAGGGGCGAGGCCTGCTTCCAGACAGGCCTTTCCCCAGGTAGGGTGGACACGGCACCAGCCGGTGTCCATCTGCCGTTGGCCCTGAACGGGGTGCCTGTGGGCCCGCGTGTGCGTGCTTTCGTGCACTGTCATGACTAAGCCTGTGTACACATGTGTGCCTGTGGCTGGGCACATACGTGTTCCTGTGGAGAGAATGCCCTCCCGGCAACAGGCAGGGCCCTCCCGTGGGCTGCTGGCACCGTCTTCCAGCTGCGTCACCAGCCACTGTTCCCACGGCAGGGGCTCAGTACCAGGCCGCAGCCCAGGGCCCCACCCTAGCTGTCCCGGTGGGCACTGCCCCCATGCGTCCTGGGGGGGCTTCCAGGTGCAGGTCACAGCACGGGCCCGGGGGCCGAGGGGCAGCAGGAAGCCCGGGCAGAACGTCCCCCCTGCACTCCCGTCTCAGGCCGGCACCTGCTCCTCAGAGCTCTTGGGCCTGGTCTGGGGATTTCCCTGACACACAGAAGCAGCTGTCTGTCATCCCAGCCCACCGTGCTGGGCTCACGGGCCCCTTCCCCACCCCAGGGCCCCTGCCCCCAGGCCAGCGCAGCTTGAGTGTGGGACAGTGTCCAGCCTGTGAGGGTCAGTGGGGGCAATCTCACAGTGATACCTGGTCCCTGCCACTGGGCGGGGGGCACTACTGTGGCCCTGGAGCCCGGGAGGGGTTGGGAGTGGGTGGCATCTTCAGACCTGCAGCCCCCACACCCTGCAGGGGGTTCACAGGTGACCACTCTGCAGCTGAGGATGACCATGACCCTGGGGTATAGGCTGGGAGGCAGGGGCCAGCCTGCACTCAGCTGTCCCCACCATCAGCGGTCACTGCCTGGACAGAGAAATTCTCAGGGCAAAGTGGGGCAGGGGTCCTGGGAAGGCACATGCGGTGCCCTGCAGTGCACACTTCCAGAAATCGGGGCGCCTGGGGGTGGTGGGGAGGAGCCGGCTGAGAGCCCTGCCCGCCCAGCGGAGCGTCGGGACACAGTTGCGGGCGTGGCCATGACCGGCGGCACCTGCCCTTTTCCCACGGGCTTTCGACACCACGGGGCCGCACTGCCCATGGCTTCCCTGCCAGGCTAGGCCTGGGGCTGGGCACTGTGGGCAGGGGGCTCCTTTGCCCCAGCCCCACCCCGTCTCTCCCACCAGGTCCCCTGCCTCCCTCCACAGCCCTGATGCTGCTGGCCTCCGGCCCAGGTGTGAGGCAGGGAGCCCTGCTGGATGGTGCAAGTTCACTGTCAGGTCCAGCTGGGGAGGGGCCGAGCACTACCCCGTGTCCTAGGTCGCCTGCCACGTGCTGCTTTGTACACCAGGGCCGCGTGCCGGCAGGCATGGAAGATAGCACAGCCCAGGAGTGCAGGACAGGGCCCTCTGCATGGGGTCCTCCAGGACCTGGGCCACTGGACAGCCGGGGCGGGGCTCGCTTGCTCACGCTGAGTCACCACGACGCAGACAAGTGCTCAGTGCCGTCCCAAGGCCCTGGCCCCACCCTCGGGAACCACCGGGGCTGGAATTCCCACGGCCGCCGCTGCTGGGCCCTGCTGTCACCCCGTGGGGCCCCGGGAGGCCCTGCTCCCCCCCCCCCACCGGCTGGAAAAGCCGGTTCTGCACCCACCCCTGCCTGGCTCCCGTTCACAGGCCTGGCACGGAGGGCCTCCCTGTCCATCTCCCGCCCACCCTGGGAGCAGCACCCTCACCTGGGCACCTGCTCTGGGCGAGAGGCTTCCGGCCCAGCCCTCCTGGGTGGGGCTGTGGCTGAGTGTGCACTTGGCTGTGGGGGGACGGGAAGGGAGGGGCCTTCCAAGGACCCCACCCCAGGGTCCTCACTCCACCCTCCCTCAGCATGGAGCCTCCCAGATGCTCTGGGTCTGGGCAGAGACCAGTGGGGGCCCCAGCGGAGCCAAGGCCTTGACAACACAGCACAGCTGGTTCCTTGGCGGCAGGTTCTGCAGATCCACCCCCATCTCCCACACCCTTTCCCTCCAGTCTAGGGGCCCAAGGGCAGGGCTGCCCCGCCCCCAGAGCCTGGATGGACACCGTGAGAGGGGCAGGAGGGACAGGGAAGGCTCTTGGGCCTCTGGTCCCAGGGGTCAGCATATGTGCCCGGTCCCCATGGCTGCTGGGCCTCTAGGTGCCTGCATGGCCGAACCGGTCCTGACTGCTGGCACAAGCCATGGGAGTGGGTCTGTCCTGAGGACCAGAGGACTGCGGATCCGTGGTCAGATGGCCTCCAGCTTCACTGTCCACCCTCCATGGGCCAGGGCAGTGAGGAAAGAGCCGGTTGGCCCAGAGCTGGCACCCGGGGAGCTGCACCCGAGGCGTCAGTGGCCAGGTTGCTGGGGGCCACTCGACACACAGGCCTGCTCCCGGCTCCGAGCCTGGGGATTCCAGCTGCTGCCCAGGGAGTGACCTGAGGGGGGCAGGGGGAGAGGCCACAGTGTCCACCTGCCCATTATTTCGGGAGCATCCATGCAGTGCAGCCTGGCGCCCACCTGCGGGCACGGCCATGCACACGGCCCAGGTCCGTATGCCAGCAGGAGTGCCCAGTGCCGGGTGTGGTGAGGCTGGAGGGCGCTGTAGTGTGGCTCTCTCTGTTCTCCCCCAGCCCCCACAGACACCCTTGGAGGCCACACTATCCCAGGCCAGGACCTCACGGAGTGGGGGCCCCGTCAGGAACCCGCATCCTGAGCTGTGGGACAGCAAGGGGTCAGGGCTGGAGCCCACTGCCAAGGAGGAGCTGGGCAGGGATTCCCGAGTACCCCACTCTCACCCCGCAGGCGTCTGGCACAGCCAGAGCTCAGCCCAGCCTCCCAGCTGGGGAAGCGCTCGGGTCACCCAGCTGGCCAGGCTCGGGGCACCTGCTCTGCGCCCACCCTGGCACCGACCCCAAGGCCAGCAGGTAAAGGCGCAGAAGCCAAGGGGCCTCCTGCTGCAGTGAGGCCTGGGCCTCCCGCTGGGCTCCAGGGCTGTGGAGGATCTGCCCCTCCCCCATGCACCCCCCCCAGACCCGGGGTCTCCCCCAAGGCCGGGCGCTCACTCAGGGCTGTTAGGGTGGGACTCCCAGCCTGGCTGGTGCATCCAACCTGCCCTCGGCAGCCGCAGCAAATGGCGCAGGGCCATGGTGTGGGTCTCACACCTGCTGGACAGGGCGGGTGGGGGCCCAGGAGGAAGCCACGGGCGCCAGGGGCTGCCGGCCAGGGCCTGGGGGCCTCTCACACCTCACTTTCCCACGCTGGCGCTGGCGGACAGCACCTCTCGGCCGCGATGTCTGCCCCTCGGTGACCTGCGGTTGGAGGCTCCTCTAGGAGAAGTGGTCACCTGGAGGGGCCACAGGCTGGGCCCGAGGGGCCAGGGGGCCAGAGGTGAGGGAGGGGGTGTCCCATCACGGGCTCCTCTGGCTGCTGAAGTGGGGGAGCCCCACCCCATAGCAGGGACAGGGCGGTTCCCAGGGTCCCAGCCCCTCCCCCTATCACTGCCCAATTCCCTTTGTGCGGCCGGACAATGTGACCACAGACAGGACGGGCGTGGGGGATGGGCTGTGTGAGGGTCTGCAGCCTACACCCTGGAGTCCCAAGAAGGACCCCTGGCAGTGTGTGTCCTGGTGTGGACACAGACATCACATGACCGCATGCAGCACAGACATGGGCATCATGTGACCACGCATGTCGGGCGTGTGGGACATGGTCATCACTGTGTGTTGCTGTGGATGGAAGTCACATGGCCATGTGGTGGCTTGCACAGCAGGATGACTGCGTCATGGCTGTGGACCGAATGCGCAGGCTGCAGCCTGGCCACTGACCAGGCACCCTGCCGGCCACCCGCCAGTGCCACAGCACACAAAGGACGGTGCCCCCTCCAGCCACCTGCCAGCGCCACAGCAGGGGTCCTGCCCCTCCTGGCCTTGGGGGGGATGCCCCCAGCAGGTCCCAGGGCGGGGTCCAGCACCTTGAGGACGTGACCCTGGATTCCAGCTGCATTGTGCGGGTCCTCCCACTGGCATCCACGTGCAAGGGGGTGGGGTGGTCCGATGCCTGAGCAGGGGCCAGTCCTCCGGCTCAGGGTCTGCGGAACAGGAGAGCACAAGGCCCCCAGAAGCCAACTTCACAAAGCCGGGCTACATTTTTCCACTTGTTGAAGCTGCCCCGCCCCCAACCCCGAGGAAGGCGGAGCCCACTGGCCCCACCCTAAGCCTCTGGCAGCCCCCGGCTCTGGCCCTGCAGCTCCGCTCCAGGGCTCCAAACAACCTGGTCGCGGGAGCACTCTGCCCCCAGAGCTCAGTCCAGCTCCTACGGCCCTCCCTCCCCGTCCCGAGCGCCCCCACCCCGGCTCGGGACCCCCAGCGCCTCCTCCCCGTCCTGAGCGCCCCTCCCTCAGCCCCCCAGTGCCTCCTCCCCGTTCCGAGAGCCCCCTCGCAACGGGCGCCCCCCGCCTAGTGTCCCCCCAGCCTCCCCTCCCCGTCTTGAGCGCCCTCTCAGCTCTCCGGCATCCCCTCCCCATCCCGAGAGCCCACCCCCGGTCCCCGTGGGCATCCCCCTCCTGGGGCCCCCCAGCGTCCCCTCCCCGTCCTGAGAGCCCCCCAGCGTCCCCTCCCCGTCCTGAGAGCCCCCCAGCTCCCCTCCCCGTCCCGAGAGCCCCCCGGGTCCCTAAGGGGCCCCCTCCTGGGGCTCCCCAGCGTCCCCTCCTCGTCCGGAGAGCCCCCCCCCCCCCGCCGCGCAGCGCAAGCCGTTCCCAGAGGGGGAGGGGCGGCCGTGAGAACCTCCGGGCGGGCCGCGTGGGAAAGTGGGAGGAGGGGCGCGCGGGAGGGCGGGGCGCGCCTGGGAACGGCCCCCGCCCCCGCCGGCCGCCTTTGAAAGGGCCACTCAGGGCGCCGCGGAGATTCAAAAGCCAACGGCCGCCGCCCGCCGCCCTCCCGCGCCCGCCGCCCGGGGTCGCGGGAGCGGAGGCGGAGTGTTGAGCACGGCTGGCCCCGGGCGCCCCCGACCTGTACCCCAGCCGGGCCCCCCACAGGGGGCGGGCCCCGAGCCGCCCTGACACCCACTCTGGGGCTTCGGGGAGATGGGCGAGCCTCGGGGGCCTCGGCGGGGCTGGGGTCCTGAGGACTTCCTGGAGGACGTGGTGGGAAGGCGGGGCCGGGGCGGGGCTGGCCTGGGGCAGGGCCCGGACCCTGGTCAGCAGGGAGGGAGGTCTGTGCAGCCCTCCCTGCCCCGGGGCCGCCATGGGGGAGGGGGTCTGTGGCCGGGACCCCTACCCCTCCCCCAGCCATGGCAGCCCATTCCCTGAGGGGCCGGCGCACTGCCCCCTCTTTCTGACCCAGGAGCCCCGGTCATTTGCTCAGGGCCCAAGGTGGCTTCACAAAGTCCCTGCGAACGGGCGCAAACCTGGCTGCGGCCCTGGCCTGTGGCCAGCAGCTGGGAGGCCCTCTGCCCTAGGGCTCCCCTCAGCCTGAGATGGGGTGTCCCCGGCCTGCCCAGCTCCAGGGTGGACGCCTGGCCAGCACTCAGGCCACTGCCCTTTCCCTGGCCATGGAGGGCTCTGAGTGACCCAGGGCTCGGGACAGGCAGGAGCTGGCCCGCAGGTGCAGAGCAGGGAGACGGGGCCACCCTCACTGGGCCTGCCCACTGCACCCACGTCTGAGCTGACCACCCCAGCTCTGTGTCCAGGCCCTAGTCAAGCAGTCCTGGCTCAGTGCCCAGTGTCCCTGGTTCTGTCTGGGTCAGCAGCCTTTCACCTGTACCTCGAGACACCGGAGAGGCGTGGGGGGCACAACTGTCCCTCCGTGCCCTGGGAGGCAGTCTCCTCCCTAAAGCAACCAGGGTCAGATCTAGGCCCCCCCCAAGGGTCCCAATGGTGGGAGGGGCTCTGACCGCCTGGGGGCACACCGGGCCCCACCCTGCAACTCCACTGCCTGAGGCTCCTCCCCCAGTGGCCGGGGGTCCCCTGCCCCTTTGTGCCTGTGACCCGAGTGTGGGAATGGCTTGGCCACAGCAGACAAAGACTCTGGGAGGGGTGGGGTCTGCGACCCCCAGCTGCTTCCTGCTTGTTTCTGTCCCTCAGTTGGGGTTGGGAGAGCAGGGCACTTGAGGGTCCCGGCCCATGGCAGGGGCTGGGCAATGCTGGGGCGCCCCGGTTCCCCCCACCCTTACCCCCTTGCTGGAGACCATGCCTGGGCTGGGCCCACCCCTTGGCTCTCTCTTAGGGCCCCTGAGGCCGGCTCTGTCTGTGGTGGGGATGCCCCCTGCTGTGGGGCTGCTGTCGCTGCTGTGGGGGGACCCACGTCAGGCTTCCAAGTTTATTTCTGATAAAACATTTTCCCACGGTGGCGGCACTGGGAGCACCCACTCGGCAGCCAGCCCCAGGGGCTGTGGAGCCCCCTCCCCCTCCAGTCTCCCAGGGAAGGAACTCCCCCTCCACTGGGCCCCCGGCCCCACCCACCTCACAGGTGCAGCTCCTGGACTGGGCAGCGAGGTTGTCCCCTTCCTGCCAGTGGGGGCCCAGTCTGCACCCCCAGAGGCCCGGCCCAGGGGCGTGCTTGGCACCCGAGGCGGGCAGTGGCCCCAGAGCCCACTCTGCCCTCCCCGCTCCCCACTGCGCCAGCCTCACGCTGGGAACTCGGCCCATCCAGTGGGTTTTCCCTCTGGGATCGGCACCAAAATAGCAAAAGAAAGGAAAAGAAAATGGACACTCCGTGGCGGCAGGAGCTCTCCAGGGAGGTGGCCAGCTCTGGCCTGGGCCGGGGACGACACGGGCTCGGGCTTGGAGCCAGCGTCCAGCCGCCCTGAACTCAGCTGGGAGAGCCAGGTCAGCTGGGCAGGTGTGGGGAACAGCCAGCCTCCCTGCCTCCCGAGCCAGGCCGGGGCAGAGGCCCTGCTGGGTTAGTCTGAGTGCGTGGCTCTCGGCTGGCCAGCGGCCAGGAGCCCTGTGCTGTCCAGATGGGTCACGGCCATCGGGCCCAGGGCTGTGGCCTTCTGGGGGGGGCAGCGCAGGGGCTGCAGCCACACGGAGCAGGACCGTGGGTGGTCACGGTGCCCAGCTCCTGCAGTGTCCCCTGCGTGCGCCCCGAGGACAGGGCCTCCCTGGGCGGCATGGGTAGAGACGGGGTGGCCAGTGTGGCGGTCAGCATCATTCGCAGCTGCCTTCACAGGCTGAGCTCCCAGGGACTCTGGGAGTGAACGGTGGGAATGTGGCCTGAGGCTGCCCTGTCCTGGGAAGAATTTTCTGGAGCGCAGGCTGAGCATGGCTGCATGGCCCTGCCCTGGCCCTCAGGCCCCAGAAGACCTCTGGGGACCCCAGTGCCACCCCCGGTGCATATGCAGGCCCAAGAGGTCACTGCCGGCCTCCTGCTCTGCCTAGCTCAAGTCTAAAAAATTCATCTTATCAGAGACACTTTTTTGGTCCCCTTGACCCCCCTTCCCCTTGTTGGCCCTGTGGGGTTCCTGTGCTCCCAAGTGGACCCCCTGCCCTGGGGAGGCCCCGCTGGGGATAGCCCTGCTGGACCAGGGCCCTAGGGTCATCTTCTGTCCAGGGATCCCCCTTCCACTGCCCAGGACCCCTGGGATCTGGCCAGCACCATCTGCCCCACTGGGGGACATGTGCGACCAGCCTCCTCTTGGAGCTGCTGGCGCAGTTGGGGGCTGGGCCCAGCGCCTGGGACAGCTGGTGCTGCCCTCTCTGGCCTGTGCTCTCGCTGGTCCTCGGGAATTCGGGTCCTGGGGCTGGGGGCTGCGGGGCGCTCGCAGCAGGTGCAGCCAGTAGCCTGAGCAGGACTGCGGGCCAGTGTTCCTAATGGAATCAGCGGTCATCTAGACACCAGTACCCACGTCACAACCGGGTGCTCCGCTCCCCACGTGGGACGCAGCCGACGCCTGCGCCCACATGGGAGACCCGACCTGGCCCAGCCCACGGACGTCCCTCTCCGTTTCCCCCCTCCCTGTCACTTGCCTTTGCAACACAGGAGGCTGGCTGCACACCGGTGCCCGGTGCCCGCCTTCCTGTTTGCGCAGGAGCACGCAGGTACCGGCGCCCTGAGCACCACCCCGGAGCAGGCGGCGACCTGAGGTCTCTGAGGGGAGCAGCAGCCCCAGAGCACACTTGCGCCCTCACCCCCTTCACCGACCCTGCGAGGTGAGCTCACACCCCAACCTGTGGCTCCCGCCCTCCCAAGGCGTGGTCTTGCGGCCCGTGGTCCTCTCTGCCCAGCGCAAGGGGACCCAGTGCAGTTCTGCCCAGGCTGGCGTGGCCGGGCTCCCGCAGAGGCGTGGGGCGCTCATGAGGTGGGGCCAGGCCGGCCGGGGTTCTGACCCTCAGCCTGGTCCCACTCCGGGCCAGCAGGCGCCTTCCAGACCCTTCATAGGGTCTCGGCGGAGGCGGAGCCCCTGGAGGCTCCCCCATCCTTCCCCCGCCCCAGGCTCTGGTCACCGCCTTCAGGAAACAGGACCCACCATGCCCAGGGGGACTCCCTCAAGTCCAGCTCCGTGCTGCTGCCATGGCAGGGGACACTCTGGGGGCCAGGGCCTGCCCCGAGTCGGGGTCCGGAGGCGCGAGGAGGGAGAGGGGAAAGTGGGAGCCCTGAGGGCTTCAGTGCCCAGGGATGCGGCCTTGGCTGTCCAGAGGCCACTGGCCCGTGTCCACCTCCAGGGCTGCCCCCCCCCAGCTGCAGGGCTGAAGCCAGATGGGCCCAGTAACACACCTGGCAGCACCTGAAGACATGTGGGTGACATACATGTTGGGTGTCTGCATGAATGACATGTGTGTTGGGGTGTGGGATGTCTGTGTGGATGACACGCGTGTTGGGGTGATGCTGGCTCCTGCCGGTCCCACTGGTCCCACTGCCTGGGTCCATGCAGCCCTGAGCTTCATCGGGCTCCCAATGAGCCAAGAACCAGCTCAGAGCAAAGCCAGAAAGCCTCCGAGGGAAGACCCAGGTGAGCCGAGAACCGGCGCTGGGACCTTCAGCAAGACTGGTTTGTGCACCAAACCCTACAACATGGGGGATTTGTGCAGACCACAGAGAACATGCCACGAGGGCTCTTACCCACTGGCCGTGGTCGTGACCGCAGGTCCCTGGGGAGAAGCCAGCAGCGCCGTGGTGGACACGTGTCCAGTGATGGCTCTCACAGAAGACTGAGCAGAGGGCCGTGCAGGTGAGGTGTGGAGGCTCAGCCGCCGAGGCTGCACAGAACCCTCGCACCCACACTCCGGGCCTGGCGGGGCCAGAAGCAGCTCCTGGACCAGCTCCTGCTCACCCAGGAGACAGTGGAGGACGGTCCAGCTGCCTGGGCCCCTGCACCTGCATGGGAGACCCGGATGGGGCTCCTGACTCCCGGCTTCAGCATGGCCCAGTGCTGGCCGTTGTGGGCATTGGGGAGGGAACCAGTGGACGGAAGACCTCCTCCCTCCCCCATGTCTTTCTGTCTGCATCTCTGTACTTTTCTAGCTGCGACCCGGGTGACCGGTGATGAGCTTACAGAGATGTGTGCATAGGGTCCTGCCACCCCACACCTGCCGTCCACATAGGTCCATGGCCAGGCTGGAGCCAGGAGCTGGGAGCTCCATCCGGGCCCCCCACAGGGGCGGCAGGGGCCCAGACACGTCAGCCATCAGCAGGGAGCTGGATCGGAAATAGAGCAGCCGGGTCTTGAACTCGAGTGTGATGCAGGATGCAGGCGTTGCAAGCCGGGGATCGACCCGCAGGGCCATGATGGCCCCACCTCACTCCCTTCCTGAGGGGCTTCCCTCTCCCAGCGTGGTGATGGGGGGGGGGCGGTCCCGAGAGGGGCTGGACTTCAGTGGGAGGAGGCCTGAACCTCTGCTCTATGGGCAGCTGTGAGGCCACGGCCGTGTCCAGCAGGGACTCCCAACTGCGCAAGGCCACCTGCCTGAGTGAGCTTGGGGTGGACCCACGGGGCTGGTGGGAGTCTCCAGTCCACACCCATGTGTGGCCAGAGGAGGCCATCAGGGACTGTGGCTCCGGGGAGCGCCTGTGCTCTCGCCTCAGCATGTCCCTGTCCCCTCTGCGCAGTGGGGTCAGGGACGAGTGGGGCACAGTGTGCAGGGGCCCAGCGCCCAGAGCTCATTCCACCTGCAGCTCGGCCTCCCTTTGACCTGGCCCAGGTGAGCAGCCAGGCCAGCTCAGCGGGGCAGTGGTCTCTGGGGTCTGCCCGGCTTCTCCCTCACACCTGCTCAGCGCCCCCAGCCATGGCCCTGCCTCTTCCCCCAGGGCCCTGGTGGTGCTATGCTACCCTAGGCCTCAGCAAGGCCACCCGGCAGGCACCGCTCACTGGCCTGGGTGCTGACCTGTCCCTCAACCTGACCTGGCCAAGCTCAGAGGCAGCTGCTCTCGGGCCGTGAGAGGCCCAGGGTGTGATGGATAGCTGTGGCCTGTCACTGAGAGAGGCCAGCAGCCGTGGG
This sequence comes from Sylvilagus floridanus, assembly GCA_949820135.1. NCBI lineage: Eukaryota > Metazoa > Chordata > Mammalia > Lagomorpha > Leporidae > Sylvilagus > Sylvilagus floridanus. The sequence goes on from OX463243.1 coordinate 98,786,878, forward strand.
CTCTGCGCCCAGGGCCCAGGACCTGCCCTCACCCTGAGCACACACCAACTGAACCTCGTCAGAACGGGCGCTGGGCCCCTTGCGGATGGGCTGTCCACCAGGGGGGTCACAGCAGCCCCCCGCCCAGGGTTGAGGGGCTGGGCTGCTGTCCCGAGCAGCTGCCTGCACCCTGGCCTCACCTGGGCCCCACTGCACCCCCGCTCCCACCAGGAATCTGCCCAGAGCCCCTTCTCTGCTGCTCTAGAACCCCAGCCCTGCTTCTTGGCCGGGGCCTGCTTCAGACCCCTCCCCTCCATGTCCTGCACGTGGGGTGCGGGAGGGGAGCCTCGGGGCAGCACACACCCTCCAACCAGAGGGCGAACAGAGCAGACAGAGTGGACAGAGGCAGAGAGTGGACAGAGCGGACAGGGGCAGAGAGACGGGTGGACAGAGTGGACAGGGGAAGAGAACAGAGTGGACAGAGAGAACAGGGGCAGAGTAGAGAGAGGATGGACAGTGGACAGGGGGCGGACAGAGTGGAAAGAGGGCAGACAGAGTGGACGGGGTGGACAGAGTGGACTGGAGGTGGATAGAGTGGACATGGCCAGAGAGTGGACAGAAAGTGGACAGGAGGCGAATAGAGTGGACGGGGTGGACAGAGTGGACATATGGTGGACAGAGTGGACAGGAGGTGGGCAGAGTGGACAGGGGCAGAGAATGGACAGTAAGTGGACAGAGGCAGAGAGACGAGTGGACAGAGAGTGGACAGGGACAGAGAGACAAGTGGACAGAGAGTGGACAGGGGAAGAGAACAGAGTGGACAGAGAGAACAGGGGCAGAGTAGAGAGACGATGGACAGTGGACGGGGGTGGACAGAGTGGAAAGAGGGCAGACAGTGGAAAGAGGGCAGACAGAGTGGACAGGGGTGGACAGAGTGGACAGGAGGTGGACGGGGCAGAGAGTGGACATAAAGTGGACAGGCAGGGGTGGATAGAGTGGACAGGGGGCAGACAGAGTGGACAGATGGTGGACAGAGTGGAAGGATGTGGAAGAGTGGACAGGGGCAGAGAGTGGACAGGGGTGGACGGGGTGGACAGAGTGGACGGGGTGGACAGAGTGGACAGGGGCAGACAGAGTGGACGGGGTGGACAGAGTGGACAGGGCAGACAGAGTGGACGGGGGTGGGAAGAGGGTGGATAGAGGCCTCCGGAAACCTCATGTGTGGGAGGCTGAGCCCCTCCTCAGACAGGAGCAGAGGTGCCCACCTGGCCTGCAGGCCAAGCTCTCGCCTCTGAGGTCCAGCCATGGTCCAGCCTGTGAGGCCCGGGGCTGGCTGCGAGACGGGGGTTGAGGGACCCCTCCCCATGGCCTGGGCATTTCCTGAGGAGCCCGTGCTGGCCACCAGTGGGGCTGCCGGCCCAGATGGCTTCAGTCCGCCCAGCCGTCTGAGCGTCCACTTCCCCCTGGCCGTGGGTTCCCACGTGGACGACAATATGTGGAAACCCCTCCACGTTCCTCAGGATGTCCGCTGCCCTTCCGGCCTGCTTGGCCTTGGCACCCAGGGGGGACCGGCCTTCCGGGCCTCACCCTGGGGGCCCGCGTGCCTCTGCGGTGACTCACCGCCCCTCCCACCCCGCCCAGAGGGAGGGCGCGCCTACTGCTCTGAGCAGTCCAGGCTCCTGCACACCCCCGCCGGGCCCCGGGGCCCCATGGCCTCCTGGGGGCACCCTGGGACTGCCGAGAGAGCTTTGTCCTGAGACGACCCCAGCCCCACCGGCCGGTGAAGGTCGAGAGTCTGTGCTTAGCTGTGTGGACGGCTCTGTGCAGGGCTGGGCGCTGGCTCTGCCCACACACACACGTCACACATCCCACACGCATACCCTGCCCCAAACACATGCCCCACACCTATGCCCTGTCCACACAGGCACTCGCATGTGAATGCCCCATACCCCGTCCACACACACCCCCACACACGCGCCTGCCCACACCCCCCACACCCCCACACATGCGCCTGCCCACACACACACGCCTGCTTGCACACATACCTGCTCTCACACACTCCCACACCCACACCCCCACTCCTACTCACACACACCCACATGCACACGCCTGCTCCCACACACACCCCCACACCTACTCACACACACACATGCACGCCTGCCCACATGCACATGCCTGCTCTCACACACATGCTGTGCGCACACACACCTACACACGCCTGCCCACACACACTCCCACACCCCCACCCCCATACCTACTCTCTCACACACACACACACACCTGCTCTCACACTCCTGCCCACACATACACCTGTGTGCACACGCCTGTGTGCATGCCCGCTCTGCATTCAGTTTCATGTTGTGAGCAGAGCCGAGTCCATGAATAGCAGGAAGCTTTGCCATCTGGGCCACATGCACAGCCCGGCTGGTGCACACGAGAGCCACACACCACATGGGTGCCCAGGCACATGCGCCCAGACACCGCCTCTAGCCCTGGCCAGCAGGCTTCCCGGGGGCAGCGTGCACAGCGGGGACTGTGTGGACGCTGTGAGACTGAGAGTTGCACAGTGGACAGGAGCCAGCACAGAGAGCGGCCTGGCTGGGAGCCCAGGTGTGCCCTTGGGCGCAGGCCGACCCTGTCTGGCCCATGGTGTGGACCTGGGGTCCAGCTGCCCACAGCTTGCTGGGCTTTGTCTCCTGGGGCCCCCAGCCCAGAGCCAGCGATGGCCACTCCCAGCCTGGCAGGTGGGGAGAGCAGCCTCTGCTCAGGCCATGGCCCAGCCCCTCACGCGGCCAGCAGCAGGTGGACTGGCCTGGCTCCCGGCGGGTGCTGCGGCAGTAGCTGAAGCCTGAGGCTGTGGGTGGTGTGCCCCTGCCCCTCCACAGACCCTGTGTGGGCCAGGGAGCCCCAGGCAGCCAGCAGTGAAAGCTGAGCCCTGGGCTCTACCTGCCTGCTCCTGGGGGAGGGATCGGGGACAGACGGGACAGCCTTGCACCCTCTCCACCTCGGCCCTTGGCCCACCAGGTTCACAGTCAGCTCTGGGCTGGTGACTCTCCTGCTGAATACCCCGTCTGAGCAATCCTCTTTGCACGGGCAGTGAACCGGTCTGTGGTGGACGGGCTGTGGTGCCGGCGGCGAAGCCTCCACCTGCAGTGCCGCCATCCCATATGGGTCTGGTTCCAGTCCCGGCTGCCCACATCCGACCCAGCTCCCTGCTAATGCATCTGGGAGGGCAGTGGAGGACAGCCCAGTGCTCGGCCCCTGCACCCACGTGGGAGACCCGGAAGAGGTTCCTGGCTCCTGGCTTGAGATCGGTGCAACTCCAGCCCTTGCAGTCATTTGGGGAGTGAACCAGCAGACGGAAGACCTCTCTCTCGCTCTGTAACTTTGTCTCTCAAATGAATAAATAAAATCTTTATTGAAATAAAAGAAAAAAACAGGACAGAGAAGTGGATTTTCACAGATCCACCTTGTTTCCAGGGTCCATGCTCAGGTCTCTGCTTAGTTCCCGTGGTTCTCCGTAGCTTTTTGTTTTCACACGTAAAATCTGTCTTTTGAAACACGCAGTGGCTGCCCCTGGGGGGCGCCCCCCTCGCTGCCCTGACGGGACAGCCCAGAGGGGTGGGCAGCGCTGCAAACTGTTTCCTGCTTCTTGTCCCGTTCCTGGGGACCACTCCGCATCCCACCAGGAAACCCGGACAGAGCTGCCGGCCCCAAACAACCAGAAAATCAGGCTCAGGCCGCTGCAGTTCCCCGGGGGAGGCAGCCCTGTCCCCCCAGCAGCTGGGCGGGGTCAGGGAGCCCGGGGGTGATGAGGCCGGGGTTCCTGCTGACCCCAGAGCTGCGGGGGCTCCGAGCTCACCAAGGCAGCTGAGCCAGAACCTTGGCAGCTCCGGGACAAAGCTCGGCCACCCCAGTCACAGCGCAGCTTCCCATCAGAGCCCTGGAGACCGCGGTGATGGCTCCGGCCATTGGGCCCCAGAACCAACATGGGAGCCCTGGCTTCAGCCTGGCCGGGCCCTGACCAGTGTGGTCATCTGGGGAGTGAACTGGCAGATGGAGGCTCTCTCCCTCTGTCTCTCTGCCTTTCAAATAAATAAAAATAAATCTTAAAAAATTTTAAAAGTGGGGGCCAGTGCTGTGGCGCAGTGGGTTAACGCCCTGGCCTGCAGTGCCAGCATTCCAAATGGGTGCTGGTTCAAGACCCTGCTGCTCCACTTCCAATCCAGCTCTCTGCTACGGCCTGGGAAAGCAGTGGAGGATGGTCCAAGTCCCTGGGCCCCTGCACCCTCGTGGGAGACGGAAGAAGCTCCCGGCTCCTGGCTTCGGATCAGCACAGCTCCAGCCATCTGGGGAATGAACCATCGGATGGAAGACCTCTCTCTCTCTCCCTCCCTCTCTCTCTCTCTCTGCCTCTCCTCTTTCTGTGTAACTCTGACTTTCAAATAAATAAATAAATAAATCTTTAAAAAATTTTTTTAAAGTGGACAAATTCCTTAAAAGACGAACAAAGGCTACACAACAAAAACTGAGCAAAACTCCGAGCAGAGGCTGAGTCTGTGCCTGGAGGGACAGCAGTCCTGCAGGGGCCGGTCCCACCTCGCTCCGCCCCAGCCTCAGCCCGAGACCACTGGGCTGTGCCCCGGGGGGCCCAACTCTCTCCGCCCCGGAGACCGCTGGGCTGTGCCCCTTGTGATCCTGAGCACAGTTTTAGCCGGCTGGATCTGGAAGAACCCCCTCCCCACGCTGCGAGCAGGGTGGTGCAGGTCCTGACCCTGGGGCCTGGGCGTCCGCTGGGACCACTGCCCCGCAGTGCTGGTCTTCAAGGTGGGAGCTCCCTCACACACTGCAGCTGCTGAAGACTCTTCCTCATTCCACAGAGAGGGGTGGGGGTGAAAGAGGGGAGATGGCTTCCATCCCTGGGTTTACTCCTCAAATGCCCACAAACAGCGGGGCTGGGCCAGGCTGGAGTCAGGAGCCAGGAGCCGGGCGCTTCCTCTGGGTCTCCTTGTGGACGCAGGGCCCAGGCACTGGGGTCACCGTCTGCTGTTTCGCAGGTGCACCGGCAGGGACCTGGAGCAGAGGTGGAGAAGCTGGGACTCGAACCAGCACCCATGTGGCTTTACCTGCTGTGCCACAGTGCTGGCAGCTCCTATATTTTTAGTTTTCTTTTTTTCTAATTTGACAGGTAGAGTTACAGATAGTGAGAGAGAGAGAGAGACAGAGAGAGAGGTCTTCCTTCCGTTGGTTCACTCTCCAAATGGCCGCAACAGCCAGAGCTACACCAATCCGAAGCGAGGAGCCGTGAGCTTCCTCCTGGTCTCCCATGTGGGTGCAGGGACCCAAGCACTTGGGCCATCCTCCACTGCACTCCTGGGCCACAGCAGAGAGCTGGACCAGAAGAGGAGCAACTGGGACTAGAACTGGTGCCCATATGGGATGCTGGCACCGCACGCGGAGGATTAACCCAGTGCGCCATGGCGCCGGCCCCAGCTCCGATATTTTTAAAAGTTGATGTATTGGACTTTAACAGATTAAGAACTTTTATTCCTAGGGAAAATGATTAGAGAATGTTTAATGAAAGAGACGACATGTCACATGCAGGTGACTTTGCTTTGGGACTGGCCCTGTGGCCCGAGTGTCACGGGGGACATGGGGCAGCTGCAGCTCTCAGAGGCTTTGTGAAAATGCTGGACAGTTCCTTAAAAATGTGAATGGCCCAGTCATCGCACTGAACACATAACACGTGACCAAGACATCACACTGCACAGCCTGACACGTGACCAAGACATCACACTGCACAGCCTGACACGTGCCCCAGCCGTCACACCGCACAGCCTGACACGTGACCAAGACGTCACACCGCACAGCCTGACACGTGCCCCAGCCATCACACCGCACAGCCTGACACGTGCCCCAGCCATCACACCGCACAGCCTGACACATGACCAAGACATCACACTGCACAGCCTGACACATGACCAAGACATCATACTGCACAGCCTGACACGTGCCCCAGCCATCACACCGCACAGCCTGACACGTGCCCCAGCCGTCACACCGCACAGCCTGACACGTGCCCCAGCCATCACACCGCACAGCCTGACACGTGCCCCAGCCATCACACTGCACAGCCTGACACGTGCCCCAGCCATCACACCGCACAGCCTGACACATGACCAAGACATCACACTGCACAGCCTGACACATGACTAAGACATCATACTGCACAGCCTGACACGTGCCCCAGCCGTTGCACTGTGAGGCGCTGGCCGGGGGACACAAGGGCAAGTCTCCACATGGCTGTGCACCTAAGTGGCCCTGCCACCATCTCTGTGACCCTGGACGTCACCCACAACTGGGTGACCGAGAGAGGGGACGTCCATGCCCTGGATGGAGACTGGCACAGCACAGCAGCAGCTCGGCTGGCCCCAGGCCGAATGTGCTGCGGGAACAAAGCCAGCCACGATCCGCTTCTCAGAACCTTCTAGAGAATGAAAAGGCCCTTGGTCACATAAGGCTAATCAGTGGGAGCGCCGAGGGCACAGGGGCACAGCAGCCTGAGGGGCGTCATCAAGGAGTAAAATCCCGGCTGGCTCTGTGGGCGGAGCCACTCCTGATGCCAGCACCCCATGTGGGTGCAGGTTCGAGTCCCAGCTACTCCATTTCCCATCCAGCTCCCCGCTAATTCTCCTAGAAGAGCAGAAGCCAGCCCAGGTGCCTGGGCCCCTGCACCCAAGGGGAGACCAGAGGAAGCTCCTGGCTCCTGGCTCCTGGCTCCTGGCTCCAGCCTGGCCTGGCCCTGGCGGTTCTGAGCTTCTGGGGAGTGAACCAGCGGGTAGGAGTTCTCGCTCTTTGCCTTTCTAACAAATGAAAAAAATAACCTTAAATAATTTTTAAGAATGAGGAGGGCCGGCGCCACGCTCACTAGGCTAATCCTCCGCCTTGTGGCGCCAGCATACAGGGTTCTAGTCCCGGTCAGGGCGCCAGATTCTGTCCCGGTTGCCCCTCTTCCAGGCCAGCTCTCCGCTGTGGCCAGGGAGTGCAGTGGAGGATGGCCCAAGTGCTTGGGCCCTGCACCCCATGGGAGACCAGGAGAAGCACCTGGCTCCTGTCATCGGATCAGCGCAGTGCGCCGGCCACAGCGCGCCGGCTGTGGCGGCCATTGGAGGGTGAACCGGCAGCAAAAAGGAAGATCTTTCTCTCTGTCTCTCTCTCTCTCTCTCACTGTTCACTTTGCCTGTCAAAAAAACTTAATTAATTAATAATAAAAAAAAAAAGAATGAGGAGGAGCCCTGGAGGTGCTGCGCCAGGCCCTGACCTGGCTGTGCTCACAGGAGCCCCTGCCCCAGGCAGGCACCCGGGTGCTCTGATGTCAGACGGACTGGCACCTGCAGCCCGCCTGGGGTTCCAGAAAATCATCACAAGCGCCCTGGCCCCACCCAGACTCTGCCCCTCATCAGACCCCGCCCCATACCAGACCCTGCTCCTCACCAGACCCTGCCCCACCCCAGACCCCGCCCCTCACTAGACCCTGCCCCATATCAGACCCCACCCATCACAGGCCCCACCCTGGCACCAGGCCCCACCCTTCCTAGGCCCCACACCTCACTAGGCCCCACCCCTCAAGACCCCACCCCTCATAGGTCCCACCCCTCACAGGCCCCCACCCCTCACCAGACCCCACCCTCATAGGTCCCACCCTCACAGGACCCACCCCTCACAGGCCCCCACCCCTCACCAGACCCCACCCTCATCAGGCCCCACCCCTCAAGACCCCACCCCTCACAGGCCCCACCCCTCACAGGCCCCACCCCTCACCAGACCTCACCCTTCACAGGCCCCCTCCCTCATCAGGCCCAGCTCCATGCGTGCACAACAGGTCCCTGGTGGGCCCTGTGGTCACCTCCCCCTCCACCTCCGTGACAAAGCACTGCAGGGTCCAGGAGGCCCCCCAGTGGCGGCCCTCATCCCATGCTGTGGGCTGCCCATAGCACACTCGCCAGCCGCCCGGTGGGAAGCAGGCTGGACAAAGCTCTGCCTGGGCCCTGCCAACAACCCCTCCTCACCTCCGCCCCCGCCCTGTGCACAGGGGCCTGAGCCTGCCCTGAGCGGGGCCCCTCTGCCAGGACAGGAGCCCCCGCCCCGCTGTGCAGCCCCCCACCCTGGAGTCCTGGTATGCACACCTCCCTGCTCTGGAGCCCCCACCTAGCCCTGCCTGCGGCCATGCTGCCCTTCACCTGTACACACGTGGCCTTGAGGGTGAGCAGGGGAGGGGCCCAGAGCACAGGCACCGAGCGTCCAGAGGCACGGGGGGCACTCCAGGGCCAGGGGCTGTGTGCTGACCAGCCCCTTCCCACCCCCTCTGAAGTCCCAGGGGGCTGGGGGGACATCAGCTATGCCTGGGGCTGTCCCACCCCAGAGGGGACACCAGTGGGTGCTCTTCCTGTCGGGTCCAGGCCACTGGCCGCCGGCGCCCTTTCTGCCTCCTGTGGGCCTGCCCTCCCCTCCCTTTGGCCTGGTGCTATCCTGGGCCTTTGTCCACATCTGAACCCAAAACACGTCCATGGGGAAGACCTGCACCTCCTCCAGGCTCAGGCAGGCTTCACGGCCACACTAGGGGCGGCGCCGGCAGGCCTGGGGGGCAGCGGTCACTGCAGGTGCGGCACGGGCCTCGCTGCGTCCCCCCACGTGGCTGCCAGGCCAAGAACTGACCCCCCCCACCGGGGGACAGGTGGAAGCTGACCCAGGCTGGAGCGTGGCCTCGACTCTGCATCCTCAGGGGTTGCCAGGCCCTGCTGGGGCCAGAGGCCTTACACCCATCCTCCCAGGGACGTGCCTGGTCCAGGAGGTGCCCCCAGAGCAGGAGCAGGGCAGACCCTCCTCAGCCTCGCACACCCTCCCAACGCTCCTAAGGGCAGGAACACACCTCACGCTCTGGGGAGCCTGCTCGGGGTGCAGGGCAGGGTGGGTGAGGGACCGGGGAGGGCTGCCCCCAAGCCCCCATACCTGCCTCATGGGCTGCTGGGCCCTGACCGCCCGCACGTACCAGCTCTGCTTGCTATTAATAATTTCCATAGATTGAGCAAAAATAACCAGCTCGGCGCCCGCCCCCCGCCACTCGCAGCAAGACCAAAATAGCGGCCTGGGAACCGGGAGAGCAGGGGCGGGGGTGCGGCTGGGCCTTTCCCTGCGCCCTGCTGACCCTGCGCCGCCAAGGCCTGGCCCGGGGCCAGGCGGCCGGCCTCCTGCAGGGCCCGCAGGGAGCAGGGCCGTGGGAGGGGGTGCAGGTTTGTGGGGTGGCCTGGGGGCTGAGCTGCAGGCCGTGCTCCCGGGGGAGTGGCCCGGGCCTCACCTGTCGGTGGGCTGCTACGGGGCGGCCCGGTGACCCTGTCAGAGGGGCCGAGGCGCGGGGCCGGCCCTTCCCTTCCCAGGCGGGAGGCAGCACAGACGGAGCGGAGTTCTGGGAGTTTCCGCCGGCCGGGAGGAGCACTCCATGCACCCAGGCTGCCCCCTTGTGGCCAGGTGGCCGGGATGTGGAGGGGGCGTGTCCATAAACTGCACCTGCAAGGGGGAGCCACCTCCTCCAGGAAGCCCCTTCCCCACAGCCTCGGTCTTGGGTTCCCAAGTCTCTGGTTCCGTGGGCTGAGCTTCTCAGACCCCTGCTGCCCCCGCTGCCGCTGCCCACACCCGGTCTTGCCAGAGACCCAGCGCGGGAGGCAGCCGGGAGGGGCCTGGACCCCACAGGAGGACAGAGCCTGGGGCCAGCCCAGCCGCACCCGGCTGCCCCGCCTGACCTGTGCCGACACTGGCCAGGAAGAGACACGGGGGCCGTCCCTGCGGGGCAGACTCCGAGACAGCCAGGGGGCCGGGCGGTGACCCTGGGCTCCCAGGCAGGTGCCGGGGCCTCTGCGGCCGGCCGAGGACCCCAGACCGGCTGGCCTCCCACCTCCGTGGGCCTGCGGCCAAGGGGCGCATTTTTTTCCTTAAGTGAAGCTATCTTTTTACCTTGATAAGCTGTTTAAAAAATGTAAATAAAATAACTCAGCAGACAAAAGCAGGCATTCATGCCGCCAGAGCCAGCCGCGGCCCTGGACATGAAATATCGCCGGGGCACATTGAGTCGCCAGCGGCTGCTAATCCGAGCAGACAGGGCTGAATGCCGCCCCTCGGGGCCGGGCGCGGTGGGCAGTGGAGCGTGCACCGCCTGCCGGGAGCCCCACGGCACAATGGCCTTTCTTCGCAGAAGGGGCTGTGCGGGACAAGAGACCCCTTTGTGCCGGGATGCCTGCCTCGGAGCGCGAGGGAGGCGCCTTCAGCGGCCCAGACACTCTGAAAGGCTTGGTGAGACAGAAGCCGCCCCAGCACAGCCTCTCTCTGCCTGCATTCCTCGGGGCACAGCCGCCCATTCAGCCCCGGAGCCGTCTCGCCCACGTGAGCGCAGCCCTCAATCCCGCATTGTTCCCGGTCCGGCCATCTTGGCTCACCAGTCCCTGACACACACGGGCAGACAAGGGTGGGGCCTCATGGGGAGGGGGCACGGGCCAGGCTGGGCCGGCTGCGGGCTCCGCGTTGGGCGGTGGCCCCGGTGTGTGTGGTGCCGGCGCCAAGCTGGGCACGCTGGCCTCTCCTCACCTGCTAGGCCCCTCAAGGAAACCCTGGGTGGGCACCGGCCCGGCTGGAGCCAGGAGCTCCAGGCACCAGACTGAGTCCAGGGCCCCAGCTTCCTGTCTGGAGCGTCCTGGGCTCACAGAGCAGAATCTGCGGCTCAGTCCAGGAGCTCCCACAGGTGTGGCTGCTGGGGACCCCACAGCCTGCTCACCACGAGGAGCCCCACGGCCTCCCCTTCTAGCAGCCTCAAGTGGTCAGATGCTGACCCAACGCGCTCTGCGCCCCGGGTGACTGTCCCCTGAGCCCAGGCGCGGGCACAGCAGAGTCAGCCCTGCCCAGGGGTGGCATCAGGGGCTGTGCCCATCTTCTCAGCCCCACACCCAGCAGGTGCAACGGACGAGCAAGACCCAGCGACCCAGCCGAGGAAGCAGCGTGTGCTGGGGTACAGCAGGTGGAGCTCACATCCCACACCCGAGTGCGGGTCCAGTCCTGGCTGCTCCACTTCTGATCCAGCTCCCTGCTAGTGTGCCTGGGAGGCAGCAGCGGCTCACGTGCCTGAGTCCTTGTCATTCACATGGGGGACCTGGATGGAGCTCCCAGCTCCTGGTTTCAGCCCGGCCCAGCCCTGGCTGCTGCGGCCATCTGGGGAGTGGACAAGGGGATAAATCCCAGTCTGTCTCTGCCTTTCAAATCAATGAGTGAGGCCAGCACCGTGGCTCACTAGGCTAATCCTCTGCCTGCAGCGCCGGCACCCCGGGTTCTAGTCCCGGTTGGGGCGCCAGATTCTGTCCTGGTTGCTCCTCTTCCAGTCCAGCTCTCTGGACTGCTGTGGCCTGGGAAGGCAGTGGAGGATGGCCCAAGTGCTTGAGCCCTGCACCCGCATGGGAGACCAGGGGAAGCACCTGGCTCCTGGCTTCGGATCAGCGTGGCGCGCTGGCCGTAGCAGCCATTTGGGGGGTGAACCAACGGAAGGCAGACCTTTCTCTCTGTCTCTCTCTCACTGTCTATAACTCTGTCTCTGTCTCTCTCTCTCACTGTCTAACTCTGCCTGGTAAATAAATAAATAAATAAAATGAATGAATGAATGAATGAGTGCATCTAAAAAAATAAGCCCAATAACAGAGGAGTCATCTCATGTGGGCAAGGGTGGCCTCCCGGGTGCTGACGTCCCCCAGCATGGTGGAAGTGTGGCCGGACCAACACACGGGCCAGGGCCAGGGCCAGGGCCAGGGCCAGGCTGTTGTGACTGAAGACTTGGTGAGTGTGTGGAGATGTCCTAGGAGAAAAGGGGCTTCCTGGGGTGCTGTGAGGCGCCATGGGGGGACACAGGTCGGCCACACGGGGGAGAGGTACTGCACCTGGACAGACATTGGCAGTGTGGGGGCTCCTGGGACCTGAGGTCCAGCCCGGCCTGGCCAGACCCTGGGCCCTGATGCCTGGGCATGCTGAACCAACCTGGAGTCCACTCGGCCCGGCCTGTGCTGGCCATGGCTGTGAAAGGAGGGGCCTGGCCGAGGCTGTGTGGAGCCAGCTCCACTCATGACTTTGACTTTAACCTGCCCTCATGGTGGAGGCAGCGCTGTGGGCAAGCTGACGTCGGCCTGCATCCTGCGGTCAGAAGATGCCGACCATGGCTCCGTGAGGCTGGGGTTCCCGGCAGGGACCCTGGTTGCAGGACTTGGTGGCTGCTTCAGCCTTGGGCTGTGCTGGAAGACCCCAGATCCCGCCTCACTGCAGGCGGTGCCCCGTGGTGGGGGCGTGGTGCCCAGCTTGGGCAGGGGCAGCCTGGAGGGCAGGGCATTGGTGAGGGACGAGGCCCAGCCCCAGCAGAGGCCCTGGGGCTGGAAGGCGAAGGTCAAGGCCACAGCCCCCAGCCCCCACCCTCCAGGGGCAGGCTGGGAAGGCTATGGAGGCCTGGCCAGGCCATCATTGTGTCCACTGGGCCTGAGGAGCAGGGGTAGGAGGGACATGACCTGTGGGCTCTTGTGGGCTGGCCCTGGGCGTGGCTGTGCCTGCAGCCAGCACCACAGCTTGTGGGTGACCGAGACCCCTGGGAGGGACCCTCCGCGCCAGCCCAGACTGTCCGGAGACCTGGTGGCCAGGACGACCAGGGCAGCAAGCCCTCCCCCCCCAGACTTCCTCCTGGAGCCACGGAGACACAAAACCTTCTTGTGGTTTCGCTCAGAGCCCCGGCTGCCCTGGGCTTCAGGTTCAGTCGGCTCAGAAGGTGGCTGCCACTGCTCAGCCGCCGTCCTGCCTTTTCCTGCCCAAGATTCCGTTCTGGTCGGCTGCACCCCGGCCCCAGGGGCGACAGTCACTGTCGCCGCTAATTGTCCCACAAAGGCAGGGCTCGCTCTCCAGGGTGGACAAAGGCCCGCTTGGCCTTTGCCTCAGCCAGCGGCCCTTGCCGGGCTCTGCACGCCGCCCGTGTGCCATCCCAGCGAAGTGCTTGCGAATGTCTTTGTCTGTTTTTTGCCCTGCACCACGGAAGGCCCAGAGATCTGGGGGAGCCGCAGGAAGAAGGGCAGACACCCGCCCCCGCTCTGCCCCTGTGTGAACGTGGAGCCCTCGAAGGACGCCCACTCTGCAGACCGCAGTGGCTCTGCCCGCCCAGCTCTGGCGGGGCCTGTGCAGTGTGGGCTCTGTGGACGCCAGGCCTCCTCGGCCAGGTGACAAGACTGCAGGCGTGGACGCCCCCATCGCCTGGTGCTGACGAAATGCTTTCGAGGTCCACAGGGTCAGAGAAGGCGATGCCCAGCCCCTGCTGAGTCCATGGGAACCTGCTGGACAGAGCCGGGGCACGGCCTCGAGGGTGGGGTACGGGCAGGAGCAGCAGAGGCCTGGGGAGGCACCGGCCGGGCACCGCTGTCCCCCAGGCTGCAGTCGAGTGTCCCTGAGGGGAAAGGGTGTCCTCGCAGGTTCAAGGACGCCCGACCGCAAACCACGGCTGCCGCTGCCTGGCTCGTGCAAAAGAAAAATTTAGAAAGAGGCTCTGGCCTTGTTGGCTGCCTTCCTGCCTTGGCCATGCACTGCCCCACAGGGCAGGGCTCCTCAGACCGGCTCTGAAAGGTTCCCGGGGCAGGGGCGGGGGTCCATGTGCGCTGGGCTCAGCCCCTTGAGCTCCTGTTCCCCCAGCACTGGAGAGCGGAAGCGCAGGTAAAGGCTGGTCAGCTGCGGTGGACTCAGGCCCAGGGCAGGGGCGGAGCCCGGAGGCCCCCGTGGAGGTGGACACTGTGCCCCTCCCAGTTGCTGCAGAGGCCCTGGGGAGTCCTGGGAACTGACACACGTGCTGGGGGTGGGGAGTGGGATCTCCCCAGGCCAAGCCTGGCTCCCACATCTCAGCCTTCCCCTCCTGGGGTTCCCTGTGGGGGGGACGCCCACTTGGCCCAGGGCCTTCTTACTCTGCTCCAGTGTTTGGGAGAAGGAGGGGGCTGGCGTTGTGGTGCAGTGGGTAAAGCTGCAGCTTGTGAGGCCAGCATCCCGTGTGGGCACCTGTTCAAGTCCCGGCTGCTCCACTTCTAATCCAGTTCTCTGCTGTGGCCTGAAAAAGCAGTGGAAGACGGCCCAAGTGCCTGGGCCCCTGCACCGGCGTGGGAGATTGGAGACTGGATGGATATCCGGGCTCCTGGCCTTGGGCTGGTCCAGCCCTCCCATCTAGACCAGCGGATGGAAGATTTCTCTGTCCTTACAAGTGTGAACCCTGGGCGGCGCTGGGAGACCCGCACAGTGCTCCCGGCCGGCTGCTGCGGGCATTGGGAGGGAGCCATTGGTGGGAGGCTTTTCTCTGTCTCTGTCTTGGCCTCTTCAGTCAACAACCAAATTAAAAGTTTAAGAACCAGCACATGAATCCACCCTCAAGGCTGCTGGGCCTGCCCCTGCTTCCAGCCTGGCCCTGCCCTCCGGTCACAGCCCTCCCTCTGTGGTCCCAGGCCTGTGCCTGTCGTGGTCCCCAGTCTCCTGGCCCCGTCCCCCCGGCAGCCCAGCCTGCCCCCCCATCTGCCACTGACCAAAGGCGTGTCCCAGCCAGCAACCTTTCCGACCTCCCCAAGACCCAGGGGAGTTCCCGAAAGCCCCACTGTTCTGCTGTGAAGAGCATGCGCTGGCAGCTGGGCCACAGGACAGGGCCCCCCAGGGGAGTGGGGGAGGGCAAGCACCCCCAGGGCCAGTCGTGTGGTGGGCTCCAGGCAAGGGGCCAGGGATCAAGTCTGAGGGTGGTTCAAGCACCAAACTTCAATGTGGAACTGCAGATGGGGATACCTGCTGAGACCCAGGGGCGCAGGGAGAGGGACCTCAACTCATGTCCTGGGGAGGGCAGCTCACCTGGGGGCACACACAGACAGGAGCCTGGACACACAGGGACCCAAGGAGGAGCCTGGACACACAGGGACTTAGACAGGAGCCTGTACACACAGGGACCCAGACAGGAGCCTGGACACACAGGGACCTAGACAGGAGCCTGGACACACAGGGAACCAGGCAGGACACCTGGACACACAGGGACCCAGACAGGACACCTGGACACACAGGGACCTAGGCAGGAGCCTGGACACACAGGGACCCAGGCAGGAGCCTGGACACACAGGGACCCAGACAGGAGCCTGGACACACAGGGACCCAGACATGAACCTGGAAACACAGGGACCCAGACAGGACACCTGGACACACTGGGACCCAGATATGACACCAGGACACACAGGGACCCAGACAAGAGCCTGGACACACAGGGACCCAGACAGGAGCCTGGACACACAGGGACCCAGACAGGAGACTGGACACACAGGGACCCAGACAGGACACCTGGACACACAGGGACCCAGACAGGAACCTGGACACACAGGGACCCAGACAGGACGCCTGGACACACAGGGACCTAGGCAGGACACCTGGACACACAGGGACCCAGACAGGAACCTGGACACACAGGGACCCAGACAGGACACCTGGACACACAGGGACCCAGGCAGGATCCTGGACACACAGGGACCCAGACAGGAGCCTGGACACACAGGGACCCAGGCAGGACACCTGGACACACAGGGACCCAGGCAGGAGCCTGGACACACAGGGACCCAGGCAGGGCACCTGGACACACAGGGACCCAGACAGGAGCCTGGACACACAGGGAACCAGACAGGACACCTGGACACACAGGGACCCAGACAGGACACCTGGACACACAGGGACCCAGGCAGGACACCTGGACACACAGGGACCCAGACAGGACACCTGGACACACAGGGACCCAGGCAGGAGCCTGGACACACAGGGACCCAGAAAGGACACCTGGACACACAAGGACCCAGGCAGGGCTCCTGGACACACAGGGAACCAGGCAGGAGCCTGGATACACAGGGATCCAGGCAGGAGCCTGGACATACAGGGATCCAGGCAGGAGCCTGGACACACAGGGATCCAGGCAGGAGCCTGGACACACAGAGACCCAGAAAGGACACCTGGACACACAAGGACCCAGGCAGGGCTCCTGGACACACAGGGAACCAGGCAGGAGCCTGGATACACAGGGATCCAGACAGGACACCTGGACACACAGGGACCCAGGCAGGACACCTGGACACACAGGGACCCAGACAGGAGCCTGGACACACAGGGACCCAGACAGGACACCTGGACACACAGGGACCCAGGCAGGAGCCTGGACACACAGGGACCCAGGCAGGAGCCTGGACACACAGTGACCCAGGCAGGGCACCTGGACACACAGGGACCCTGACAGGAGCCTGGACACACAGGGACCCAGGCAGGAGCCTGGACACACAGGGACCCAGACAGGACACCTGGACACACTGGGACCCAGATATGACACCTGGACACACAGAGACCCAGGCAGGAGCCTGGACACACAGGGACCCAGACAGGACACCTGGACACACTGGGACCCAGATATGACACCTGGACACACAGAGACCCAGGCAGGAGCCTGGACACAAAGGGACCCAGGCAGGGCACCTGGACACCTAGGGACCCAGACAGGAGCCTGGACACACAGGGACCCAGGCAGGACACCTGGACACACAGGGACCCAGGCAGGAGCCTTGACACACAGGGACCCAGGCAGGAGCCTGGACACACAGGGACCCAGGCAGGAGACTGGACACACAGGGACCCAGACAGGACACCTGGACATACAGGGACCCAGACAGGACACCTGGACACACAGGGTCCCAGACAGGAGCCTGGACACACAGGGACCCAGACAGGAGCCTGCACACACAGGGACCCAGGCAGGAGCCTGGACACACAGAGACCCAGACAGGACACCTGGACACACAGGGACCCAGGCAGGAGCCTGGACACACAGAGACCCAGACAGGAGCCTGGACACACAGAGATCCAGACAGGAGCCTGGACACACAGGGACCCAGGCAGGAGCCTGGACACACAGGGACCCAGACAGGAGCCTGGACACACAGGGAACCAGAAAGGACACCTGGACACACAGGGACTCAGACAGGACACCTGGACACACAGGGACCCAGACAGGAGACTGGACACATAGGGACCCAGGCAGGAGCCTGGACACACAGGGTCCCAGACAGGAGCCTGGACACACAGGGACCCAGAGAGGATACCTGGACACACAGGGACCCAGGCAGGAGCCTGGACACACAGGGACCCAGACAGGACACCTGAACACACAGGGACCCAGGCAGGAGCCTGGACACACAGAGACCCAGTCAGGAGCCTGGACACACAGAGACCCAGACAGGAGCCTGGACACACAGGGACCCAGGCAGGGCACCTGGACACACAGGGACCCAGACAGGAGCCTGGACACACAGGGACCCAGATATGACACCTGGACACACAGGGACCCAGACAGGAGCCTGGACACACAGGGACCCAGGCAGGAGCCTGGACACACAGGGACCCAGACAGGACACCTGGACACACAGGGACCCAGGCAGGAGCCTGGACACACAGGGACCCAAGCAGAAGCCTGGACACTTAGGGACCCAGACAGGACGCCTAGACACACAGGGACCCAGGCAGGATCCTGGACACACAGGGACCCAGACAGGAGCCTGGACACACAGGGAACCAGAAAGGACACCTGGACACACAGGGACTCAGACAGGACACCTGGACACACAGGGACCCAGACAGGAGACTGGACACATAGGGACCCAGGCAGGAGTCTGGACACACAGGGACCCAGACAGGACGCCTGGACACACAGGGACCCAGAGAGGATACCTGGACACACAGGGACCCAGGCAGGAGCCTGGACACACAGGGACCCAGACAGGACACCTGAACACACAGGGACCCAGGCAGGAGCCTGGACACACAGGGACCCAGGCAGGAGCCTGGACACACAGAGACCCAGTCAGGAGCCTGGACACACAGAGACCCAGACAGGAGCCTGGACACACAGGGACCCAGGCAGGGCACCTGGACACACAGGGACCCAGACAGGAGCCTGGACACACAGGGACCCAGATATGACACCTGGACACACAGGGATCCAGACAGGAGCCTGGACACACAGGGACCCAGGCAGGAGCCTGGACACACAGGGACCCAGACAGGACACCTGGACACACAGGGACCCAGGCAGGAGCCTGGACACACAGGGACCCAGACAGGAGCCTGAACACAGAGACCCAGCAAGCACGGCTGGACGCTGCAGCCCAACAGCCCGGGCTCTGACCCCCACCGCAGTGGTGATGTACTGACTAGGCTGGCAGTCTGTGGGCAGTTACGCTGCCGCTTATGACGCTGGCGTCCCACATCAGGGTGCAGGCTCACATCCCTGCTGCTCTGCTTCCAATCCAGCCCTGCTAACGGCCCGGGAAAGCAGTGGAAGACGACCAAGAGCTTGGGTCCCTGCACCCACGTGGGAGCCCTGGATGGAGCTCCTGTCTTCAGCGTGGACCAGCCCCGGCTGTGGGAAGTGTACCAGTGGATGGAGGATTCTCTCTCTCTCTGCTGGCCCGTCTGTCTGACGGAAGCCCCACCCCGTTAGACCTCGATGCCTCCCTCACCACTGCGCCCTGTCTCATGCTGAATTCTTTCTAGGCCAAGACAAGAAGCCACGCCCATCTCTGCCAGCAGTGTCACTCAGGGAACTAAAGCCATGCCCACGTGGTCCATGGTCAATGACACACCTGACAGAGGTGCAGGATGCTGTCCCAAGTGTCCCAAGGCGGGAGACACCCAGCATCCACTCCAGGACGTGACCTGGGCGGGAAGGCGGCCCCAGGTCCCGTGCTCCTGGGAGACGGTGGAACCCCACTGTGAATGCATGCCACAGCGCGGCCAGGCGGCCAGGTGGGCATGGCCCGTGACAGTGTGGCCCGTGGTGGGGGTCTGCTCTCTGCACGTGGTCGGATTTTACAATAAAATATTAAAAAACAAAAACACAGCGTTTCAGGTTTTCCAGAGTTTCAGATGAGAAAGTCTGGAGACGGACGATGGTGATGGCCACACGACAGTGAGGCTTTGGGCACTGACGACCTCATGGTCAAGACGCCCACGTCCCATGTGGCAGGG
The DNA here is from genome assembly GCA_949820135.1 of Sylvilagus floridanus. Lineage (NCBI taxonomy): Eukaryota > Metazoa > Chordata > Mammalia > Lagomorpha > Leporidae > Sylvilagus > Sylvilagus floridanus. The sequence continues at coordinate 98,805,982 of OX463243.1, forward strand.
CCTGGGTTCGAGTCCCAGCTCTGCCTCTGGCTTCAGCTTCCTGTTAACGACCAGTGAACCTGGCCTCTTGGAGTGACAGCCAGAGACCCCACCCTGACCCTCGGCGCTTCACCCTGGCCTCCTGGTGTCGTGCGCCCGGGGCAGTCACGCACACACACAGCGGTCACAGCCCAGGTGACTGAGAGGGGACTTTACCAGGCGTGCGGGTGGGGCGAGGCTCTGTCTGCCACGCTGGGCACCGCTGTGGCCGCAGCCACCGCCAGGGCCACACTGACGCACGTCTGGAACAATCGCCGGCTTCCTGCTCCTGTGACATTAGGAAAACAGGATGTCGGAGGCGTTTATCTGAGTGAGCAAGATAAGCGACAGCCTGGCCTCGGTGGCAGGGGGCGGGGCCCTAGGCTCAGACGCCATTGTCCAAAAAGCAGCGCGGGCACCACGCGGGAGCCCCGGCCAGAGGAGCAGGTGGGGTCCGGGGCTGTCGCAGAGGTGGGGGGGGGGCTCCAGACCCACTCCAGCCCAGAGCCCATCGTCCTGCAGCCTGGCCTCTGGCTCCACACCTCCATGGCTGCATCTGGGACCTGCTGGCAGACAGCTGGCTCTGGCTGGAGCCTGGCCCCTGACCCCAGAGGCCACTGCCCAGGAGTGTATGGTGGGGGGCAGGGTGGGCCTGCACGGCTTCCTGCTGTGCTCAGGAGAGGAACCGGGAGCTCGGTGTGCAGGGTGGCTGACCTGACCCCTCCATGATCCTCCTGTCTGGCCAGCGCCAACATGGACACGGAGCTGGGGGTGGGTGGCAGAAGACAGGCCCGGCAGCCCTGGGACGGCGCCAGCCTGGGCCTGGATGAGGCTGGTGCTGCCCTTGACAGGAAGCTCGTGTGAAGGGGCTGACAGTGGCGCTGCATACCCAGGGCCTAAGAGGTATCAGGCAGGAAGTCGGGAACTGGCCTGCGGGTGAGGGGGCTTGTGGGGAGCAGGGCCCCGTGGACGGCAGCGCAGCAGCCTCAGGATCACAGCGGAAGCCGCCCCTTGTGCCAGACCGGCACTGCTGGGCCAGGGGGCTTCCAAACCAGGGGAGAGTTGGAGACAGATGACCACTCCCTCCCGAGCAGCACCTCCGCAAGGGTGAGCAGGAGCTTGCCCGGAGCCCCACTACCCTCACGCTGGCCACCTGGACACCCACTGCACGGGGCGGCATCCAGGAGGCGTCCAACGGTGGGCACCCGGTGGGCAGCGGGAGCTAGGAGCCCCAGCCCCACCCTTCCCACTCCAGCAACACTCACTGGACAGCACCAGGCACAGGGCGGGGCTGCTGCTCCTGGCAACCCAGGACCCGCCCACCGCTGGGCGGAGCTGAGGCGGCCCGTGGGACCTCCCCCAGCCCCGGCAGCCAGGGCAGGCCCTTCCCCCTCAGGGCAGGCGGGCAGGCGGCTGACAATAAGCTGTTGTGCACCGCTTTCCAGCTCTGGCCCTGGCACTTGTTGCTCTGGGGTCACAGGAAAGCGGCTGCAACTCCTGACACGTGAGATGCAGCCGAGCCCACGCCCCATGCTGGCCCAGCCCTCCCTGTGTGAGCCCCGAAATGGAAAGTGAATCCCCATGGACAACTTGCGCCCTGGTTAAGGATTGTTTCCAAAACAACATATTTTCATTATTCACTGGAGAAAGCAGAGCGACAGGGAATCTCCCATCTGCTGGTGCACTCCACACATGGATGCAGGATCTGAAGTAGGCCAAGCCAGGAGCCTGGAGCTCCACCCTGGTCTCCCACGTGGATCCCAAGAGGGGCAGTGGGGACTCCGACCAGCGCCCCGTGGGAGGCAGGGCCATCCGCTGGGTCACACAGACCCCTCGGCAGGTGGTGCAGGGGCAGGGGCTCGGGGAATAAATGAACCAGAAAGGCAGCAGGCCACCCCCACCCCCGACATGCAAGGACCACTCCTGTGGGCACTGCCCACTGCTTCTGGAATGTTCTCTCAGATTGGCTCTCAGCGCTCCCTCCCCTCACCTGCTCCATGGGGTCAGACAAGCTCTCCGTGGATTTGCAGACCCTCCCCCAAATGCAGCAACAGCCCCGCCTGGCTGGGCAGGGGCTCCATCTTCCAGAGCAGGCCAGAGCCCCTGCTACCCTCCTGGTACAACCCAGAGGGCCCAGCACCTGCAGAGACACCTGCAGGCAGCACCCGACGGTGGAGCCCAGTGGCCGCAGTCCCACATCGGACCCTGACCTCCAGCTCGCAGGGGTCATGTGGATGCATGGCCAGAAACCTGGCCACCTCAGGGCTAGCCTGCCTGCCCCTTCCCACTTCAGAGGGACCCCAGCATCCCTGCCTCTTGTCCAGGGTCCCAGGGACAGGGAAGTGTGGGGCCTGTGGGGCCGCCTGACTGGTACCATCCCAGCAGCAGCAGCAGCAGCCATGGGTCTGGGGGCCTCCTGCAGGCCCAGTGCTGCCCCAGGGAGTCACACCCCAAGGCAGCATTCGGCAGGGGTTGCCCCAGACCCTGCCCTGCAGCTCCCGGGCTGCCCTAGAGCCTCCCCCACACCAGGGCGCAGGTTGGTGGAGTAGGGGCCCTCGGGGTTTGCTCTGGGACGAGCTTCTGGGCCCGGAGCCAGGAGCTTCCTCTGGGTCTCCCACGTGAGTGCAAGGGCCCAGGCACTTGGGTCTTTGTCCACTGCTCTCCCAGGCCATTAGCGGGGAGCTGGATCAGAAGAGGAGCAGCCAGGACTCGAACCTGTGCCCATTGCAGACAGCAGCTTAACCAGCGCCACAGTGCTGACCCCTCGACCTCATTTTAAACTAAAGAACCTGGTTGTTTACACAGCAGAGTGGTGCTGTTTGCGCTCGTGTCCCCCAGTACGCCCCGGCAGTGCTCCTGTGGCTTCCGGGGTTCTGGGATTCTGTTTGAGGTCAAAGTTTCCTGTGAGCCCCCACACACCAATGCTGCCCACCCCTGGCCTGGGCTGTATGCCAAGGAGCCGGCAGCCAGGGCCCTGGGAGGGGGAGGGGCCCCTGCTGAGCCCTCTGGAAAGGGGCGGGGGGTGAGGCCAGCAGCCGGGGCCACGGGACGAGGCAGCGGCCATCTTCTTTCCCTCTGGGCCTGGACGGGCGTGGGAGGCACCTGCGCTCGAGCCCCAGCCCCTGGCCTTCCGTCCGTGGCCGCTGCCAGTGCTGGCTCTGGTGCCTTGGGTCCGGCCTGAGTGGGTCTCGGACAGGTGCCAGGACCCCAGCCCCGCACAGCCTGGCATGTGAACTGGGCGGCAGGCTGGGATAGGCCAGAAGCAGGCGGAGAGAGCAGGAAGCCAGGAACGGCAGCGCTGGCCCCTTCCCCATCTGTGGCCTAGAAGGGGAAGGGCACAGGCGAGGGACAACCCCCGCGACCCCAGGGCTGGGGCTGCTCACACAGGGGCTTGGGCACCCAGCCAGCAGCCGCTCCTCCGAGACCCAGGCCCAAACCCAGGACTCACAGCCTCTCAGGAGCCTCATGGGAGGGGCAGGGCTGCCCCAGCCCCCAGGTGGTGTGGGAAACACCACCAGCCAGGAGGGCGCCCGCACAAGACCCCGGGCAGGCAGGGCTGCAGGCCCACGAGGAACTGCACTGCGGCCAGACCCGGGGTCGAAGTGGCCGTGGCGGGTCCGGTCCAGCGTCCGACTGTCCCCCTGGGGAGCAGCTGAGCCTGCTGAGCCCAGCGTGTTGCTGCAGCCCAGCTGCTCCCTCCAAGCCCTGGCTCGGCCCTGCAGGTGCACCCTACACCCAGCAGGTGCAGCCGGAGGCGCGCAGGGGCCCCTAGGGACACTCTGGGATCAAAGGCGTGAGGGCCGTGGCCCCCCCCCCGGCCCCATGAACCCCACTTGAGGGCATCTCACGCCCCTGCCCAGTTCACAAGGGCCCGGAAGCACCGCCCGTGACACAGAACAGGTCACGGCTGGCTGGACGACGCTGGCTTCCAAGCCCTGGAGGCCCCACGTCCCCATGGGAAGGCCCCCGACACCCGGAGCCAGCCCCTCCTGCCTTCCATGCCCTCTGCCCCCAGCCCTCCCAGTACGGACGCAGACAGAACAAGCCGAGCAAGATGTCTGCCCATCGATTTTCCTGTTGCCAGTTGCACCTAGAGATGACAACACTTGGAGGATGCTTGGGTGAATAACACACATTACTAGAATTCGCACCACATTTGTCTCGCCACTGTGCCTGGTAGAAAAGGCGAAATCACACTGGGCTTCCTCGAGGCACAGCCGGGCGCCGGCTGGAGGGGCCACAGCCCGGCCTCAGGCCGTGTGCCCCACAAGCCGGCGATCAGCCACCAGTCTCAGTGCAGGTGGAGCAGGGTGGACACCCTGGCGACTTCTCCAGCGACCCTGGGCCCAGGGGCGCCCAGGCCCCTCCCGGAACTGCCCTGCCTGGCTTTCAGCCTGCACTCGGTACTGCAGCAGGCACTGCACTGTTTTTTATGGCTTTATTGGGGTCATTCAAAACATAAAATCTACCTCGTACACGAGTCCGAGTTCCAGTCGGACAGACAAGCAGCCATCACATGTTGAAGGACAACTGGGCCAGGGTGAAGCCAGGAGCCAGGAGCTTCTTCCGGGTCCCTGGTGTGGGTGCCAGGGCCCCAGCACCTGGGCCGTCTCCGGCTGCCCCGGGCGCACGAGGTAGCCGTGTTGGCTCCAGCCCTGGATCCAGCTCCTCTGCGTCCTGCTTCCCTGCGCGCGCCATCACCCGGCGGGAGCCGCGCCAGACCCTAAGCAAAGGAACGGACCAGGAACAGGCTGTGGCGGGACCCTTCCTGGACGTGCCGGGTGGCCCAGGCCGGGTGGATCATCCACAGACAGGCTAGGGCACCACCCCCGTGGTCCCTGTTCTTACGACTCCTACAGGAGAGTGTAGAAATGCAAGAACCATAAACACACCTGAAAACCATGCCCTGGGGCCGGCTCTGCGGCGCAGCAGGTTACAAGGACCCGGATGGAGCTCCTGGCTCCTGGCTGTGGCCTGGCCCCGCCCTGGCTGTTGTGGTCATTTGGGTGGTGAAAGAGCAGACCAAGGTCTCCCACGTGGGTGCAGGGCCCAAGCACTTGGGCCATCTTCCACTGCTTTCCCAGGCCATTAACAGAGAGCTGGACCGGAAGTGGAGCAGCCGGGACTGGAACCGGTGCCCATAGGGGATGCCAGAGGGAGTGTGGGCAGCCCCGGGCCCTGGGTGGACAGGATCAGCTGTGGGGGCAGCGGGAGCAGACACGGGGAACCTGTGGCCGGGAGCAGATTGGGGGGGAGTTGTGGAGGGGACATAGGGAGGAGGGGCTGGGTTATCTCACTGACTGCACAGCAGCTCTGCAGGGCTGGCTCTCATCTCCTGTGAGCTGTCGCCCTGGCAACAACTGACGGGCTGACTGACGGCTGACAGACTGATGGCTGACTGACGGCTGACAGATGGCTGGCTGACGGCTGACGGACTGACGGCTGACAGACTGATGGCTGACAGATGGCTGTCTGACGGCTGACTGATGGCTGACGGACTGATGGCTGATAGACTGATGGCTGTCTGACGGCTGACTGACGGCTGACAGACTGACGGGTGTCTGACGGCTGTCTGACGGCTGACTGACGGCTGACAGACTGACGGGTGTCTGACGGGTGTCTGACGGCTGACAGGCTGACTGGATGAAGCCACCAGGTTTGCAAGCTCGCATCCTCAGGCCCACAGCCCGCAGACACGGCCACCGCAGCGCAGGTCCCCGTCCAGCTTCCCGCGGGCGCCTGCGGGGGGGGGGCAGCAGGTGCGGCGGGGCTCCCGCGGCCCAGCCGGGGCTGTCGCGAGCCACGAGGGCGCGCGCCGGCGGATGGAGGCCGCTCTCCGACTCTGGCGGCAGTAACAAGTAATTCTAAAGTAATCCTGCAGGGCGCGGCCCCGCGGGGCCCCGTCCCCGGCCTCTCCTCGTCCTCAGCGGGAAATCGCCATCCTCGGAGGACCCGCCGTGGCAGAGCGCGGCGGCCGGGACGCAGCTGCCCTGAGGCCCGGGTGTCCCGCGCGGGGCCCGCACGGCGGGCTCGGGGGAAGCCGCTGGGCTCGCTGTCCACCGCGGAGGGCGCCCGCGCCTCGGCCTCGGGGTCCAGCCGCCCCGGAACCGCCCCTGAGGGAGCCGCGCTTCCCGCCGGCGCCTGCCCCGCGGGCCTGGCCTGCGGGGCCCTCCCCGCGCCCCGTCCACTCGAAGGCCGGAACCTTGACCAAAGGGCAGCCGCGGGCCCGGACGGCTTTTCCCCGCGCACAGATGCCCACGAGAACGCGCCGCGCCGCGGGAGCGCGCGGAGCTCCGTCAGGGGTGGGCGGGCCTGGGGGCGAGTCCTGAGCCGAGGCGGGCGGGGCCTGCGGCGTTGGGGCGGGGCCGGCGGGGCCGGAGTGGGCGGGGCTGCCTGGGGCGGGGCCGTGGTCAGGCTCGGGACCGGACGCTGTCGGCCAGCAGGGGGCGACTACACAGGCGAGGCCCCGCGCCCCCACAGCCCCCCGGCCGTCTCTGCCGGCCTCGCTGGGCCGCCGGGCCCCTCCCTCGATCGTGCCGCGGCCACGCCCTGCGCGCCCGGGCTGGAGCACCTACCTGAGCCGCAGTGCAGTGTCGCCATGTCCTCGCTCGGGGACCAGGTGCGCACCTGGCACCGGGGTGTGCAAGCCGTGGCGCGCGGGGACTGGCCCGGCGCCTTGCGCCTCTTCTCGGAGGTCCCAGGGCCTGCCGCCAGGATGAGCTTCAACGTGGGCTGCGTGCACCTGCTGGCCGGGGACCCCGAGGCTGCGCTGCTGGTGAGCCGGGTCACGGGCGCCTCGGGCTGCTGGCAGAGACCCCGTCCCTGGGGCAGTCTCACGGGGGCGTGGGAGAGGGACGCGAAGCCCTTCCTCCCGGTGGATCCTCTCCAGGTGTATTCCTGGGGGCGGGGGGTGCCTGAGGCAGGCGGGTGCTGTGCTGAGGGAGTCTGAGGTGCGGGCGCTGCTCCCTCCTCGGGTCAGGTGGCCGCGGGGAGATGGCGCAAGAGCTTGGCAGAGGCCGCGATGGGCAGTCGAAGTTCCCGCCCCTCCCCACTGCCAGCACACCTGCCTCTCCAACAGAGCGGAGCTCAGCCTCGGTGGGGGCGGGGGTGGCAGCCACAGCTGCCCACGCCCTTCCAGATGTATCCTGTCCATCACCCCGTGCGTGGACACAGTGGTGCAAAGCTGGGGCGCCCTGCCAGTGACTCAGGCCCCACTGTCCCCGGGGCGGTCACCTGCAGGGGAGGAGGGTTCCAGCCACGGGTTCCCAGCACCCACATCCTGTCCGGCCCAGCAGGGACCCCTCTGTCACCCCTTCATCCTCGAGCTGTCCACCCACAAGTCCCACTGATGTGGGCTATCCCGGGGGCAGCAGGCATCCAGGGTGAGTCACCACTTCCCGCAGCCGGGATCTACCTGGGCCCTGTCGATTCTCGTCTGCCCTCATAAAGTTGAGTGACAGCCTGTGGTTAGAAACAGGGAAACTGAGAAGCGGGTGGTGGCTGTGTGACCCTTGCGTCCCACGCCCTGTGATGCTGGGCGCGGCAGGGGAGTCATGGGCTCAGCCAGCTCTGCTAGAGAGAGACCCCAGCCCCTCCCCCGGCCATGGTCCGTATTTAACTGGTGGCTGCTGTCCCCTGAAATGTGGTGCCCCTTGCTCCCATGGTGCCCGTGCAGCTGCGTGTGGGCTGTCGAGGGCCCCGGAGGAAGCCCATTCCGGCTCCTCTCCTCTCCTCGAGGCTTTGGGGCTCCACGCTGGGCAGCCGGGGTGTGGCCACAGGGGACCGACTGCACAGCTGCTCGGCCCCAGCTATGAAGGCCCCCAGGCAGGTGCAGACGGCTCACGGCCCTCCTGGATTTCTGGGCATGGCTGTGGCATCCAAGACCAGGTTCCAGGCCTCAGCCACGGGCATTCTGTCGCCAGGCTTTCGATCAAGCGGTGACCAAGGACGCCTGCCTGGCTGTTGGCTTCCTCCAACGAGGCGTGGCCAGTTTCCAGCTGCAGAGGTGAGCACAGGGGTCTGGCCCCGCCTCTGCTGGAGGCGTCGCTGCCGGGGCTCCCGGGGCACCTTGCGCCTCGCCTCGTCTGTGTCCGCAGGGATGGTGAGGCGGTGCCCGTCTTGCCGATGTGGCTGGGGCAGGGCTGGAGGAGTGGCAGGTCCTGGAGGAAGCCTGTGGGCCTGGGCAGGCCCTGGGGCATCCCCATCTGCTGCCCGGGGCAGGGGGTGGGGCCAGGGTGAGAGGAAGCTCGGAGGGTGGCGGTTCCAGGAGGCAGAGTCAGGTGCAGACCTTCGGGGGGGGGGGGGGGGGAGCCAGGCAGGAACCCTGGGACCGCACATCCCGCTGCCCATTCGCATTACGACCCGCGACCCCCTTCACCCGACTTGAGTGTCCACTGAGTGCTGGGGCGCAGGTGACCACGGCCGCCCTCCAGCAGGGGCCCAGAGAGGGGGTGGGAGCCCCTGACCCAGCTCGCCCTCCCCGGGGACTGCTGAGGGCACGCTGCCACCCGCAGGTTCCAGGAGGCCCTGTCTGACTTCCGGCTGGCCCTGGTGCAGCTGAGGGGCAACCCCACCATTGACTACACTCAGCTAGGCCTGCGGTTCAGGCTGCAGGCCTGGGAGGTGAGCAGGCCTGGGAGGTGAGCTAGCCTGGGAGGTGAGCAGGCCTGGGAGGTGAGCTGGCCTGGGAGGTGAGCAGGCCTGGGAAGTGCACTGGCCTGGGAGGTGAGCTGGCCTGGGAGGTGAGCTGGCCTGGGAGGCGAGCAGGCCTGGGAGGTGCGCTGACCCCAGGCTCGTGGGCTCGTGGCCGCCGCTGTGTGGTGGAGGAAGGTGCTGTGAGGGCTCCCTGGCCTGAGGTGGGCGCTGCACCCTGGGAGGTGCAGGCAGCAGGCAGGTGTGACCAGGACTGGGTCTGCGGGGGAAAGGGCAGGGCCCGGCCAGGGAGCAGGGAGGGGAGGGCGGGGCAGGGCTCCGAGCCCAGCTGCTTTCTGGAATGGCGTGCCGCTGAGAGAGGGGACTTGGGAGGACCCTCACCCTCCGGGGACTCCCTGCATTGCAGCCTCTTGGAAAGACAAGGCAAAGCCTGGGGGGTTCTGGAAGCCAGGGCCAATGCCCACCCAGAGGTGCCCAGAGGTCAGGGTGAAGGCAGCTTGGCCGAAGCCCCCACAGAGCCCTGCTGCAGGTCCCCAGAGGACGTTGGCCACCAAATGGCTGTGGGAGGCCTGCCTGTCACCAGGGCCCCGGTGGCCCCGGCTCAATCCAGCCTGGCCATGAAACTCCCTCCCTGTAGGGGCCCAGGGCCACACGACCCCTGGGGGCAGGGGCATGGCCATGGGCCAGCTGGCGACACAGCCAGCGGGTGTGCCACAGAGCGCCCGGGGGACCCTCCCAGCATGCCCCAGCTACTCTCGGTTGATCTCCACCCACAGCACCCATGGGAGCTGGACACCCAGAGCTGCCCTTGTGAGAGCAGCTGTGGGCCCTGGTCCCTGATGTCCGCGGACCTCACTCCCAGGTGCTCTACAACGTGGCGGCCGCTCAGAGCCAGCTGGGCCTCTGGAGTGAGGCTGCCAGCAGCCTAAGGGAGGCCGTGTCCAAGTGGCCAGAGGGTGCCCACAGCGGTCTGGATGCTGCCCTGAACCAGGTGCAGGTGAGGAGTGTGTGGGGAGGGGACAGGGGGAGGGGAGGAGACAGGTGTGTGCAGGGGAGGGGACAGGAGGAGGGGAGGGGACAGGTGTGTGCAGGGGAGGAGACAGGGGGAGGGGAGGGGAGGGGACAGGTGTGTGCAGGGGAGGGGACAGGAGGAGGGCAGGTGTGGCGTGCAGGGGAGAGGAGGAGGAGGGCAGGTGTGGCGTGCAGGGGAGGGGAGGAGGAGGGCAGGTGTGGCGTGCAGGGGAGGGGAGGAGGAGGGCAGGTGTGGTGTGCAGGGGAGGGGAGGAGGGGGCAGGTGTGGCGTGCAGGGGAGGGACCTGACAGCTCAGAGGCGGGGCCTGTACGGCGCCCAGGTTCATACTCAGCCCTTCACCACCACCTCTAGGAGGTGACGCCTGGAGGGAGGTGGCTCCAGCGCCCAGGTAGGGGGCCCAGGGTGGCTCCCTGTGTTGTATGGGTTGGGGCTGGGGTCTCCACGCAGGCTCAGCCTGGCCACCCAGGCCTGCGTCAGCTCCACACCCCCCTCGCAGAAGCGGACACCCCTGCAGCCGAGGCAGGTCCCCAGGGGCGAGGTCTTCCGGCCCCACAGGCGGCACCTGGAGCACCTGGAGCCCCTGGACTTCCTGGGCAAGGCCAAGGTACGGGGCAGGTGGCCCTCGCCCGGCGCTGAGCACCTGGAGGAGGTGCAGCTGGCCAGGCTGCTTTTGAGGCTGGGCAGGACACACGTGGGCACCTGGCTGTCTGCACACCTGCCCCGGGACACACATGGGCACCCGGCCATCCTTACACCTGCCCCGGGACACACGTGGGTACCTGGCCGTCTGCACACCTGCCCCGGGACACACGTGGGCACCTGGCTGTCTGCACACCTGCCCCGGGACACACGTGGGCACCCAGCCGTCCTTACACCTGCCCTGGGACACATGTGGGCACCTGGCTGTCTGCACACCTGCCCCGGGACACACGTGGGCACACGGCCATCCTTACACCTGCCCCAGGACACATGTGGGCACCCGTCCATCCACACACCTGCCCTGGGACACACGTGGGCACCCGGCCATCCACACACCTGCCCCGGGACACACGTGGGCACCCGGCCATCCACACACCTGCCCGGGACACACGTGGGCACCCGGCCATCCTTAAACCTGCCCCAGGACACATGTGGGCACCCGGCCATCCTTACACCTGCCCCAGGACACACGTGCGCACCTGGCCGTCCACACGCCTGCCCCGGGATGCACATGGGTACCTGGCTGTCCACACACCTGCCCTGGGACACACATGGGCACCCGGCCATCCTTACACCTGCCCCAGGACACACGTGGGCACCCGGACATCCTTATATCTGCCCTGGGACACATGTGGGCACCCGGACATCCTTATACCTGCCCTGGGACACATGTGGGCACCCGGCCATCCACACACCTGCCCAGGACACACGTGGGCACCCGGCCATCCACACACCTGCCCGGGACACACGTGGGCACCCGGCCATCCTTATACCTGCCCTGGGACACACGTGGGCATCCGGCCATCCTTATACCTGCCCTGGGACACACGTGGGCACCCGGCCATCCTTATACCTGCCCTGGGACACACGTGGGCACCTGGCCGTCCACACACCTGCCCCGGGACACACGTGGGCACCTGGCTGTTCTTTCACCTGTTCCCAGGGGTTGAGGGCGGGCCCCCAGTGTTGGGTTTGAACCTGGAGAGGCCCCTTCTTGCCTCGGCCTGGCCATGCTCTCCTGGGCCCTGGTGTCTCCCTGTGTCCCCACCACACACAGTGAGGTCCCACCGAGGGCCAAGGCCCTGCCAGCCTGGGCCACGCCACACCCGTGTTGCCCCAGGCCTGGGGGCCACAGAAGTCACTGGGAGCAGTTCATCCAGAGGTGAGGGTGGGATGCCCCCCCTAGCTGCAGGGCTCCCCGGGGGCCTTGGGTCTGCTGCGCATGAGGGCTACCTGCCGTGGCACTCACGCCCGGACTGTGTCAGAGCGCCATGTGGTGTCCAGCTCTCACAGCACTGCTCGTGCAGCCGGGCCACCAGCAGGCACGTGGTCCTTTATCAAACCCCAGCTTCTCTGCGAGGCAGGACAGCCCGCCGAGGGTCAGAGGCTGAGGTGCCCCTGACCAACTGCCCTGCTGCCCCCCCAGGTGGTGGCCTCCGACGAGGACCCTCGCCCGGGCGTCCAGCCTCAGCAGCCGGAGGTGGGTCCTCACCTGCTAAGCAAAGAGAAAGCTGTGGCCACCGTGAGCCCTCCTCGGAGGCCCCAAACCTGCTCGGACAGGAAACGGGGCGGGGGGGGCTGGCTGTGAGCAGAGGGGAGTCTTGCCCACAATGCTTTAGGATGGGGTGGGGGCGGGGCACTCACTGCCGGCTGTCACTTTATGCCCACAGGGACTGGGAGCCGACGGTGAAGCCAGCCCCAGGGCTTCCCCACGGTAGGAAGGGGCAGGCCTGCTGGCAAGGCCTGGACTCCAGCCCTGGGCTCTCCGGGAGCCCCCACGCCCGGCCAGGGGACTTGACCGCTGCACCCAGATACTGCCAGGGAGGGGAGTCCAGCTCCGCCTGGCCCACTCCCCACATCCCCACCTCCCATGAAGTGCCCCTTGGGGGGAGCTGCAGGCATCCAGGCCTTGGCAGGCACGGGAGGGGAGTTGAGACTCCAGGCGGCACACAGCAGGGCCCAGGGGCTCGAGCCGAGCTGCCCAGGGAGGGGACACTGCTGGGTGTGACTGCGACGCCAGCGTCAAGGTGGGGCGAGTTGAACAGACGGCTCTGGGCAGAGCAAGTCCCTCCCTCCCGCTCGGACGAGAGGCTTGGGTGGGCTGCGCAGGGCCCTGGCCCCCAAAGCTGGGACAGTCTCAGAACAAGGGTCTGCTCCTCCCCCAGGGCCGGAGCCACAGAGCCCCCCAGAGCCGCTGCCTGCCATGGCCCCACGGATGCGGACACGGGGGCCGGCCCCAGCCCAGCGGGGCAGGCTGACCAGGGCTCGGCTCTGACCCGCCAGGAGCAGGTGAGAAGCGCAGGTGCAGGGTGCCTGTGGGCGGAGGGGGTGAGCACCGTCAAGGCCCTCCCGGCGCGGGGCTGGGGTCTGCCCCTGGACACGGGCGCCCACCTGGAGGCGGTGCTGGCCCTGGGCGGGTAGGTGGCAATGGGCAGGGCAGCAGTGACACCTGTGGCTCCTCCAGGCCCCCAGGAGTGACAGCCTGGGGACAGGACAGGAAGCGGAGGCCTTCCTCCCTGGAGACCCCCAGAAACTCCCAGTGCCTGGGGGCGGCTGAGGAGGGAGGCCGGCGGGCGGGGCCGCCCACGACACCCCCCCAAGGCCGTGGTCAGAAGACAGTTGCCCCGCCTCCGCTTCCACTCCACCCGCCCAGGCAGCTCCCCACCTGTGCAGCTGCATTTACACACCCCATGGTGGTGTTTGAAGCTTATTTATTTGTTTTTGAAGATTTATTTATGTATCTGAAAGGCTGAGTGACAGAGAGGGGAGAGAGATCTTCCAGACACTGGTTCACTCCCCAGACAGCCGCGTGGCTGGTGCCGACCCAGCTGAAGCTGGAGCCCGGCGCTCCATCCAGGTCTCACGTTTGTGCAGGGGCCCACGCACTTGCGCCATCATCTGTGGCCTGCTGGGCGCCTTAGCAGGAGCCGGATGAGAAGTGGAGCAGCCAGGACTGGAACCAGCGCTCTGAGCCGAGATGTGGACATTCCGAGGAGAGGGCTTAACCCACTGGGCCACAGCACCTGCCCCTGGGGGTGGGACTTGAAGCGCTTGGCCCCCAGGGCCTGGTGAACCAGTCAGCTCGCATCTGAACACCCCTGGGCCTGGTGAGCCAGTGAGCTCGCATCTGAACACCCCCAGGTGCCGCCTCCCACTCCTGGCCTCCAGCCGAGTCAGCCTCCTGGTGTGGAGTCGTGGGGAGCTGCCTTGCGGTGGCCTGTGGGGACCCAGCCCTGTCCCCAGAGGGGCCCTGGCTGCTGGCAGGACCCTAGGTGGGCCAACACACTCCTCCGTCTCCAGGTAAGGGAGTCCTGGGGAGGGGGCGCTTGGAGGAAGCAGCCCCCAGCAGGTGCCTGGGACAAGGCAGGCAGGTGGCCAGCTGGCCCTTGCTCCTGTCCTGCTGGGCTGTGGTCATCTGAAAACCGCGAGGGTCTGGGGTAAGAGGCTCTGTGCCCTGGTCAGCCCACCGTCCAGCCGTCAGCCACGCCCAGGCTCAGCCCTGGCCACTCCCACCCCCTCTGGGTGCTCCCTGGAGCAGATCCCGCTCTTCTACCCAGCTCCAGGGTGCCGCTGTGGGAGACCCCGAGTCCCTGGTGACAGTCACCGTGCAGTGTGCATTCACCGTGGTGCTGAGGGCCCAACGAGGAGCCGACCTCTCCAGCCTGCGGGCCCTGCTGGCCCAGGCCCTCCCTCACCAGGCCCAGCTGGGGCAGCTCAGGTGGGCCAGAAAGACCCCCTGCCGTGGGGGGGACAGAGCTGGCCTCTGGGCTGCAGGCCCGTGGTGGTGGCCAGGCAGCAGGTGCTCGGTGCGTGACAGGGTCAGAGGTCAGCACCTGCCCTGCTGACCCCCGAGGATGCTCTCTGCAGTTGCCACGCCCCAGGTGACACGGGGTCCTGGGTGCCCATCTACGGGGAGGGAGTCGCTGCAGAGGGCGTGGCAGGCGTCCGGCCGCGGGGGGCTGCAGCTCCAGTGCAGGGTAAGCCGGGCAGGGGGACGGCAGGGGTTGGGAGGCCCCTCCTCACTGTGCCTCCTGCCTCAGCCCAGCCTCTGCCGCAGGGGGCTGGGGGCCGGCCCATCCTCTACCAGGTGGTGGCCCAGCACCGCTACGCAGCTCAGGGGCCCGAGGACTTGGACCTCCAGCCGGGGGGACACAGTGGACGTCCTGTGTGAAGGTGGGGCACGCACCACCCCTCCCACCCCGGGGCTCCCGGGGACTCGGCCGGGGACTGGAGCTGTGGCTTCCCCTGCAGTGGACGAGGCCTGGCTGGAGGGGCACCGCGAGGGCCGCATCGGCATCTTCCCCAAGTGCTTCGTGGCCCCAGCTGGCGGGCGCCTGTGAGCCCCGGGAAGCCACGCTCAGACACCCTGCGGCGAGAGAGGCTTTAATAAAACTCCCCCCCACACACACGTCCGAGTTTTGGGCTTGGCGACTGAGAGGGCGGGAGGGGCTGCTGATGGCCGGGGCCAGCCAGGTACCCAGCTGGCCGGCCTTCCCCCTCCCCAGCCTGCTCCCACTCCCCATGCTTCGGCTGGGCGCCCTCGGGAGTCCGGGCGGCCTGGGTTTGTGCAGAGACCCTGCTGCCCTGGGAAGGTCTGGGAGGGGGCGGGGGCCACAGGCGGCCACCAGCCTCTGTAGCCAGAGCGGGGCCCCCAACGTCAGGGGTGCCCGCTAGTCGTGGGGCCAGAGGAGCTGCATGGCGAAAGCCCCGAGGATGGCCGAGAGGGTCAGCACCACGAACACCACTCCGGCCACCCAGACGCCGTAGCTCTGTGCCCGCCACTGGGCCGGTGCCCTCGGCCGGGATTAGGCCAGTCAGGTTCAGCATGTAGCCCAGCGTCCAGCCGATGTCCGTGCCGCCGGCCTGCGGGACACGCGGCTGCTCAGGAGCTCCGCCCCGCCCTCACCGGGGCAGAGGCCGGGACCCGGGGAGGCACTCACCTGCTCCCGGAACGCGATGTTGGGCCAGGTCTCCTCGCTGAACCCGTAGCCCTCCAGCAGGAGCGTGAGGATGTACAGACCTGAGGCACAGTAGTCCCGAAGCCAGCGCTCCTGCCCTGGGTAGCTGTTCTCCACCTGGGCCCCCGGCAGCCAAGGAGCAGGCTGAGGGTCCGGGGCCGCCTGGTGCCCGCCCCAGCTGGGCCCATCCCGTGGGGGGGCAGACGGCTGTCCCCACGCCAGCCAGGAGTGGCCCCCGGCACAGCTGAGCCAGAGGCTGGCTCATCAGCAGGACGATTAAGGGGACTCCTCCCTCCCACGGCTCCCGCCAGAATCCCCGCCGAGGCTAAGAGCCTCCAGGAAGCAGGGGCCAGGCCACCCCGGGTCCACCCACCAGCTTCCAGGGCCTCCGGCAGAACTCCCAGATGGTGGCGTTGGTGGTGCCCAGCGGCTGTCTGGAGGTGAGGTTCAGGAAGTGGAAGGTGTAGTAGAAGTTGGAGAAGGCCTGGGGGCGGGAGAGGAGACACGTGTGCAGCCCAGCCCAGCCAGAGCCAGCCAGGGCCCTGCGGGGAAGCCGGGGGCCTGGGCGCTCACGTAGAAGGGGCCTCGCACGGGGGGCTGGTAGATCCCATCAAAGGCGCAGTCCACTCGGCCCTTGCAGCTGGAGAAGTTGAAGAGCTCCCGGATGGCTTCCGTGCAGGCCCCCAGGGTCGCCCGTGCCTTCCACCGTGAGGTTCTGGGTCAGGTTCCGGGGGGCCGTGGTGTGCACGCACGGAGACTCATACAGGGCGCCCGGGGCCAGCGTGGCCCAGTAGCCGCTGTGGTAGCACGGGTGGCGGAGCGGGCCAGCCGGGCTTCTCTGCAGGGAGGGTGGGGGGCCTGGAGCACCAGCCGGCGCGGCGCCCCCCTCCTCCCCGCCCGGGCGCCCCCAGCAGGAGGCCTGACCTGCACCAGCCCTGCCAGCAGCCGGAGGAGCACCTGGTCGCGCCCGAAGCACAGGTGACTGTGAGTGTAGATGCTGTATGTGGAGCCGTACAGGCGGAAGGAGGCCTGAGTGCTCGCGTCCAGCACCGGGCCCTCGGGCACGAAGCTTATCTGGCTGGAGGCCCCGCCCAGGTCCAGGGCGCCCACCAGTGTCCCCTCCGGGGGCCGGATCCACTTCCCAGCAGAGTACTGGCCACACACGGGATAGTCAGCCCCACCCCGGCGGCTGCCCCACCCCCGGCCCCCAGCACAGGCCCCGCCCCACAACAGCTGCTGCACCTTGAGCAGCGTGTCCAGGACGTAGTTGATGGTGATCCAGCCAAAGGCACCTTCGTCCCGCCCCGCCAGCAGCTCGGCGCCCTGGAAATCCACAGGGGACCGGCCCAGGACCCGGGACACAGCAGCGAAGACGTCCCTGGCCTGAGAGCTGTTCTTCTGGCTGGGGAGAGGGACAGGAGGGGGCCAGGCTGGCTGGAGCCCAGGCGCAGCCCCAGCCGCCGGCCTCAGCGGCAGCCTCACCTGAGCAGCCTCATGCCCGCCGTGGCCCCCAGGAACAGGGGCGTCTCCCGCAGCTGGGCCCCCGGGATCTGTGCCAGTGCCTTCTCCAGGCAGCCCTGCAGGCTCTCGCCCGCCGCCGCGGGGTCGCTGGCGTAGGAGGAGATTCCAGGCCCTGGAACGGCAGTGCCCAGGGCTCGGCTCAGGCCTCCAGACGTCCCCTCCCTTGGGGACAGGCATGGTTAAGCCTCCTGGATTCCCTAAAGCCAGCAGAGACTGTCCCTGTGGCCTGGAGCCCCCAGAGACAAGAGGCAGGAGGGGCCGGCCTGGCCCCGGGCCGCCCACCCTCAGGGCCTGTGAGGAGCAACCTGCCCCTGAGTTGCCGGAGCCCCGGAACCCAAGTGCGTGGGGGTTAGGGACAGAGGCAGGGCTCTGCAGGCCCTAGCCAGGACTGGGCAAGGACCCAGGGCTGTGCTGGTTCAAGCCAGAGCCAGCCACATGGGGGCTCCCGGTACCCGGCAGGCCCTTGAGGCTGTGCCACTCCCAACACCCACCACCAGGGTCCCCGCCAGGTGGTGACAGGCAAGCCCCGAGCCCTCAGACGGAAGAGCCCCCCCACCTTCCACCTGGCAGGCCAGCGCCTGGCTGACCACGCCTGTGTTGTTCTCCTTGTCTGCTGGCCACTGATACACGAAGAGCGACGTGTGAGAGGAGCCAGCGTCGAACACCATCCCGAACTGGGGGCAAAGCTGGGGTTAGGAGGGCCCAGGGGCTGGCGCCCTGCCGCCTGGGCCCGGCCCGGCCTCCCCGGCCTGGCGTCCTGGCGCACCTTGGTGCCTGCAGGCAGGGGGACATTGATGGCTTCCACCAGGATGAGAACAAGCGTGGTGAGGCCGGAGACCGCTGCGGCCGCCAGCAGGGCCGTGAAGACCTTCCCTCTCCAGGACAGCCCCATGGCGGGCCGGGCTGGCTCCTGCGGGGAGCCACGGGCACCCTGATCCGCTTGCCCCCAACAGGCAGGCAGGCAGGCAGGCAGGGCCTTTGGTTATCTGGTGTGTGTGTGTGTGTGTCCATCTGCGTGAAAGGCAGAGAGAGGCCTTCCATCCACTGGTTCACCCCCCAGATGCCCGCAACAGCCAGGCCCAGGCACCTGTGTCAGGATGCGTTAGCGGGAAGCGGGATCGGAGCGGAGCCGACAGGACCCCGGCTCGGCCCGACTCGCCCTCTGATGGGGGTGTGGGTGTTGCCGCAGAGCCGGAGCAGGGGCCCGGTGCACTTCAGTCTCCTGGGGCACAACAGGCCCCAGACACATCCCTGGGGCTCAGACAGTGCCAGGCCAAGACCAAGGCCCATGCCCTGACCCTCAGAGGGGCTGTGGGGGCTGGGCAGCGGGACGCAGCTCCACAGGGTGCAGGATGGCCCCTTTCTAATCGGGCGCATGGAGCTCCCTGGAGCAGCCCCCGCCACCCTCATGTCCCCTGCTCCCCCCCACAGGAGGAGCCCCAGCTCCGGACTGAACACAAGGGGCCCCCACCGCCAGCTGTCCCGTGGCAGGGCCCCACGTGTCACCCAGCGTGAGGCTGCCGTCCCTGGGGAGATGCCGGCATGCGGTGGCCGGTCTCCCTCCGGAAGCCTGGCTGGGGAGCTCTCTGATGTGATTTTGGCCCCAGAAGGTGCTGGGCAGCTGGCCCAGGCTGACGCAGGAGTGCCACTGGCTGGTCCCAGCCCAACGTCCAGCTCCGTAGCTGTGGCGCCCACATCCTCTCTGCGAGGAGTCTCAGCCCCAAACCACCCCAGCGGTCACCAGCAGCTGTGTCCAGCCCTGCTCGTCCCAGGCGCTGCTCTGAGTCCTGAGCACTTGAAAATCTGGGGCTGGGACATATCTGATGTCCCCCCCGGAATGTGGGGTCCCATCCCAGGGCTCTGTCTGAGTGTGCTCAGGGCAACCCTCTGCGTGTGTGTCGGGGGCAGGGGCCCAGGGTGGGAGGGAAGGCAGGGCCTGGGCCTGCATTCCTAACTAGCATCCGGCTGCAGGGACAAACAGGTGACAGGAAGTGGCCAGGGACACAGGACGCCGCCTCCAGGCAACGCAGCTCCTGAGACCCCTCTGCTAAGCCTGCAGGTAAGCAAGCAGAGGGTGGGGCCAATGCCCCACACCCAGAGCCCCCCTCGGACCTGCACGGCCCCCGCAGAGCCCTCACCTGGTGGTGCCCGTGTGCCAGCAGCCGGAGGAAGCTTGCACTGAATGTCCGCCGAGCGCCTGCCACGCGCCGCCCCAGCCTCCACCCACCTGGACCTGGGTCGGAGAACTGAGGCCAGCTGGGCTGCCGTCCAGGTGACCTGCCCTGGTCAGGGAGCCGCAGGTGTTAACCCCTGCGGTGCCCCAGGTGGGGGTGCCAGGAGGAGCCTCGGAGCCTTCCTGGAGGCAGTGCCGGGACAGCCCCGGCCCTACTGCATGGAGGACTTTGTCCTCCGCCCCCGCCCCCAGGCACCCGCCCAGGTCAGGGTCAGGTGAGGGAGCAGACAGGGCTGGGTGGGTCCTCAGTCCTGCCAGTGATGGTGTCACTGCTGTTGTGGTTTTTTTTATTGATTCATGTGCATTTCCTGGAGGACACGGCTGCTCCTCAGAGGGCCTGGTGCGCCCAGCTCTGCTCCTGTTACCGGAGAAATTTGCAGGGTTCTTGTCTTCGCGCAAGAAAGAATTCAGGCGTGAGACAGAGAAGAGTGGGAGGTAAAATAGCAAAGTTTATTAGGGAAGGGACATCAGTGAAAACGGATGGGCACCTCTCCAGACAGGACCTGAGAGAGAGTGCGGGGGGGGGGGGTAGTGGAGAGAGTGTACACCTGACCAGGTCAGGCGGGCGGCTCAGCAGACAGGCAGAGGGCTGAGCGCGCAGTCCGGTTTGAGGCCAGGGGTTTTTAAGGAGATGGCTCTTGCTTCCCACCTCTGCTCCTCTTGGAACAAAGGGCTTTTTGGATGTAAATAGAAAAACTCCTATCTGAGTTTTTCCCTGAAGGTATCAGTCAGGAGGAAGGCTAGCTGGCGCCATCCTGGGTTTGGAGGAAGGGTGAGCAAGACCTCCTGGAGAGTGGGGATCCGGAGCAGGGTGTTTGAAATGCAGATACTGGGCTGTACCTGGGAGAAGGGGCAGGGACCCCCACCAGGCAGGTTATCAGGTAGAAGGGGGCAGGGTAGGATGTGGAGGCCTGACTGCCCCTGGAATGTTGCCGGGCTGCCGGGATGACTCTGAGGTGCAGATGCATACGCTGGACATAGATGTCTTTTCCTTAGGCCTTTATGTTACACACACATAAGCTCATAACTAACTTCCTACCTAACAGTAGGACGCCGTGGTGGGATGTGGTGGGATGCCATGGTGGGACGCTGTGGTGGGGCACCGCCTGCCTCCCATCCTGAGCTGGGCTGCTAGTGCTGCTGTCTCGCATTTCACAGAGCAGAGCCTCACTGCCGAGGGGCTGAGCACCGGGCTGCAGGTGCCCAGGGGCTGCAACTCTGCCCGGGGCTTTGTGTGGGTCGTTCAGAGGGATGCCCCTTCTGAGTTCATCTCTGTTTGAGATGAAGTTTAGGCTAAGTTTAATTTTCCTTGCAAGTGGATTTTCAATCGCACACAAGGGCATCTTCGAGAAGTTCATGGAAAATGTGTATTGTGAAGGAAGTAGGCATAGACATCAGAATTTTGTTTTGCACCAAATTGAGCTTATGTGTTCTGTTATAAAAAGTTATTAGAGGGTCAGTGCTGTGGCGTAGTGGGTAAAACTGCTGCCTGCAGTGCCGCCATCCCATATGAGCACTGGTTCCAGTCCCGGCTGCTCCTCTTCTGATCCAGCTCTCTGCTATGGACTGGGAAGGTAGCAGAAGACAGCCCAAGTCCTTGGGACCCTGCACCCACGTGGGAGACCTGGATGGAGCTCCTGGCTCCTGGCTTCAGACTGGCCCAGCTCTGGCTGTTGTGGCCATTTGGGGAGTAAACCAGTGCATGGAAGACCTCTCTTTCTCTCTCTTTCTCTCTCACTCTTTCTCTTTAACTCTGCATTTCAAATAAGAAAATCTTTAAAAATTTATTTATTTGAAAGGCAGAGTGATGGGTTGAGGGGGGAGAGGTCTTCAATCCCCTGGTTCACTCTCCAAATGCCCACAACAACCAGGGTTGGGCCAAGCCAAAGCCAGGAGCCTTGAGCTTCTTCTGGGTCTCCCACACGGGTGCAGGGACCCAAGGGCTTGGGTCATCTTCCACTGCTTCTCCCAAACCACAGCAGGGAGCTGGATGGGAAGTGGAGCTGCTGGGACCTGAATCAGCACCCACATCGATGCTGTGTCGCAGGCGGCGGCCTCACCCATTACGTCACAGCGCCAGCTCCCTGCGATGCCTTCTGGATGAGTAATTCCAGTCCCGTTTTCTTGCCTGCTGTGAAAGCTGTTGGAGTCACTTCTGTGAACCCTGATGGCACAGAGTCAGGTGTCCTTGGAGGGCCCTCCTGCAGAGGTGTGAGGGTGAGGCTGGCGCATGGAGCCGTTCTGTTCTCGTGTGCGACAGCCCGTGGCAGCCGTGAGCCTCTGCTGCCCACTCACAGGGCCCCCCATGTTCCCTGGCACGCCCTAATCACCAGCGTGAGTGTCCTTGGAGCCCCGTGCTCAACACCCACACACTTATGCTTCTTTGGAGTCTGGTATTTGGGATGATGTTGACGTTCCTTCGTATTATTAACATAGCCACTCCTGTTTTCCTCTAGTGTATGCGTGGTATAAATGTTTCCATCTTTCCACTTATAATCTATCTATGTCATTCTATAGGAAGTGATTTTCTTATAAATATATGTAGTTGGGAAAGATAGGGCATGAGAGAGACAGAATCTTCCTCATGCTGGTTCATTCCCCAATGGCCACAGCAGCTGGGTGTAAGGCAGGCTGAAGCCAGGAGCCAAGAGCTCCACTCGTGTCTGCCACACGGGTGCAGGGACCCAAGCATTGGGCCATCTTCTGCTGCCTTCCCAGGCGCGTTAGAAGCTGGACGGGAAGCAGGACAGACAGCATTGAGCTGGCGTCTTGCTTCAACCAAAACACCACCCATCATGCTCCCCATGTTCGCCCTGATACTGCCCGCAGTCTCTTAGCTTCTGTGTGGAGACCTTTCACATCTACTGTCATTACTGATACCTTTGAACTCAGGTCTAGGATTTTATTAGCTTTGGGTTTCATTCATTCATTTATTTATTTTTGCTCTCCTTCCCCGTTTCCTTTTGGGTTACTTGAGTGTTTCTGAGTGTTCCGTGCTGGTTTGTCAGTTGTGGGCCCCATCACATTTCTTCTTAGGGTATTTCCAGTGCTGGCTCCAGGGGCCCTTGTCCATGGTTACCCGCATCGCATGGCTTTACCTGGAGTGGGGAAGCCTCGGCGCCTTTAGGTCACTGTGTGCTCAGAGCCCTCACCGCGTCTGTGGCATTCGCGGTGTGTTGCTGGCGTCTCCTTTCCTCCTGCAGAGCCTCCCGCAGTAGCTGTGCCCGCACGGGTCTGAGCTTGCCGAGCCGGCGTGCGCTCCACCTCGTCCTGGGTCGTGTTTGCTGGGTGCTGACCTGGGAGGCTGCTCTGTACCGCAGCACCCTAGAAACCAGCTGCCGCCTCTGGCACAGGGCTTCTCGGGAGATCCAGCTGTACCCCGTGTGGAAGACTTCCAGAACCACAAAATGGCACTATTTTAATTTTTTCAGAAATATTTTTAAAAATTTTTAGAAATATATTTTCATTTGAAAATCAGAGAGACACACAGACATCTTCCAGGCCGAAGCTGGGAGCCAGGAACCCAATCTGGGTCTCCCACGTCGGCAGCAAGAGCCGAGTATCTGAGACCCCACTGCTGCCCCCAGATGTGCCTCGGCAGCAAGCACACTGGGACCCCGATGTCCCCAGGGGCATTTTACCCGCTGCACCGAAGTCACGTCTCGTGTTTTGAAATGGTTTAAGAGATCGTCAGGGGCCGACACCGGAGCTCAGCAGGTTGAGCCAGCGTCCCGGATCAGAGCGCTGGTTTGAGCCCCAGCTGGTCTGCTTCCCATCCAGCTCCCCTTGCCACGTGCACATGGGAAGGCAGTGGCAGATGGCCCCTGCGCCCGGATGGAGTCCTGGCTCCTGGCTTTGGCCTTGGCCCAGCCCCGGCTATTGTGGTCATTGAGGAAGTGAACCAGATGATGGAAGCTCTCTCTCTGTTGCTCTGCTTTTCAAATCAATCTTTAAAAAAAGTCATTACGGTAAAACGAGGTAGTTGGGGTGACCCCTCACCAAGTGTGACCCGTGTCCTGATGAGAGGAGGACACGTGAGGGCACACACAGAGGACACGTGAGGGCAGCCCTGCCCACCGGATCGCAGGCTCCCAGGGAAAGGCGTCCACTCTAGCTGCTTCCACGACTTTCTCTGGTCCTGCGTCTGGGTGAGGCTGTCACTGCTTGAGTCTATGGGTTCGTATCTTTTACAAGACTTGAGAGGTTTGTTTTTTGAGACAATAATAATTCAAAGAGTGACAGAGAGGGAGAGGCACACACAGAGACCAATCTTCCATCTGCTGGTCCACTCCCCAAAGGCCTGCAATAGCCAGGGCTGGCCTGGCCAAATCCAGGGGTCAAGAGCTCCGCCCAGGTCTTCCCCGAGGGTGGAGTCACCACCTGCTGCCTCCCAGGGGTGTAGCAGGGAGCTGGACAGGAGGGGGACTGAGACCTGAACCAGGGACTCCGACGTGGGCACGCGTGTCCGAGCAGCAATGTGAGCATGGCAGCACGTGCTCATCCACTCCCAGTCCTAAATTTCCACGTGGTTCTACTGCTCTGCTGGTGTCTTCTGCTCTAACACCTGAGCCCGTGGTCCCCTCGGCACTTCCGTAGCTGTGGCTTCAAGGCCCGACCAAGCCGCCCAGCAGCTGAGTCTTCTCCGGGCATCTGCCAAGGGCCAATCCCCATGGCTCAGCGGGTGCCGGGGGATTCTGGCTGCAGTTCTTTGTCTTGCTTCTGCCCTATGGGGTGTTGGTGTTCTTGTTCCAGCCTCAGTGGGCTGTGCGGCCAAGGCCAGTTTCCTTCCTGTCCCTTCAGGACAGCGACTGATCTGGCCGTGTGTGTACGCTGGAGGTGGGCAAGATGGGGCCAGGTCGCCACGAAGGCACCCTTCTTTGGGCATGAGTTTGGGAGAGAACACGCTCTGCTGGGCAAGCGGCCACGGGCTCCTAACACCTTTATGGGGGATTTCCAACTCACTAGACACCCCTACTCAGCGCTGAGGTCCAGAAGCAAGGGTGGCAGAAGACACAGAGCCATGGGAGACTGGCAGGGGGAGAGGGGCTGGCACCTGGGCAGGCAGGGAGCCCCTGGGGGACATCACACCACCTGCATCTCCCCTGCTGCATAGCAAGGCCGACAGCGACAGCAGGAAGTAGAAGCTGCCATAGCGCCGCCCATCTGCAGCTCATCCATGTGCTGAGTTCCGCCGGTAGTTTTTGCTTTATTTTACAGAACAGGAACCACAGGGTGGCCTTGACCCTGCCCCACCCCGATAGATGCCCCCCACCTCTCTTCTCCTCCCATGGGTGGCTTGCTCTGCCAGGCCCAACTCCAGCCAGGGAGCTGCTGGGGGTAGCCGTCTGGGGTCGAGTGGGTAAGCCTGGACATGCAGGCCAGGGTGTCCACGAGGAGCCTATGACTGGCTCGGAGGAGAGCAGTGGGGAGGCGGCCAGCTGGGGCAGCCTCTGCCCTTGCTGCCGGGAGGCCTGGGGGATGGCTGAGGTATGTGGACAGGGCCGTCTGTCAATGCGCAGTGTGACTTCACCACTCTATTGATAGGCCAGAGCACGCTTCCTCCCCAGGGCGGCTCCGCACCAGCCCTGGCCACACCCTTACAAGTGGGCAGTGCACAGACGGTGGACATCCTCCCAGAAGGTGCCACAGGGAGGCAGCTGGCTGCACAGGCATGTGAGCTTCTCAGTTTTATTTTAACTGCTACCGGGGCCGCACAGGTCACACTCGTAGCACGGGTGTGAGCAGCCTTGGAAACTCAGGCCAAAGCAACACCAAAGCGGCCACACTCACTGCTGCTCCCCTTCCACGCCCAAAGGGGCCCTGTGGCCACCTGGCTTCCTGCTCTGAGACTTGTCCCTGCGCTCTTCGCTCATTTCCCTACTGTCGCTTTCTCATCAGTAAACAACACCTCCACACACGAGGACTCCAATCCTCCGCCCACATAAGCCGAGCTGCTCACAGCCGCTGTGTTCATTTAGTCGAGGCAAAGACGTGGGTGTGGCCACAGGGTGGCCCCCGGCTGTCCTCCCCGTCCTGCCTTGGAGCCTAGCAGTCTGCTGCCCCGCGTCTGCCCTGGGCTTGTTCAGGGTGTCTGGGTTTTGGCTGCGGGCGTGGAACAGGATCCTGGGAAGCACACAGGAGCCCTCCCTCCAGCCCTCGCCTGCTCCAGTCAGCCCCAGGACTGTGGGGCAGGGTCCTGCTGGGGGAGACTGAGGGAGGGACAGGTAAAGGGTGTGTAGCTGCCCCAGGGCTGTGAGCTCAGGGCTGTAGGTGACATGAAAGTGCCTTCTAAGTGACACAGTGAGGGGCCTGTGGGGGCCCTGAGGGCTGCCCTACAGACTCCAGGGGGTGGCAACTTCTCTCACGAAAGCAGACACCACAATCACGACTCCGCAAATTCACTTTCAAGGGGCACGCATCCCAAGTCCAGGCACATAGACGACATCTGGTGTTTAACTGGCACCTGGACTTCTCCCTCTCCCTGGGGCCATGAGGAATGCCCCGGAAGCAGCTGGAGGCAGCCACAGGGTGTGCATCCCCACGAAGCTCCTTCCTTGTTTTCTTCAGCCCTGGCCTCAAGCCTGCCAAGCCCTGCCCATACTGGGCACTGGTGGCCGCCCTCAGCCCCTGATGGCGGAAGAAAGGCCCAGACGGCATCTGCTGCTCCAGCCCCTGCCATGGGATAGGAACCACTCGGCAGCCAGGCCTGGCTCACAGCAGCAGCTTGGACACAGGACAGCTAAGGCTGTGGGCAGGACCAGCTGTCCTCGGGGTCACTCCCTGGCTTTGAGCTGTGGCTTCACGGATGACCACAAGTACAGGGTATCCTGGGGGTGGGCAGAGGTGGTGAGCAGGGGCTGCTTCCTCCAGACCCCCTTTTCCATGGCCATCCAGGACCACACCCCACCCCCCACTGTCATGCTATGTGCCCTGCAGCAGAGACCTGCCCAGTGTGTCCCCGGAGGGCACGGAGCGGAAAGACCCAGGCAGTGGCCGCAGCGCAGGGTCAGGTTTAATGGTCACTCTAAGGAGATCGTACACTGTTCACAGCCCAGCCCCCTCCCCTGCCCTTCCCTGGGCTGGGACCCCAGGCTCTGTGAAAGGGGGGCCTGCCCCCAAGCCCCAGTTATATACACGAGCCCTGCCCAGCCAGGGGCTCCCACAGTCCACCAGCAACAGGGCTCACGGTGTGCACCCTCCAGGACAGCCCCTGGCCGACCCCCCCACCCCACTACCGGCCTGTGCTGGGACCCGGCCTCCAGACGAGGCTGCCAAAGCTGAACTCAACAGCAGCAATGCGACAGCTGGGTGGGCTCAAAAAGATGGGGAGGGGCTGTCCCCAGAGCCTTTGCAAAGGGCAAAGCCGAGCCTGGCCCTCCTGCTGCCCTGGCCGCCCCTGCTGGGCTGGCTGAGGTCAGAGTGAGCAGGGGGCAGCAGGAAGAGTAAAGCGGACGATCAGACCTGGCACTGACGGTGGCGCCGGCACCACACACGGCTGCCCTGGTGCTGGTGATCAGAGAGGGCAGGGCTGAGGGCAGGGGACGGGAGCTGAACAGCAGTGGCCGCTGGGCCAGGCTGTCTACATGGGAACTAGTAGCTTGGTGCTCGACTAGTTGACGAGTAACGCTGCGTCCCTTGGACTGTTTCGGGGTGTAGGAAATTGCACTTATTCTATGAACCCCAGGGAGGGGACTCCCAGTGCTGCAGCCTCCAGGCGAGGCAGGGCAGGGCAGGGCGGGGCCTTGCAGCCCAGGGTCACTGGCCACAGGGCAAGATCCCCCTTGGCCCCCAGGGCTGTGGCCTCTGCGCCTGTCCGTGCAGTGAGGACCAGACCCCACGAGAACCTGAGCAGTGTCTGAGGGTCCCTGAAGCGGCTCTGGGGAGAAGCAGAGCCACGGGGTCCTGGGTATGCGGGCCGGCCCAGCCCCAGGTCCCCTGGTCCAGAGAAGTGGCCTGGCGGTGACCGGCGGTGGCCCGTGCCCCTCACAGGACGCCGTCGAAGTCCAGCAGCTTTGAGTGCTGGCGGCCCTTCCACAGGCGGTACAGCCGGAAGTCAAAGTAGGTCTCGATCATGGCCTTGCCTGGGCAGGAGAGGGCGGGGCCTGGAGCTCAGGCCAGGGCATCCCCGCCCCCACCCCTTGGGGATGCCCCATTGCGCCCGAGTTGGGCTCCAGGCTCGGCTCGCTCACCTTGGGCCGACAGCTCCAGGGGGGACTCAAAAATGACTCTGTAGGGGGTCATGAGGGTCCTGAGGTTCTGGAACAGCTGCAAGAAGGGGCAGGGGTGGGGAGGTGGGAGGCCCGGCTTGGACAGCACAGGGTTCCCGGGGCTGAAGGGGCAGGGGCCTCACCTTTTCTCCATTGGGGTTCCCCAGGATGTAGCAGCCCATGACATGGATGACGTTGGGCTCAGGGTTCACCTTGCTCATCAAGCGGCTCAGCCGCTTCCAGAAGCTGGTGGGAAGGGCGCGACAGGGGCATCAGCCCAGGGCCCTGGGTGAACCAGAGGCCTCTGTGGCAGGAGGGGCCCAGGCTCTGCCTCCAGCCGCCCAGCCCAGGCCCCGGCCCCTCTCACTGGATCATGTCCTCT
Source organism: Sylvilagus floridanus (assembly GCA_949820135.1). NCBI lineage: Eukaryota > Metazoa > Chordata > Mammalia > Lagomorpha > Leporidae > Sylvilagus > Sylvilagus floridanus. The sequence goes on from OX463243.1 coordinate 98,833,685, forward strand.
TCCTTCTCCACTTTGGCAAAGGTGGCCACCTTGTTCTTGAGCAAATAGAGGTGTCCGGGACCTCCCTGAAAGAGGCCAAGGTCAGGGCTTCAGGGTGCGGTTGCACAGGCTCACAGCGGTCATATCCGGTGCTCACAGCCACACCCTGCACTCTCAGCCACACACCTGCACTCACGCCCTGCACTCACACACCTGTACTTAGACTCACACACCTACACCCACACTCTGCACTCACACTCACACTGTGCACTCACAGCCACACACCTACACTCAGTCATACCCTGCACTCACAGCCATACCCTGCACTCACACGCCAGCACTTACACTCAGCCACACACCTACACTCAGTCACATCATGCACACACACCTGCACTCACACAGCCACACACCTACACTCAGTCACACACCTGCACTCACACACCAGCACTTACACTCAGCCACACACCTACACCCAGTCACACCCCACACACACACCTGCACTCACACAGCCACACTGTGCACTCACAGCCACACACCTGTACTTACACTCACACTTGTGCTCACACACTTACACGCAGTCACACACCCTTACTGACACATACTCCCAGCCCTCCAGGGCGGGATGGGGAGGAGCCCACCTGGCAGAAGATGAGCATTTTCCAGATCTTGGCCCCCTTGTGGTAGGTGTTCAGCTTCTTCTCTATCTCCTCTGCAGGCAGAGTGGTGTAAGCTCAGCCCCCTCCTCCCAGCCCAGTGCCAGGAGTCAGGGGTCAGCGGGACACGTACCCAGGATGTCCTCGAATGTTGCGTGCTCGTGGTCCTGGGGACAGACATAGCACAGGGCCATGTCAGGGCGCTCTGGGCACCACAGGCAGCCAGGGCCTCTGTGGGGAGGAGGCGGGGGCACTCACGTAGAGGATGGGGATGATGGAGGGGTCGTCCCTGCGGATGATGGTGGGGATGTACTCAGCTTTGGGCACCTTGGAGGAGATGAGCTGGCAAAGACAGAGGGCAGCTCAGGGCCCAGCCTGCACTGTGCCCGGAGCCACCTGTGGACCTGGTCTTGCGGGATCTCGGAACCCTCCACCAGGGCACCTCCCGCAAGCGCTACGCCGGCCTTACCATGACCTTAGGGGGCACAAACCCCTCCGTGTTGCAGGCCGCAGCCTCCAGCCCCTTCTCTGTCTCCCAGTCCAGGTCCTCAAAGGCCTCCTCCAGCGTGCAGTGCGAACTCTGCAGGTCACTGCCTGAGAGGCCGGGGTGGGGGTGGGGCTCAGCATGCCAGGCCCCCAGGATGCCCTGCCCAGCACTGTTGGGCAGGTGAACGGGTTTGGGAGCAGACACAGACGCCCAGCGGCCCTGGGGGGACTTAGGGGCCTGGGCGGGGGGGGGGGGGGGGGGAGGCGCTGGGACACCTACTGTCTCGGGAGTCATGGGAAGTGTCGGCTTTCATTGGGGTGGGGTCGCTCCAGGACCGGCTGAAGCTCCGCTCCCGACGCTCAGCGAATGCTGCAGGGCGCAAAACCCCTGTTAGCAAGCGGGGGCGGGGCCGGGGAGCCCACAGGCCGAGCACGCGGGAAGCGGGAAGACTGGGCTGCCGCGGTGGGGCCGGGTTGCAGGCCAACCAGGCAGGGGCGGAACTTGGGAGGCGCCTGCAGACCCACCGTCCAGGGCGCTGCCAGCAGCGCGCGAAGCCGCCTGCGGCCAAGCGCAGCGCCGCCCAGCACCCCTGCCCGGCGCTTACTCTGGGCCTTCACCCGCCGGCTGCCGACCATGCGCAGGTGTTTGCGGAAGTTCCTGGGGGAGGAAGCATGGCGGCTGATGAGGGCCATGAATGGTGGGCTCAGCTCACACCCTCCCAGCGCCCCTGCACACTCTCCCCCACCGCCCGGGGCAAATGCAAGCCCTGCCCCTCCACCACTCCTGAGACCCCTCAGGGTGTCCCCCGAGGCTGTCCACGAGGCCTTCAGCCCAGCTGCTCCCACGCTTGGTGACCCCTCCACAGCTGCCACCTGCCCAGCGCTGGGGCCGTGTCCCCTCTGCACACCCCTAGGTTGGCGTGGAGCCTGGGGGAGCTCCTTCCCTACCGTGCCCCCGGCCACGGAGGAGGCAAGTCCTTTCTTCCCCCAAACTGTGTGCCCGCGGAGGCCCAAGGACCAGGACCACAGATCCCCCACCCCTGCACATCTCAGGCTGCTGGGGTGGGGGTGCATAGGCTCTGTGCTTCAGGCGGAAGCCGGCACAGTTCCACTGGCAGTGTACCCTCCAAGGTGGGGCCCACCACCTGGCTCTCCCGCTTGCCATGTCGCCAGAGCAGGACCAGACCAGTGGTTGCCTCACCCTTCCCCCATCAGGGCTGTGGCAGGGCAAGCCCAGGCCAGGCCAGCACAGACCAGAGAGGGACCTAGTGGCAAGTGGCTGGCAGGCCCTACCTCTGGATTACAGACGCGGAATCATGCTCTCGTTTCCGGCGCTTCCTCTCCGCGTAGCCCCTGAACACCCTGGGAAACCGCCGCAAGTCAGCACTGCCCTTGGCCGGAGGCAGGAGGGACACAGACGTGGGGACAGAGGCACAAGCAGAGGGCCCAGTGGGTGTCCGGCCTGCCTGGCTCTGTCTGAGGCCCGGCTCCCGCATGCCCATTTTGTGGCCCGGTGCCTGCCGGGAGCCAGGCCCACAGGCACAGCACTGACCAGACCTATTTGGGGATGGGAGGATCCCCCCCAGGGATGGCCGCTGTGCCCTTAGGGGCAGTCTCATAGGTACTTACGAGATGCTGAAGACCGAGGCGGGAAGGGGAGAGCGTGAGAGAGAAGATACAATGAGCCTCAGCCCCATGCCTCCCCTGAGCCCCCAGCCCACAGGGCCCCCGCCGCTCAGTGACTCAGATGGTCCCTCACGGCACCCCAGCCACCAGCTGAGTGTGCCGTGTGCCAGTCCCAAAAGGCAGTGGAAGCTGAGGCCACTGGGCCCATGTCTGCCGGTGCTTTGCCCTGGCCAGGCTTGGCTGGGGGTGGGGAGCAGAGGGAGGAGCATTCTGGGACAGGAGCCTGAGCCTGGGGGTAGGAGGGAGCTGCAGAGCTTCTAGGGCATGGGGGCCCCTGCAGCAAAGGTCCATCCCTGGAAGGAGCCGCGTGACAGAAAACCCCGATGTAGGTCAAAGGTAAAGACCCCTAAATTGTGACCACCTGTGGTGCACGGGAACCAGGAGGAGGCTGCCCTTCGGTGGGTGTGAGAGGCAGACACAGGGTCAGGAGGTGGGGCAGGGGCAGGAGAACCTCCCCCCCTCCACCCCACTGATGGCTCCACCCACTGCAGCCAGGGTCAGGTCCCCAGAGCAGGGACAGACCAGAGGGTGGGACACTGGCAGAGGGGAGGAGCCTCAGCCTGCCCTGCCCGGCAGACCTGGCACCGTGTGGGTCCCCGGGGGCTGCTCAGAGGCCAGGAAAGGCTCGTCAGCATTTCCTGAGTGCCAGGAAGAGGTGGCCTGGCCCCTTATCACGAGTGGGGTGCACGACTCACGCTTGCATAGTTGTGGTTGCTGTCTGGAAGCTGAAGAGGTTCTCCTTGGGGAACCAGGTGCGGATGGGGCCGTCATCTACAAGGGACAGGAGGAAAGCAGCTGCGGTCGGCGGGGGCGCAAGTCACACCCTAGGCCTTGGGGCTGCTGTCTGAGCCCTCCAGCTGGCTGGCATGAAGGGCGCACCACAGAAAGCAAGTCTCTCCAGGGGCGCCTGGAGCCCCAAGGCTCGGATGTCAGCCTGGTCAGACCCTCCCCCTCCTGGACCCCTCCAGGATGAACTGGAGGTCCGCACTGAGGGTGGAGACCACCCTGCTAAGGGCCGTTGCTTTTTCTGGGCCCCCACAGCCTTTCCTTGAGGTCCAGAGCAGCTGGCAGACAGAGCGGGCATGGGAAGGGGGACCAGGGCACTTTCCAAAGGCAGCCTCGCCTTCTGATGAGCCAGGACTGCTGGTCTCCCCTAAGACCCTCCTAGCCCCTCTTGGGGAGCACCCTGATTGACCTGGTATTGGCAAGGCCAAAGCCAACCATGGGGCCTGACAGAGGTGTGTGTGGAGGAGCTGCTGGAGGCCACGGTTCAGGGAGGGAGAGGGAGGCGGAACCCCATGGGCCCATCCCGCTGCTGCACACTGGGATCTGGGCACCCTTTCAGCTGTCCAAGCCTCGGTGGCTGCTGCTGTCACAGCCAATCACTGGGATGCTAGCTGGACCTGCCACGCCTGCCCGAAACAGGCCTCTCACCAGAGGCTCCATCGACGCTGTACATCCTCTCCAGCTTCTTATGGTGGCCAGACGCCTCGGGCACAGGCGGCTGGTCCAGGCCAAAGGCCTGAGGAGAGGGACTGGGGGCCAGCTGGGCGCAGCCGGGACATTCCTTGGAGCCCTGGCGACTGCCCGCCCAGCTCTGGCAGGGCCTGCTCACATCCTCGTGGCTGCTGCCGGGGCTGGCACGCAGGGGCTGGCTGTGGTGGTGAGAGTGCCGCTCCCGTTGCCTGTGCCCCTTTACCACAGACAGCTCGATGGCCTCAGCCTCCGGGCTGGGCAGCAGGGCGGGCTCCCCGGAGATGGTGTACACGCGGGGCTGGGGGCCCTCGCCGGCCTGCTTCCCACTGACCCCCTCTTCTGAGACGCTGCTCTCGTAACGGCCGTTGGAGACGAGGGAGAGGCGGCGCTTGTTCTGGGGGGCTGGCTGCATTTCAGGAGACCCGTCGTGGCCAGAGTAGGCATCGGCCAGCAGGTGGTCTGGGGAGAGGCACAGGTGAGCCTGCAGCCTGCTGCCCTGCCTCCCAGTCTCAGCACGCTGTGGGCAGGGAATATTCCACAGGCACCTGGCCTGCCTGGGGGCTCAGGCTGCCCAAGCCCAAGGCCCTGACACCTTCTGAGAAGTGTTGGCCTGCCTCCCATCCCTCCTGTCTGTGCTGGGAGCAGGGCGTCCGCCACACGACCTCTGCATGTCTGATGGGGGTGGGAACAAGCAGGCCACCCCCAGGCTGCAACGGCACTGCGAGCCTGGTGCCGACTTCTCCCCTCCCCCCAGCCAGCTGGCCCTCAGAGACAGTGGTGCCAGCCCTGGGGGTGCCAGGAGGCCTGTTGCCATGCCAACGGCCCAGGCTGGGTGGGTGCCATGGTGATGAGTGATCCAGCTCCTCGGGGGCTCTGGGCCAGGGAGGGCAGGGGATGAGGAAGCAGCCCAGCAGGGCATCGGGGCCCACGCACAGCAGCACAGCCTGGCCTGCACCTGGCCTGGGGCAGGGGGCGGCGCCCGCGGGTTGGGGGGGCCTTGGACTCCACCCTGGCATTGCCTCCATAGCCCTACCTGAGCCGTTCCGGTTCTCAGGGTGACTTTGGGACAGGTACTCTCCGAACGCTCGGGCTGCTCTGTGGGGTGGACAGGGCCTGCCACAGTCAGGGCAGCAGCCCCGCCTCTGGCACCTGCCAGACCCCACGCCACCCAGGGCCGCGGGAGACGCACGAACCCTGGCAGCGCCGAAGCCCCCTCCCGCTCAGGCGCCCCCCCCCCCCCCCCCCCCCCCGTCTGCTGTGGGATGGGGTCGCCAGCACGGGAGGCCCCGCCCCGCCGCACTCACCGCACTTTGGCCGCCACCGAGGACATGGCCTCGCTCCTCAACGCCCTCCTCCTGGAGGCGGCGGCGCCCATGGCCGAGGCGGCGGCGCATCCCTGGCTCAGAGCGCGCCCCGCGCCCGCCGCCTCCGCCGGGGCAGCCTCGCCGCGCCGGTGGTCGCGCCTGTGTTCGCGCTCGCGCTCGCGCTCGCGGCCAGGGTCGGGCCCGGGCCCTGCATGGCAGCGCCGGGCACTCGGTGTCCCGCAGCAGCAGCACCGGCAGCCGCGGAGACAGCAGCCCGGTCGGGGGCGGTGGCTCCGCCTCCGTGACGTCACAGGAGGGCGTGGTCCTGGGCGGGGCCACAGAGCTGAGAAACTGAGGCCCGCGGTCAGGTGACAGCAAGGCCCCCGGGCCCAGGGCCTCCCAGGGTGGGGTCCTGCTCTTAAAGCACAGGGTCCCCTGCTCCAGAGGAGTACTTAGGTCAGCACCTGACCACATCCAGGGTGAGCGAGGCCTGGGCATCTGAGGGGCTCATCCGGGCATTGGGGGGGTCCCCAGCTTCATCCAGACCCTGGGCACCACCCTGCCAGCCTTGGAAGAGGGGAGACGACCGGGCCGCAGGCAGTGACCTTGCACAGGGATAACGTGTCATACAGTCTCATCTACCTTTATTGATGCCAGTTCAGCCCGCGGGGGCCTGGCACAGCCCCAGGGCTGCTGTGGATGGGCAGAGGGTGCCAGAGCAGAGAAGAAGCCGGGAGCCTCGGCCCCGCCCCGGGGGACCCCAGAAGAGCTGGACTCCCTGGCTGGCCTTCAGGGAGGAGAGGCCTCAGCAGCTGTCAGGGCCTTGGTTTCCCCGGGGAGATGCAGGATTCAGGTACCAGGGCAGGGCCTCTACCCAACTTGGTCAGACAGCCAGGGGCCTGATGAGTCCTGGGCAGGTTTTGGGGAATCCAGACCTGGGTGTCGATGCCTAGGTGAGAGCTCATCTTCCTGGAAACAGAGCAGGTGGTCGGGGTGCAGAGCAGCTGGGTGGCTGCACCCCGAGGGCCTGCAGGGAGCAAGGCCTTGGGCGGGGCGGGGCCCAGCAGCTCACCGAGTCAGAGCCCAGCTCTCGCGTGCTCTGGAAGTCTACATATGCATCCTGGGGTATGTCGGGCAGCTCCTCCTCGTACTCAGTCTGGTAGTCTGATTCGTCTGCAGCATAGAGGGGGACAGTGGCTGTGAAACCCAGAGGCAGGAAGGAGCCACAGACCTCAGCCCTTGATCTCCCTGCACTGCCACCAAAGCCACCTGTCCTGGGACTACTGGACAGAGCACCTGCCAAAGCACCAGCAAGGCAGGCCTAGCAGCTGGGACCCGCTTGTCCACTGTGGGCCTTACCGAGCCGGACACCTACTAGGTCTTCCACAGACACGGGGTGCACAACACCCCCCACCCACCCCCACACAGCATCCCAGTCGCCTGGCCCCATGCAGACAGGGCAGGGCCTGGGGCTCTCCTAGCCTGGGGCAGCCACAAGGGTACCGCTCTACTTCATGGGGAGGCTGTGGGCCGACAGCCTGGTGCAGGACCCTTTTTGGGGACTGAGATGGCCATTCCTCCCTGTCAGCTCCCGTTGGCTCAGGTTGCGGGGGGGGGGGTTTCCCCTCAGCTCTAAGGTGTGGTGAATGCAGGCCAGAGGCAAAATGCAGTGAGCACTGGTCAAGCTTCCTAGCCGGTGAAGCCCAAGTACAGGTGACTGAGAGCAGATGGGGCCCTGCTTGTCCCCACGTGGCATCAGCTGACGCCATCACCCTCAGCAGGGCAGGCCCTCGCCCTGGCGTCCAACTCACCGTCCACAGTGGCCACCTTGGCAGGCTCGATACGGGACACGATCGCGGCGAGGTCAGTGAAGGAGGCGTTGGGGCAGGTGAGGGCCTGCGTTGAGGCCAGCAGGTGGTGATTCCACGTGCCCCCTCTGAGAACGCCTCTGGGGGCAGGCAGGGGACACGGGCACTCACCAAGCAGGCCTGTCTCCTGCTGGCTCCCTGCCGGTCCTGCAGCATCCGGTCCAGCACGCCACCGCGAGCCCAGATGTCAAACACCATCCGGCCGTGCTGGTACCCCACTTCCTGCAAACACCCAGGGCAGTTGGGAGGTGCGGGGAGCCCCCACGGAGATGCCCATCCCGGCAGCCAGGGGCACTCACACAGATCTCGTTGAACTTGCCGAAGTCCAGGGTGCCGTAGCCGTCGATGGGGGGCCGCAAGTACTCGCAGTAGTCGCTGCTCTTCACCGTCTCCAGCTGCCGCACGCAGCACACATAGGCCAGGCGGGTCTGGATCTCTGCCATGTTCAGCACCTGCCGGCACAGTGCCGAGTCTCCCGCCTCTGCCCCTGTTGTCCCAGGTGCTGGCCCGGGGTGCACAATGGCTCTGAAGGCCTCTCCCCATCCTGGTGTGCCCTGGTGAGCTGTGAGCCCCTCTGCCTGTTCACATTGTCCCCCCCTTTCCCCTGACTGGGTCTCAGAGCCTGCACAGGGATGACCCCAGGCCCCCTGGACTCAGGACAGAGGGCAAGGGGGCTGCAGGAAGAAGCCACAGGGGAGTGACCCCATCCGCAGGCGACGTGCCCACCTTGACCTTCGTGGCCAAAGGGTTCCAGCGTTTCCACAGCAGCCACCACCCTGACAGGGCGTCGCCATAGTTGGTGAGGTCCATCTCGTCCCGGCTGCCCACGTCGATGGCAATCACCACTTTTGCCCCCATGGATCTCGCCACATCCGCTGGGCATGAGAGGTGGCTCTGGTCATCACCTAGGATAGACACACAGAGCCCAGGGGCCAGGGCACTGCCTGCCTCCCTGGTATTCAAGGCCTGGAACATGGGCCCTGGATCTCCTCTCCACCCTCGTGTGCCCACCTCTGCAGGCAGCTGTGTACATGGAACTGTTTGCTGGCCTCTGATCACATGTGCAACAGGTGACAGGTGTGGTGTTGCTAGCAGCAAGCCTGTCGCCTGCAGGCATTAAGGTCTGGCTGTGAGCACAGATGGGGCCTAATTGCTGCCCGGTTCTCTACTTGGCCTTTGTTCTGGACACTGCAGGGCTGACAGCAGAGCCGTATGCTGGGAGCACAGAGCACCTGTGGCCTGGCGTGTGCGTGTGTGTGTTCTCTGGGCTGTACGAGGCTCTGCTCTGACGCCAGCATGATATTTTCCCTTGGCACACACCAAGGAAAGCGTGTATCACTCCAGCCTTCCCAGGGTGGAGGCGGCTGTGGCAGGCAGCCACGGGGCGGAGCGGCTGAGGCATCTGGGCCATGCTGGGGTGGACTCCTCGCCACCGTGTACCTGGAAGGTTGTTGATATAGCCCCCGTCCATTAACAGGTGTCCGTCTTTGGGGTCGCAGAGTGGGGGCATGTAGCCCGACAGGGACATGCTAGCACGCACATAACGCCATAGAGAGCCTAGAGGGGAGAGTGGGCGAGTGGGAGGAGGGGCAGGCAGGGTACCATTGCTGTCCCCTGCATCAGGCCTGGCCAGTCCCTGAGTGGGCAAGTCCCACCTCCTCTAAGAGCACCAGGCTGGCACCCTGCTGTGCCCTCCTCCTCCTCCTCCTGCCCCGAACACCCCTCCCAGCCATGGGGTCTCAGCTCCAGGCCCTGTCCCTCCCCCTGTCCTCTGAGTATAGATCTGCCTGTGCCCACTGCCTCCCAGCAGCCACCAGGCCCAGGGTGTGGAGGGTGGGGCTTACCATCCGTGTGCACCCGCATGGCAGAAGCCGTGATGTCAGTGGTGACGGCGAAGTAAGGGAGCCACAGGTCCTGTGGGGAGGACGGACTCAGCCTCCTCTCCCACTGTGGAGGTCCGAGGGCAGCCCTGTTGTGGGGGGTCCCTGCTGTGGGACGTACCTCAATCTGCCGATCCTTGAAGATGCTGCAGATGCTGCTGTTGAAGCCGGCACCCGAGAACATGGACGTGACGGGGTAGGTCAGGTCCAGCACCGTCTTCACCATCGACGTCCTGTCCTACGGGCACAAGAGGCCGCTGCTGAGACTCACAGCTCAACCGCAGGACCCACAGCCGGGCCTGAGCACAAGATGGCAGAGGGTGGTGGAGCCCCCAGGGCCTGAAGGCTGGGACACGGCCCACCCCTTGGGGCCCTTGAGGGACCCTGTGGGCCTCTCCAACTCAGCCCTTAGAGCTGGGGCTTCCTTGTTTGCCTGCTCACTGAGGGGAGCCCAGGTGGGATGCTAAGTGGTGAGGAGAGGTCAGGGCCCTGATCCTCCACACAGGAGGGTCCCAAGGCTGGCCCTGGTGACTAGTGAGGCCCAGTGTGATGACATGCCATCAGGGCCCTGGGGGCTGCGGGGATCTTGCCCAAGCCCGGCTCTCCCTCAGTGGCTCCTTATGGGTGGGACCAAGGCCTGTCTTCCTCATGAGGATGGAGGCCAAGCAGACCCTGTGATGGGCGGGCCTCATGCGTCAGTGGCCTCACTCCCAGCATGCCTGGCCCCAAGGCTGGCCTCTGACTCTTGGAGCAGGGAAGGGGAGGAAGGGCCTTCTGCTGCAGCGGATGGGGTGGGGAGGAGCCAGGACAGGCCCATGTGCTCAGACCAAAGAGTCCCTCAGTTGACGGGTGCTGCTGGACAGTGGGACCCAGGACAGCTTGGACCACTGCACTTCCCTGGTATGGGGACACCCCTGATGCCGGGAGGCCCTGAGTTCAAGCACCCCCACAGCTGCTCCAGCACCAGCCTGGATGGAAGGGGAAGAAAAGGGGCTGCCCCAGCCTGGGACCAAGTTCTCCTGAAGCTGCCCTCTGTCCCAGTGGACACAGCCTGGGACACAGCTCTGGGCAGTGGTGCCTGTTCTTGGGCAGCCACCTAGAGGGGTAACCAGGTGACCATTTTTGGAGCAGTGGCAGTGCCCTTGGGGAGTCTGCTCTTCTGAAGGACACGGATACTTGCAACACTCCTATCACCACAAGGGCCTGCATCATCCCACCCACTGCATTTCACACTGTGCCCCAGGAGCACGGGGTAGACTGACAGCAGAGCAGTCCCCTCCCCCGACTCCCAGCAGCCTTTGCCCCAGCTCCACCCACACTGCCATGCCTCAACTTCCTGAGGCAAACCCCAGGAGGCCCTGGCCTCCCCTCACTCCTTTCTGCTCCTGACTGGTCTGGGGGCATTGCCCTGAGGCCCTGCATGATGGCTGCGTCTGCCTCCAGGGCAGTGAGCTGCACACAACCCTCCAGTGTCATCATTCAGACCCCAGGCACAGAACCACGCCTCCCACTACAATCCAGCCCCTGCTCCCCTTCCTGAGGACCCCAGAGCCAGAGCACTGCGGGACCCATGTGAGGCCAAGGGTCCCGATGCCTTCCCAGCCCCCACAGCATACCTCAGCCCACTGCTTGGCCCGGATCCGCATCTGGCTGTAGCTGCGCTCCTCGGAGTACAGGGCGCCCATGAAGGCCCCGATGGACGTCCCTCCAACCATGTCCACGGGGATGCCGTACTCTGCCAGGGCCCTGACAATGCCCACCTGGGCACAGCCTCTGCACCAGCCAGGAACACGTGAGGAGTGAGTGTCATCACCGGGACCGGCCCCCAGCTGTGCCCCCCAGAGGCCCCGGGGCAACCCAGTTCCAAAGTCCTGCACAGATAATGAGGCCAGGAAGCACTCAGGGAGTTTGGACACAACTTAAATCTTTTTCCTGGAGGGGCTGAGATGGCACAAGGGTGTCCCCAGAGGCCAACATCTGACCTTTTCTACCTGCAAAATTTGCTGACCCCAACAGTGTCCAGGAGGTTGGGAAACTGAGCAGGGTCTTGCCGGACCCAGGTAGGGTAGGGGACACTGGAGTTGAGGGCTCCATGGAGGGATGGCTCTCGGCAAAGGCCTGAGGGCAACTTCCAGGAGGCAGGTGGAGCCTTGCCCTCACAGAGACCAGATCCACCTGGCACCCTTGAAACCTGCCAGAGTCACCATCCAGGACCTCGAATTACTGCTGCTGTTTTCTCACACAATGGCTACTACATCGTGATACAGGAAGCCAGAAAACAGACAATAGAAATGAACCAGAGCAAACCCAGATAACAAATATCAGGGCTCAGCTTTAAAATCTCTAAGCTTGGGGCTGGCGCTGCGGTGTAGCAGGTAAAGCTGCCACCGCAGTGCTGGCATCCCATACGGGTGCTGGTTTGAGTCCTGGCTGCTCTACTTTCGATCCAGCTCTCTGCTATGGCCTGGGAAAGCAGTAGAAGATGGCCCAAGTCCTTGGACCCCTGCACCCATGTGGGAGACCCATAAGAAGCTACTGGCTCCTGGCTTTTGATTGGTGCAGCTCCAGCCGTTGCAGCCATCTGGGGGAGTGAACCAGCAGGTGGAAGACCTTTCTCTTTTTCTCTCTCTTTTTCTCTCTCTCTCTTTGCCTCTTCTTCTTTTTCTGTGTAACTCTGAGTTTCAAGTAAATAATAAAATAAATCTTAAAAACAAAACAGCAGAAGTGACAGCCACACAGAACTGGCAACTCACTGCTCATACGGTCAGACAGCTATCTGAAGACTTGATGGGAGCCCAGGCCTGACACAGGACGGGTGAGAAGTGCGTGTCACAGGACACCTGCAGACGGAGTGCGCACAGCACTCTTCCGGCTTGAGAATACGGGCACCGTCCCGCCGGCGGGAGCTGACGTAGGCCACAGGAGCAGGTACACGAAGCCCAGGAGAAGAAGGTGACACCACACCCACCACGACGTCTACAGTCTAAAATAGGGACCTTGCCCAGGGCTCGTACCCTGGCTGGGCTGGCGTGTGAGGTCAGGCACAAGAGAGAGAATGTACCGCCCCACCACGAGAGGAAAGAAAACATCTATTCACAGAAAGACCTGTATAAGAATGCTTGTAACAGTTTTGTTGGTGATAACCAGAACATGAAACAACCCAACATCCAGCAGGAAGAGCAATTGGGACAGCGGGGGTGTGACGGGACCCTGCTCAGTGATACCACACTGGCACAGGGGTGTCTCGGAGACATCCCATGGAGTGGGCCAAGCCGGGTCCAACCAAGTGGACAGCAAGTCCTGCCGCTAGAACTCCCACAGAATCACCACCCTGCCTGCATGCGTGGAGACAGCAGAGCAAAAAGGCTGAGGTGGGAACAGGGGGGAAAGCCAGCATCTTACCACGAGACACTTCAAGGGGAGAGAACAGAAAAAAAGACAGAGGTAAATATTTTTGAAAATAAAAGGTTTCCCAGAGTAGGAGTTCACGAGTCCCCACATCTGAAAGGGCCAACTGAGAGTCCAGTGTAGAGCACGAGGGGTGAACCCCACCAGGCACACAGGGCCACTCTCAGAAAAACCCACAGAGAACTTCTGAGGACTTGAGAATTCAGTGGAACTTCTCACAAGGTCCACAACAGCAAGACAATGGACTCACGCCTTCAAATCCCCAGGGAAAACTGATCCCATCTAGAATTCCATACCCAGCAAAGCTATCATCAATGACAGTAACATGAGGACATTCTGATATGCATGGTCTTCAAACTTCTACTTCCCATGCATCTCAAGGACATTTGCATGACTACGTATTCACAAAAGTGAGTATTCTGTTAAGAAAGTGGAAGACACAGAATGCAGGAAATGAAACTGAACACGGGAGAGGTGAGGGAAAATTCTAGAAAGCCAGCAAAAGAGACTGGGGCAGCTAGAGGGTCTCAGGGATGAGAACTCCTGAGCAGGATAAACACAGGTGGCCTGGTGTGTCTGAGTGCTTCCAGCACCCAGAACAGTGAGCAAATGGAAAAGCCAACCCTTAGTAACCCTGGGGAATGGATGCAGACCCGATGTGCGTGTGGCTTAGAGTAACAGTGTGCACAGTGAGTGGCTTGGCTGGCAGTACACACACTAGAGCGGAGTGGGAGGGAGGGAGACACGCATGGGCGCTGGAGGGGTGATGGATGGATGACAGACAGATGATGGATGGGTAGACTGCAGACAGATACAGATGGAGAGACAGGCTCTGTGATCAAGGGGGTTAGAAAGTCATGAAATAAAACTTAAAACCCACATTAATGAGAGTACGGCTTTGGTACCCAGAAAGGGTAGACAGCTGAAAATGTAGGGAGTGGCTGGATCTGGGGCAGGCATGGTGGGAGGGGGTTGCTACCACATGGCTTCCAAGTATTACCCTGATTAAAACCACCCTTGGATTAAAAACATTAGACCTGGCCTGAAAACCAGGTCCAATTGCCCTGGGCTAGTCACTGCCCTGGATGTAGGAGACCTGGGTCCTCCCCTGAGCCTGCATCTCTGCGGCTCTCAAGCCAAGGCGGGCCCGCAGGCAGTCTGGCCCCTACATTCAGGTCTCCAGGCCAGTGGGCTTAGCTCTCATCCTGTCCACCAGCTCGCGCTGGGGTCCAGCAGGGCCAGGCCTCAGCACACACAGGGCTCCTCCCCGGGCGATGCTGCTGTCCCGTGAGGAGGCCCCGGCCTGGCTGTCAGTTGTCACCTGCCCTCTGGCATATGGTGCACCTGCAGGCACCTGCCTCACCTCACTGTGCCCATGATGCTCCGGGCCCCACTTCTGCCCCCTGCAAACTTCTCTGTAGGTCTGGGAGAAGGTGGTGAGCATTCATGCCATTCGGGGCAGGAATTCCTTGGGCTGAGGGTGCTTTAAGGAACTCACAGTCGGAGGAACTGGAGAAAGCTTTGCTATTTCGTGAGCAGATCAGATCGCTGCTGCACAAAGCATGCATTACAGTGGGAAGCAGCTCACCAGGAGCCTGGCGGGAAGACTGGCAAAGGAAGGGCGCAGCGTTTTCAGAAGAGGGGCGGTGGCTGGCAGGCAAGGCAGAGGCGGAGGCAGCGGTGCTCTCCGCGCCAGGTGCTTCCAACGCCTGGGCAGGGGTGCGGTCCGGCCCAGCACACATCAGCATCCTCGCAGTGCCCTGCCTCCAGGGTGCCCATCACTGCCTCCCCACACTGGGGGCGGGGACTCACCTGGCTCCCCCTCCGCCAAGCACCAAGGCGATGGCGTTGCCCGTCAGCACCCGTGCCAGGCGGGAGAAATCCGAGTGCCGGTCTGGGGTCCGCTGGAAGACGCGCTCGTACATCTCCACCTGGGAGAGGGGCCAGCAGAGGGCAGGGCTGGTGCAGGGTACCCTCCCTGACCCTTGCATCCTGTCTGCACTGCTGCGCTTCTTCTATACCTGAACCAAGGTCCTGGGAGCACCTTGCCACCCAGGTGGGGCCACTCCCTTGGGGGAAGCTATAGGCAGACAGTGAGTGCCATCTGGCACTGGAGACCACGCAGCTCCTTAGAGCTGTCCCCGGGACCCCTGTTGGGGACAGTAAGCCTGTGTGCACTGGCTCCGGCAAAAGCAGCCACAGGGACATTATCCACCATGCTGTGGGTCCAGGCGGACTGTGGTGTTGGGAAGGGCTGCAGGCACCCTACAGAGCAGATGCCTCTGGATCAAGGATGAGGCACCCCGAGGCCACCTCAGCACCTGCCCCTCACCCCTGCTGTCAGGCCCGTGTTTCAGGGCCTGCTGGCCCATGGTGGCCTCTCTCTGCTCGTGCCTCCACCATGCTGGGCCTCGTCCTATCTGCAGGGCTCAGGCATGATATTCCCAAAGGTCAAGCTCACGGGAGGACGAGATCCTAGCCAGCACATGCGTGCAAGAGGAGGCCCCTGAGAATTCAGAGGCTGAGGAATCAGGGAGAGAGAGAGTACCCTAAGTGTTCAGGAAATAAATGGCACGGCCTCAGGGCAGGCAGGAGGCCAGGAGCCCGTGCCGGGCTGGTCCGCCGGGCCTCACCAGCTTGGGCAAGCTCCTGCGGGAGAAGACGCGGCGTGGACAGCGGAGGTGCAGGTGACCCGAGCACCAGCTCCGCATGTTGAGCCACTCCACGGTGCGGGTGGGTGCCGGGCCCTCTTCCCGGTGCAGCAGGATCAGCTGCTTCTGCGCCCTCACGGCCGAGTTCTCCAGCATCCGCTCCAGCTGGTAGGAACAGACCTAGGGTCAGTGGCACAGGCCCAGGCCCCAGCCCAGGCCCATGCAGGACAGAGGGCCTGAGAGCAGACGACTGCACTCCACGTGCTATGTGGGAGCTGGGGGCAGGAGAGGCCTCCTCTCTCTACTGCTGTTGTGCGGCCCCAGGAACACACGCACACTCACCCTGGGAAGACAGCAGCGCCCTGCACCACAGGAACACACGCACACTCACCCTGGGAAGACAGCAGCGCCCTGTACCACAGGAACACACACACACTCACCCTGGGAAGACAGCAGCGCCCTGCACCACAGGAACACACACACACTCACCCTGGGAAGACAGCAGCGCCCTGCACCACAGGAACACACACACACTCACCCTGGGAAGACAGCAGCGCCCTGTACCACAGGAACACACACACACTCACCCTGGGAAGACAGCAGCGCCCTGCACCACAGGAACACACGCACACTCACCCTGGGAAGACAGCACCGCCCTGTACCACAGGAACACACACACACTCACCCTGGGAAGACAGCATCGCCCTGTACCACAGGAACACACGCACACTCACCCTGGGAAGAGAACAGCGCCCTGCACCACAGGAACACACGCACACTCACCCTGGGAAGGCAGCACCCTGCACCACAGGAACACACATCAGAAAGGAGCCATTTTTAGCTGCCCCAGGATTAGACAGGCAGGCAGAGGTGTGTGAGGAGGCAGAGCAGGGAGCAGAGGGAGCTGGGAAAGCCAGCTTGAGGGTGAACGGGACTAGGGTGCCACGCTGGGAAGGCTGTAGGCCCACGGCCTCCCCGGTAGCCACGCAGCAAGGGACAATTCAAACGCAGTGGGGAAAGCATTCTGGTGACATCTGCCCCCTCTGAAGTCAGTGGCTCTACCAGGTAGGTGCCCAAAGGCACCATGCACACAGCTTGCCACCCAGAAACAGCTTCCCGGACCACCAGCGGAGAAAGCAAAAGCAGATGGTGCCGTGCTCACAAACTCAGCAGCCTTAAACATGAGGGAACGACATGAAGGAGGGAAAAAGAACATTTTACAGCCACGTGAAATAGGGCAACATGGGGGCAGATGTGGTGGAGCAGGACTCCTGCACCCTGGATGGGAGTGCAGGTTCACGTCCTGGCTGCTCCACTTCTGACCCAGCTTCCTGCTAATGTACCCTAGGAGGCAGCAGGTGACACTCAAGTACTGGGTCCCTGCCACCCATGGGGAGACCCCAGTGGAGTTCCAGGCTCCTGGTTTCAGCCTGACCTGGCCCAGCCTTGGCTGTTGTGTGCATTCAGGGAGTGAACCAATGGATGGGAGATACCTCTCTCTCTCCCTCTTCCTCTCCATTTTCAAACAGATGAAAACTAAACAAGTAAACATTAAATAAAATAGGGCATTATTGGCAGTGGACAGGTGCCTGGGTTCAATTCCTGGCTCCAGCTCTTTTTTTTTTAAAGATTTATTTATTTAGGCCGGCGCCGTGGCTCAACAGGCTAATCCTCCGCCTTGCGGCGCCGGCACACCGGGTTCTAGTCCCGGTCGAGGGGCCGGATTCTGTCCCGGTTGCCCCTCTTCCAGGCCAGCCCTCTGCTGTGGCCCAGGAGTGCAGTGGAGGATGGCCCAGGTGCTTGGGCCCTGCACCCCATGGGGAGACCAGGAAAAGCACCTGGCTCCTGGCTCCTGCCATCGGACGAGCGCGGTGCGCCGGCCGCAGCGCGCGGACCGCGGCGGCCATTGGAGGGTGAACCAACGGCAAAGGAAGACCTTTCTCTCTCTCTCTCTCTCTCACTGTCCACTCTGCCTGTAAAAAAAAAAAAAAAAGAAAGAAAGAAAAAAAAAAAGATTTATTTATTTATTGCCAGGCAGAGTTAGACAGTGAGAGAGAGACAGAGAGAAAGGTCTTCCTTCCATTGGTTCACTCCCCTAATGGCTGCTACAGCCGGCGCTGCACCGATCCAAAGCCAGAAGCTGGGTACTTCCTCCTGGTCTCCTATGTGGGCCCAGGGACCCAAGCACTTGGGCCATACTCTGCTGCTCTCCTGGGCCACAGCAGAGAGCTGGACTGGAAGAGGAGCAACCAGGACTAGAACCCGGCGCCCCAACCGGGACTAGAACTCGGGGTGCTGGTGCCACAGGCAGAGGATTAGCCAAGTGAGTCACGGCGCCGGCATATTTTTTATTTACTTGTAAAGCAGAGTTACAGAGAGATGAGGTGAGACAGAGAGAGATGTCTTCCATTTGCTGGTTCACTCCCCAAATGGCCCCAACAGCCAGGGTTGGGCCAGACTGAAGCTAGGAGCCTGCAGTTTCTTCCAGGCCTCCCACCTGGGTGCAGGGGCTCAAGCACTTGGGCCATCTTCCACTGCTTTCCCAGGTGCATCAGCAGGGAGCTGGATTAGAACTGGAGCAGGTGGGTCTCAAAATAGTGCCCATATGGGCTGCTGGTGCTGCAGACAGAGGCTTAGCCTGCCACACCACGGTGCCAGCCCCTCCAGCTCCTGATTCCAGTTTCCTGCCAGAGTGAACCTTGGGGGGATGATGGTGACAGTCTACTTGGCCGGGCTCTTGCAGACCTGGACTGAGCTCCCAGCTCCTCCAATGAGCATTTGGAGAGTGAAAGAGTGGATGGGAACTCTGTCTCTCAAACAACTAAATGAGTTATAAAAATAGGGCATTGTTATAAAACTTGAAACCCAGAAAAGGGTGCTTGACACACAGGCTGTAAAAAGTACAAAAAATAAACCAGGGCTCCAAGTCCACGAGAGGCCGCCAAGGACAGAGGCTTTGTGCGAACACCTGGCAGGGGGCACAGCGCTGTGCTCCCGAAGCTCGTTACCCGTCCTCTCAGAGGAGAAGGGGGTCCAGGGGAAGGAGGGGTCCAGGCCCCCAGCTCACCTCGCCCAGCAGAGGCTCCTGCTCGCCCAGGCCCACGATGAGGACGCAGTCGGCTTGCCGGATGCAGCGCTGAGTCCAGGGCGTAAGCGTGCTATCCGCCTGGTAGAGCACGATCCGGTGGATGTCCTCCTGCTGGCCCAGCCAGCTGGACAGCCGGTACTCGTGGACGCTGCCGGGCATGGGGCGCTCAGCCTCTGAGGCAGGCTCCCGGGGGGCCCTCCCAGGAAGTTCTGCACCTTCAGGGGCACTGCCCCTCCCACAGAGCAGTCAGGAGAGGACGGGGTCCGGTGGAACCCCACCCAGCACAGCAGGGCATGCAGATGCCCGGGTACAGCCAGGCTGGTTTCTGCACAGCACCAGTGGGCGCCTCAAGCACCATACCTGTCCAGAGCCGCAGAGCCGAGGCGCTGCTTTATGTTGTCGCTGGTCAGCAGCAGCGTTGGACCTGAGGACAAGTGAGGTGGACAAGAGCAAGTCCTCCCTATGCAGCGCTCCCCCGGAAGTGACGCCAAGCCATTTCTGCCTTTCTGGGCGGGCAGGGGAAGCGCCTGGGGCTGAGGGGACCACTCCCTCTGCCCTCCAGGAGGCTCCAGCAGCCTCTCTGGGCCTCCCAGAGGTGAGGGACTCAGGCTGATCAGCCGCAGCAGGAGCCCTGAGCTTTGTGCTCTGTGTCTTCAAGCCCAGCTCCAGCCAGCAGCAGAAAGCCCACCGGGGGCTCAGGAGGAGCTGCCCCATGGAGCTCCGGTGGCACACAGGCTGTCCACCCTGCCGCCGGCCATGGTGGGCTGGGAGGGCTGTGGCAGCCTTGCAGCTCCTTCGACGGTGCAGGAGCTTTCCAAGGAGTGACAAGCAAGTGACGGGCGTTACTCTCTCCCATCTCAGCAGCTTCTTACGGAGGCAGGGGCTCACTGGAACAACCCACCACCCGAGGCACACGGCCAGACCGAAGTGCAGACGCCCCCGCAGGGCAGGAGCCAGGTGCTTCTCCTGGTCTCCCATGGGGTGCAGGGCCAAGCACTTGGGCCATCCTCCACTGCACTCCCTGGCCACAGCAGAGAGCTGGCCTGGAAGAGGGGCAAATGGGACAGAATCCAGCGCCCTGACCGGGACTAGAACCTGGTGTGCTGGCGCCACAAGGAGGAGGATTAGCCTGTTGAGCCGCGGCGCCGGCAATAAATAAAAATTTAAAAAAAAAATTTTTTTTTTTTGACAGGCAGAGTGGACAGTGAGAGAGAGAGACAGAGAGAAAGATCTTCCTTTTGCCATTGGTTTACCCTCCAATGGCCGCTGCAGCCGGCGCACCGCACTGATCCAAAGCTAGGAGCCACGTGCTTCTCCCGGTCTCCCATGCGTGTGCAGGGCCAAGGACTTGGGCCATCCTCCACTGCCTTCCCGGGCCACAGCGGAGAGCTGGCCTGGAAGAGGGGCAACCGGGACAGAATCCAGCACCCCGACCGGGACTAGAACCCTGTGTGTACGCGCCGCAGGCAGAGGATTAGCCTATTGAGCCGCGGCGCCAGCTAAAAAATTTTTTAAAAAAGAATAACTGAATAACTGTAGGCCAGCACCACGGGTCAGTAGGCTAATCCTCTGTCTTCGGCGCGCACACACAGGGTTCTAGTCCCGGTCGGGGTGCCAGATTCTGTCCTGGTTGCTCCTCTTCCAGTCCAGCTCTCCGCTGTGGCCCAGGAAGGCAGTGGTGGATGGCCCAAGTGCTTGGGCCCTGCACATGCATGGGAGACTGGGAGGAAGCATCTGGATCCTGGTTTCGGATCAGCGCAGTGTGCTGGCCGCAGCACGTTGGCCGCAGCGGTCATTGGGGGGTGAACCAACAGAAAAGGAAGACCTTTCTCTCTGTCTCTCTCTCACTGTTCACTCTGCCTGTCAAAAAAAAAAAAAAAAAGAATAACTGTATTGGGGTCCAGCGCTGAGGCCTAGTGGATAAAGCTGCCGCCTGCAGTGCCAACATCCCCTATGGGCACTGGTTCAAGTCCTGGCTGCTCCACTTCTCTTTTCTTTTTTCCTTTTTTTTTTTTTTTAAGATTTATTTATTTATTCTAAAGGTAGAGATATGGGGGGGGGGAGAAAGAGAGAAAGAGAGAGAGAGAGAGAATTTTCTATCCGGTGGTTCACTCCTCAAATGGCTGCAATGGCTGGAGTTGGGCCAGGCTGAAGCCAGGAGCTGGGAGCTTCCTCCATGTCTCCCACGAGGGTGCAGGGGGCCCAAGTACTTGAGCCATCTTCAGCTGCTTTCCCAAGTCATAGCAGGGAGCTGGATCAGAAATAGAGCAGCCAGGACTTGAACTGGTGCCCACATGGGATGCCGGCACTGCAGACGAAGGCTTCACCTGCCACACCACAGCGCTGGCCCTGCTCTACTTCTGCTCCAGCTCCCCTGGAAACAGGAGGTCCATAGGCTTTTGCCCAGTGAGGACAGTCGGTTAAGTTGCCCCTCCAACGCCAGCATACCATACGGGCACCAGTTCTTGTCCTGGCTGCTCCGCTTCCATTCCAGCTCCCTGCTGATGTGCCTGGGAAAGCAGCAGATGACGGCCCAAGTGCTTGGGCCCCTGCACCCATGTGGGAGACCGGATGGAGCTCCTGGCTGCTGGCTTGGTCTGGCCCAGACCTGGTTGTTGCAGCCATTTGGGGAATGAAGCAGGGGATGGCAGATCTCTCACTCTAAAAGGTGGGCAGCTTTCCTCAGCCCTGGGGCCTGACTTGCACGGATCCCAGGCTCTTGCTGTCCCTGCTGCCTGTAACTTGGGGGTGGGGACTCAGGCCTGCCTACATTCTGCAAAATCCCCACAGAGAAAACAAATCTTGGACCATAATAAAAATCAGTCCCAAGTAGACTGAGAGTTTACTTATTTATTATAAAAGCTTTTTTTATTTATTTGAGAGGAAAAGTTACAGAGAGAGGGACAGAGAGAGGTCTTCTATCTGCTGATTCAGTCCCCACATGGCTGCAATGGCGGGAGCTAGGCCAGGCCTAAACCAGGAGCCAGGAGCTTCCCCTGGGTCTTCCACGAAGGTGCAGGGGCCCAAGGACTTGGGTAATCTTCCACTGCTTTCCCAGGTCATTAGCAGGGAGCTGGATAGAAGTGGAGCAGCTGAGACTTGAATCAGATCCCATATGGGATGCCAGTGCCACAGGCGGAGGGTTAACCTACTATGCTATAACACTGGACCCAAGTTTGTTTGTTTATTTATATTTTTAAAATTCCAGCCAAAGGCAGGAACCTAGAATTGTATATGGGTCTCCTATGTGGGTGGCAGGGGCCCAAGTACTTGGGCTACTTTCTGCTGCCTTCCCAGGCCATTAGCAGGGAGCTGGATCGGAAATGGAGCAGCCGGGACTATGGCCATCACTCCCAATATGCATTTCTGGTGTCACAAGTAGCAGCCCAACCCAAGGCACCACAATGCTGGCCGCAGATTGGAAATTTAAAAGGAAAGGCAAGAAAATAAAGTTTTTAGAACAACTTCAAAATTTTATTGAAATTTTTTTCAATAAAACACAAATGTAGTAACCATAAAGGAAAAAATTATAAATTGGCCTATGGGGGCACTTGAAAAAGTTCATGGGATGTGGAATTAAAAGCTGAGTGTAGGGGCCGGCGCTGTGGCTCATTTGGTTAATCCTCCGCCTTTGGAGCCGGCATCCCATGGGGTGCCCAGTTCTAGTCCCAGCTGCTCCTCTTCCAGGCCAGCTCTCTGCTGTGACCCGGGAGGGCAGTGGAGGATGGCCCAAGTGCTTGAGCCCCTGAACCTGCATGGGAGACCGGGAAGAAGCACTTGGCTCCTGGCTTCGGATCGGTGCAGCGCCAGCTATAGCGACCATTTGGGGAGTGAACCAATGGAAGGAAAACCTTTCTCTCTCTCTCACTGTCTATAACTCTACCTGTCAAAAAAAAAAAAAAAAAAAAAAGCTGAGTGTGCAGGCAGGCACTGGCACGGTGGTCGGGAGACCAGACAAGATGGCTGCAGGCCCTATCAGAGCAGCTGGCTCTGCCGTGACTCCAGCTCCCTGCTGTGCATGGCCGGAGGCAGCAGGGAGGCCCAAGCACCCACGTGGCAGACCGGGACTGGGTTCTGGGCTCCTGGCTCTGGCTTGGTTCATCGTGGCTGCTGCATCATTTTAGGGGGAGTGAACCATCAGATGGAAATCTGTTTTAGTGCAAAAAATTTGAAATCCATGTAGTTTTTTTCAAAATGCACTTTCCATGAACTTTTAGAAAATGTATTTTTATTTATTTATTTATTTGAAAGGCAGAGTGATGGGAGGGGAGATCTTCCAGGTGATCCTTGAGTAAATCTTCACTCAAGATTGGAAACTACTGCTTTGGAGAAGAAACAGAGGGCGAGGTAAGAAAGAAGGAGAATGAGAAGACAAGACTGTATTTTAAATATTTTCACACCTCCTAATTTATTTATTTTATTTGAAAGATAGACACACACACACACACACACACACAATCTCCCATCTACTGGTTCGCTTCTCCAATGGCTGCAATAGCTAGGGCTGGGCCAGGCAGAATCTGGGAGCCAGAACTCCATCCAGGTCTCCCAAGCACCTGGGCCATCTTCCACTGCTTTCCCAGGCCATTAGCAGGGAGCTGGATTGGAAATAGAGCAGCCGGGACTCAGTCTAGCACTCTATGAGACAGGATGCTGGCTGGAGGCTTAACACACTGCGTCACACCAGTCCCCTGTATGAACTACCTGAAGCACCTGCTTAGGTCAGAATTAAGGACTTCTGCTTTTCTAAAGACAGGATCAAAAGAATGAAATAGCAAGCCACACCCAGGAACACACACACAGATGTGCTCGGCCGACCACTGACAGAGGGCGGCATTCCCGACACCTGGTGCTGGAGCCGCTGGACGGCCACATGCAGAACAGGGGCCCTGACAAATTCAGACTCAAGCAGTTCACACCTGGGTGCAAAATGAAAAACTACAGAACTCTCACAGGTGAGAGGAAAACATCTCAATGACCTCAGGCCTGGCGACAGCTTTTCAGATCTGACATGGGACGTATAATCCGTGCAGGAGACGACAGACAAGCTGGACTTGACTGAAAAACAAAACCCAAAAAAGCCTCTGCTTTGCCAAACACACTGTGAAAGAAAGGCACAGCCTGGGAGGAGACATGAGGACAAAGCACTGTACCTGAAATACGCAAAGGGCTCTTCCAACTCAACAAGAAAGCAACCCAATTAAAAGTTGGGCCAGAGATCTGAAAATACACCTCCCCAAAGTAGGGAAATGGATGGAGGACAGAGTAGGAGGAGAAGTTCCACGTCGTGTGTCATTCGGGAAATGCTAGCTGCAGTCACACCACAGCACCACACACCTACCACCACGCCAGGGCCCGAGTTACCGATGCCACCAGTGCTGGCGAGGGTGTGGGGCAATGAGAACCTTGCTCTTTGTGGATGGGGATACAGAATAGCACAGTCACTTTGCGAGAAGCTTGGCAGCCACAAACCTGAGCATGTTCTCATCACAGCTTCCAGCAGTCACACTCCCCGGTATTTAACCGAAGGAGTTAAAGAGCTAGGTCTGCATGTGGATGTAGACAGCAGCTTTGTTCACAAACCTGGAGGCCCGAGAGGCCCTTCAGGAGAACTGGGGACCATGGCAGCCTCAGACCAGGGAGCATTATTCAGCACTAACAGGAAATGTGCACAGAGGAAACGTTAGCTCCTAAACAAAGAGGCTGATCTGCAAGTATGAATCCAACCACAGGAGATTCTGGAAAACGTGAACTATGGAGACAGCAAAAGACCAGGGATGGCAGGGGCTAGTGGGAGGGAGGGACAAACCGCAGAGCCCACCGGGAAACTGCTGGCCAGCACATACGGCAGTGGTCATGTGTCCTTCTTCTTGTGCAGACGACACAACAGCAATCTCTTGCGTGTCCTGTGCACCTGGGAGATGACCGTGCGTCCGGCAGGCCCATCACCCTGACAAGGCCCCACTCTCCTGGGGGTGTTGGCAGAGGAGGCAGCTGTACAAATTCTCTGCACCGTCTGCTCAGTGTTGTTGTGAACCTAAAACTACTCTAAAAAAATAAAGTCTACTGGGAAAAACAGGGAGCTTGATGATACACAGAAAATCTCCAACCTTAACAGTAAGAAACAAAAAGCACATTCAGAGAATTCACAGACAGCAAGAAAGGACATGAAAAGACATTCACCACCACCATCCACTGGAGAAGTTCGCCACGGCTACCAAGTGGACAGCTGACCTCGAGGGTGACCACTGCACCAGACGCTGCCAGGCCGTGGGAGCCCAGGCCACTCACGCTGCAGCCCATCAGGGACGCTGCTCAGCCGATTCCTTCCAGACGGAGCATCTCTGCCACGCTCAACAGGCTGCTGGGCATCCACACACTGCTACGCAGTGCCGTTGTCAGGCAGAGCGGCTGAGACAGTTTGGGACGCCCCCGTCCCACACTGCACTGCCCGGTTCAAGTCTTGGCTCCTTCGCTTTCAGTCCAGCTTCCTGCTAACGCACACTCTGGGAGACGGCAGGCAATGGCTCATGGACTGAGGTCCCTGCTACCATGTGGGAGACCCAGACTGAGTTCCAGGCTCCTGCCTTCAGCCTGGCCGACCCTGGTTGCTGTGCACATTTGGAGAGTAAACCAGTAGCTGGGAGATCTCTTTCAGACAAAATGAAAACACATAAAAATCCTAAAATCCATTACAAAAATGGTTGTAGCAGCTTTATTTGTGATGCACCCGAATTGGAAGCTACCCAACATCCATGACTGAGTGATTAACATGTGAAATCTTCTACACAAATGGAAAAAACCACGGGCCCTGGCAACGCCACGGGTAAGGGCGGCCCACTTCAGAGGTCACTCTGCTGGCTCCATTCCCGTCACGCTCTTGGGAGGACAGAACCGGAGATGAGGCGGAGCTCACGACTGCCAGAAGTAGGATGTTGGTGGGCGGAGCCAACTTGCAAGTGGCAGCTGGAGGGGGTCCCTGCAGTGGTGGGTGCTCCAGCAGCCGACTGCGGTGTTGGCAACACCAGGCTACGCCTGTGTCCAAGGCACAGAACACACACGCACGTACTCATCTTTGATACTGTCAGCTAAGGTGCTACCAAGATGGTAAACTTGGCAAAGGATAGGAGGGACTTCAACACCCTGATATAATATAATTATTTCAAAATTAAAACTTTCTTTTAAAAGATTTATTTTACTTATTTGAAAGTCAGAGTTACAGAAAGAGAAGGGGAGATAGAGAGAGATCTTTCATCCACTGGTTCACTCCCCCAAATGACTGCAACAGCCAGTGCTGGACCAGGCTGAAGTCAGGAGCCAGGAGCTTCATCTGGGTCTCCCACACGGGTGCAGGGGCCTGAGGACTTGGGCATCTTCCACTGCTTTCCCAGGTGCATTAGCAGGGAGCTGGACTGCAAGTGGAGTAGCCGGGACACAAACTGGGGCTTATGTGAGATGCCAGCCCTGCAGGCAGCATCTTAACCCACTGTGCCACAACACCGGCTCCAGTAAAAACCCTTTTTTAAGAAGAGAATACGCTGCCGGCACCACGGCTCACTAGGCTAATCCTCCGCCTTGCGGCGCCGGCACACCGGGTTCTAGTCCCGGTCAGGGCGCCAGATTCTGTCCCAGTTGCCCCTCTTCCAGGCAGCTCTCTGCTATGGCCCGGGAGTGCAGTGGAGGATGGCCCAAGTGCTTGGGCCCTGCACCCCATGGGAGACCAGGAGAAGCACCTGTCACCTGGATCCTGCCATCAGATCAGCGTGGTGCGCTGGCTGCAGTGCACCGGCCAAGGCAGCCATTGGAGGGTGAACCAATGGTAAAAGGAAGACCTTTCTCTTTGTCTCTCTCTCTCACTGTCCATTCTGCCTGTCAAAAAAAAAAAAAAAAAAGAGAGAGAGAGAGAGAGAGAATACGCTTACATCCACAGCACAATGTGTAGATGCGGTGGATGCACGGCCTGACCCATGCACCTGTGGAGGACTTGGAGCAACCCGACATCTGGGACCCACCACGATCTGATCGACTCCAACCAATCTGACCGACACCACCAGGAATGACTGAACAACCTGCCGACGCCTCTGGGAATAGCCTGTGCATTCTCAGCAGTGCCACCGGGATCCACACCACACAGTCTGAACAGTCTGACCAGGATCTGGAACAATTCTGAATTGCTCAGAATTGACAAACGTCATAGAAACAGCCTGAACAATCCATCTGATCCATGTCCCTGGGAACAAACTGACCAGCATCACTGGAAATGAGTGGATTTTCCTGCCTACTGTGGAATCTGCGAGGTGGACTAAGACGTGGACAATCAGACAAGGCAGGCAGCAGCGTTTACACGTGGATGTTCACATTAGTGCCTTCGGTGCTGTCAGTCTCCCCTCGGGCTCTGTTTCATGTTTTCTGCCACCTCTCAGGCAGACAGGACAAGGCTTCCTGACAATTTCTCAACATCACGGCATTCATGCACTTTGGAGAATCAACTCACCCACCCCAGAACACCGATGTCATTGTATCATGTGGCTACTTGCAAGTTCATGAAAACTTGTAATGGAAGTGTTCGGAAACCAGAACATCTTCTGATTTGGGGAATTCTGAAAAGTTCTAAGATGTTCAATTTCATGTTCTTAAGTCTCAAATTTATGCAGTAATCAGGAATTTGAAGCATTCCCATGACAAAAACTCAAAGGACTGAGTTTCCCATGGACTCAGCCTGCTGCGAGGCAGCCGATTTCTGAACAAAAACAATGGCTGATGACTGCAGGATAGCTCGCGGGGTCTGTGAGGGGGATGAGGAGGGGTCTATGGGGATGGGGGGGCCTGGGGGCATCAGTGAGTGTGATGAGGAGGGATGCTAGGATCTGTGCTCATGAACTCTCTTGGTCCCTGAGCACCTGACACCCTTACCACAGGCTCCTCCCACAGCAAGGGCTATCCAGAGTCCAGTCCTTTAGTCTGGTTCAGGGTCAAAGGGGAGGTTGCCGCTGGTCCAGAGCCCTTTTCTATCCCAGCTCAGCCCTGCAGTAGAGGGTGGCTCCTGCCCTGGTAGCTAATGAGGACTGTTACTCTTTGACCCCTTAGGCCATTAGAGACACACAGGGCCACCAGGATGTGCTGGGAGCCAGTTGGGTTGGATGGGCACAGGTGGATTGCATAGGTATAGGTAGGCTGGACAGGGGGTAGACTGGATGTGCAGTCCAGTTGGATGGACATGGGTGGGCTGGATGTGCATGGGTGAGCTGGATAGACATGGATAGGCAGGATGGACACAGGTGGGCTGGATGGACATGGAGGGGTGGATGGACACAGGTGGGCTGCATGGGCACGGGTGGCCTAACTTACCAATGGCACAGAGGGCATGTTTCAGCTCCAGAGCGAAGGCCGTGAGGGGCACATCCTCAGACACAGGCATCGCCGCCACCGTGGACAGGTTGCCCGCCAGGCTCCCAGAGTCCCACTTGCTAGTGGCATGGAGCCCAAGCTGGTGACCTGTGGGGTACAGGACAGGGTGTCAGCCTGGGAGGCTGGACCTTGGGCTTGGGTGGCCAAGATGCTCGGGATGAGAACAGTGGACAGCAGGGCCTGATGAACCATGGGACCCGCCGCAGGTGCCCAAGGACTCCACGTACACCCTGACTGACCTTGTCCGGTACTGGCCAAAGGCAAGCAGGTGAGGTGGAGAAAGGCGCAGGAGTGCCTTCATCTGCCTGACGGAGGACCAGCATGTGCTCTCCAGATGGGGACATGTCTACTGTCCCTTCTCTACCTACACTGAACTTCCAGAAACCCAGGGAGGCCAGGCTGGGAGGAGTGAACTCCCAGGGAGACCCACAGCCCTGAGCCTGGGAAGGAAACTGAGCCAGCCTGAGGGGACCACAGGCCTGCCAGGGTCCCATGAGGGCTCATTCAGACCAGCAGGCCACCACGCGGGCTGACACAGCAGCAGGAGACAGGTGGGCCTGCAAGCCCTCAACCTCTGCCAGCGTTCTCTACTTCCAGGAGCAAAGCCACTCGCTGGCGAGAGGCATCTCCTGCTCTCAGGGAGCTGCCGACCTGAGCAAGCTGTGGGCCCCTCCCTGCTCCCACCCTCCCATCATGCGACCACTTTCCTCTGCTGTCTCCTCCCCTCAGGCCATCAGCGTGGCACCAGTGTGGCACTGTGCTGTGGCCTGCACTCCCCGAGAGCTATACTCCTGGTCTGTTTTTCTCACTCCTGTGAAGCCATTTTCCATAAACCACCAGACTTGGAGTTCCTGCTCTGGCTGGATGCCGGTCCACCCACCACCTGACACAGAAGTCAGAGGGGGGCAGGGGGCAGGTGAAAGGAGCTGAGGGCCAGCGAGGAGGGAATGAGTCGGACCAGGGCTCAGGGCCTAGTGACCTGCTGCACACCATGGCTGGCAAGTCAAACACAGCGCGGGTGCCTGTTCTTGGGGAAGACAGTGCCACGAGTGACCACAGAGCCATCGCAAGGAACGAACACACCATCGGCGACTGGCAAGACAGATGTCGGTGAAGATACCACTTGGGACACCTGCATCCCATACTGGAATGCCCGGGTTCAAGGTTCAAACTCCAGCTCTGCTTCCAGTCCCGGCTTCCTGCTACTGCACAGCTGGGAGGCAGCAGTGACGGCTCGAGTGCTTGGGTCTCTGCCCCCCCCCCCACCAGGGGTGCATGCAGTGCCTGGCTCCTGGCCGCCTTGTGTGATGAGCAGTGAACTAGCAAATGGAAGATCTCTTTCTGTCTGTCTATATGTCTCTGCCCTTCAAATAATTATGAATGAATGAATAATTTAAAAAAGAAATACATTGCTAACTCTGTGAATAAAAAACCTAAAGAAAAGTTTATAGAT
Organism: Sylvilagus floridanus; assembly: GCA_949820135.1. Classification (NCBI taxonomy): domain Eukaryota; kingdom Metazoa; phylum Chordata; class Mammalia; order Lagomorpha; family Leporidae; genus Sylvilagus; species Sylvilagus floridanus. The sequence continues at coordinate 98,863,025 of OX463243.1, forward strand.
ATATTTCCATTATTAAATAAACATTTAAACCCTTCTAAAGCGAAAGTATCTGAATCCATACATGGAACTACAGACGAGGCCCGGTGTCTCAACTCAACATTCAAGACGCAGGATGCTGGGACTCGGCTCCCCCAGGCCTCTCTGCCTGACTGCCAGGAGCTCCCTGAGCCATGTCCTTCTCGCCGTCCACACTCACTGCCAGTCCGTGCAGCCTCTAGGTTTCTGTAGCCATCCTCCCAAGCACAGTGGCCAAGAATGAGCCTGGACAGGGTCCCATGTGCTCCAGGCCTCCAGCGCCCCCACCCGTCAGAAACACCCAGCACCAGCAACCTCGGCCTGTCTGTGGTCCTTGAGAGCCCTGGTGGCTCCGGCCTGGCAACTTCCTCTCTGGCTGCAGCTCCAGCTGGGCCCGCACGGGTCGCAGGCCCCGGCTCTGCTCCTCCCAGCCCTGCCAGACTCAACCCTCTGCTCCGGGATCGATGCTCCCGCTCCTGGCTCTGAGCACAGCCCCAGCAAGTGTTTCCCTGAAAGTGGAGGGATGGGTGCTGTGCAGACCAAGCCCGCAGCACCCTCTGCAGAGCCCAGAGCCACACTGCTTAGAGGGCCATCTGCCCCCGCCACGGGTGTGGTGCCCAAGGCATCTCCCAGGGGCCAGGGTGTCCTCTCCTCTTCCAGAGGCCAGCCCTGGACACCTCTAAGCACTGCTGCTGATGAGGGGACACACTGAACTCCCGGTGGGAGGAGGAATCATATCCAAGTAAGAAGCAATGAAGCAAACTTAAAAACAAAGGTTCCCCTGTGTAGAAAGAGACAAAGGGCCGGCGCCGTGGCTCAACAGGCTAATCCTCCGCCTTGCGGCGCCGGCACACCGGGTTCTAGTCCCGGTCAGGGCACCGGATTCTGTCCCGGTTGCCCCTCTTCCAGGCCAGCCCTCTGCTGTGGCCCGGGAGTGCAGTGGAGGATGGCCCAGGTGCTTGGGCCCTGCACCCCATGGGGAGACCAGGAAAAGCACCTGGCTCCTGGATCCTGCCATCGGACGAGCGCGGTGCGCCGGCCGCAGTGCGCCGACCGCGGCAGCCATTGGAGGGTGAACCAACGGCAAAGGAAGACCTTTCTCTCTGTCTCTCTCTCTCACTGTCCACTCTGCCTGTCAAAAAAAAAAAAAAAAGAAAGAAAGAGACAAAGAACCCCACCCACCTCAGCCCATCAGAGCCCAGGCCTCAACAACGTCTGGCTCTGGCTCCTCCCACTCTCATCCTTCCCAGGGATCTCCCGTGTCAGGGAGCTTCTTCCACAGTTTTGCAGACTCTGTCTTGCCTTAAGAAGAGCCCCTGTGCAGCTCTGGGTCTGCAGGAAGGACAGGGAGCGAGCACCCATCTCCTACTGCTTCTAAGAGACCGAGGCTGCTCTGGACCCCCGGCTCTGGGAACCTCATTCTGTAATGCACATAAGAAGCAGAGCCTCCTCCTGGCCACAGGGCTGTCAGGGGCTGGTCTGTCCCCCACCCATGCAGTGAGGGCTACTGCCTCCAAGGCTAACCAGCATGAAGCAAAGGCCAGGAAATGGGCCTCCCCACACTGGAGGCAGAGAAAGAGAAAGGAGCTCCATAAACCTGCAGTGGGGGCCTGGTTCAGGCAGGAAGCCAGGCCTGGCCAGAGAGAGGCTCTCGCGTAGAAGCCAGCAGACCCAGCACCCTGGCTGAGGAAGATTTACAGAGAGAGCCGCAGAACATAATATCCAAGTTCCAGATTGCGATCCAAAATTACCACGCACACTGAGAACAAAGAAAACCCTGAGAGAACAAGAAGAGAAGCTGCAGACACTGGCCACCACCATGGAATCCGGGCCCCTCCCTCACTGAAGAGAGGAAAGCACAGCACAGCCCCACAGCATCCCTGGGCTCAGGTCCTGGGTCCCCCACCTCCCACAGGGCACAGCACAGCCCCACAGCATCCCTGGGCTCAGGTCCTGGGTCCCCCACCTCCCACAGGGCACAGCACAGCCCCACAGCATCCCTGGGCTCAGGTCCTGGGTCCCCCACCTCCCACAGGGCACAGCACAGCCCCACAGCATCCCTGGGCTCAGGTGCTGGGTCCCCCACCTCCCACAGGGCACAGCACAGCCCCACAGCATCCCTGGGCTCAGGTGCTGGGTCCCCCACCTCCCACAGGGCACAGCACAGCCCCCACAGCATTCCTGGGCTCAGGTCCTGGGTCCCCCACCTCCCACAGGGCACAGCACAGCCCCACAGCATCCCTGGGCTCAGGTCCTGGGTCCCCCACCTCCCACAGGGCACAGCACAGCCCCACAGCGTCCCTGGGCTCAGGTCCTGGGTCCCCCACCTCCCACAGGGTACAGCACAGCCCCACAGCATCCCTGGGCTCAGGTCCTGGGTCCCCCACCTCCCACAGGGCACAGCCACACAGGGTCCCTGGGCTCAGGTCCTGGGTCCCCCACCTCCCACAGGGCACAGCACAGCCCCACGGCATCCCTGGGCTCGGGTCCTGGGTCCCCCACCTCCCACAGGGCACAGCACAGCCCCACAGCATCCCTGGGCTCAGGTCCTGGGTCCCCCACCTCCCACAGGGCACAGCACAGCCCCACAGCATCCCTGGGCTCAGTTCCTGGGTCCCCCACCCCCCACAGGGCACAGCCCCACAGCATCCCTGGGCTCAGGTCCTGGGTCCCCCACCTCCCACAGGGCACAGCACAGCCCCACGGCATCCCTGGGCTCAGGTCCTGGGTCCCTCACCTCCCACAGGGGACAGCACAGCCCCACAGCGTCCCTGGGCTTAGGTCCCAAGGTCCCTCACCGCCCAGCCACCCTGCCAGCCAGTTTGGAGAGTGTTGTGTAATAGACAAAATGACGTGATTATTTGACAAGGATGGTATCATCGCCCCAGAACCAGCAATCACGAATACTGCTGAAACAAAGACAAAACAGGAGTCTCCGCTGGTGCCGCAGCTCACTAGGCTAATCCTCTGCCTTGCGGTGCTGGCACACCAGGTTCTAGTCCCGGTCAGGGCGCCAGATTCTGTCCCGGTTGCCCCTCTTCCAGGCCAGCTCTCTGCTATGGCCCGGGAGTACAGTGTAGGATGGCCCAAGTGCTTGGGCCCTGCACCCCAAGGGAGACCAGGAGAAGCACCTGGCTCCTGCCATCGGATCAGCGTGGTGTGCCGGCTGCAGCACGCTGGCCGCGGCGGCCATTGGAAGGTGAACCAATGGCAAAAGGAAGACCTTTCTCTCTGTCTCTCTCTCTCACTGTCCACTCTGCCTGTCAAAAAATAAATAAATAAATAAATAAAATAAAGCTTTCTCAAAAATAAACAACAAGGGGCCAGCGCTGTGGTGCAGTGGGTTAAATCCCTGGCTTGAAGCGCCAGCATCCCATATGGGCACCGGTTCTGGTCCTGGCTGCTCCTCTTCTGATCCAGCTCTCTGCTATGGCCTGGGATAGCAGTGGAGGATGGCCCAAGTGCTTGGGTCCCTGCACCCACATGGGAGACCCGGAAGAAGCTCCTGGCTCCTGGCTTTGGATCTGCACAGCACTGGCCATTACAGCCATCTGGGGAGTGAACCAGCAGATGGAAGACCTCTCTCTGTGTCTCTACCTCTCTCTTAACTCTGTCTTTCAACTAAATAAAATAAGTCTTAAAAAAAATGGCAGGCAAAACTGCTAACAAGATAATTACATTGAATGTGGATGCCACAAACATGTGATTAAACGATAAAGACTGTCAGAAGAATGACTAAAACATGACCTCACTCCAGGCTTTCCGTAAGAAATGCCACCCAGGGCAAAGCCTGCACAAGCCAGCGAGGCCCCTGCCCCACCCAGAGCAGGTGCCCCCTGAGCAGAAGTCCTGCCCACACCCCGCTGCTTTGCACAGGTGAGATCCAAGATGGCTGCCAATGAGCCCACAACACACCGCCGGCCTCCCTGTTGTCTCATTTCCATGGGAAGTCACCCTCCTGGGTGGAGGAACCATGAAAGGACAAAAAAGGAGGCAGCTCCCAGATCCCAGAACTCCAGGACCAACCCTCCCAGTCACTGGCACGCCCAGCCCCATTCCCTGTCCCTGTGTCCTGAGCCCCGGGCTCCTCAGCCCCAGGAGAGGAGAAGCCCACCTGTCAGGCTCCACCCCCTCCAAGGTCCCCTCCTCAGCCACGGAACACAGCTGTGCCATGGATGCTTAGCTCCAGCTTCACCTCTAGGTTCCTGACACCAGAGAGACAGAGAGACACAGGCCCAGAGGCCTGGTGTTGGGGTCTCTGCCCCCCAAATACAAAGGGTATAATAAAACAGGCAGCCACAAAGGAACTGACAGGCTGACATCCCATCATTCCACCTCTGTTTGCCCCTCATTCCCAAGGCAGGGCTGCACCCCAACAGCCAAGACAGGCTCAGGCTCAGGGGAGCCCCAACGGTCACCCTGAGGAATGGAATAATGAGGGTGGAGACACCCATCTGAAGCCAGGGCCACTGTGGGGACACCATCCCGGGTGTGCAGCTATGGTTTTCAGGCTCCTGCACAGGACAAGAGAGGGACCAGGGGTTCCATATTGAGACCCAAGAAGAAGGTGACAGGGACCACAACACCCACACTTGTCACCTGGGCCATGCAGCATTCTGCGAGGGCATTGGTTGTCACGTGCATGTCCCTCTGTCCTCCAGTGGGCACCTGTGTCACCAGCTTCTAGTCTGCCTTGTCCCACAATCCCCTCCTCCTCGCTGTGTCTGCCATGGGCTTTGCCAGCCAGGCTCCTTTCCCTTCACACACAGCCTCCCTGGATGCTGCCACAGACATGTCCAGGGTCCTCTAGCCCTAGCTCAGTGCAAATGGGGACAACCTGGTCACCCTTTCTGTCCCCCTCACTTCTGGATTACAGGAAACCTCCAAACCCACTGACCGCTCGGGACACCCAGCTGTCCTAAGTGTCCTCCTTGTGGGAGAAAAGACTGTAGCCCTGGAAAGCCTGGGATACAGGCAGCAGAGAAACAGGGACAATGGCAGTCACGGGGACAACCAGCCAGGCTCAAGGCTGTTCCTGAGGCCGAACCCAGCTGGGATCACAGGGTACGTGAGATGCAGCCAATGACCCGTTCTGGAGCCGTGATCCTAAGGAGGATGCGAGCAGCAGGGAAAAAGGCCACAAACTGGAGCAAAACTCAGAGGTCACTCAAGGACACCCAGAAGCCCCTGCCTTCGGGAAAGGCTCTGAGAAAGCCCTTGCGTTTACACCAGCACGGACCCTGCCTCAGCTCAGGGCACTGCTGTCCTCTGAGCTCAGTCCATAACCCAGCACGGCCCAAAAGCTGGACTTGGAGCCGACTGCCCACCCTAGGGCTGCTGGAACTGGCCGTCCAGGTCTCCACAATCGAGATCAAGAGGCTGAGGCAAAGAAGACAAAGGGCCCTGTGAGGACAGAAACTAAACAGCTCCACCATGACATCAGCAGGGACTGCCTGCAGGGGATCTGCGCGGATGGGGCGAGAACCACCCATGGCCACACACACCCTCCTGGGACCCCCTCCATCCTGCCCTTCCCACCAAATGTGAACACAAACTGCAGGCTGACGAGGCCCAGGGAGACTCCCTGAGTAGACTCTCTTGAGAGGGGCAGGGCGAGAGCTCTGCCCGACGCGCCAAGGCCCTGAGCTCATCGACTCCAAGGCCCTGAGGTCACCTAACGCCGAGGCCTGCTTGCCCAACCCTGAGACCCTGAATTCACCCTACACCAAGGCCTGCTCACCCGATGCCAAGACCCTGAGCTCACCCAACAACAAGACCCTGAGCTCACCGACACCAAGGCCCTAGGCTCACCTGACACCGAGGCTTACTCGTCCTTGGAGACCTGTGTCTTTCAGCCCAGAGGCACCACCCGTGCAGATGCTGTGAGAATCTGCCCGCTGTGGCTGAGACATGTTGTGAGGAGCACTGCAGGTACTGTGGGAACCTTGGGTGGTCAGTGTGCCCAGTGTGTTGTGTAAATTAAAATGTGCGATTCCCCACTGCATAATAAAATCTTTACTGGAACCAACACAGCCTCTGTGCTATTACTACGCCTGCAACAGTCCCTCACCTTTGGGGTCAGCCCAGCCCAGAGGGCTCTGAAAGAGGCCACAAGCACACCCCATCAGATGAAAGGAGGGGGCAGAGGAACCCACACGAGTCCCGGATTGTCCCAGCACACGGCACGGTGATCAGGAGAGCACTGGAGGGGCTGGGAGGCCCTCACAAGACCCCACAAGCAACCCCCAGGGAGGCTCAGCTGACCCTGACCCTGAAGTGGGGGACAGGCTGACCTTTACGTGACACAGGGCCACCCACCCAGTCTTAAGGACTTAGCGGGGTTGTGGAAAATCAAAGAACAGGTCCTTCCTGTGTGTGACCTCCATGGACAGTGCTGTCCCTTTCCTTACGTAGCCCAAAGGCGTGACACCGTACGAGGGTGATCTTTTACACAAACTGGGGGCAACTTTACATCCCCTACAACTGAAATCCCTGAAGAAGACACTTGCCTGTCGGCTTCCCAGGGGTGCAAGCCCACGCGTGGGCAGATGCGAACACACTTCTGATGCCTGGGGGACTGAGGACATTTCCACCCAGCCTGGAGACCACAGTCCTCAGACCCTCAAATATCATGCCAGGACACTCACCTCCCTTGGCAGTCACTGCTGACCACGGTGCCATCAGCAATCAGGATTCTACCAAAACGAACACTGGGCTCAGGTCCTGAACTAATGCATGGAGGCCTGCTCTGCGGGGCAACGTGGGAAACAGACCCCAGGGGCAGAACACCCCCATACACTGCCCACGCAGGCGAAGTCGGGCAGGGCCTCGATGCTCGTGGAGACCAGGACGCAAGGTCCACTAGAGGACAGGCAGGGGACAGGAGCCCAGGGTCAGGCGGAGCTGAGGTGGAAGCTCCTGGCTTGGCAGTGAGGTTACGGGGACAACACCCTGGACCTCCCCTCCAGGGCAGCTGCAGACCACAGACCACCCACCAGGTTGAGCACGCTTTGAGTGAGGCTCCGCCCAGTGTGGGGATTCTTCTCTTTGCCTTCAGAGTGACGGGGGGGGGGGGGGGGGTTCCCAGCTTACCTGTCTCCTCCACCTCTTTAAACCCTCGCTGTGTACCCCAGAACCACAACAGGAAAGCCATTTTCTGAGGTCCTGAACTTCCCTTTCCCAATCCCCAGAACCTTCTCCCAACAGCCCTCCAGAGACTCCCGACCCCTCTCCAACATCCATCCAGAGACCCCCGACCCCTCTCCAACAGCCCTCCAGAGACCCCCGACCCCTCTCCCAACAGCCCTCCAGAGACCCCTGACCCCTCTCCCAACAGCCCTCCAGAGACCCCCGACCCCTCTCCAACAGTCCTCCAGAGACCCCCTGCCCCTCTCCCAACAGCCCTCTATGGACCCCCAACCCCTCTCCCAACAGCTCTCCAGAGACCCCCGAGCGCGGACCAGTGGCGCTCCATCCCAGCGCCCCAGCTCCTGCCAGGGAAGAGACTTTTGAGTGCCGGCTATGTCACAATTCCTCTGGAGGCAAAGCTTTCTCTGAGGCCACCCAGGGAATCCTCAAACATAGGCCTGGGGATCAAAGCACACAGAGCTCTGGCAGTGAGATCAGGCCATGCCTGTTTCTTGCCAATGGTTCTGAACCCACCACCGTGGCAGCAACCCTGACCTTTCTGAGGGAGTCTGCGGAAACGCTGCCGTCCATCACTCCCAGCGCAGCAGCCACTCCACACTCAGAAACGACTCTGGGCTCACAAAACCTGCCACGGTCCCACCACGTGGGCTCCGTTAGCTAGCTTGCCACAGATAGCCCTTCATGACTGTCCTGGAATGCCTGCAGGAACCAACACAAGCATGACCTTAGTTCTACAGACAAGGAAGGAACGGCAAAACGAGAAAGTGTGCTCTTCACTCGCCCTTCCTGGAAAGCAAGAACCCAGGTTCTTTGTTCATTCCACCACACTCTACCCATGCGACACAGTCTCAGTCTACAGAGTGGCTCTGGGGCCAGCGCTGTGGTGCAGCGGGTTAAGCCGCCACCCATCACACTGGCATCCCGTATGAATGCCAGTTCGAGTCCCAGCTGCTCCACTTCTGATTCAGCTCCCTGATAATCTGCCTGGGAAAGCAGTGGAAGATGGCACAGGTGCTTGGGCCCTCGCAGCCATGTGGGAGACCTGGATGGAGTTCCAAGCTCCTTGCTTTGGCCTGGCCCAGCCCTGGTTGTTGTGGGTATTTGGGGAGTAAACCAGCAGACAGACACACATTCTCACTCGCTCTCTCTGTAACTCTGCCTTTCAAATAAATAAATCTTAAAAAAGATACAGTAGCTCTCAGAAAAACCCCAAAGCTCCCCTCCCCCAAAGGAAGATGAGTAATTCGCTGACTTCAGGGGATGGTGTTCTTGAGAGTATTTTTTTTTAAATGAATGATTTATTTATTTGAAAGGCAGAGCAACAGACAGAGTGAGAGAGGCTGAGAGGGATCTTCCAACCACTAGTTCACTTCCCAAATGGCTCCAACGGCCAGGACCAGGAACTCCATCCAGGTGTCCCACATGGGTGGCAGGGCCCAAGTACTTGACCAATCACCTGCTGCTTTCCAGGTGCATTAGCAGGGACAGGATTGGAAGCAGAGCAGCTGGGACTCAAACTGGCATTCATATGGGATGCTGGTGTCACTGCACCACAAGGCCAGACCCTCCTGGGAGTTTTGGAGGGGAGAGACGGGACTGCCCTCTAATGCTCGGTTTGGGCTGTGCTTGGGGCACCTGGACAGTAGGGTTGTAAAGCCCAGAAGAGGCAACTGGCCCCTTGCCAGACAAAGAGGGACTAGGCCATCACAGACTTCCTCCCACTTGGGGGTCTTGCCCATGGCCTTCCCCTTGGGATGTCTGGGCCTTGTATTTAAACTGTTGGTTTCATTTGTGTCCAAAAAAAAATTGAGGCTATAAAATTGCAAATGATGATTACCCAGGAGGATGAAAGACCTTCAGCCTTGACATAACCAGATTTATCTCACCTCTCTAATGGGTCCTGCCAAGGCCCATGTTCAGCTTGCAGAAGTTACAGAAGACAGACGCGGCTCTCAGGGTTAGGTAGGAAGTTAGAAATTAGCCTACGTGTGTGAGAAGGGCCTAAGGAAACTGACTTCTACACAGTCCATCCAGCATCCGCATTTCAAAGTCACCCCATAACCTTGCAGGTGCAGCCCAGTATCTGCACTTCAGAGCCCCGCCCAGACCCTGATAACCTCCCAGGTGGTCCCCTTTCCACCTGGCCTGGTGACCTTCCAGGTGATCCCCACTTCCACCTGGCCTGACGACCTCCCAAGTGGTTCCCCCCCCCATCTACTTGGCCTGATAACTTCCCAGGTGGTCCCCCCCACCTAGCCTGGTAACCTTCCAGGCAGTCCCCCATCTACCTGGCCTGATGACCTTCCAGGCGGTTCCCACTTCCACCTGGCCTGATAACTTCCCAGGTGGTCCCCCCCACCTAGCCTGGTAACCTTCCAGGCGGTCCCCCATCTACCTGGCCTGATGACCTTCCAGGCAGTCCCCCATCTACCTGGCCTGATAACTTCCCAGGTGGTCCCCCCCACCTAGCCTGGTAACCTTCCAGGCGGTCCCCCATCTACCTGGCCTGATGACCTTCCAGGTGGTTCCCACTTCCACCTGGCCTGATAATTTCCCAGGTGGTCCCCCCCACCTAGCCTGGTAACCATCCAGGCAGTCCCCCGTCTACCTGGCCTGGTAAACATCCTTCCTCTAAGGCAGGCACCCTAGAACAAAGCCCCTTGGCCGACACCAGCCAGGCTTCCTCTGACAACCTCAGTGGAAAACTTGGAAAGGAATTTTTCATATTTACACCCAACAAGTCCTTTGTTCTTGAGGAGAAGGGTGGGGGAGAAAGGCAGGAAGGCAAGACCCATCCCCTTAAAACCCCAGCCTACATGTGAGCTGGGCTCTCTCGCAGGTTCTGTCTGGAGAGGTGCCCATCATTCTTGTGGATACCCTGCCCTATGAAACCTTGCCACCTTGCTTTCCATTGCTCTCTGCCTCATGCCTGAATTCTTTCTTGTGCAAAGACAAGAATCCATGGTTTTTTTCTCCGGTAACATCAGTACTCCTCAAGAATGGGAGTTGAAAATAAAGAAGGGGAGGTTATTTCCCAGGGCAAAGCCTACACAAGCCAGTGAGGCCCCTGCCCCACCCAGAGCAGGTGCCCCCTGAGCAGAAGTCCCGCCCACACCCCGCTGCTTTGCACAGGTGAGATCCAAGATGGCTGCCAATGAGCCCACAACACACCGCCGGCCTCCCTGTTGTCTCATTTCCATGGGAAGTCACCCTCCTGGGTGGAGGAACCATGAAAGGACAAAAAAGGAGGCAGCTCCCAGATCCCAGAACTCCAGGACCAACCCTCCCAGTCACTGGCATGCCCACCCCCATTCCCTGTGTCCTGAGCCCCGGGCTCCTCAGCCCCAGGAGGGGAGAAGCCCACCTGTCAGGCTCCACCCCCTCCAAGGTCCCCTCCTCAGCCACGGAACACAGCTGTGCCATGGATGCTTAGCTCTGGTTTTGCCACCAGCTTTGCAACACTGAACAGACACAGGACCTGGTTTTGAGGTCTCTGCCCCCAGCTACAGGGGAGTGGCAGAAATTCACTACAAATACAGCAGCCCAGGAAGGCTGAGAGTAAACCAGAAGCAGACACATCATGTGCTGAGGAGTGTCTTCCCAAAGCCCACGTCCACTCGTAGCCTCAGTGGACTCAGTGGTTATGGATGTAATCAAATTCAGGTCATCCACACCAGGTCAGGCCCACACCCTCTATGTGTCCATCCATCCCTTCAACAAATGTCCACTACCAAGCACAAGGCTGCCGCTGTGCAAAAGACCCAGCCCGTCTTCACGTAGCTCCTCTGTGGCTGCTGGTTGTGCAGTCAGGCAGGCTGCAGCTCTGGCCTCCAGGGCCAGGTGGGGCTGGTGGCTGGGCAGGGAACCACAGCAGAGAGGGGCTCCATGGAAGGCTGTGGGTGGGTGGGCAGGGCCCCCAAGGCTGGGGTAAGGTGACCCACCTGTCACAGGTCCCTGCTGAAGGCTGCCCAGGATCTTCTCACCCAAAAGATGGATCAAACGAGTCACTACCTGGGGGCAGAGTAAGCAGACAGACCTCTAAATACAAAACTATTGTTTAAAAGATGTATTTATCTGAAAGATGGAGAGAGAGTGAGCTTCCAAATCCACTGGTTCACTCTGTGAATGGTTACAACAGTCAGGGATGGGCCAGGTGGAAGCCAGGAGCCTGAACTCCATCTTGGCCTCCCACATGGGTGGCAGGGACCCGAGTACTTGAGTCGTCACTGCTGCCCCAGGCGCATTAGCAGACCCCATGATGATGCTGAAATGGTGTCAAGACTCAGGACACACAGTGTTGGATCCGCTTTTTCAAAACTGCTATTGACTGTAATTCCTGTGGGCTCTGCACAGAGGAGCCCCAGCCACCTCTCTGGTTGCCAGGGAAGCAGGATGAGGATGAGGAGACATCCAATGCAAGGGCCTTTGGTGGGATGGCAGGTGTGAGAGCACAGCTCTGTTACTCTGAGCCTCATCCGGCCTCTCCCCTTCACTTACAGTAGCAAGCAGACAACCCAGGAGGAAGCCACCCAAGGCCTGAAGGCAACACAAGGACAGGCTGGTGGGGTTCCTCCTGAGTGGGCACCACTGGGACGTAGGCTGGTCCTGAGGAGCACCCAGTAACAGTCTAAGCTAGAAAGATGAGCACTGGATTAAGGCTACTTTGGGTTGTATTAAAATACATTAGGTTTTAGGGTTGTAGACAAGTATTAAAAATTAGAATGTCAAATATCTGGAGTTTACTTTTTAAAAAATGCTATTTTAATTCATTTTTAACTGACAAAATTGCCATAAATTATTTTCTCTTTTTTTTAATAGTCAGAGTTAGACAGTGAGAGAGAGAGACTGAGAGAAAGGTCTTTCTTCCATTGGATCACCCCGCAAATGGCTGCCATAGCCAGCGTGCTGTGCCGATCCGAAGCCAGGAGCCAGGTGCTTCCTCCTGGTCTCCCATGCGGGTGCAAGGGCCCAAGCACCTGGGCCATCCTCCACTGCCCTTCCGGGCCACAGCAGAGGAAGAGGAGCAACCAGGACAGAACCAGCGCTCCAAATGGGACTAGAACCTGGAGTACTGGCGCTGCAGGCGGAGGATTAGCCTAGTGAACTGCGGCGCCAGCCACTGTAATTTACTTTCAAACACTTTGTATAAAAACAAAAAGAGCTCCGTGCTTTAACTGCTCGTGTGCTGTTGTGGCAGCCCCGTGACCACAGACGACTTGAAAGGAGGAATGCGTTGCTCCAGAAACCAATCTTCCTGGGACAGCTGAGCCCACTGAGGGTCATCTTGATGAGCCCTGGAAGGGGTGCCCCTCCTCATTCCTCTGACCCTCTGCTTTCAGCCTCAGAACAATGGAATCCAAACCACGAGATACCGTTCCCTACCTGAGATGACGCTGACACCGACAGGGACTGGCACCACTAGAGTGGCGGTGACACCAAGCACCTGAACTCACGCAGCACTCTGAACAGCTGTCTGCCACATTCTTGTTTGATCTACTTGAAAGGGACACACAGAGAGAAACAGCTCTGATCCATTAACTCACTCCTCAAATGCCCACAACAGCCAAGGTCAGGAGCCAAAGCCAGGAGCCCGGAACTCCATCCTGGAGCCCACGCCATCACTGCTGCCTCCCTGGATGCACCAGCAGGAAGCCTGGAACTGGGGGCAAAGGACACTCGGATATGGGACGCGGACACCTGAGGAGAGTCTTAACCACTGCTCACCCACTTCATGACCCAGCAACTCCAGTCTTGAGTGTTTGGCAAGAGAAATGAAAAAATTGTCCAATAGAGACATCTGTGCTGGGGCCGGCACTGTGGTGTGGCTGGAAAGGCTGCCACCTGCAGTGCTGGCATCCCATGTGGGCACCATTCGAGTCCCGGCTGCTCCACTTCCGATCCAGCTCTCTGCTATGGCCTGGGAAAGCAGTGGAAGATGGCCTAAGTCCTTGGGCCCCTGCACCCGTGTGGGAGACCTGAAAGAATCTCCTGGCTCCTGGCTTTGGATCTGTGCAGCTCTGGCCATTGCAGCCATCTTGGGGGTGAACCAGAGGATGGAAGACCTCTCTCTTTCTGCTTCTCCTTCTTCCTCTGTGTGACTGTGACTTTCAAATAAATAAATACAAAATAAATAAAAAAGAAAATAAATATTAAAAAAAAGACATTTGTGCAAGAATATGTTTAGCTGCCCCCAAGTGGAAGCAGCTCAAACATCCACCAGGATGATGGCCCACAACCTGCACCGTGCGGTGGAACCAGACTCTGGCCACAGTACTTGCAGGGCCTCTGGGACACAGAGAACACTGCTTTCTGCATGATCTCATTCAGACTGCATGCAAGACAGAAGTGTAAAGAAGACAGGGCAGAGGGCTGACTGGGGCCCAGGACAGCCAACAAATCCACCAAGAGTGACCAAGGGTTCTGGGGTAAGGACAGGGCACACCATCCTGGAACTCAGCCTCAGGCCACTACCAACAGGTGCTGTCTCCCGGCCAGCAGCAGCTCACTGCCTAGGAAAGCTGCACACGTGCCCAGTGGTGCCAGGACGAGCCACATGGGGGGCTGTGAAGGGGATCACAGGGCCACTATTGATGCTATCCACAGGGCACGGACGGCAGCAGCCCCTAGGCTGACAGATGTTCACCTGCACCATGTGCGGCAGGCCCTTGAGGGCTGTCAGTGCAGCAAGACGAGTGTCAGCATACCGCCCCTAGAACCTGCTGCCTCTGAGGTGCCGCCGGGATCCTCCAACAAGGGCCCTGCTGTCCTGGCTCAATGACTCCCCACACAGAGAACAAGGCCAGAACCAAGCAAATCGAGGAGGGGCAGCAGCTGCTGCAGCCCCTCAGGCCACATTCCACACGTCCACACTCATGGGACAGCAACGTCAACGTGGTCGCCACTGTGACACAGGCCAGCTGAGGGGAGGGTAGGCAAGGACCACGTGGTGATCCCTGGAGGTGAGGTCTGGGCAGGTGGGGATAGTCTGGGCGAGGCCCTGGGAATGTGGGGGCTGCTCACCCCCTAACTCTCCATTTGTTCCAGAATGGACAATTTACGTTATGTGATTAAAGATCAAACAGACCTGCTTGGCAGCTCCTCTGGCTCCTCACTGCTGGGCAGCCTTGACCAGACCTCGAGCTCTCTGAGGGCAGACTCTTTGTCATTTTCGGAGCTGCACCCATGGCACTAGCCACAGAACAACATCAGAAGCAGCATGTACAATGGCCCTAGGACCATCTGGACGCCCCAAGCTTCGCTGCCTGGACTGCTCACCCGTCCCACCTGCCCTGAGATGAGCACGTGGGAAAGCCTCACGCACTCGGAGTCACGTGTTCAAGTGTCACTTCCTCCAAACTACCCAACCTGCTCACCCCAGTCGGTCACATCTGCACTTTGACCAATGCGCCACCTGACTTCAAGGCACCATTCAGAACAAGAACCTGGCCCCACTCTTACCTGTGGGTACCTGCGCTTGATGGATGTCAGGGCTCCTGCAGGCAGCTTGGCCAGTTCTGAGTCCCGTACAGCGTGTACTGTGGTTGCCCTGACCTGGTGGGTCAGCGCCTCCACCTGAGGAAGAGGAAGTGGACACTGGGGCTGCACTGCTCAGGAGGGCCAGGGTGGCCACACCTGGGGTGCAGTGGTCCAGCAAACAGCAGCCCAGCAGGAGAGCCACACACAGCTGTAGAGCTTAGGAAGCAAGGGCAGGGGCAAAATGACTCTGCCAAATCCTCTGCTCTGCGCAGGTGGAATCCAGCGAGTGCTCGGGCTGGCAGGACCACTGAGCATGCCAGCAGCCAGGAGGGTCTCAGGGTCGGGCTCTGGCCCCGACTCCGGCCGGCATACGGCCATCTGGACGTCCTGCAGGAGTGCGTGCCTCTGGAGAAGCGTGGCACCCAGGCCCACCAATGCGGCCCACATCTGGTGTGTTACCCAAGGCATCGTGCAGGCATCTTGCTGGTTGTGCACACTTTCACCCAAGAGGCTGCAGGGCACACTGCGTGGTCCACAGAAGGCGGGGCTACCTGGGTCTGATCGAGTCTGAGGTTCTGAGGCCTCAGAGCCTGCCTAGGGAGCACGCAGAGGCAAGGGGCAGATGTGGTGACAGAGCCCTCGTGGTCCCAAGGGCAGCACATGAGGAAGGAGCCCTGGGTACACACCACCAGGTCTGGAGCCTCAGGGATGCTGTCCTGAAGACAGGCCTGCAGGCTGAGAGCCCCTGGGCTTCCCCACACTCTGGTTTAAAACAAATCAACAGAACTCCAAGCTCCAGGAAACATTATCTTAAAGCTACTCTTCTTGCAGACACACGAGCTCCCCACGGCAGCATCTTGGGGCCAGTCAGCTGCAGCTATGATGGAGGGACCCGCCTGTGCCCAGACATAGCCATCTGCTGTGCGAGGTGGCTCCAGAGGCCCGGACGTAGCCATCTGCTGTGTAAGGCGGCTCCGGAGGCCTGGACGCACAGCCAGTTGCCTTCCCTGTTGCTATCCATCTACCAGGGCCACAGACCAGCTGGGAGCAAGTAAGCTGTGTGCCCAGAAAACCAAGGACAGCTCCCCCTGTCCCCAGCTACCTGGAAGGCTCCCGCAGCCCAGCCCATATGGGCTCCCAGAGGGCAGAGCCTCAGGGTTCAGAGACCAGCTCCCAGGCCTGGAATCACCTTCCTACAGGTCATTGTACTGCTGTACTCCCCACATCCAGGTAACCTGCCAGGCAGAGGCAAACAGCAAGACAGGAGTGGGGGCAGGGAAGCAGGATCCAATACCTACCACTCCAACAAGGTCTCCGCGGCCGTACTCCCCGGCCAGGCGCTTTTTCCCATCTTCCTTCCGGACCACAGAGCGCAGCCGGCCGCTGAGGACGATGTATGTGCAGTCGGACTTGTCACCCTGCCTGTGGAGACAGAGGCTTGGAGCCCGCAACTCACCAGAACCCCTTCCAGCCCCAAGTCCCCACCCCCGACACCCAGGGAACCTCAGAGTACACAGAAATATAAAAATGCAGTCTTATCAGTTAAAAGTTTGTTTGGAAAAATGTAGTTGTTTTTCACAAAAAGAAATATGTTAACATGTATGGGTTTATCGTTAGTTTCAAAGAAGTAACTATAGGCCAGCACTGTGGCTCACTAGGCTAATCCTCTGCCTGCGGCGCTGGCATCCCGGGTTCTAGTCTCGGTTGGGGCGCTGGGTACTAGTCCTGGTTGCTCCTCTTCCAGTCCAGCTCTCTGCTGTGGCCCAGGAGGGCAGCAGAGGATGGCCCAAGTGCTTGGGTCCCTGCACGCCCATGGGAGACCAGGAGGAAGTACCCGGCTCCTGGCTTCGGATCGGTGCAGTGCTGGCCGTAGTGGCCATTAGGGGAGTGAACCAACAGAAGGAAGACCTTTCTCTCTGTCTCTCTCTCACTGTCTATAACTCTCTCTCTCTCTCTCACTATCTAACTCTGCCTGGCGGAAAAAAATAATAAGACTTAACTATAGAATTTTAGTTTTAATTTTCAGCATCATGGGAACTGCCGGCTGTCTCCAGGCCTGCCTGTGGGCTGAGTGAGCCTGGTCAGTGACAGAGCTTGGAGCAGCCCGTCTCAGGTGCAACACTCCCTCAGTGCTCAGCGCAGGAGCAGCTCAAACAAGCGCTCTTGTCAGTGAGGCCCCCACTGGTCATTTTCAGGGATGGGGTGGGTTTCTGTGTCTGGACATGGGAAGACACCCTACAGAAATATGCACGGGAGGGCAGCCCTGAGCGGTCTTCCCAGGGGGCCTCCTCATGGGGGCGGGCTGAGGAAGTGCACCCCTCAGTGACCTCCACAGGGATCAGCTCTGCCCACCAGCTGCACGGATGTCAGGAAGGAGAGGCAGAAGCCTGTGGGTCTCACCTGTACACTGCACGGCCGGCCTCCACCTCCACCCAGTCTAGAGCGAAGTCGATCTGCCGCACAAAAGGTGACATCCTCCTCACGACGGTGTGCGCGACGCTCAGGACAACAGTCGGCTGCCTCCGCATGATTCTGCCAGGACAGCCCAGTCAGCCCTGGCCCTCGTTCTAGCTCCCTGCACTACCCGGCACCCCAACAGCTCTGCTCCTTCCTCAGGGTCACGGCTCTGAAAGGCAGGTGTGAGGCCCACAACCCCTACCTTCGACCAGGGACCACCTGCCCACTTGGGGCGGGACCACTGGCCAAGGGCTGGAACAGAGCAAGATGCCCGTCCGTTGCCTGCTCTTTGGTGCCACAGCACTGCCTGCCACAAGCCTAGCGGCCAGTGCTTGGGAGGCTGGGGCAGCTCCCCCCCAGCATTATCCACTCATGAGTGCCCCTTGAGCCCCAGCTATGCCCTAGACCTGGGTCCTGGCTGTGGAACTGCACACCCCACTCTCTGGAGACAGTGCCCAGCCAGACCACAGGGATCCTGGAGTGTGGGTTAGGGAAGGGGAAAAGGAGCTAAGGGCTCTGACCCAGGGACACCGCCATCTCCCTGGTGGCTCTGTGTGGATGAGCAGCAGCAGGGGCGTCCTGAGGCTCCAGGGGCCCAGCATCAGGCAGACAGAATGAACATGCAGTCATTTACTCCTATCTGATGCAGCAACTGCGGGAACATTCAGTCATTTACTGCACATCCAAGGTGGGGCCCTTTGACACTGCAAGGAGACGGAAAGGCAGCAGCGGGCTGACAAGGGCCCCAGAGAGGACGATCTGGAACTCACAGCCCTGCATGCTAAGGTCCCCAGGAAATCATCTGATCGTGTCTGTAGGCTGGGGACTGCCTTAATCAGGGGCCCTCACACCAAGCAGACAAGGCCACACATGGACACACATGGACACATGGACACATGCACACACACACACACACCCCGACACAGACGGGTACAAGTGCAGGGAATAAAGCCTCATCCAGGCTGAGCAGCCACGGGCAGTTGCACGAGACAGATCCTGGACAGTGTGTCTGTGGGTACTGGGCCTCTCCCGGACACACAGGCAAGTGTGTGGGACTGCAGGGTGGAGGGTCGGGAGCACCTCTGCATCTCAGCGACAGGCAGATCCACGCAGCCCTGTCCTGCGGCCTCCCTAAGCCTCCATTCCCTTCTGTAAAGCAAGGTGATGGCCCGAGACACAGCACACTGTGGACAGCAGAGGACACAGCGTCAGCGTACTGGACCACAGTCACCTGGCCAGTCCCGGAAGATGGAACTCTGCAGAAGGTCCTCCCCAGCACACTGAGGCCCGGCTCCTGCGACCCAGGCCGCGGCAGAGCTGAGGGTGGAGCTGCCTGGCTGGGCTGAGACCACCACCTCCTTGACAGCTGGGGCCACTGCTCTGAGATGCTTGCTGAGCTTCCCCCACTGACCTTGGGCCCCTGACCTCCCCTCCTCATCTCCTTGACCCTAACACACAAGAGCTCTGGGCCTCTGCAGGATCTGGCCTGGGCGACAGAGAGGAACTCTAGACACACACAAGGGGGCCACCGGCTGGGCCAGTGGCTACGAGGGTAGGGGTTTCCTGAACAGAACTTTAGGCCACAAGGAGATTCTGGACCCCAGCAGATCAGAAGCCTCAATAGCAGAACGTGAGGTCATCTTCACGTGGTGCCCAGGGACCTGCAGGGACGAGGGGCCTGACACCAGCATTTCTGACCTCAGGGCCAGCAAGGGAGCTGGTCCAGGGGCTCCCAGGCAGGCTGGGAACATCTCTGGGCCTGGAGGAGCAGACTCTGGTTCAGGTTGACAAAGGGTTTCCAGCCCAATGCCTGAAGATGGCGCTGACTGCCCTAAGCACAAAGTGAGCCAGTGGGGCCTGTGTGCCCCAGGCAGAGCTGCTTCCACCCACTGGCTTTGCCTTCCTCCCCTGGACCTGCTGTGTCTTGAGCATGGGCCAGGCTAAAGAGGCAGGGAAACCCCACAGCACCAACACAGGATCCACATTGCAGCAAACTCTGATGGCACAGAACTGACCCGCAGGATGCAGACACAGCTGGGTCAGTGCCACGTGCCCATGGAGAAGGCAGCACGTGTCACACATCCTCGGGCCAGATGAGGCGCCAATGGCTGACAGCATACACACAAGCATGCAGCCAGCAAGAGGCAGCAGGGACTCACCATGGCACATGAGAGTCATCAGGGCAGATGTGGGCAGTGCCAGGAGGACCCCAGGAGGGAAGTGGGGGGAGGGGCATGCCCACGGCCCAGCCCCTTGTAGAACTCACTCATAGAAGTGGGCCTTGGAGATGGACAGGAAGCTGCAGTCCCTGTTGGCCCTGATGGTGAACATGAGGGGCTCGCCTGTGAGCACGGCCAGTTGACCCACCATCTCCCCGGGGTGTGTGAGGAACAGGCAGGTGTCCTCCTCACTGTCAATCTTCCGCTGGTACACGTGCAGCAGGCCCGAGACCACAAAGAGGATGTTGACATCCTAACAAAGCCAAGGGCAATGGCTCAGGGGTGGCGGGGTGACCCAGAGCCTTGTGGAGAATGCCCAGAATGGCCAGAGCTGGGCAGGGGTGGCCTGAGACATCATGGACCCTGAGCCCCAGCATGTGGCCAGCACCGGGCCCCACACAGTTGTCGCTGTCTCTGTACAGTCCGCTGACACAGCCAGCCCTGGGCACAAGCTCTCACTGGGAATGCCCAGCAGTATCTGTGTTCTGACTGCATCCTCATCCACCCTAGAACTTGTTTTCACAGATGCACCCAGCTATAAAAGGGAAGGTGCACCCACCTTCCCTTCCCATGCTTAACTGTTCCACACAGACACGCGTCAGTCCGAGTCTCCAGGAGACAAAACAAACTCTCTTCTACAAACCACATCTGGACCAGTCCTCTGAGGGTCTCCCTGCCTCAACCACAGGCCAACTCCTGACCCTTTCCATACCCTCGGTACCCTGCACACATCACTCATATTCCTGTCCAACACCTGCAAATACACCCCAGGAACCAGTCTGGGGCTGATCCTGACTTGGACCCACCACGGGACCTCTTCCCAAATCTGCTCATCCTTCCCGAATCTCAAGGGCAGAGGGCCGAGGCTTCAGGCACCAGTGGTGGTGTGGCTGAGCTGCTGGGGCTGTGGCCTGCCCTAGGGCAGGCTGTGTCTGGAGGGATGCTGCACTGTCCACTGTGTCTAGTGCAAGTCCAGGTTGAGCCCTAGAGAAGCTGCCATCCTCTGGGGCTCCTCTCAGCACTGGGCTACAACACTGGACAATCCCAGGGGCACTCGCTGAGGACCAAGGCCTTCCACTTACCTGGTCCCCTTGTCTCGACACCACGGTGCCTGCAGGCACGTGGAGAAGTGTCACCCGGCCATCCAGCAGGGAGGCGTCCTAGAAAACAGAGCAGGCCTCAGGGAGACACTTCAGTGAAGGCAAAAGGGATGGAACCTGGGCCAGGAGCCACACACAACTGGGGGTCTGAGGCTCTGCTCTGAGAGCTGAGCACTGCCGTCCAGACCTGGACTCGATGGACATCAGAACTCTCGGGGTAGTCCCAGCACAGGGACAGACAAGATGTGTAGAATATAATGGAAAATACAGAAGTGAGCTCAATATTTTTGTCATTTTATGAGGAGACAGGCTGCATTTCAGGGAGAATGGATGCTGGTTTTAATGTGTGGCACTGGCATAGCAAGCAAGAGAACCAAGTGGGACACCTTGTCCATACTCCTTGTAAAAACCCTTTCCTACATGCAATGCAGCCAGGGCAGGTTTAGCTGAGCATCCAGCAGACAACGGGAAGTCTTCCAATGAGCTCCAACCAGAGAAACGCAGGGAGTCCCATAAGAAAACACGGGCTTGTAGGATAATCCCTTCAAAGGTCTGAAAACGTCAGAATGTTTAAATTATAGTTCACAATGAAAGTAGAGCAAAAAGAAATGGAAAACTCATTGGTCATCCTGGGAAGATGAAGAGAAACCATGTCATTGATTCAAACCTCCCCAGTGCTGATGGCTAAGGGGCCTCAGGAAGGCATCAAAGGCTGTGAGCACACCACACACTTACACTGCCTGGCAGGCAGCACAGCAAGGCTGGGGCCAGGGAGGGGCATGGAGGGGAGGAACCTGCCCCGGCCCAGGTCCACCCTGCAGGCTCCAGGGGGCAGCAAAAACTCACAGCAACTTCCCTCTCCAGAAGCCAGCACTGACCTTGGCATCCCTAAAACGAGAAGCCGCAAGGAAAACACCTATGGGGGAGAGGAGAAAAGGAGCCCTAAAGGGGCACCCAGGAGAAACGCATGTCCCTCACAATCATGAACTCAGTGGGGTTGTGAGCAACCTGGGTACCAAAAAGCAGCAGGAGACACTCGGGATTACTGTCAGACTGTTAGGACTGATGATGTCATGTTTAAAAACAGCCATGGCCAGGGGCCGGTGCTGTGGAACAGCAGGTTAAAGCCCTAGCCTGCAGCACCAGCATCCTATCTGGGCAACAGTTCAAGTCCCAGCCACTCCTCTTCTGATCCAGCTCTCTGCTATAGCCTAGGAAAACAGTAGAAGATGGCCCAAGTCCTTGGGCCCCTGTACCCACTTGGGAGACCTGAAGGAGTCTCCTGGCTCCTGGCTTTGGATCAGCTCATCTCTGGCCATTGCAGTCATTTGGAGAGTGAACCAATGGAATGGAAGACCTCTCTCCCTTTCTGGCTCTCTCTCTCTGTTTTTTGTTTGTTTGTTTTGTTTGTTTGTTTTGACAGAGTTAGAGAGAGAAAGAGAGAGACAGAGACAGAGAGAAAGGTCTTCCTTTTCTGTTGGTTCACCCCCCAAATGGCTGCTACGGCCAGCGTGCTGCGGTAGGCTTCCTCCCGGTCTCCCATGCGGGTACAGGGCCAAAGCACTTGGGCCATCCTCCACTGCACTCCTGGGCCATAGCAGAGAGCTGGACTGGAAGAGGAGCAACCGGGACAGAATCCGGTGCCCCAACCGGTACTAGAACCTGGGGTGCCAGTGCCGCAGGTGGAGGATTAGCCAAGTGAGCTGCGGCACTGGCCTCTACCTCTCTTTGTAACTCTTTCAAATAAATAAAATAAATCTTAATACTTTTTTTTCTTTTCTTTTTAATATTTATTTGAAAGTCAGAGTTATACAGAGAGAGGAGAGGCAGAGAGAGAGAGGTCTTCCATTCTGCTGGTTCACTCCCCAACTGGCCACAACGGCCGGAGCTGCACCTATCCGAAGCCAGGAGCCTCCTCCGGGTTCCCCATGCTGGTACAGGGGCCCGAGGATTTGGGCCATTTCTACTGCCTTCCCAGGCCACAGCAGAGAGCTGGATTGGAAGCGGAGCAGCTGGGTGTCGAACTGGCGCCCACATGGGATTCCGGTGCTTCAGGCCGGGGCGTTAACCTCCTGGGCCACAGCAATGGCCCCAATTAAAATAAATCTTTAAAAAAAAAAAAAGCCTTGTCCAAAGCAGGTAACTGGCCTAGCAATTAAGATACCCATGGAACAGCTAGGGGCAGAGCGTTTGACTGCAGATCAAGATACTCACGGTCCCATATCAGAGTGCCTGGCTGGAGTCTTGGCTCCTATGTTCCTATCCTCAGCATCCTGGCTAATGCCCACCCTGGGAAACAGTGATCACTGATGGTTCAAGTGTGTGGGAGACATGGATAAAGTTCCTGGCTCCAGACATTTGGGGAGTGAACCAGTAGATGGGAGAGATCTCTGTCTATCTGCCCTATTTCTGTATCTCAAATAACTTAATTAATTAATTTAATTAAAAAATAGCCTGTTACAGGACTGGCCTGTAGCGCCGGCATCCCATATGGGCACCAGTTCAATTTCTGGCTACTCCATTGCCAATCCAGCTCCCTGCTAATGTGCCTGGGATAGGAATAGAAGATGGCTCAAGTGCTGGGGTCCCTGTACCCACATAGGAGGCCAGAAGCAGCTCCTGGCTCCTGGCCTCAGCCTGGCCCAGCCCTGGCCATTACGACCATTTGGGAAGTGAACCAGCAGACAGAAGATCTGTGTCTCCCTCTCTCTCTGTCACTCTGCCTTTCAAATAAAATAATAATTTAAGGGCCCAGCGCTGTGGCTCACTTAGTTAATCCTCTGCCTGCAGCACCGGCATCCCAGATGGGCACCAGGTTCTAGTCCCGGTTGCTCCTCTTCCAGTCCAGCTCTCTGCTGTGGACCGGGAAGGCAATGGAGGATGGCCCAAGTGCTTGGGCCCCTGTACCCACATGGGAGACCAGGAGGAGGCACCTGGATCCTGGCTTCGGATCAGTGCAGCGCCGGCCATAGTGGCCACTTGGGGGGTGAACCAATGGAAGGAAGGCCTCTCTCTCTCTCTCTCTCTCTCTCTCTCTGTCTATAACTCTACCTTTCAAATAAATAAATCTTTAAAAAAATTTTTTAAAAAAGAAAGAAATTTTTAGAAACACATCAGCCAGCTGCACGTATGGACCCTACAGAGACACTGATTGGTGCAGGGAAGGAGCTGTGAACAGAGTGTGTGAGGCAGCAGTGGTGGCCTTAACACTGCTGTTGTGAGAACAAAAAGAACATGGCCCTGAATAAAAGAGCAACGTGTGAAAGGACACGGTGAAAAGTTTCAGGCAGAAAATAACTGGGAGTGGGGAGGAAGGAGTAGCTGTACAAAGGTGAGCCAGGCAGGGGTCACCACACGGGGCCATCCCTGTCACTTTTATCATGCTTGGAGCGGTCCATAATGAGTAAGAAATCTAAAAATCTAGATGAACTGATGACCAAATATAAGAAAAATAATAAAAATATCAAAATGAAATAGAGAAAATAGCATAATAAAATAACCCAAAAATTTTATTGCTGGATTAAATACAACCTCCAACATTTTAATTCTAATGAAGGAATTCAGAAGCCCATTTTCATGACCTTTGGGTGACCCAGAGAGCCTCAATCCCGGATCCTGGGTAGAGGATCTCAGATGCCGGCTGGGGCATGGATATGGTATCCTGGATTGAAGGCAGTGCTGGGATCTTGGCAAAAGCAGAGACACCAGGGCTAGCATTGTGGTGGAACCAGTTAGACCCTTGCCTGTGATACTGGCATCCTATAAGGGCACCGGTCCAAGTCTTGAGTCTTAGCCATTCTGCTTCCAATCCAGCTCCCTGCTAATGACTTTGGAAAGCAAAGAAAGACGGGAGACCCAGCCTTGGCTGTTGTGGCCATTTGGGCAATGAACCAGCGGATGGGAGATCTCTCTCTGTCTCTCCCTCTTCTAAGTCTTTCAAATAAATAAATAAATCTTTACAAAATTAAATAAATCTTTAAAAAAAAAAAAAAGCAGAGATGGTTTCTGGAGAGGACAGCATCTTCTCGAGCCTGTGACGTCTCAGTCAAGCACGGGGACACTGAACAGTAGTAAACGGCATCAAGATATCAAGGCCCAGCAGGGACAAGACTGCGAGTGAGAGCTGCAGGGACTAAGGCAAGCACGAGACAGAAGCCTCGGAATGAGGCAGACAGGTGTAGAAGCAGAAAGTCTAGAACAGACAAAACAAGCAGACTCAGGAACTCAACACGGAGCAGGCATCCATGCAGAAGTGAAGATGCTACTCCGGATGCCGACATCCCACATCAAAGCCCTGGGTTCCAGGCCCAGCTCCGCTCCCACTCCAGCATCCTGCCAGCATCCACTCTGGGGGGCAGCAGGTGAGGCTCCTGATTTCCACCTGGCCCAGCCCAGCTGCTGTGGGCATTTGGGGGAAAAAACACAAGATGGGAGATTACTCTGTCTCCTGCCTTTCAAGTAAATAAATACACATTTAATAAAAAGAACTCAGTGCATAGGTTTAACATCACATCAGATGCTATAAAATGAGAATTAGTGAATCCAAATGAAAATATCTACATTCAAATATAAGGATTTTTTTTAATGAAAATACAGAAGAAAGGGTGAGAGTTGGAGAAATGAGAACACTCATCTGAGTCTCAGAAGGAGAGAGGAAAAGGCAACGCTTCACAAGAGAATGCTGCCAGTTTTTCAAAAGGGATTCAGCAGTACAGTCTGAGGATGCCTAACAACTGTGCAAGAAAAGTAGAAGGGGGCCTGCACTGTGGCGTACAGGTAAGGCCACCGCCCTGCAGTGTTGGCAGCCTATATGTGCGCCGGTTTGAGTCATGGCTGCTCCATTTCTTTTTTTTTTTTCTTTTTTTTTTTTTTCATCATTGACAAAGTTTATTATCAAGAAATTTTACTAGTAGAGTTTTTAAAAGAATGTTACAGCTTCAGAATACTGAAAAATGACAATCCATGACAGGACATATACAAACTTTTTTTTAAAGGACATTTTTTCAAAAGATTTATTTATTTATTTGAAAGATTCATATAGAAAGAAGAGAGGGAGAGAGAAAAAGGGGTCTTTCATCCACGAGTTCACTCCCCAATTGGCCGAAACAGCGGGAGCTGGACTGATCCAAAGCCAGGAGCCAGGAGCTTCTTCTGGGTCTCCCAAGTGGGTTCAAGGGCCCAAGGACTTGGGCCATCTTCTACTGCTTTCCCAGGCCATAGCAGAGAGCTGGATTGGAAATGGAGCAGGCGGTACTTGAACCAATGCCCATATGAGATGCTGGCACTGCAGATGGCGGCTTTACCTGCTACGCCACAGCGTTGGCCCCTGCTCCACTTTTGATCCAGCGCTCTGCTTATGGCCTGGGAAAGCAGTAGAAGATGACCCAAGTCCTTGGGTCCCTGCACCCATGTGGGAGACCAGGAAAAAGCTCTGGGCTCCTGGCTTCAGATCAGCTCAGCCCTGGCCGTTTGGGGAGTGGCCATTTGGCGAGTGAACCCATAGATGGAAGACCTCTCTCTCTCTCTTTCTCTCTCTATGCCTCTGCCTTTGTAACTCTGCCTTTCAAATAAATAAATAAATAAATCTTTTAAAAAAATAAAAAAGAAGAAGGAATCCATATCCAGCTCCAGGCCCACAGTCAAGACAAGGAAATCCCTTAGAAGCAGCAAGACCAGCAGGCAGCTTCTCAGTGCAGCCCCAGGAGCCAGAGGGAGCTCCACGCCCCCCGCCCCGGCCTGGGAGCCCTGCACAGACCCTTCCAGAGGAAGGCAGCAGCAGGAGCAGGGCTCACCTACAACCACCAGGATCCCTCTGACCATGTGACTGCAGCTGCACACTGCACACAACGCAGACCCTGGTCAGAAAACTCCCAAAACCACACAGCAGCCCGTGCTTTGTGTCGAACATGGGGCAGGCGAGCTGCCTGGTTTTCCTTCCCACCCTCATCCCCCAAAGTGGATCCAAGGGCTAACTCAATCAAGGTGGTGTGCAACGCTGTGCCATGGGTGTGGATGACAGAAACTTCAAGAACCAATTGGGGCCGGTGCTATGGCGCAGCGGGTTACCGCCTTGGCCTAAAGTGCTGGCACCCCATATGGGTGCCGGTTCAAGATCCAGCTGCTCCACTTCCGTGAACCAGAGGATGGAAGACCTCTTTCTCTCTGCCTCTCCTCTCTCTGTGTAACTCTGACTTGCAAATAAATAATTAAAAAAAAAAAAGAACAAATTCTAATTCTCTCTTCTCAGCAGATGGCTGGGAACAGAGGCCCCAGGAGCTGGAGAAGGTGAGAGAACACAGCTGCCTTGTCCAGGAAGCCAAGGTGAAGCTCACAAAGGTTGCAAG
Organism: Sylvilagus floridanus; assembly: GCA_949820135.1. Classification (NCBI taxonomy): domain Eukaryota; kingdom Metazoa; phylum Chordata; class Mammalia; order Lagomorpha; family Leporidae; genus Sylvilagus; species Sylvilagus floridanus. The sequence goes on from OX463243.1 coordinate 98,889,785, forward strand.
AGGGCTGCAGCAGACGAGGCTCTTGACAGGGGACAGGGGTGGTGGGGCAGCAGACGGGGGACGGGGATGGGGTGGTGGGGCAGCAGATGGGGGACGGGGACAGGGGACAGGGGACAGGGGTGGTGGGGCAGCAGACGGGGGACGGGGACGGGGTGGTGGGGCAGCAGATGGGGGACGGGGACAGGGGACAGGGGTGGTGGGGCAGCAGACGGGGGATGGGGATGGGGTGGTGGGGCAGCAGATGGGGGACGGGGACAGGGGACAGGGGTGGTGGGGCAGCAGACGGGGGACGGGGATGGGGTGGTGGGGCAGCAGATGGGGGACGGGGACAGGGGACAGGGGACAGGGGTGGGGCAGCAGACGGGGGACGGGGACGGGGTGGTGGGGCAGCAGATGGGGGACGGGGACAGGGGACAGGGGACAGGGGTGGGGCAGCAGATGGGGGACGGGGACGGGGTGGTAGAGCAGCAGACGAGGCTCTCGACAGGGGACAGGGGACAGGGGTGATGCAGCAGCAGAAGGGGGATGGGGACGGGGTGATGGAGCAGCAGACAGGGGATGGGGACGGGGTGGTGGAGCAGCAGATGGGGAATGGGGACAGGGTGATGGAGCAGCAGACGGGGGATGGGGACGGGGTGGTGGAGCAGCAGATGGGGGATGGGGACAGGGGTGGTGGAGCAGCAGACGGGGGATGGGGACGGGGTGATGGAGCAGCAGACGGGGGATGGGGACGGGGTGGTGGAGCAGCAGACGGGGGATGGGGACGGGGTGGTGGAGCAGCAGACAGGGGATGGGGACAGGGGTGGTGGAGCAGCAGAAGGGGGATGGGGACGGGGTGATGGAGCAGCAGACAGGGGATGGGGACGGGGTGGTGGAGCAGCAGACGGGGGATGGGGGACGGGGTGGTGGAGCAGCAGACGGGGGATGGGGACAGGGGTGGTGGAGCAGCAGACGGGGGATGGGGACGGGGTGATGGAGCAGCAGACGGGGGATGGGGACAGGGGTGGTGGAGCAGCAGACGGGGGATGGGGACAGGGGTGGTGGAGCAGCAGACGGGGGATGGGGACGGGGTGATGGAGCAGCAGACGGGGGATGGGGACAGGGGTGGTGGAGCAGCAGACGGGGGATGGGGACAGGGGTGGTGGAGCAGCAGACGGGGGATGGGGACGGGGTGGTGGAGCAGCAGACAGGGGACGGGGGATGGGGTGGCAGAGCAGCAGGAAACTCAGATTTTCCACAGGGGACCTGGGTCAACCCGGGTCACATGAGGGAAAAAACATATAATTGGATACCATTATACACAAAAATTCATTGTATCTGCATTAACACCCAAGAAAGCAAAATACAAAACTTTTAGGCAACATCGAGAGAATCTTGACATCAGAGCAAGGGAATGTTTCTGAGGCGAGGCACAGGGGGGCACAGAGGGAAAGACAGATGCGCTTCGCTCCTTTGCAATCAGGAACCGCGGCCCTGGGAAGCAAAGCAGGAAGCCCTGGAGCCGCATATCACTGCACACAACAAAGGATCGCAGCCCAGACCCACAGAGAACCCTGAGAACCAGAGGGAAAATACGGTTCCCTCGGGAAAGGGAGAAGGTTCAACCTCAGGCTTCCTCAGAGCAGTCCCCAAAAGGCAAATGAAAGCAAGCGTGACAGGTGCTCTGTACCCAGCACTGTTACCCAAAGCTACCAAGTCCAGAAATCCCGACAGCTGGCAGCGGCACTGGCCAGGAGCCCTCATCAGCTCCCGGCGGTACACTGGTGAAGACACCCCCACAACCTGGCACCCCATGCCCTGGACACGCTGGCCTGGGCTGGACAACGAGCAGAGTGGACCCTTGACAGTGATGATAATGACAACCACAGGCAACTCTCAAGGGCCCTCGCCGGGCGGACAGCGATCACTCAGAATAACAGATGGCACGAGTTGTTCATAAAAACCCAAGAACAGGCAAAAGTCAGCCAGGGCACCTGGGACACACTCGCCGACACAGGGTGGCTGCCTCTGGAGGCAGAGGGCCAGCGCCACAGATGGGGGTGCAGTGAGTTGTTCCAGAGCTGCCTGCTTCTGCGCTACCTTAACGTGGAGGCTTCACGGGTACTCACTGTCTCCACCTTGTGGATGTGAAATATTCACAATTGTGAAAAATGTAAGGGACAAAGAATACGTAAGACACAAGTGACAAAGACCTGCTCAGGAGTGCCCGGGCCATCTGAGGTCTTACTTGGTTTGGCCAACAGGGAACTGGCAGGCACATTTGCTTTGCACCCGCACACTGGAGCAGGGAGGGGGACACCTGGACCCATGTCACACACCAGGAAGGCACCAGGTGAGAGGTTCTTCCAGGAGACCCCTTTGTAGCAGCTGCTCCCTACTGCAGGGAGATGGACAGGAAGGAGCAGAGTCTAAGAGGGACAGCGGGACCCCACCCTCTCAGAGCCATGTACTCACTGTCAGCTTCATCAGGGCGAGCAGGGCCTTCTTGGCGGCTCTGAAGATGGCATCTGTCTCACCGCTGGTGCCAGTCTCATCTGAGAGACCCTCCGAGTAGTGGCAGACAGCAGAGGGGGTCTCTGCCACCATCATACTTTTCTTGAACTTGAGAACAAACATATTGGTGGTCAGAAGGGCTGACTGGGGGAAAACACGTGAGGTGCAACCTGCTGACAGACTGTAAATGCTGGGCAATGCCAGAATGAGTGGGCAGAGGGCAGAGCCCTGGAGGAAGAGGAGTCGTGGAACCCTACCTTGCCAGCCACGGAGTTCCTGGGGCGCTCCTCAGAGTGCAGCAGGACCCTGGCACGGTCACACGCCATTCCCAGGTCTGAGGTGGCCCCGGCCAGAAGCCCTGCCAGCAGAGGGAACACTCAGCCCGCTGCCCACTGACGCACAGACCCTGGGCACGGGCTCCACACCCAGTGCCTGGGATATACAGCCTGGGTCTCTGGAGGGCAAGGCTATGTCCCCAGCAAATCCTTTTATGACCTGCAACCAACTTTTTGGCCCAGCAAATCTGAAAGCCAAGTGTCATAGAATCTGACCTGGACTCTGACAAAGGACCCAAGCTGTCTCTGGGTCACACATGTCCGGATTTGAATTGGGTTCGGGCCACAACCTTATATGCCATGATCTCAAACACTGAAATCCCACAGGATTAAGATATTGCAAATATAAATCTTGAAAGAATAACTTAAAATCTTTTATTTAGAAGATATTTGTTGGGGCTGGCATTGTGGCACAGTGGCTTAAGCCACTGCTTATGATATCAGCATCCCATACAAGTCCCAGCTGTTCCACTTCCGATCCAGCTCCCTGCTAAGGTGGCTAGGAAAGCAGTGGAAGATGGACCAAGTGCCTGGGCCCCTGTACCCACGTGGGAGACCCAGATGGAGCTCCTGGCCTTGACCTGGTCCAGCCCTAACTGTTGCAGCCATTTGGGGAGTAGACCAGCGATGGAAGGTCTCTCTGTCTCTGTTTCTCTCTCTGTTGCTCTGCCTTTCAAATAAATAAACATTAAAAAAAAAACACTTAAAAAAAAAAGCCAAGAAAATCTAAAAAGAAAATTTAACTGAGAAAAGTTATAGCAGGGTCAGACTGGGCGACTGCATGGAGGCAGCCATGAGTGCCAGCGCTTGCCACCGTCAGATGCGCTTGAGGTCTTACATCGTGAAGAGCAGTGGGCAGGGCTGTCCTTGGAAGACTCCTGTGTTCATTGTCTATGCCACACCACTCTTCAAAATTCTTCTATGATTTGATAACACACCGACATGAGCATCCCCTGTACCTTGTCCACAGGTTGTGCTGTGTCACACAGAAGCCATTCCCCACACACACCCAGACAGGCGCCTAGATTCATCAAGGTGTGGTGACTGTACCTGGTGTTTTCAAAAAAACACAAACAAGTAAAATATTTGAGCCAACCTCACTGACTAAACCCAGCCTCGAGCAGGCACAGACAGCTGGCATAAGAACTATATGTAAACTGCAAGTAGTTGGAATGCCTAGGTTTTAAGTTTTTTCATTTATTTATTTAAATTGAGATACAGAGAGACAAAGAACTCCCATGCAAAGTTCACTCCCCAAGTGCCCAAACAGCTAGGGCTTGGCCAGGCTGAAGCCAGCAGCCAGGAACTCAGTCCAGGTCGCACCTGTGGTAGGCAGAAGCCAATTACTAAACCATCCCCTGCTGCTTCTCAGGTGCATATAAGCAGAAAGAAGAGCCAGGACTTAAACCCAGGTAGCATCTTAACCACTAAGCCAAAATCTATTTTGTACCCCAATATCTATTCTAATAATAAAATCTAATCATATACCCAGTGATTAAAAATACATGTATAAATTATATATTTAATATTTTAATTTATTAAATCTTAAAATTTAAATTGATTTAATATTTCAACAGGATGCTGTTACATAGTTTACAAAATTTAAAATGTTCAGTCTCTGATTTTTCCCAAAAATATGCCCTTTTTTAAAAAAAGATTTATTTATTTATTTATTTATTTATTTATTTATTTATTTGAAAGGCAGAGGCAGAGAGAGAGAGAGGGAGAGGGAGAACATGGGCAAAAAATACTTTCAAGGGGCCGGTGTTGTGTTACACTGGGTTAAGCTACCACCTACAATGCCGGCATCCCATATAGGCACCAGTTACTGTCCTGGCTGCTCCATTTCCAATCCAGCTTCCTGCTTATGTACCTGGGAAAAGCAGCAGAAGATGACTCAAGTGCTTGGGCCCCTGCTGCCCATGTGGGAGACCTGGATGAAGCTCCTGGCTCCTGACTTTGGCCTGACCCAGCCCCAGCCGTTGCAGCCATCTGGGGAGTGAACCAGCAAATGGAAGACCTCTCTCTATGTGTCTCTTCTCTCTCTCTGTAACACTTTCAAATAAATAAATCTTTAAAAGAGAGACAGACAGACAGATAGATCAGAGGAGGATCTGAGACAAAAGGGATGCCTGATGGAGGGCATGGGGTTTCTTCACTGGGTGATGAAATGTTCTGGACTCAGATGGCAGTGAGCAACGCACAATTCTGCAGATGTGTTGGAATGAGGCTATTTTATTTATTTATTTAATTTTTAAAGATTTATTTATTTGAAAGGCACAGTTACAGAGAAAGAGAGAGCGAACGAGAGACAAAGAGAGAGAGCCAGGTCTTACATCTGCTGATTCACTCCCCAAATGGCCACAAGGACCAGGGTTGGACCAGGACAAAGCCAGCAGCCAGGAGCTTCTTCCAGGTCTCCCATGGGGTGCAGGGGCCCAAGCACTTGGGCAATCCTCTGCTGCTTTCCCAGGCACATTAGCAGGGAGTTGGATGGAAGTGGAGCAGCCAAGGCAGGAACTGGTGCCCATATGGGATGCTGGTGCCACAGGCAACAGCTTTACCCCCTTTGCCACATTGCTGGCCTTGGAATGGGGGCTTCGTAGGAGGGTGAAAATTAAGGTATGCAGATTTTATCTCAGGAAAGCAGCTAACTTGGGACTAGCATGGTGCAGTGGGTTCAACCACTTCTTGAGTCACCAGCATCCCATACTGATTCCCCGCTGCTCCACCTTCAAGCCAGCTCCCTGATACTGCACCTGGAAAGCAGATGATGGCCCTAGGAGACTAGTCTTGCTCTCCCTCTCTATCTATCACTCTGTCTATTGTATAAATAAATAAATATGTAAAAATAAAGAAAGCGGGCCGGCGCCGTGGCTCAACAGGCTAATCCTCCGCCTTGCGGCGCCGGCACACTGGGTTCTAGTCCCGGTCGGGGCGCCGGATTCTGTCCCGGTTGCCCCTCTTCCAGGCCAGCTCTCTGCTGTGGCCCGGGAGTGCAGTGGAGGATGGCCCAGGTGCTTGGGCCCTGCACCCCATGGGGAGACCAGGAAAAGCACCTGGCTCCTGGCTCCTGCCATCGGACAAGCGCGGTGCGCCGGCCGCAGCGCGCCAGCCGCGGCGGCCATTGGAGGGTGAACCAACGGCAAAGGAAGACCTTTCTCTCTGTCTCTCTCTCTCACTGTCCACTCTGCCTGTAAAAAATAAAAAAAAAAAAATAAAGAAAGAAAGAAAGAAAGCGAACAAGCACTTACTTAAAAAAATTCATGTAGCTTCAGAAACCTGACACCTAAAAAAAGCACCAAAAATGATGAAATGAAAGACTGTTGTGTAGTGGTGCTGGGTGAATTATCTCCATATAGAACAAGAAAAAATGACCTTCTTCCCTCACAAATACACTTCCTACTATTGGACTTTAGTAGTGAACTTTGAGTGAGTGAATGATCTTAAAGTAGGAGATAAAACTGGGGCCAGTGCTGTGGCACAGCAGGTTAAGCTGCTGCCTGTGATGCCAGCATCCCACATGCGTGATGGTTCAAGTCCCGGCTGCTCCACTTCTGATCCAGCTCCCTGATAATGCAACTGGGAAAGCAGCAGATAGAGTACCAGGCTTCTGGCTTCAGCCTGACCCAGGGCTGGCTCAGCCCCCGCTGCTGCAGTCACCTGGGGAGTGAACTAACAAATGGAAGATCTCTTTCTCTCTCTCTCTCTCTGCAACTCTGACTTTCAAAAAAAAAAAATAAATAAATCTTTAAAAAAATTAAAAAGGGCCAGCGCCATGGCTCAACAGGCTAATCCTCCACCTTGCGGCGCCGGCACACCGGGTTCTAGTCCCGGTCGGGGCACCGGATTCTGTCCCGGTTGCCCCTCTTCCAGGCCAGCCCTCTGCTGTGGCCCAGGAGTGCAGTGGAGGATGGCCCAAGTGCTTGGGCCCTGCACCCCATGGGAGACCAGGAAAAAGCACCTAGCACCTGGCTCCTGCCATCGGAGGAGCACGGTGCGCCGGCCGCAGCGCGCCGACCGCGGCAGCCATTGGAGGGTGAACCAACGGCAACGGAAGACCTTTCTCTCTGTCTCTCTCTCTCACTGTCCACTCTGCCTGTCAAAAAAAAAAATTAAAAAGGAGGCTAAAACTAAGAGCAACAGAAAAGTTTAGAGTAATACAGGAACGAGGAGAGAATAAGTAAGACCCAGACCACAGAGGCAGCAGAGGCGTCTGCAGCAGCTGATACTGACCAGGGATCTGGGAGCATCTGCAGGGGCTGAGAAGAGCCAGGAGCCATGCAGGACAAAGAGTAAAGTGAGAGGAACCCTGCTGCCCAGGCCCAGCAGCCCAGCGTGGGTAGCACACAGACACACAGAGTGCTTGCCACAAGCAGAGGAATGGCAAAGGCCCCTTGGGAAGGTGTATGTCAGCCACAGTGAGGAAGAAGCCGACCAAAGTCATGGGGGAAGCAAGGAGCAGAGAATAAGGGTGAGCAGCAGGGAGGACAGGAGGGGCCACGCGGGTACCCTGGTTGCAAAGTGGGCAATGACTGAGGGGACAGGCTAAGCCTGTCACTGTGAGATGGGACCTGACCTAGGGAGGGGCCAGTGGTGGAGAGAGGGAGAGGAGGGGGAGGTGCTAAGACACAGGCCCAGGGCAGGGGGTGGGGGGATGCAGGGGAGACAGAAACCTGTAGATACAGGCCAGGCAGCATGGCTGTCTTGCCCTGGGTGAAATGCCGTGGTATGGAGAGGAACCCTCAGGGCATTTAGGGCAGCAAAATACGTGCCCTTACCAAGGCATCAACTCAGAGCAGAAGACAGGCAGAGGCCCTACAGGGCCCACGGGCTGCTTCCCTCTATAATGGGACCATCCTCAGGGTACCCACCCCTAAGGCTGTTGCAGAAGATGACACTGGGTGCCAGGGCAGCTCAACCCATTCCACACATGTACGGCCTATCAGCAATACTGCTGGACAGCAACAAGAGTAATTACCTTGTGGGGCCAAAGGGTCACGGTCACCTGCCTGGGACTTCCCGAGCTCCTCTGAGATCTCTTCATGGACAGAAGGTAGAGGGAAGGAGTGGCTCCTCTTCAGCAGAGGCCCATATGCTGCCAGACGGCTGCCTCCATGATCTACTAGGGGGAGAGAGTTGTGAGCCAACCTCAGTCCCCCACACTATGTCCAGCTCCAACTCACAGAGCGGGCAGCTCAAGGAGCAGGGTCCCTCCAGCAGAACACAGTCTGCAAGTCTCCAGACCCAGAGACAGCCTTCAAAAGTTCCCTATGCACCTGCAAACAGTCCCTGACACAGCCATGCAGGCTACCTCAAAAGCTGCACCTGCCTGGCCTGCATTTTCCACCTGCCAGGTGAGTGATGAGCCAATGCTGGCCTAAGACTTGTCCTACTCTGCTTCCCTACCAGCCTGTGTCCCTCCTTGAGACCCCTCCCTCCAAGGCCTCCCTGAGATGACTGCCCCAACACCATGAGGCAAACTCTTATTCCAGGTCAAAGCTGACACTGTCCCTTTCTCAGTGGCGTTGAGCTCACCAGGGACAGAAAACACAAGGCTTCAGTGCTCCACCTGCCCCTCAGGTGAGACGAGTCTAAACTAGGCTTCCAGAGAGGGCCTTGCCTTGCCCAGCATACAGGACAGACACTGTCCTCACCAGGACTCTCTGCTTGTCCAGAGCCCATTAACCTTCCCCAGCCTGGCCTCAGCTACGACCAGTCTGGCCAGCTGCTCTGTGTCCATCAGGACAGGCTCCTAGGCCCCATCACTCAACAGTGACCAGAAATGCAGGTCAGAGGTAGAAATGGTGAAATGATATATACTCCAGAGTACACTCTGGGAAAACTAGCTCAGCCAGAGAGCAGTGTTCAAGGTCACTGGAGTCCAGAGCTTCAGCGCTTCCTCCAAGGATGGCCTAGGGGTGCTGGGCTCTTGAGGCCCCTTGGATATAGGGTTCTGAGCACAGGTCAGTCTAGCCGGGTGCCTATCTGCTTGTACTGCATCCACTTAGAACACTTTATGCTACAAATGCATACAAGGGCATATGTTCTCTGTGGCCACATAGGTCACTAGAGATAATCCAGGTACTGTAGGCGTCACTAGCCAGAACTTCTTGAGAGCTCAGAGCACTAGGGTCAATGCACAAGGCTAAGAAGCTTCTCCTTATGTAGGAATTCCCCTGTGTCAAGCCCTGTGAGCAGCCTGAGGCAAACAGCTGCAGAGTGGAGGGCACAGCACCTGCAAGGTGACCAGGATGCCAGGGAGGTGATGTGGGGGTGCACGATGAGACAACCTGAGCACGTGTGAGATGACCTGGGTATGTGAAGTGACCTGGTACATGTAAGGAGACATGGGTATGTATGTGAGGTGACCTGAGTATGTATGTGAAGTGTTCTGGGGCACATGTGAGATGACCTGGGTGTATGTGAGGAGACCTGGGTGTGTATGTGAGGTGACATAGGTGTGTATGTGAGGTGATCTAGGTGTTTATGTGAGGTGACCTAGTTGTATATGTGAGGTGACCTGGGTATGTATGTGAGGTGACATAGGTGTGTATGTGAGGTGATCTAGGTGTTTATGTGAGGTGACTGGGTGTGTATGTGAGGTGACCTGGGTATATGTGAGGTGACCTAGTTGTGTATGTGAGGAGACCTGGGTATGTATGTGAGGTGACATAGGTGTGTATGTGAGGTGATCTAGGTGTTTATGTGAGGTGACTGGGTGTGTATGTGAGGTGACCTGGGTGTATGTGAGGTGACCTAGTTGTGTATGTGAGGTGACCTGGGTATGTATGTGAGGAGACCTTGGAGTATGTGAGGTGACTGGGTATATGCAAGAAGACCTACGTATATATGTGAGGTGACCTTAGGTGTGTGTGTGAGGTGACCTGGGTCTGTATGTGAGGCGACCTGGGTGTATGTGAGGTGACCTAGGTGTGCATGTGAGGTGACCTGGGTGTAATTGTGAGGTTACTGGGTATATATGTGAGGTGACCTAGGTGTGCATGTGAGGTGACCTAGGTGTGTATGTGAGGTGATCTAGGTGTGTATGTGAAGTGACTGGGTATGTATGTGAGGTGACCTGGATATGAATGTGAGGTGACCTGGGTGTATGTGAGGAGAACTAGGTGTGCATGTGAGATGATCTAGGTGTGTAAGTGAGGAGACCTGGGTATGTATGTGAGGTGACTGGGTGTTTATGTGAGGTGACCCGAATGCATGTGAGGAGACCTTGGTGTGTATGTGAGGACCTAAGTATGTATGTGAGGTGTCTAGGTGAATGTGAGGTGACCTGGGTATGTATATGAGGTGACCTGGGTATATGTGAGGTGACCTAGGTGTGTATGTGAGGAGACATAGCTGTGTGAGGTGACTTAGGTGTGCACTTGAGGTGACCAGGGCATGTGAGGAGACCTAAGTGTATATGAGTTGACCTGGGTATGTATGTAAGGAGACCTGGGTATATGTGAGGAGACCTAGGTGTATGTGAGGTGACCTGTGTATGTATGAGGTAACCTAGGTGTGTATGTGAGGTGAGCTAGGTGTGTATGTGAGGTGAGCTGGGTATAATTGTGAGGTAACTGGATATGTTTGTGAGGTGACCTGGGTGTATGTGAGGAGAACTAGGTGTGCATGTGAGGTGATCTAGGTATGTATGAGAGGTGACTTGGTATGTATATGAGGTGACTGGGTATGTATGTGAAGTGACCTGGGTGTGTATGTGAGGTGATCTAGGTGTGCATGTGAGATGACGAGGGCATGGGATGAGACCTAGGTGTATATGTGAGGTGACCTGGGAGTGTATGTGAGGTGACCTAGGTGTGTATGTGAGGTGACTTAGGTGTGTATGTGAGGTGTTCTAGGTGTGTATGTGAGGTGACTGGATGTATGCAGGGAGACCTAGGTGTGTATGTGAGGTGACCTAGGTTTGTAAGTGAGGAGACCTGGGTATGTATGTGAGGTGACTGGGTGTGTATGTGAGGTGACCTGGGTATGTATGTGAGGAGACTTGGGTGTATGTGAGGTGACCTAGGTGTGTATGTGATGTGACTGGGTATGTATGTGAGGTGACTAGGTGTGTATGTGAGGTAGCCTAGGTGTGTATGTGAGCCTGGGTGTATGCACGAAGACCTAGGTGTGTATGTGAGGTGACCTAGGTGTGTATGAGGTGACCTGGGTATGTATGTGAGGAGACCTGGGTGTATGTGAGGTGACTGGGTGTGTATGTGAGGTGAGCTAGGTATGTATGTGATGTGAGCTGGGTGCATGTGAGTTGACCTGGGTGTGTACGTGAGGTGACCTGAGTATGATGTGAGGTGACCTGGGGGGTTCATGAGTCCACATGCAGCAGTGGATGAGAAAGGCCCTAGCTCTGGCTTCAAGATCACCCTCCTCGGGTCTAGGTCTTACCTGAGTCACAGGACTCTCGCTCATCCAGGGCATGGAACATCTGCCTCTTGGCTTTCCCGGCAGACACGAGAGGTATGGCCTGGCTCTCCTAGGATGCGAAAACAATATCAGTTCTTTGCCAGGACCTTCCCCGGTTCCCTCCACAAAGGTTCACCATTCTGAAGTGCAAAGTCCTCAAAGAAAACTTCAAGGTAGCTTTCAGGGAATGAGAATAGACCAATAGTCAATTAGGAAATCTGGTTAGGTGAGAAAGGTCTGGCCATGTTGAGGCATCACCATAGGCTCTGTCTGAAGCACTCTACCATTGATAAAAACAAACTATCCATCGAGATGAAGACTGTCTTTCAGCACCTGACGATGACAAACCCTAAGAAAGTGTCCAAACAGGGGGACTGCCCAAGCAAGGCGAGAACACTGGCAACCAGCATGGTACCACAAGGGGCCATGGTCTCAGAGGAGGATCCAGCCCTAATTCATCAATTGCCACTTGCCTCAAGGCAAAGAAATAAACACCGACCACCTGTCACTCCCAAAGTACAAAGTCCTCATGGCCAACAACCAGGACAGCCAGAGCTGTGGCAGGTGCTGCTCTGCCCATCCTACCCAGCCCCAGCAGTGGGGTGCCCTATACCCACAGTCGCATACAAAGGCAGGGCTCCCAAGGTGGTGCCACACTCACAGGATTGAAGAGCTCGGTGGTCAGGCCCAGATGGTTGTGCAGAGCCAGGAGGGTCACTCTCTGCAGCCGCACCATAATGATCTGTAAGACGTCTGGCAGTGAGCCACCCACGGGCTGTACAGCGGCCCCCTATGCCATACTGGGAGCCAGGCCCCACTCCCCAGACAAACCAAGCTCTCTTGGAGGATTCTCCCAGGGTGGAAAAACATCTTAGTCTCCACAACTCACTGTGGCAACAAAAGATGTGAATGTCCGGTGAATAGGATGCAGTACAAATGGGAATTCTGCATTATTTTTGCAAGTTTTCTGTAAAGTTAAAATTAGAAGTCTACTAAAAATGTGAAAAATCTCTTGTGGGCAAGTGGGAGATCTGAATATCCCTTGGGGTTATCAGTATTTGTTCTTACTGTAAAATACTCATTTCAAAGGCAAGCATGTAGCATAGCAGGGACGCCTGCATCCCATACTAGAGAGCCTGGTTCAAGTCATAGCTAGTCCGTGTTTCCAATCCAGCTTCCTGCTACTGTGTCCAGGAAGGCAGTAGAAGGTGGTCCAAATATCTGGGCCCCTGACACCCATGTGGGAAACCAGAATGGAGTTCCCAGCTGTTGGCTTTGGCCTGGCCTAGGCCTGGCTGTTGTGAAAATTTGGGGAGTGAACCAGTGGTACTCTTGTTCTTGCTCTCTCTCTCTCTCTTCCACTTGCCTTTTTCATAAATAAATAAAATCTTTAAAAATAAATAAAATACATATTACAAATTTATTTTAAAAACAGCCTTGGGGGTGCCGGAGCCATGGCTCAATAGGCTAATCCTCCGCCTAGCGGCACCGGCACACCAGGTGCTAGTCCCAGTCGGAGCGCTGGATTCTGTCCAGTTGCCCCTCTTCTAGGCCAGCTCTCTGCTGTGGACAGGGAGTGCAGTGGAGGATGGCCCAAGTGCTTGGGCCCAGCACTCCATGGGAGACCAGGAGAAGCACCTGGCTCCTGCCATCGGATCAGCGCGGTGTGCTGGCCACAGCGCGCCGGCCGTGACGGTCATTGGAGGGTGAACCAACGGCAAAAGGAAGACCTTTCTCTCTGTCTCTCTCTCTCTCTCTCTCTCTCTCTCACTGTCCACTCTGCCTGTTAAAAAAAAAAAAAAAAACACACACAGCCTTCGGGGACCGGCGCTGTGGCATAGCTGGTTAAGCTGCCGCCTGCACTGCTGGCATCCTATATAGGCTCCGGTTCAAGTTCTGGCTGCTCCACTTCTGGTCCAGCTCTCTGCTATGGCCTGGGAAAGCAGTAGAAGATGGCCCAAGTCCTTGGGCCCCTGCACCTGCATGGGAGACCCAGAAGAAGTTCCTGGCTCCTGGCTTTGGATCAGCGCAGCTCTGGCCATTGCAGCCAAATGGAGAGTGAACCCAGCGGATGGAAGACACCTCTTTCTCTCTGCCTCTCCTTCTCTCTCTGTGTAACTCTTTTTAAAAAAAAAGATTTTATTTATTTATTTGAGAGGTAGAGTAGACATGCGGGTGCAGGGGCCCAAGCACCTGGGCCATCCACTGCTTTCCTAGGCCATAGCAAAGAGCTGGATTGGAAGAGGAGCAGCCGGGACTAGAACTGGCGCCCACATGGGATGCTGGCACTGCAGGCGGAGGATTAACCTATTATACCAGGGGGCTGGCCCCTAAATAAATAAACCTTAAAAAAAATCCAGCCTTGGAGCCAACAGATGAAAGATCTTTCTCTCTCCTACCCCTTTTTGTTACCCTGCCTCTCAAATAAGTAAATAGGTCTTTACAAATAACTAAATTTAAAAAACAGTCTTATAGGGGCCAGCACTGTGGCACAACAGGGTAAGCCACCACTTGTAATACTGGCATCCCACACTAGAGTGCTGGTCATGTCTGGATACTCTGTACTTCCAATTCAGCTTCCTGCTAATAAGCCTGGGAGGCAGGGATGGTAGCCCAAGTGCATGGGGCCCTGTGATTCACATGGGAGACCAGGATGGGGTTTTGGGCTCCTGGCTTCAGTCTGTCCCCAATCTGGCTGTTGCCAAACGAGCAATTGGAAGATTTCTCTGTCTCTCTCTCTCTCTGTCTCTCTCCCTTTCAAATAAATATATCTCTTAAAAAAATAAATAAAGTCTCAATTCATCCTATAGGCATCCAGAACCCCACATCAATAACAGTCAATTCACTGTTCTTCCAGATTCCTCTCCAGGGCACTAAAACTCAGAACTGACAACCCCAACAGACCCCAGGTCCTGGACCCAGGATGGCCCACAGCAGCCAGAAAAGTCGAGTGAAACAATGACCTACCTGCACCACCCTCACCAGGGTTTCTGGATATTTCTCAAAAATGCCTTGAAAAGCCACAGCTGGAAGCCGGAGGACGGTGGAAGGGGCAGCCGCACGGACAGAGACGGTTTTATATGGTACAGTGTGGCCCTGTAACAACAGATCCATCAGACTCACTCCCTGACCTTCCCAACACACACACACACACACACACAGAGCTCTGGGAATCACTGAGCCCCTCAGAAGTCCATGGGGAGGCCCTGGCCTCGTCCCCACCCACATGTTCTGTGCTCCCTCCCAGGCCAGGCCAGCAAATAGCACTGCTGTTGGTGAAAACTGTACACAAAGCTTTATTGTCCCAGAGATGCACAGCCAAGGGCTGGCCAACGAAACATGGCGGGCAGCCCAGACTTGGCCCCATCAGACCTGCACACTTACCTGTTCCTACCTGTCACTGAGAATCACAGACCCCGCTCCCAGTATCCCACCTGCCCCCTCTGTCACAAGGGCATGCAACACAACCACCCATGAGGGCTTCCCAGAAGACCACTGAGTCAGGAACTGCCACCGTCCAGTAGCCACCACCACAGTCAAGTCATTCATGTGACAGTGACCAGGAACTGACCAGAGCCGTGGCCAACAGCATGTATGGGGCACCAGCTGAGGGACCAGCTCAGCAAGTGGACTTTGTGGACTGGGCTTCCCAGAGCTATGGGCAAAATCACCAAAGTCCCTACTAAATGGCTTTTGGTTTCTATCTTCTGGAGATTGGCAGGCACTTGAGAGAAGACTACTCTTTTTTTTTTTTTTTTAAGATTTTATTTATTCAGAGGCAGAGTTACAGAGAGGGAGACAGAGAAAAGTCTTCCATCCACTGGTTCAAATGGCTGCAACAGCCAGAGCTGGGCCATTCCAAATCCAGGAGCTTCTTCCAGGTCTCCCACACAGGTGCAGGGGCCCAGGCACTTGGGCAATTTTCCATTGCTTTCCTAGGCACATTAGCAGACAGCTGGATTGAAAGAGGAGCAGCTGGGACACGAACCAGATGCCAGTGCTACAGGCAGAGGCTTAACTACTGTGCCACAGTGCCAGCCCTGAAAACTATTCTTTTAAACTGAGCCATTACTCACCTGCAGTAACATTTGCCCTTTATGGTGCACACCTTAGAGTTCTGGCTGCCACCACACAAACAGAACCTCACCGCCTGCAGATGTGCCCTTGTGGTCTCTTCCTGTCTCCTTTCCTTCTGCTGCTAGCTCCCCACAGCACTCACCTGCCTCCTGTCCCCACGGTTTTGTCTCTGTCAAAATGTCACACAAGCAGAATCAGATGCTCTTGAGAGTCACCCATGTAGCTGGGTGCTTTGCATTCCTGAGTGCTTGCCTGTTCAGAGACACATCTGTTTACTTCTACATTTGCCAGTGAAGGACACATGGGTATATTCCAGTTTTGAGCAATTATAAAGTTGCTATAAACACACATAGAAAAGTCTTGTTGAATACAGCTCTCCTTTCTCTTGCTAAATACCCACAGTGAGTCTCCGAGGCCACGGCATAGGTGTACTCTTAACTCCACCAAAAGCTACCAACCACTCCACAGTTCTCGCCAGCACCTGGTACATAATACATTTGTCTGGTCTATGTCTCAATAAGTGCCTGAGTGACAGAAGCATCTCTGCTACTCACGGTGGGCCCCTCAGACTACATTTGAGTTTATGCTAACATGACTTGTGGCAGCAAGGCCCAAGACAGTTTCCAGGAAGGGCAGGCCGTGTTCAGAGCCAGGGGACATAGGCTGAACCTCTCACCCTTGGGAAATAATCACCCTGTCAGGGCTATCAGTCATTTATATACACGTCCCTGAGCTCTGTCCAGGACGTCTCACACCAGAGGCACTCCTAGACTCACCTGGGGCCTCTTCTGGTTGGTTCTGGTTTTTATCCTTGATTGTATACATGTGCTTCCCTGAGGTCTGAGTTGTTCAGAGAATTACTGGATCTGAGGTGGCCATGGGAGCCCCTGAACTTGGAGCCCATGGATCACAAGTGAGGTGGCCGGGAAGGCCCCAGCTCTCAGCTGAGGGGAGGGCAGACTGTGTGGGGACTGCGCCCCTGACCTAGAAGACGCAGCCCCAGTGGTGCCATGGTGCCCCTTGCAGCTATTCCAGCAGCTGCAGTGGCATGTCCACTTCCTGAGGGCATCTTTCCATGTGACTGTCTGTCTGCCACCCACACTTTCTAAACCATGGTGTCCTGGAAGTGGTTTGTCTGGTTTTTGGCAGATTTTGTTTCTCACAAGGTTCTGAGAGCCTTCTTGGCAAACCCGTTGTCAGACACAGGTCTTGCAAATGTCGTCCTCCAGCCCATGTCTTCACTTTATGTTCTTTTTACTGCCTTGCACAGAGCACAAGCTTTCAGTCTCGGTGATTTACTATTTTTTTCTTTCATGGATTATGCATTTTTGTGCCATATCTAAGAAATCTTTGCATTGTACAAGATGACATAATCTATTCAGAATGTTCTTTTGAAAGTTGTATACCTGCAGGTTTTACATTTCGGTCTCAGAGCTACTGAGTTACACAGAGGTGTCCACCTGTGCAGCAATGAACTGAGGAGCCTGCCATCCCCAGCACTCTGCCCCTGTCCTTCTGCAGGTCTGGCTTCCTCCCTCTGTCCTATGGGCCTGCACATCCACCATGTTCCCTGCACACACCACTGTCTTGGGGATTGTGGCTTCACAAGAAATCTTGAAATAAGATGACATGGATCCTTCAAATTCATTTCCAAATTACTTCGGTTATTATAGTTTCCTTTCCTCTCCATATAAATTTATAATCAGTTTGTCTTTTTTACAAAATAGTCTGCTTGGACTTTAGCTGGAATTGACTGACCTGGGAAAACTGGACTTCCTAAAAATGTGTGGTCTTCCAAATCAGGTAAGCAGTGACTTCTCCACTTAATTTAGGCCCTCTTTAACTTCCTTCAGAAGTAATACAAATTTTCAGCATACAGATCCTGGGCATATTTTGTCAAATAAACTTTCCTTAAGTATTTCATGGTTTTTGGTGCTATTTTTTTTTTAAATTTCAAATTACTCATTGCTAATACACAGAAATACAAGAGCTTTAAATTAAAAAAATTATTTATGTATTTATATTTAAAGGCACAGAGGCCGGCGGCGCAGCTCAATAGGCTAATCCTCCACCTTGCGGCACTAGCACACTGGGTTCTAGTCAGCTCTCTGCTATGGCCTGGGAGTGCAGTGGAGGATGGCCCAAGTCCTTGGGCCCTGCACCCCATGGGAGACCAGGATAAGCACCTGGCTCCTGCCTTTGGATCAGCACGATGTGCCAGCCGCAGCACGCCAGCTGCGGTGGCCATTAGAGGGTGAACCAACAGCAAAAAGGAAGACCTTTCTCTCTGTCTCTCTCTCTCTCACTGTCCACTCTGCCTGTCAAAAAAAAAAAAAATTAAAGGCATAGAGACAGGGAGAGATCTCTCCTCTGTTCTTTCATTCCCCAAATGGCCATAACAGCCAGGGCTGGGCCAGGCCAAAGCTAGGAGCCAGGAATTCCATCTAGGACTCCCACATGGTTGTCAGGAACTCAAGTATTTGAGCCATCACCTCCCACCTCCCACCTCCCAGGATGCATTAGCAGATAGACAGCTAGATTGGAAGCTGGGACTCAAATCAGCACTCCCATAAGGGATGTAGGTGTCCTAACCACTGCATCTCCAAGAGGGGTCTTAACCACAGAGCCACACTCCTACCCTGACCACTGGCTTCTGCATATTGATAAACTCACTCGTTACTTCTACTAGCTTTCTTGTAGATTCCATAGAATTTTCTCCCTGGATAATCATATGTTTGTGAAAGGAGATGGCCTCTCCCCTCACTGCCCTGAGGAGGACCCCAAGGCTGACCGGGAGGGGTGACAGCCAATCTGGCTCATGCGCCTCTTCAGGGAGCAGCACCAGTGTTTAGGAAGATGTTCTTTTCTGGTTTAGGAACTTTCTTTTTCTCCTCTTGGGTTAGGAAATTCTCTCTTTGCCAAGAGTTTTACCATGAGTGTATACCAAATTTAGTCAAATGATTTTTCTGCATTTATTGAGAAAATCAGACATATGGTTTTTCTTCTTTAACCCACTGATATGGTGAACTACATTCACTGATTTTCAACTATGAAAACAGCTTCATATCCCTGGAATAAACCCCACTTGATCACAATATATTATGTATTTCTATCAGTGCTGGCTATATACGTTTAATATTTTGTTAGAAGATTTTTATGTCTCTGCTCGTGAGAGACTAGTCTGCAATTCTCTTTTCCTATGTCTTTCTCTGATCTGGTATCAGGACAACGCTGGCCTCAAAAACAGAACTGGGCAGTATACTCCCCCTCCACTCCCCTGGAAGAGCTGTGTAAAATCAGCATCATTTCTTCCTTAAGCATTGTACTTGCCAGGTAGAGTCTCGTGAGGCCAGTTATACCTGAAGTTTTTCTAGTCTGAAGGTTTTTTAGCTACAGACTTGATTCCTTCAATAGACACAGGGCTGTCTGGATAACCTGTATCTTCTACAAGCAGGTTTGGATGTTTGTGTCTTCCAAGGAACTTGCTGATTTCATCTAAACTTGATTCCATGGCATGAAGTTGTTTATAACATTCCCTCCTGGACTGAAATCCTAGCCGGCTCAGGGCTCACTGTGCCATGCTTCCTGAGGCCAGGGGAGGGGGGTGTCCCCTTACCCAGGGATCTCATGGCCTCTGTGTAGACAGCCCTCTTCTCAGGTACCCATTGGCTGTACCCCAACTCAGATGCAGCCTCACTCTGCTTCCCAGGCCTCAACTACAGGACCCATGTGGCCAGTGCATCTATCTCCCCATTGTCAGTGAGTTTGGCAGCTGGAAGGGGCAAAGGGGAACCCAGGGGAGGCTGGGAGAGGCATCCACACAGACCAACCAGATGCAATTTCTCATCTCACACACATGGCTGGCGGCAGGGAAAAGGACAAAGAACTGAGCAGGTAATGCTAAAAATGCATTTTATTTTCAAGTCTGCTTTTTATTTAGCCATAAAAATAATGCCCTCAACCACACCAAAAGCAGGGAACTGTGAAAAGCACAGGAAGAGGCTGTGTACTGGTGTGAAGCCCAGGTGCACATAACTGCCCTAATGGGCAGGGGAAACCCAGGAGCGCACATTTGCAGATCCTGAGCAGTGTCATGGGTGATACCTGAATAATACCTGTCCACAAAGAGGGCTCTCACACTAGGAATCTTGCAAAAACCAAGAAAGGAGAAAAAGAATTCTCTCTAGTATGATGTCTTTATGAGACCTGGAGTCAACCAAAATTATAACACATATTGTACAAAAAAATTCAGAAATAGTCATCTGAGGAAGGAGGGGTGGAATCAGAGCTCGCACAGGAAATGGTGCCAAGAGTCTATAGTTAACCTGTGCTTTAGTTAGCCTTGGTCACAGCTACAAAATGCAGGCTGTAGCTAATGTGTTGCATGTAGCTAGCATGCTTTTGTGTATACCTTAAATATTTCATAACACTGTGAAGATTTTAAAAATAAAGCCTACTTGCGAGTAAGAAGGGTAGATTGAAGGGAAATGTCTGTCTTCGCTCTCTTATGTAACCCACACACACTTGTCACTGCTCTCTTAAAGACACAAACCTCCAAGGATAAGGACAACAGTGGTCTGCGAATGGCAACATCACTTAGAAGCCACTGAAATCAAGCGACAGCCGTGGCCTGTGGAGCTCATTAATGAAGCTGACACGCAGGCCTTAGCAACTGAGAACACCATGGAGAAAATGGGTCCTCACTGCCAAGCCTGCAGGAGGAGCAGGAAGTGGAGCCAGCACCACGAGGGGCTCACATATCGCGAGGCCGAGAGGAGCCCACCCTGGGTCTCCTTCCCAGGACAGCAGGGGCCTTTCTACAGGTACCCAGTGTCCTCCCGGGAGGGGTGAGGCAGACAGAGCTGAGGGCTGCAACAGTGTGGCTAAGGGCAGAGGGCATGGTCCACTGGGGGCAAGCCACCTTCAGAATTCTCCCAACCTTGCGCAGACCCTGACCCCAAAGGAAGGAAGGAGCTGGTTTCTGTGGGATCCTCTTGTAGGGAGCCCCAGATGAAGCCTTGACCACACATTGGGCTGACATCCATGGTCCAAATGTCTTGAGATTTTTTTTTTTTTCATAACTAACCCATACAACTACTTCCAAGACAAAGCAGAGAACACTTCCAGCCTTCCTGATTCAGCAGCCAACCTGACCCTGAGCAGGCAGCTGCTCACAGCACACAGCTGGCAAAGCAGCCCAAAGGCTGAGCCCCTCCCACCACAGGTCTTTTAAACAAAGTTTTAATGGAACACAGTCATACCTACTCCCAACATACTACCTGTGGCTCTTCCACGCTAAAGATGGCAGAGACCATGCAGCCCGTAAAGTGAAATAGTTGCCATTTGGCCTTTTACAGGAGACTTGGTCACTGTTCCATCATCCTCAACAGGGCCGCCTGCCTCTGACCCTGCGTGAACACAGCCTGCCTGCACTTGCTCCCTGGGCTGGACCTCCCTGCTATCTGTCACACATGTCTACACTGGCTTGTGTAGCTGTGCCCACTGAGGACTTCATTCTCACCTGAGTGGACTGTGGTAGACAGAAAACCCCTCATCTGAAGACAGAGACAAAAATAAACTGAGAAGAGCCACAGACAACACAGGAAGCTAGAGACCCTTTTTTGGGACTTCACCCTGGGAGCCAGGAGCCCTCACATCAAGAAGCTAGTTTACAGAGATGCCCAGAGAGCAGCAGCAGCAGAAAGCTCTTGAAATAAAAATCATGATGGCTGACTGGTACTGTGGCTCAGTAGGTTAAAACTGTGGCCTGCAGCACTGGCATCGCATATGGGCTGGTTCGATTCCCAGCTTCTCCACTTCCAATCTGGCTCCCTGCCGATGGCCTGGACAAGCAGTGGAAGATGGCCCAAGACCTTGTGCCCCTGAACCCATCAGGGAGACCCAGATGAAGCTCTGGGATCCTGGCCCAGTCCCGGTCATTGTGGCCATTTGAGGAGTAAACCAGAGAATGGAAGTCTCTGTCTCTCATTCTCTTTCTGTAACTCTGCCTCTCAAATAAATAAATATTAAAAAAAAAAAAAAAAAAGCTCAGGACTTGGAGCTCAAGATACAGACCTTTAAAAAAAATAAATAAAGATGGGGTCAGTGCAATGGCCTAATGGGTAAAGCCACTGCCTGCAGTGCCAGCATCCCATATGGGCGCCAGTTCGAGTCCCAGCTGCTCCTCTTCCGATCCAGTTCTCTGCTGTGGCCTGGGAAAGCAGAAGATGGCCCAAGTGCTTGGGCCCCTGCACCTGTGTAGGAGATCTGAATGAAGCTCCTGGCTTCTGGCTTCAGATCAGCTCAGTTCCTGCCGTTGTGGCCATTTGGGGAGTGAATCAACAGATGGAAAACCTCTCTCTCCTCTCTCTGCCTCTGCCTCTCCGTAACTCTTTCAAATAAATAAATATTTAAAAAATAAATAAAGCGAAAAACAAAATAATGACAGAATTCAATGGAAGGTTTAGAAAGTAAAGTACTAGAGTGGCTGGTGCTGTGGCGCAGCGGGTTAACACCCTGGCCTAAGCACCGTTATCCCATATAGGTGCCAGTTCGAGACCTGGCTGCTCCACTTCCGATCCAGCTCTCTGCTATGGCCTGGGAAAGCAGTGGAAGATGGCCCACATGCCTGGGCCCCTGCACCCACGTGGGAGACCTGGAAGAAGCTCCTGGATCCTGCCTTTGGATCGGTGCAGCTCCGGCTGTTGCAGCCAATTGGGGAGTGAACCAGTGGATGGAAGACCTCTCTCTCTCTGCCTCTCCTCTCTTTGTGTAACTCTGACTTTAAAATAAATAAATAAATCTTTAAAAAAAAAAAGAGAGAGAGAGTGAGAGAGTAAAGTACTAGAAAGTACAGCAAGAAGATTAAGTTAGCACAAAATAGAAACAATTCTAGATTGGCAAGGTTTTTAAAAAAATATACCCCTTGAAACCTTTTCCAGAAAGTTCTAGAGCTCTTTCCCAGCACAAGAAAAAGGGAAATCTGCTAGGCACAGGCAGGAGAGGGAGGGAGGGAGGGCAGCTGGGCAGCAGGTCAGGGACAGCCAGTTGGGGCAAAAGGTGGGGAAGGGGCCAGAGTGGTGGTGTGGTGGATTAAGATGCCACCTGTGACGCCAGCATCCCCTATCAGAGCGCTGGCTCAAGTCCTGGCTGTTCCTGGCTAGTCGGCTTCCCAGCCAGCAGGTCGTGGCTCAGGTACTCCACCACCATATGGGAAACCTGGATGGAGTTCTAGACTTCTGGCTTCAGCCTTGCCCAGCCCCAGTGTTGTAGGCATCTGGGGAGTGAACCAGAGGATGAAAGATTTCTCTCCTTCTTCCTTTCTCCTTCTCTCTCTTTCTGCCTTTCAAATAATAAATAAACCTTTAAAAAAAAAAGTGGGAATGGGATGGGGAAGAACTCCAGGTGAGGCATTTGTGTTAGGGTGCGAGTTTGTGATGGGCACAGAAAAGAAGACTAAACAGCCAAGAAGTGAGGGTACTGTGGACTCCAGAGAAAACAAAAAGCTGGCAAGAAGGGAGATCAGCCCCAACACAGCACACGGCCGCCGGTAAACACTCACAGTCTTAGTAACAGCACCATGAAGGCCAGGGAGGGGTAGAGAGGCACACCGCCACTGAGGAAGACAGGTCCTCAGGGGAGTCCCACAGTGGGAAGTGGCACCTCCAGACGGGGGGTGGTAGGGTGTGACAGGCTCGTGCTATTTATAAAGTGGCCACATGTTCTTAGAATTTGTCCATGTTATTTTTTAGGAATTTAAATTTTTTGAATTACGAACATAATTGTCTGGTGAGGCAAAAACAATGTCATCTCAATGCCTGCTTAATCATAATACAGAGTTATTTTCTCTCAAATATCACTCCCCCATGTTCTACTCCCACAGTACTCATGGCGGTAGAGGGGCTGAGCTGGCACCAAGAAGAGGAGGTGCACTGTCGCTGGCTGGGAGGCTGGGCAGCCCCCCTTCCTGGCCACACACATCACAACACGGCTGGGATCCAAAAGGAAGTAGTTCCTGGCTCTTGGCTTCAACTGGCCTAGACCCAGCCACTGTAGCCATTTGGGGAGTGAGCTAGCAGATAAAAGACCTCTCTCTCTCTCTCTCTCTCTCTCTCTCTCTCTCTCTCTCTGCCTTTCAAATAAATAAATAAATCTTAAAAAAAGAAAAAGAAAAACCAACCAGGAGGGAAGGGTGCAGATACCCTCCATGGAGACCGAGGCATGCCTAGGCTCTTCCTGCTCCTGTTCAGGCCCACAAGGTCCCCTTAGGTAGTCAAGAACCCCCAAGAGGCCAGCCATGGACACCCAGAGCAGCACAGAGATGGACTCAGTGGCCTGAGCCCATGCTGGCGGCACTCAGAGCCAAGTCCTGGCCTTTCAAAGGCAGCCTTGCAGAGAAGGTGCTGTCCTCCTCCTCCTCCTTGGTGGGCAGCCTCCCCAGCCCAGGCCAAGCATTTTATGGGGACACATTGGGTTCTGCACATACAGCAAGACTTGGTGGGGGGTACCCATGCTTCCATCCTAGGCCATAAAACACCTCAGAGCACATCTGTGTCTGTCCAACAAGGAGCAGGTAAGCACACTCAACACCCAGCATCTCTGTCTGGAGTCTGCCGTTTCCCTGACGACACTCGTGAGAACTAGAGGCTGGGTTGGAGGACACCATTCGGGCTCCATCCCAAGCTTTCATGGACTCTGAACGAATCCCAGCCAAACCTCTGAATAACTGCTCCAGAGATCCATCCTAACCCAGACTAGACAGCTCAGGCCAAAGTCATGTCAATGCCCAGACGCAAATAAATGCAATGGAGAGTAAAACTAAAATAGAAACCTCTTTTGAAGTTACACAGGTACATGCATTTAAAAAAATTATTTACTTGAAAGGCAGAGGTAGAGAGAAAATGAGAGGGAGAGACAGAGACGCAGAGATTTTCCATCCTCTGGTTCACTCCCCAAAAGGCCACAATGGCCGGAGCTGGGCTGATCTGAAGCCAGGAGCTCCCTCCGGGTCTCCCACATGGGGTACAGGGGCCCAAGCACTTGGGCCATCCTCCACTGCTCTCCCAGGCCATTAGCAGGGAGCTGGATCGGAAGTGGAGCGGTGGGACTCAAACCAAGGCCCATGTTGGATGCCGGTGCTGCAGGCAGCAGTTTCACCAGCTGTGCCACAGTACTGGCCTGTGTGCATTTCTTAAAATTCAGCTAATGTGCACTAAGATTTGTTTCATGCATACAGATTTTACTTATAAGAAAAAAATTAAACACTAAATTCTAGCTAATAAGCAAACTGAGAGGCTGGCACCGTGGTATAGCAGGTAAAGCTGCCACCTGCAACACCAGTATCCCATATGGGTGCTCGTTTGAGTCCCAGCTGCTCCACTTCCAATCCAGGTCCCTGCTAATGCGCCTGAGAAAGAAGTGGAAGATGGCCCAAGTACTGGGGTCCCTGCCACCCATGTGGGAGACCCAGAGGGAGTTCCAGGCTCCTGGCTTCGGCCTTACCCATTTGGCCATTTGGGGAGTGAACCAGTGGATGGAAAATCTCTCTCTCTCTCTCTGCAACTGTGCCTTTCAAATAAATAATTTAAAAGAGAGCGAGAGAGAGACTAAGCTGAGTGGGATTCACAGTGGCTGATGAGGGGCACACAGGTTGATTGCCTACTTCTGCAATGTCTGAAATGTTCTGCGGTTAAAGTTGAAAATCTGGAGGTGATCATTTATCCTAGTGATCTGCTGGCCTGCATCCCATATCACAGGACTTGGGTTGTGTCCCAGCTCTGCTGCAGATTCCAACTTCCTGTTAAGGCACACCTTAACAGGAAGAGGTGGTGATGGCTGGAGCACTTGCTGTTTCTTGCTGTTTCCTGCCAACTTCATGGGAGACTCAAAGATTGAGTTCCCAATGTCTGGCTTCATCAGATGGGGGTCCTCTCGCACTCTTGCTCGCCCTCTCTCTCTCTCTCTCTCTGCCTCTCAAATAATTAATTTTTTAAGAAACTTAAAAATCATGAGAGAACATGAGATGTTATTTCCTTAATCTACTGACCACCAGGGGGATGGGCAATTGCCTCCAAATTGCAAATGTGCATCCCCAGGACCCAGTGCTTTATCCTAAGGATTTGTCCCACAGACTGGTTGACAAGTTGAAACAGTATGCACAGGAGTCCAGTTACTGCTCACTGCCACCATGAACAGCAAAAGACTGTGGTGTGAAACTGGTATAGGAGGGGTCTCAGGACCCAGACCAGAAGGAACATTTTTCTCCACGACCTTTTGTGCTTCTTGAATGTTGTACCACATTCAGTCTGAAGAACAATCAGTTAAAAAACAGTCAAAACCCTTAACCAAATTCCCAGCTGCTCTTAAACACACAAAGCTGTTCCCATGATACCCCCCTAACTACCATGGTTTCCATAAAGGTCCTCCTCCTGTCACTGCATCACTGTGCAGAGCAGGCCCTGAGCAACAGGAGCCCTGCTGGCGACAGTGCCTGTCTGGGGTGGTACTCACGGTGATGCCGCCCAGGATGCTCAAGAGGCTGTGCACGCTGTCTCCAGCCAGAACGTCTTTGACCACCACCTCGATGCCATCCTGCACTCAAAGGCAGAGTGAGTCATTAGTCCAGACTTTGGGGGCGGGGTTGTCCACAGGACTGGTAGGGAGGTTCAGACGGACAAGCCTGCTGTACTCAGGTCTGATCAGCTCGAAAGAAAAACGAGGATGAACAACGCCTGTCCAGCGCAGCCTCGGTCTCTCAATGCCATGACTTCCCAGGGTGGGTCCCGGGTGTCTCCAACTGCAGGGCTCTGGGAGACAAACCAACTAGTTCCCAATATTCCCAGTGTAAAGAAATTTAAGGCCGGCGCTGTGGCTCAACAGGCTAATCCTCCGCCTTGCGGCGCCGGCACACCAGGTTCTAGTCCCGGTCGAGGGGCCGGATTCTGTCCCGGTTGCCCCTCTTCCAGGCCAGCCCTCTGCTGTGGCCCGGAGTGCAGTGGAGGATGGCCCAGGTGCTTGGGCCCTGCACCCCATGGGAGACCAGGAGAAGCACCTGGCTCCTGGCTCCTGCCATCGGACGATCATGGTGCGCCGGCTGCAGCGCGCCGTCCGCGGCGGCCATTAGAGGGTGAACCAACGGCAAAGGAAGACCTTTCTCTCTGTCTCTCTCTCTCTCACTGTCCACTCTGCCTGTCAAAAAAAAAAAAAAAGAAATTTAAGATAAACTGAGATTTATTTATGTTTGTTTAAAAAGCATAATGATGGGAATGAGGTGGGGAGAGATCGTCCATTTCCCAGTTCACTTCTCAAGTGGCCTTAATAGCCAGGTCTAGGCCAGGCCAAAGCCAGGAGCCTGGAACTCCATTCTAGTCTCCCACATGGGTACAGGGGCCCAAGCACTTGGGCCATCCTCTGCTGCTTTCCAGGCACATTAACAGGGAACTGGATCAGAAGTGAAGCAGCTGGGACTCTAACTGGTGCTCCAGTAAGGGATGCTGACATTACAAGTGGCTGATTAACCTGCTGTGCCACAACACTTGCCTCTGACAGCATCTTAGCATGATTTCACCCTAGGCTAAAGAAAAGGGAGAAAACCATGCAGTTTTGTGATTTAATACAGGAACATGTCAGCTTGACCTCAGAAGACTTTCTTAAAAAAATAAAAATTTGGGTTTTTTTTTATTTGAAAGGCACAGTTAAAAAGAGACAGAGGCAGAGAAAGAGAGAGAGAGAGGTCTTGCATTGGCTGGTTCACTCCCCAAATGGCTACAACAGCTACAACTGGGCTGATCTGAAGCCAGGAGCTTCCTCCGGGTCTCCCACACAGATGCAGGGTCCCAAGCACTTGGGCCATCTTCTACTGATTTCCCAGGCCATAGCAGAGAGCTGGGAGCAGGAGAAGAGCAGCCAGGACATGGTTTGCCGGCACTGCAGGCAGTGGCTTATCCTACTATACCACAGTGCCGGCTCCCAGAAGTCCAAATCCTGCATCCAAATCCTGGTCTCTTCCCTTCTGGTCCAAAGGCCAGAGAGGCACCAGCTCCGGTCCTTGCAGGAGGCCCCCCAGGAGTCGGACCAGGAGCCTCTGGTCTTCCAGTTGACACCTCTGTTCCTCAGGGCTGCGGCTCCACTTCTCCAGACTGGATGGAAGAAGGCCCTCTCCTTTCAAAAATCTCACCAACTCTAGCCACGGACTAAGCTACACCTCAGAATCAAGACTTCTGCCAGAGGGTGGTCATTTGGCCTAGCAGCTGAGGAGCCTGAAAGGCCCAGGCTTCTTGGGGCTGGGGACACCCCATCCTATACTGAGTCCCAGAATCATTGCCAATTCTCGGTTCCTGCTATTACAGACGCTCACAGGCAGCCAAGTGATGGTTCAAGTAGCCGAATCCCTGCATCCACCTGGGAGACCTGGATGGAGTTCCGAGCTCCTGGCTTCAGCCTGGTCCCACCCTGGTCATTGCAGGCATTTGGGGGGTGAAAAAGCAGATGTGAACTCCTGTGCTTGCTCTTGCCTTCCTGCCCCGCCCCCATCTTTCTGCCATCAGATTTCTTTAAAAATCTTCCCAGACAACTCCTTTAGTGTGGAAACCCCAGGACAGTGCAGGAGCCATCAGGAGTTTCACCAGGTCCTGGGACCGTGGCAAAGATGTGAGTTCTCAGGGGATTCACTGAGGGTTTGCTTTAACCAACAGTAAGCAGTGGGAGGCCCAGGTCACGGCTCCCAGGAACCAATACCACCTCCGGAAAGCAACTCAACATTGAAAGAACCTGCGGTGGGGACCCCACAACACCCTTGGCAATGGCAACTCAAGTATGCGATTTCAGAGGCAGGAAACAAGTATTTAGCTCCTGGGTGAGTTACAACCAAGCCTGAAAGTAGGGCAAGGGTTCACGGATGGTAATAAATTAACATCAAAATTAAAGGGAGTATTCTGAGTTCTCAGAAAAACGTGTTTGCAAGTGAAATGTAGAGAGAAGACCACATAAAACATCACTGCAGTGCTACACAGTGAGTGTCCGAATGCACAAGAGCAGGAGGCACTGCACCAAATTAAAATGTTTGAACGGTGTTAGGAAGGTGAACCTTCCCCCCAAATGCTGCCCTAACCTTCAGTGGGAAACTCGAGAGACGTAAGATGACAGACAGATATGTAAAAGCACGGTCGCCCCTGACTCACCGCGTCCTGGACGCAGACCTCCAGCCGGCCATCCTGGACCACGTAGATGCTGGTGTCCGGCTCGCCCGGCTGGAAGACAGGCTCCCCCTCCTGCAGCTGCACGAAGACCATGTGCTTACAAAGCTCCAGGAACAGCGGCTTCTCAAAGTGGCCCAGGACCCTGCAGGAACCAGAGCAGGGGAAGGCGGAGGAGACACAGACCATCGCCCCACACGGACAAATCACAGGCAACCTCAGTCAGGCTTTTAAATTCTGAGATCCCCATCACTCAAAGGACTCCTCAAGCTTTGACTGTGAACTTGATCCAGGTGCCTCCTGGGATGAACCAGGTGAACAAGAGGAAGGGGTACCCTGCAGGGTCTGATGGCAAGACGGGGAAGGGGAGGGACCCAGACATGCAGCCACACATGGCTCACTTGATCTGCAAGGAGGAAACACTGATAAACAGTTCAACAGAACAAGAAAGCACTGGCAAGGACGCAAGCACCCCCCGAGGCTCTGCTGCCCAACGCTGCACTGTGACTGTGACAACACGTGAACTGCCCACGGGCCACGGGGCAGCAGTCACATGGCTTTGCCAGCCACCACAGGAGAGCCAAGCTGAAGACAGTCGCGAGTGACACCACGGGGGAGTGGGCACGGTAGGCCTCCCACCCTCACTCTCTCACCGAACACTCTTCAGCATGTACAGGACTTCTGAGGGCAGCTGAGAGCTCTGCACATCAGACTCGCTGAGGCCGGCCTCCAGCAGGCACGGTGGCGGCTCCTTGGGCTGCAGGGTGGGATACTCCTTCCTGAAACGCAGAATCCTGTGGGGCCAAGATTTGCTCACCCTGGGAACAGCGACATGCCTGTGGCTGTGGGGAGGACCCTGTGGGCTCTCTGCCCCCACCAGGGGGACCACTGGGGTTGTGTGATCTGAGGGATGCTCCAGTACCTCTTGGCCAAAGAGAGCACCTTGGTCCTCTTCCGGGTCCGCTGCCGGGGTGCAGCAGTGTTCCCGACCAGTGTGTGGGGCAGCGTGGTCACCTGCAGACCAAAGAGACAATAAGTGACCAATAAGTGGCAAGGTGTGAGTGGACAGTCTGCACTCCTGATGTTAGCTGCCAGGGTGCAGCTGTGCCATCCCCCTACCTTAAGGGCCACTCTCAAAAGGGACATTGCCATTGACAAGTGCATAGCTCACAGCACAGGACTGTTCTCACTGTGCTTCATGCCTGCTGCCCCCACCTCTCCTCTTCCATTTGGGTCACCTTCCCACAACCCTTTAAAAACCCACCACTGTTCAGTCCACCTTCTAGCCAGCAGCCACTGTCCCATCTTCCCCGGGTGCAGAACATTCTCTGACAGCACCCATCCTCTGCCCAGCACAGTAGCGGTCGCAACCGAGGGGCTCTAGCGTGCCACCCTCTCTGTCTGCACCCTCGCTCAGGCACCATTGCTTCATGGCCTCTGCCTGAGCCCATCACACCGGGTCCAGTGGCCCTTGCTGATGTTTCCATCACTGCGACTCTTCCTTTAGGTCCTGGAGTCCCTGACCTCCCAGCCCCTCTCACTGACCACTGCACAACTTTCCTGGGACTGCTGGTTAATGGCCACTCCACCTGACCTCCAAGACCCTGCTCCAGGTCCTTCGTGTATGGCCCCTGACTCAGCACAGCTGGCCACGAAGATCCTGATGTGGACTGAAGACCCACACCCTTTGAGCTTTTCAGGGTTTCTACAGAGGAGATTTAGACTCATTCCAAGTGACTCCTGGGAATTGCTGGGTCTGGTGGGTCTATTAACTGCCATTAGCTGAAGACCAGAAAGAGCTAAACCAGGCTGCCTATCCCCTGATCACAGCTTGCTAAATGTGCATTCCTGGACCCCAACATATGAGGACTCAGAAATCTGTGGTTTTGAAGGTTCCAGAACCTCTATTGATACTGAACAATGAGTCAACACAGCATCTACCTGTGGGGACCCATGGATAGGCCTGCCATGGGACCCCCCCACCATGCTGGGCTTGGCTTATAACAGTAATGCGGACGTAGCAGCTGATTGAACTTTCCATCTAGCTGAGGATCGTGGAAAACAACAAGATGGCGCTGATGCCCTGCCTGCTGCAGGACTCCACAGCTGAGCGTGATCAAGTGCCGGATTGGAGAACTCTGTGCATGGACTTTGAATGGTTGACTGTGATTGGTTGAATTCTGTATATAAGCGGACCGCGGGAGAAGGACTACGCATGCCAGCTTTCCCCATTAAGGAACATACGTGCCATCTCTCCCCCTTCTCCCGGTCCCCCACTCTCTTTCCCACTCTTTCTAAGTAAAAGTCTACTGAAGACCGATTAACTGCGAGCAGCATCGTTCTTTTTGCGGCCGAAGGAGCGACACTACCTTGGGGGTGAACATGCAGGTCTTTGGGGAACTTGGATACCTAGTCTCAGGGGGCTGACTCCTTCCTAGCTCAGCCCCACCAAGTCCTGGCAGAGACCACCCATCTGGGCACTAGGACCAATGCACCCACCTGTCCCCAGGGAAGTGACATTGTGTCCTGTTTTCCTTCACAGAAAGTGTGCATCAGAGTGCCAGGGACCATCATCTTTTCACACTTGGGTCCTTTACTCCATCTCCCCCAGAGCCTCCCGGGCTGCCCTGTCAGTATGTGAGTGGGGAAAGGTACCTCCAGGCAAAACGTGCTAGGTTTGGTAGGGGCTGCAGAGAGGCCAGAACAACTGACCAAGGTGATCAGACTGGGGAGACTGCACTACACTTACCTTTCTCATGATCTTCCGGCCATAGAACATTACTTTGTCTCTTTTCCGGAATCTGTACTGAGGAGTGGGCTGTGTCTGTCCTGTAAGGGGAGAGAAGGGGCAGCTGGGAAACTGTGAGAGGGGAGGGCTCTGCCAGGGCAGGCTGCATAAGTACATGCTGTGAGCTTTCCTGGTGTACCACACAGCTGTGGCACTGAGCCAGGCCCTGGAAACTCAGGTGCCAGTCCCACCCCAGCTACCATGAAGTCAGAGTATGGGAAGGGTCTAGGTGACAGCCCTGTTGCATAGGAGGAGGGGGCCTCATCTCCTTTCCCTGGAGTCTTGCTCAGGAAATGAGGGCAGAAAAGGTTCTGAGTAGTCTTGGCCTCCTGAGCCTGGACAGGTCACTGGAGTCCAACACCAGTGTCACAGCTTCTCCACCCTCTGAACCTGGGTCCCAACCAAGGTACTCACGAGATCTCTCAACTCTTCTAGACACAAGAAAGCTGATGCTGCCAACAAAGGCCAGTGCCAGGAGGGCTCCAATCACAATCCCCATCAGCTGAGCAAGAGGGAACACCAGACATGCATCAGCAAGGCCATCTCGGCCACAGGCCCGCCCCGATGCCACCCGAGAGGCCTGGGAGGTGTTACCATGGTGGACTGTGAATGCTCCTCCATGAGCAGCAGCCCCCAGAAGCGCAGGGCACTTCCTAGGCAGAAGCCAGTCTGGAACAGAATCAAATGATCTGCATGGGCAAGGAGTCAGGGCAGCAAGAACGGAGCTGTGGTCAGAGGGATTCAATGGCTATGGAGATTTCCGGGGAGAGGCGACCCCGCCAGGGGTTGAGGTCCTCTAAGCCCACCAGCCAAGAAGCTTTCAGGGCAACTTGTCTACCTCAGGTTCCTGGGGCTCATGCTGTGGACAACAGATGCCCCCACACATCCTCAACACACCTGAGTCCTGAGAGCTCCGGCTCCCCGAGACACAAGTGGAAGGGGAGCAAGCCCTAGTCACATGGGAGACAATGGCCACCACTCAAGGCCCTGCATAAGGGCCCATGGGGCCCACAGAGCCGTGCCTGGAAGTCCCATGGAACCTCTGGATTTGAGAACATTCTATATCAGTTCACCAAGCAAAAAAGAAACAGTAGAGAGGGCTGCATGTGCCAGTATCCTACTGTATGCTGGGGGTATGTGAGCGGGGAAGAAAGGTCAAGGTGGGATGGTGAGGTGGGAAACCAGCACAGGGTGCTGCTGGTTCCCTAAAAGGTCCAAGAGAAAACAAGATAAAGAAAGAAGCCAGACAAGCAGCCACTAGCCCTTCATCCTGAGATTCGCACCTTTCTCCCAAGCAGCCAGGAGCTGAGTGGGTTGGGGAGACAGCCTTTCTGTCCTTTCGGGTTTCTATGCAAACCAGGCACTAACTCGGCGCCTGACCTTCAGAGAGCCAGGACTTAGCCACAGCAAGCTGTGCCAGAAGACCTGTGGATATCTGAAGGACACTCAGGAAAGGGTCCAAGGAAGGCTACCGCACCAGAGCAGCACACGAGCGGCCCAGAAGACTCAGCCCTTTGAACCTAGCTCTGGAAGCGAACAAGGTCCTGAGTCCTGAGCTAACAACCACAGCGAGGCCCATCTGTCCTGAGAGATGTGGCATCAGGTGGCCTCCTTGCTGCGTGCGCTCACACAAACCAAGACAGCCGCGCCATTGCAAGGCGACCTGATCTTAAGGCAACACTGTCGCTGACATAAAGACTGCTGTCTAGGCAAGGTGTCAATCAGGAAATAAAAGAGCTGGATTTTCCCTGCAGTTTTTTTTTTTTTTTTTTTTTTTTTTTTTTTTTTTTTTTTACAGGCAGAGTGGACAGAGAGAGAGAAAGAGAGAGAGAAAGGTCTTCCTTTTGCCGTTGGTTCACCTTCCAATGGCCGTCACGGCCGGCGCGCTGTGGCCGGTGCACCGCGCTGATCCGATGGCAGGAGCCAGGTGCTTCTCCTGGTCTCCCATGGGGTGCAGGGCCCAAGCACTTGGGCCATCCTCCACTGCACTCCCGGGCCATAGCAGAGAGCTGGCCTGGAAGAGGGGCAACCGGGACAGAATCCAGCGCCCCGACCGGGACTAGAACCCGGTGTGCCGGTGCCGCAAGGCGGGAAGATTAGCCTATTGAGCCTCGCCACCGGCCTTTTCCTGCAGTTTCTATCCCTAGCTCTGCACTCTAACTCCTCTCCCTCCCATCTAATCCAGCACAGCTGCTTTCCCATGATGCACCCAAGTCCCTTCCAGCACCAACAGAACACCATGAACACACGTCAGTGGAGATGCCATGACCCCCACTCAAACTCCACCCTTACCCCATAAAGGGGTCCACTAAACCTGGGGGCAGCTCTGCATCCTCACAGACTCTCCTCTTTTCCCCTTAGGCAGCCTCCTGTCACGGGGGCAAAAGCCTGGAATAAAACACCCGGGAAACATATTCCCACAACACCTCCAGGCTCAGCTATCAAACAGGTCCCAAGTGGGGGCATGACAGCACCACAACCATGCCCTTCACTGAAGTAACCGCTGTCCCTCTGAGCAGTGACCATGAGGTCTGTCTACCAAGGAAAGGCCGATCACATGGGCAGCCCTAACCTCTTCCCGTCAGCCTTTTCTAGCTTTTTTTTTTTTTTTTTTTTTTTTTTTGTATTTGAAAGGCAGAATTAAGAGTTCTTCCATCTGCTGGTCCACTCCCCAGATGGCCACAACAGCTAGGGCTGGAGGAGCCGGAAGTTTCAGCTGAGTCTCCCAGGTGGGTGCAGGGGTCCAGGCACTTGGACCATCTCTACTGCTTTCCCAGGTGCGTTAGCAGGGAGCTGGATTGGAAGTGGAGCAGCCAGGACTCGAACCCGTGCCCACATGGGATGGCGGTGCTGCAGGCCGTGGCTGAACCCCTCTGCACCATGTTGGCAGCCCCAGGCTTTTCCAGCTTCGAAGACTGTCTTAAGGGGTCGAATTCCTGGCTCGTGAGTAAACGCTTCGTGGTGTGGCTACAGATTGAGACAGCGACACTGCACAAAACAAGCGCTGCAAGTCGCAGAGGGAACCACCACGGCGAGCTGTGAGCGGGCTGCTGTCCACAGGGCCCCACTCCCGCAGTCCGCGCCCGGCGGCCTCCTCACACCCCGTACCCACCTCCGGGCAGGCCTCTTCCTCCTCCATGGCTGAAAGGGCGGCACCTGGGGCGGCTGTGGGGTTAGCCCTTCCCCTGGGGCTCCCCTCCCGGCCAGATTAGATGTGCAAGGGAAGTCTGCGGCAAACTCTGCTCTCTGTGAAGAGAAACTGCCTGGCTCAGAGCCCTGTCCCCGCCGTCAACAGCCCTCACGTGGCCAGCGGGGAACCGAGTCACTGGGCTCAGCGCCGAGCAGGTCCAGGCAGGGTCACTGGGCTGGCTCAGGTCCAGGCAGGGTCGGGCGGCCCCGCCAGGCCTAGGGCAGCTGCTCGCGAGTTTGTCCCTGACCGGCAGGGCCAGGGGGCAGGGCCGGGGCGGGGCCTAGGGCTGAGGAGGGACAGGACCCAGCGCGGTCGGACTCAGGGGACCCAAACGATGAACTTGGGGACCACGACGGCCCCGTCAGCGCCGCGTGGGGAGCCCCGCAGGCCGGGCGCGCGGTGAAGGAGGCCCCCGGCCCTCAGGAGGTGCTCCGAGGCCGGGCGCGCGGTGAGGGAGGCCCCCGGTCCTCAGGAGGTGCTCCGGGCAGGCAGGGGCGGCTGCGCACTCCGCCCGGCGCGCCCCCCCTCAGGGCTGTCGCTGGAACTGAGGCGGCGCGGACTGCGGAGGACGCCCGCGGCCGCGCGTGCCCGCTCAGGGCGAGGGCCTGAGGGCGACCCTTCCCTCAGCGCCTCAGCCCGGGAGCGCCGCCCCCGCCCCAGAGCGCCTCGGCCCCGGAGCAGCGCCCTCGGGCGCGGGGCGGTGACTCAGGTCCCGCGCGCCCCCGCCCGACTCCGGACCTCTCCGCGCATTGGCTGAGGCCCTTGCGGCCACGCCCGCTGGCGGGCGGCGGCAGCCAATCGAAGACGCCCTTGCTGCGTGGTGCCGGCGGCCGGAAGCGGAGCTAGGAGGTGGCCGGGGTCGCGCTGCACGGACCGAGTGGGAGCGGCGGGCCGCGTCTCCGTCCAGGTGGGTGCGCGCGCGGGGTCTGCGCCCCGGAAGCTCGGCGGGTGGCCACGACCGTGGGTCTTACAGCTCATCTCGTCGCAGGGCACGCATGGGCATCCTGACCGCGGTGACCCGGGGCCTGGTCCGCGGAGCGGACCGCATGAGCCAGTGGACGAGCAAGCGCGGGCCGCGCACCTTCAACAAGGGTCGCGGCGCCAAGGGCACCGGCGTGCGCGCCTCGGGCGGGAGGTTCGTGCCGGTGAAGGAGATGGCTCCGGAGTTCGTGGTGCCGGACCTGGCCGGCTTCAAGCTCAAGCCCTACGTGTCCTACCGCGCCCCCGCGGGCGCCGACGAGCCCCTGACGGCCAAAGCGCTGTTCCTGGACGCCGCGGCCCCTGCGATCGAGAAGGACTTTCGAGAAGGTGCTTTCGACCCCGAGAACTTGGAGAAGTACGGCTTCGAGCGCACCCAGGAGGGCAAGCTCTTCCAGCTGTACCCCAAGAACTTCCCCCGCTGACTCCCGCCCCGGGGGCCTCCCCGCACCCCTTGTCCATTAAAAGCCCTTCGCGTCCCCACGGGGTGTCTGGGTGGCATCAGGTCACGTGGTCACGCGGCGATTCCACTCATTGCCCAGGCAGGCCACGCGGGACCACAGCTCTGCTTGGTGAAAGGTCGTCCTCAGCCCGAGGTGGGGATGCGGGGAAGTCTGGACAGCCCGGTCTGCTGGCATTCTGCACTTCAGCCACGCAGCTTCTCCCAGACGAGAATGTCAGGGGCTTCACAGTTACTCCACGGTGAGGAGTGGGTGCCCTATAGACGGCCCACATCGCAGGCTCATGATCCCAGCACAACCCAGAAGCCTACACGTTTTCCCTTCGCTCATCTGCATAGTTTCATGGTACCACGATATGATTTCAAATTTGAGACCGAGGTTCCCATCTTGATTTACCACCAGATGCTCACAAAAGCCAAGAGCCACAGACTCCATCTGGACCTCCCATGTAGGTGGCAGGGGTCCAGGTAACTTGGGACTTCACCTACTGCTTCCCAAGTTGTGTGTTTGCAGGAAGCAGGAGCTAAGACTCCAACTGAGGCACTTTTTAAAAATATATATATATTTATTTGAGTTATAAAGATACAGAGGTCTTCCATCCACTGGTTCACTCCCCAAATGGCTGCAACAGCTGGGAGTGGGCCATGCTGGAGCCAGGAGCTTCATCTGGCTCTCCCATGTGGGTGCAGGGGCCCAAGCACTTGGACCATCCTCCACTGCTTTGCCTGGTGCATTTCCAGAGAACTGGGTTGGAATCGGAGCAGCCAGGACTTGAACCGGTGCCCATATGGGATTCCATAGTAAGCGGCAGCTTTACCTGCTAAGCCACAACACCAGCCCCAACGCAGCCACTCTGATGTGCATCAGGGGTGTCCCCAAGTGCTTACTCCAAGGTGGCCTTTTAATGTCCATCTAGAGTTACTTCTGATGTAACAGTAACTTCTCAGGCTTCTTTTAATTAACATAAGCCAAAGGGCTGAAGGTCAACATCCACCTGAGAAGTAACAAGTTGTGGGCTGGTACCCCAGTCACTGCCAGGTAGACACCAGGGCTCTTCAGTGGTCCTGCAGGGAAGCCTTGCTGACAGACACTGGCTGCCTACATTGGGCAGTTTCCTCAGCTTGGCTGTGGGGAGGGTCTTGAGCTCCGTTCACTTCCCATTTCCAAAGGTGGAGAACGTGATCGTAGAATGAACAGGTGGCCAGGAGGCTGACATCCAAGTTTGCCTCTTGCAGGTCAGGGTCACAGTCACGCGCCTTGGCTGTAGTGTGCAGCTGACTGCCATTGCTGCTCATCTCATCTGTGAGCAGTAAGAGAGAGGCCAGAGGGTTGACTGTGCCTGGGGATCTTGCATGGTCCTCCACCTTACTGGCCACTAGGTGGTTGATAGAGGGCCCCAGGGGCTTGTTTGTGGCTGTGTCTGCTGGTCTGGCTCCCTCGTTGCTGTGTGGAAAGGCCGATGAGGAGGGCCCAGGCTGTGGTGAACAGGACGGGAGCCAGGACCAGTCGGCCCCATATACCAGTGAGTTGGGCATCGTGTGGGACACCAAGACTGTTGCCTCCTGCTTCTCTGGAGTCAGAGACAAGAGCACAGAAAAATACAATGTCACAAGTGATCAAGTCCCCAGGTGGCCCCTGTCCACCCTTCAAGGGAGACCCCAACCTGAGCAGCCCCTCCCTTATGAATAGTGTTTACTGGGCAGCAGCAAACTTTACTTTCTGTGTCCTGCAAAGGAATCAGGATGTGGACAGGTGGCAAAGAAACCCAGACATCGCTTGCAGTGCTGGGTGTGCCTCAGAAACCAGACAGGGCCATCGAACCACACGTGAGGGATGTTTCCAGCTCAAGTCACAAAGGCTTCTCAGGGGAATACATCGTAGTTAAGACTTAAAAATATGAAGGGTGAGAAGGAGCTGAGAAAGCGGGACACAAGCATGGTACAGAACTGAAACAATGCACAGCTCACTGAGGAGCCACAGACGGCTGTGGCTGTGCTGCTCTTGCTGAGGGCACAGAGAGGGCTCTTGGACAGCAGCTGCATGGTAGCGCACGATCTGCTTCATGTGGAGCTGTTATAGTCAGGTGGAGGGTGGGGGGACTGGACTGGCACACAGCCATGCAGCAAAAGGACCCCAGAACCAGAGAGGGTGAGGTGTGGCCGTGAGGGGGCAATGGCCCAAGAGCAAGGCCCCACACTGTCAGAGCAGCCAGGAAACTAGAGGAAGGCGAGTCGCTTCTGCTCCAGCTCCTTGGGAAGCAGCAGATGACAGCTCAGGTACTCGGGCTGCTGCCACGCACAGGAACAGCTGGATGGAGTTTCAGGACCCTGGCTTCAGCCTGGTTCAACCCGGGCCCTGGACACTGCAGCCATCTGGGGAGTGACCAAGCAGAAAGAAGCTTGCTCACTAATTCTGCCTTCCAAATAAATAAATCTTAAAACACAGGAAGACGTTTTCCACTGGTTTACTCCCCAAACTGCTGGAACGGCTGGAGCTGAGTAGGTCTGAAGGCAGGAGCCAGAGATTCTCAGTCTCCCATGGGGGCGGCAGAGGCACAGCACCAGCTCTTTCTCTCAGTATTCAGTATCTGCCTTTCAAATAACTTTTTTAAAAAAAGATTTATTTTATTTATTTGAAAGAGAGAGGCAGAAACAGAGAGGTCTTCCGTCTGCTCTCCAATTGGCCACAATGGCCAGACTTGCACTGAGCTGAAGCCAGGAGCCAGGAGATTTTTCTGGCTCTCCCACGTGGGTGCAGGGGCCTAAGGACTTGGGCCATCTTCTACTGCTTTCCCAGGCCATAGCAGAAAGCTGGATAGGAAGAGGAGCAGCCGGGACTAGAACCGGCACTCAAATGGGATGTCGGAGCTTCAGGCCAGGGCTTTAACCCACTGTGCCACAGCGCCGGCCCCTCAAATAACTCTTAAAAAAAAAAAAAAAAGTGCTACAGCACTCATTAATTACACAAAAGGAAAGAGCGCCCCCATGTGGTGCCATCGGGCCAGCATGAGCCTGACAGAGTACACATCACCAGTGAGGGGACCAATGGCACCCTACAGAGATGCGCAACCCAACTGCAGAGACGCTTTGGAGTCAAAGATAGGAGCACAGGAAAGGAAGAGGACGGGAAAGCTGCAGCAGGTAGCAGCTCTCACAGCAAGCTGAGTGGTTACCCTAGCACCAGCAAAACAACAGTGGCCAGCGCTGTGGCGCAGTGGGTGGAAACCCCAGCCTGCAGTGCCGGCATCCCACATGGGCACCAGTTCCTGTCACAGCTGCTCCACTTCCTATCCAGCTCTCTGTGATGGCCTAGGAAAGCAGCAGAAGATGGCCCAAGGGGCCGGCACTGTGGCATAGCAGGTAAAGCTGCCACCTGCAGTGCTGGCATCCTATATGGGCATGTGTTCAAGACCCGGCTGCTCCATTTCCGATCCGGCTCTCTGCTATGTCCTAGGAAAGCAGCAGAAGATGGCCCAAGTCCTTGGGCCCCTGTACCTGCCTGGGAAGACCTGGGGAAAGCTCCTGGCTTCAGATCAGCGCAGCTCCAGCTGGTGTGGCCAATTGGGGAGTGAATAAGCATATGGATGACCTCTCTCTCTGTAATTCTGCCTTTCAAATAAATAAATCTTTAAAAAAAAAAAAAGCAAAAAAAAAAGGGAGGTGGGCTTGTGACATGGGGTTAAGCTGCCATTTGACATATCTATATCCTAGACTGGAGTACTGGTTCAAGTCCCAGCTGCTCCACTTCCAGTCCAGCTTCTTGCTAATGCATGCTGGAGGCAGTAGATAATGGCTCAAATGCTGAGCCCCTGCCACCCACGTGGGAGACCCAGATGGAGTTCCTGTCTCCTGGTGGCTTACCCCAGGCATCTGGGGAATAAATCAAGGGATGGACCATCAGTCTGTCACTCTACCTTTAAAGTACATGACATGAGTATATGTTACTAGAAAGGACACATTACAATGATAAAAAGGTTGTCACATCAAGATGACTAGGAATTATAAACTTCAAATAGTTCATGGAAAACAGAATTTAGAAGATGTTTCTTTTGGTGCCACAATTGAAACACACGCATGATTTTTTCGTAGCAAGCATTTTCTATGAGCATAAAAAACTCATGTGCACACGCTGGGCTGTGAAACAAGTCTCAGTAAATTCAGAAGGACCCACAATGCAGTAAGATGACGTCAGTCAGAGAGAAAGTGGGACCTTCCACCTATTGCGGACATTAACCGGCACCCTTGTAACTCACTCATGGCCAATGAAGCAATCACAGGGAAACTGGAAAATACCTTGAAGTGAATGACAATAAATATACACCGCCCTAAAACGCGTGAAATGTAGCAAAAGCAGTGCCCAGGGGAAATTTACTACGGTGCTGCCTCTGTCAGTAAGGAGGGAAGATCTCAACTGTTGCAGAATGAGCAATCACGGCACGTTCACCCAATTAACACAGATGCCCCAGAAGCAATGGACGCAGGGAGCTGCAGAGGAAGCGCCCTGCCGCAGACAGAGCAGAGCCGCTGCTGGCACAGCCCTGCACGGGAGAGAAGCCATGTGGCTAAGATGAAGATGGGATGGTTCCCTAATCGGTTCCCGTTGCGGCGGTTGGGAGGCAGTGACATGCTTGTAGTTCATGAGCTAAGTGATGAGGGAGGGAGGGAGGTGCTAGGGTTCCCGTGCCCAGAGAACCCTACCCTGAGAGGCTGTCTCCCTGGCAGCATCCCACAGCTCGGGCATGAGCAGAGGTGCCCTAGGCCAACGTTGGACTCCCCACGTGTGAGAAGGAAAGCAAGAGAAAGAGATGGTGAGTAAAACAGGGACATCGGGCCAGGGAGCCCAAACTGCCTGCAGGCAGGAGGGTCACGGAGGCGGGCCAGGCTCCTGGGCCAGAACTCAGAGAATGACTTGCAGGAGGAACCAGAGTGCCTGAGCTGTGAGGGAATGGGTGCAGCTATGGGTCACGGCAAGGTGTGGGGGGCCCTGGGAAGGTACAGAGGCTACGGCAAGAGCTGGGAAGCAGTGATCAGAGGCCTCAGTCCTGAGTCACAGATGCACGGGTCCCCACTCACCCAGGGCCTTTTGGCAGTCCAGGATCTTAAAGCCACCATGCATGCAGGCCGCCAGGAGCAGGCGGCGCTGGAAAGGGTGCCACCTGAGCCTCCACACACCGCCCTGCACAGGTGTGTCTGCCACTGGCTGCTTCATGTTCCGCGTGTCCCACAGCAAAACGTGCTCATCGTAACTGAAACCAAAGGGCACACGGGAAAGCCAGCTCTGACTCCCACAGGGGCAGGGACATCTCCCAGGGGACCCAGTCCACACATCCCTTGAAGACAGAGTCTCCCCTTCAGGTGCCTCCCCTCAGATGGGAGCTGCTGGCCACTCACCTTCCTGTGGCCAAGACATGGTCCTGGTGGGGGCTGCTCTGGATGCTGCACACCCCCATCGAGTGTCTGCGAGCAACGGCAGCTCCTGAGCCAGTGCCCAGGTGGGGACCACCCAGGCAAAGTGCCATGCAGGAGGGGGACGGCCAGGCTGACCCCTCAGCCAGTTACCTCTTGCTGGTGAACAGAGAAATGCCAGGTATCCGGGTGTCCCAGCCTCTCAGAAGGCCATCGTCTCCCCCTGTGTGGAAGCAATCCCATCAACAACACTGGTGACAGAAAACCCCTCTCACAGGGAAGGGAGTTCCCTTGAGTGATTTTTCAGGATACTCCAGACAGGAGAGCCTAGAGGTCAGACTAAGGGAAGCTCATTACTAAAGGGGGGCTCACTGGGCTGCGCCTACTGGGGAAAGAGGAAGAATGTGGCCATTATTCCCAAGAATTCCCAGGCCACCCAAGGCGAAACAGCCTCTGCCTGCCGAGAACTAGTTCACACCAAGAGTCCCTAAGCAGGGACTGTACTCAGGAAGCAGCAACCAGGAAGCCTAAGGCTCTGGAAACTTCCACACACCCCTAAGTGTTTTGTATTTATTTGAAAGGCTGAATTACAGAGGCAGAGGCTGAGAGGTCTTCCATCCACTGGTTCACTCCCCAGATGGCCATAATGGCCACAGCTTGGCTGATCTGAAGCCAGCAGCTTTTTCCAGGTCTCCCATGCAGGTGCAGGGGCCCGAGGACTTGGGACATCTTCCACTGTGTTCCCAGGACATAGCAGAGTTGGATCGGAAGTGGAGCAGCTGGGACTCGAACCGACGCCCATACGGGATGCTGGCACTGCAGGTGGCAGCTTTACCTGCTATACAACAGTGCTGGCCCTGACCCCCATTTTTTTAAAAATATTTATTTATTTGAAAGACAGAGTTAGAGAGAGAGAGAGAGAGAGAGAGAGAGAGATCTTCCATTTTGCTGGTTCACTCCCCAGATAGCTGCAACAGCCGGAGCTGCACTGATCCAAAGCCAGGGGCCAGGAGCTTCTTCCAGGTCTCCCACATGGGTGCAGGAGCCCAAGGACTTGGGACATCTTCTACTACTTTCTCAGGCCATAGCAGAGAGCTGAATAGGAAGTGGAGCAGCGAGAAATCAAACCGGTGCCCGTATGGGATGCCGGAGCTTCAGGCCAGGGCTTTAACCCACTGTGCCAGAGTGCCCCTGACCCCCAATGTTTTACAGGGAAATATCCTGTCACATCACAGTAAAAAAAAAAAACAAAAAACAAAAAAAAAAACACTTGCTTTAGTGGAACTGAACAGATGGGTTAAACAGGGCATTTGGGATTCTGACTTGTAACCCATCTGAAAGAACAACAGACACACAGGGCAGATGGTGACATGGTAGGGAGGACAGCTCCAGAGCTGGGCACCAGGGAGGAGGCAGTGGAGCTAAAGGAAAAGGCCTTGACCTGGTAACCTCACCCACTCTCCCACTCTCCTCCGCCCAACAGCACTCACTGCACACACACTGTGGACCCCTAATGGCACAGGGACATGGGCAAACACAGGACTACTATGGCACTGGCCAAACCCATGGGGGAATCTGAAATAGGAACTGCGATTCTGCAGCACACACCTGACGGAGGTGCTCTCACACCCAGAACCCAATCACCTTCCCTACCTGGCCGACAGGTCTCCAGGCTCCGGCCTGCACTTGCATCCCACTGGACACAGGACTTCAGAAAGTGTGACCCACTCCTCTAACACTCACAATGGCTCCCATCTCATTCTGTAGGCTGCAAGGCCAGGGCCTGGTGCCACTGTCCGATCTTTCCTCTTTTCTTTCCTGGCTGTAGGTGGCTCTTGTCCCATGCCAGGCACATCCAGCCTTGGGCCTTGAGCCTCTGCCCACGGGTCCCTGGCCTCAGTCTACACTGTACCTCCTTTCCAAAGCACTTAGCACCTCTGAAACACTGTGCACTCTCCTCATGTAGTCCATGTTGTGCTTCGTAGCATACAACAAATGCAATGAGCAGAGATTTCAGCCTGTTTTGTTTGCTGACGTGTCCCAAACACCCAGAACAGTGTTTAGCAGACAGAAAGTGCTCAGCTGTCTACGGCCACACCACCCTGAAAGCGCCCAATCTCATCTGATCTTGGAAGCTAAGCAGGGCCGGGCCTGGTTGGTACTTGGATGAGAGACGGAAAGTGCTCAGTCAGTACATGCTGAATGCCTAATCAGACAACCATTAAACCACTGCCCCCGCTATGCCTGTGCTCTGCATCCGCCTAACTGCACGACAGAAGCACCAGTCCAAGACTTGGCGGCCCTAAAAGTGAAAAGTGAGATCTCCAGGGATCTCACGGAGACTGTTCACGGGGAAGGGTGTTCCTCAGGACAGCGTCAGACAGGAATCACCAGTGTGCAGGGCCATGCCAGCAGTGGTGCAGGCAGGCCCAGGCGGTGTTCTGACCGTGCTCTTTTCTGAAGGACACTTCAGGGACCCTGAGACTTGAGAGAACCGGGAGGAGTCTATCCAAGACCACATGCCCCAAGGCCTCGAGGAACCTCAGTGTTTTGGGCTTTACCTGCCACAATGTGGGAACTACCAATGGCTGTAGCGATGAGCACGTTTCAAAAGCAATTGCTCGGGCTACTGTGTGGAGCCTGGCCTGGGAAGGGTCCGGAATGAACACGGGGGCATCGCTCAGAGCTCTACTATAAGCAGACAGAAGGTGGTTAGCCTGGACAGGTGGCTGCAGGCAAGAGGAGATGGCCACTTCCAAGGCACTCAGATGATGAAATGAACAAGGCTTGAGGCCAGCGCTGTGGCGTAGCCGGTAAAACCACCACCTGCAGATAGGCGTTGGTGGGGCTGGCACTGTGGTAAAGCAGGTAAAGCCACCAGCGGTGCTGGCATGCCATATGGGAGCCAGTTCAAGTCCTGGCTGCTCTACTTCTGATCCAGTTCTCTGCTATGGCCTGGGAAAGCAGCAGAAGATGGCCCAAGTCCTTGGGCCCCTGCATCTGCATGGGAGACCTGGAAGAGGCTCCTGGCTTTGGATTGGAGCAGCTGCAGCCATTGTGGCCATCTGGGGAGTGAACCAGCAGATGGAAGACCTCTCTCTCTCTAACTAACTCTGCCTTTCAAAATAAATAAATAAATGAAGAAGAAGAGGGAGAAGAAGGGAGGAGGAAGAGAAGGAAAAAGAAGGAGAGGAAGAAGAAATGAACAAGGCTGGGTCACAGGAGTAAGGGGCCACAGGTCTGAACGACAACTCCCAGGTTTCAGAGCTATGCAACCAGGCTGTGGCCCCAACAGGGAGAACTCGGGGAGGAGTGGGTCTGCAGCAGAGGCAGTACCAAAACAATGAGCTCAGTTCTGGGTTCCTGGAACAGAAGGGACACAGGAAACACCCCAGCATCGAGAGTGGGTAACCAGCAAGGTAAACAGATCCCAGCCTCTAAATAAAGGTCTAGGTTAAACAATCTGAATGTGGTCGCTTCTAGAATACAGACAGTGACTAAAGTTGGGAGAGTGATAACAGAGAAAAGCG
Source organism: Sylvilagus floridanus (assembly GCA_949820135.1). NCBI lineage: Eukaryota > Metazoa > Chordata > Mammalia > Lagomorpha > Leporidae > Sylvilagus > Sylvilagus floridanus. Next base: position 98,934,662 of record OX463243.1, read on the forward strand.
TCCAGACAGTAGCCACAGGATGCTGAACGCTTTGTGTCAAAGCAACAGAGCCAACAGAGTAGAAAAAAAAGTGAATCAGAAAGCAAGAGAGGTCACAGGGAGAAGGCAGAGGGAGGAGGGAGCCAGGGAGATGGGAGAGGCTGAACGGTGCTGAGTCAGGAGCAGAAAGAGCTACAAGTGCCTGGGTGGGATGAAAACAGGAGTGCCCCACCTCACCTCGCACCTGGGACTTTACCCACTGCCAGATTAGGAGGAACAGGAGAAAAGGAGTCAGATCTTTCCTATGGGTTTAGCAAATTCAGTGGCTCCTCTTTGGTCCTGAGACCGACCCCACCCCCTTCCAAGAGTTTTCTCCACTGGGAAACAGAAGCTGCTCGTTTCTCGCTCCCACTTGAGCAACCTCAAAACACCTTCACTCACAAGACTTTCTCCTATGCTTCCTTTTTCTTTTGGAATGAAATCCAACAAAATGAACATTGTGCCCACAGGATCAGGCAAAACGCACGGGAACTGAGTCCTAGGAGCTCATGGCAGCTCTGCCTCAGGACACCTGCCCTCCAGCACCGCTGAGGCCGCTGCAATTCTGAGGAACCCTAAGTGAGGAGTGCCTGTGACAGCGTCTGTCGCAGAGACCCCAGCTGGACCAGAATCACAGCCTCGGGGATGCCTCCCCAGCAAGTCAGAGGCAACCGTGATGCCCAGGGAGGAAGACTGACCTGAATACACCACGTCAGTCCGCCAGTAATTGAAGGCAGCGATCCAGGCCTCGAATGCATGGGCCTGCCAGGAGGCCACACTCTGCAGTCCCAAACCCTCTTCGTGCACCATCAGAAGGTGCAGCTGCCCCTTGGAGTCACTGCTGATGATGTGCAAGGGCTGGTCACCGGCACTAGACACAGGGAACCAAAGGAGAAGCCTAGCTGAACTTTACAAATTGGCAAATGCTTCTGCAAGAAACCAGCATCAAAAACATCATCGCTATCAGCCTAAAATGCAAGGGTTTTGTTTCTGTAAACCTGGACAAGTGGCGACGTGGCCAGACTTGGGGAAAAGGCTCAGGGCAACAGATGGCTTTGGCTCACTCTGGGGAGAAAACATGAAGTCATCCAAACAGGAGAGATCAGGAGCCCTTACCTTCCAAGCTTCCCCGTAGACCAATCCAGGGACAAAGCCAGACACTGCTCATCCAGGACAAGGCTGGACGCCGGCTGTAACATGCAGCTGCTGTTCTACTGGAGACAAAGGGACTCCCGCCAAGGTAAGTCATTGTCCCCCCATCTACTCCCCCCAGGAACAAAGTGTGTGAGTCACAGATGCATACTTCAGCCTGGCACTAAATCCCTGCTACACGCCAGGACCCGGCAGGAGCCCTGGAGTTTGCACACCTGGGAGGAAATTCTCACACATGACCTTGGGGCCAGGAAGTCTGTTTTTCACACTCACTCACTTTGAGCACCCTTAGACACTATCAGCTCCTATGCAGGCTGCAAAACCGGTGCTGGCACGTGCTCGTCACCCCCGAACACATGTCTCCAGAGAAGGGGACGGGGGTGGGGGGTGGGGTGGGGGGGAGGCCTTTACTCTGCTTTCCATCCCAGGAACTGCAGTTCCTCTCCAAGATCTAAACGATCTGCCAGGGGCGGGCACTGGGCACAACGCTCAGGACACTTGTGTCACAGATCAGACTGCCTGAGCTTGAAGTTTTTTTTTTTTTTTTTTTTTTTTTTTTTGACAGGCAGAGTGGACAGTGAGAGAGAGAGACAGAGAGAAAGGTCTTCCTTTGCCGTTGGTTCACCCTCTAATGGCCGCCGCAGACGGCGCGCTGCGGCCGGCGCACCACGCTCGTCCGATGGCAGGAGCCAGGTGCTTTTCCTGGTCTCCCCATGGGGTGCAGGGCCCAAGCACCTGGGCCATCCTCCACTGCACTCCCGGGCCACAGCAGAGGGCTGGCCTGGAAGAGGGGCAACCGGGACAGAATCCGGCGCCCCAACCGGGACTAGAACCCGGTGTGCCGGCGCCGCAAGGCGGAGGATTAGCCTGTTGAGCCACGGCGCCGGCCGAGCTTGAAGTTTTTGATCCAGCTCCCTGCTAACACACACCCTGGGAGGCAGTGGGTGATGGCTCCAGTACTTGGCTCCCTGCCACCCACATTGTAGACCTAGGTGTTCCCAGCTCCTGGCTTCAGCCTGGCACAGCCCCTGCTGTTGCAGGTATCCAGGGAGAGCACCAGCAGGTGCAAGAGCCCTCCTTCTCTCTCTCCAGTAAGTGGAAAACACCGGGTGAGCGGCATGGCGTCAGCGGCTTGGGGCAGGCTGCGCTTGGTGCTCCTGCCCAGGAGAAGGTTCAAGGTGTTGCCTCCCTCCACTGACACCAAGGCCACGGCTCTGAGCTGGCCTGAAGCAAGGTCCTTTCCGGACAGGCTTTGGTGGTCGCGAGTCAGCGCTGGCGGGACCCACACCCGGCCTCACACTGCCTATATCGCTCTGTGTCCACTGCCGGCTTTACCGGCTACCCCGCTGCCAAGAAGAGCAGCGTCAACCCAAGCTTGTGGGTGCCCGGGATCTCCTCACGGAGTAACAGGCAAACCGACAGCCGCGGCCCCCGAGCTGAGGCACAGCCCGGGGGGACCCGCCCCGCCGCCGCTGACCTCGGACTCCACCAGGCGCAGCAGCTCCACGGATCCGCCGGCGTCCGCCAAGCCCAGGAGGGCGGAACCGGCCACCGGGACGTGGCACCTAGGGAGAGAGCGCGGGCGTGGGGACGCGGCCAGGCCGCCCGGCCGCGGACACCGAGACCCCAGCCCCGGGCGGGCTGTACCACTTGGCGTCCAGGATGGCAGCGCCGTCTCTCCGGTGGGCCTCGGCCAGCGGGGCTGCGGGGCGGTCCCCGCAGAAGCTGTACAGGTAGAGGCGGCCCGCGCGCGTCTGCGGCCCGGCGGCGTCCGGCGGGCTCTGCGGGGAAGGCATGGGTCACTGCCGGCCCGCGCCCGCCCAAGGCCCCCGCGAGCCCCCGCGAGCCCCCGCGAGCCCCCGCGAGCACGGCGCACCTGGGCCTCGCGGCTGGCGGGCGCCGACCCGGGCGCGCGCAGCTGGTAGGTCCCGCACGCCAGGAGGTGCCTGCGGCCCCGCAGCGGGCACCAGGCCACGGCGTCCGCGGTGAGCTCGGTGTCCACCGCCTGCTGCAACCGCACGCGGCCAGCCCTCATGCTGCCTGCGGGGAGGCGCGGACCCCGCCGCCCGAGCGCGGGGCGGGACTTCCGGCCTCCCGCGGCAGCGCCGCTCCCGCCCCCTGCCGGCCGGCGGACCGACCCGACAGCGCCGCTCCGGAAACGTGCACGTGGCGGGCCCCGCGGCGGGACTACCGAGTTTCCCCGAGGCGCAGCAAGGTGTTACCCCGGCAGTGCAGTCAACGCGATCCGTCGGAAGCGAGGCGTTGGGCATGCCTGGCGCAGCCACGACGGCGCCCCTTCCGGAGAAAGTCCCGCCCCCCACGGACTCGCCGCAGTGGGGCGGGAAGCGGGAGACCCGACCACCTCCCTCCCCTGCATGGCCACGTGCACAGGCGCCGGAACCCTGCTGACCACTCCCCCCAAGGGCCACACCGGGCCTCCAGGTAGGAAGCAGTCTGAGCAGGGACCGTAGCCACGCCGGCTGGGAGCCTCAGCACACGCTGCAGGGCCCACACAGGGCCAGGCTGCACCCCGGCCACAGCCCTGCACCACGGGTGGGGAGCGCCCAGTCCAGCCAAGGCAGCCGCAGGCGGGGCTCCATTCAACAGCGCCTTTGTATGGCCCACGAATGTTACAAACACCTAAATGTCCCTTGGCAGAAAAGGTTCCCCACCACCGCTGTGCATGGACAAGAGGCTGAGTAGCCCTGGGGCCGCCCTGGGGCTACGGTCCACACTGCTGGCAAGGTGGCCCTCATTCTGCTCCAACCCCCCCCCCGGGGGGGGGGCTCAGCAAACCTGGGAATGCCCTGTGGGCACAGCTCACTGCTGAGCTTCTCCAGGGAGAGAACTGTCCACTGCAGGGGTCCAGAGCACCCAAGCCGCTGGCAGGGGTCAAGCTCCTGGAGGTAGGCCCTGCACCAGGCAGGGACAGCCCTCCCCACGCACCCAGAGCATCCTCCACAGGGCGGGGAGCAGAGCAGAGTGATCAGACGCTGAATGATTCCACCCCTTTACTTTGCCCTCTGGCCCCATGCAGGCTCCCATGCAGGCTGTGCTCTGTGGGCTCCTGTCGCCCAGGAGACACACTTCGGCTAGGACGATTTTCAGACATGTGATCTGACCCTTTGCCATCTGAGGATCACAGCAAATGATTCTATTTATCATTTCTAACCTTCCCACTGCCCCGCCCCCCGAAAAAAACTGTACATGAGTTTACAAACATATTAACATATAAATAATGAGACACCCCAGGGAGCCTCTCCGTGTCTCTGCTAGAGATCAACACTGGGGGGCGCCGTCCCCACTGGCTGTGACATCGGGAGTCTCGTGGTGGCTGTTCTGGGCTGGCCGCTGGCTTCTTGGGCACCTTCAGGTCCAATCACCAGTCTCTCCGCTGTGCCCAAGGAAGAGCCTGGAAGTCGCAAGCGCGCCGAGCAGCACCTCTGCCGCCCGTCATCGCTCCGGCTCGAGCTCGTGCTGGAAGGGACGCTTCCTCTCCCGACAGTGCTTCTTGTGGGCAGGCCAGTCCTTCTGCTGGCACTGGGAGCCACAGTACCGGGCCACCTGGCAGCGCCCACAGATGTTGAATTCCCGGAGCTGAAACAGAGAATGTCTGTGGCTTCAGGGTCATGCCTGGGAGGCAGTGTGGGGCAGATACGATACCTCATAACCCAAAGGGACCCACGAAACCCCGCTGACCAAGGCTGGGAGGCCTGGACCCTGGTGGTCTTCGGCCACAAGACCTGCCCCCCAGGGGATGAGACTGACGGCAGGACCAGGTGGCAGGAGCCAGCTTCAGGGCAGCACACTGTACCTGCTTCTCGATCACCGTGCAGGGCGGGTAGTGGCACTCGTAGTAGGTGCAGGAATTCTCCTCCTCCTCCACCACGTCCCCATTGGCATTATAGTACCGGGTCACATTCAGGACGGGGAACTGCTCCTCTATGGGGTCCGTGGGAAGCTGCTGAATTGCGAGCCAGTATAAGCTTTGCTCCCTTGAAGAAAGAAGCAGACACCTCAGTGCACAGGTGGCCACACAGGGCTCCAGGACAGAGGTGTTGCCTGGGTTTGCCACAGCAACTTGACTGTTCCCTGGCCCATCCCACCTCCACCACACACACTCATCCCGTCTTGCTCCGCCTTGCTCATATCCTCCCAGTATCTGGACTGACAGGCACACAACACATACACAACATGGCCCAGCAGGTGCCCCCTTTCCTGTCCTTGTCACAGGCCTGCTCCTGTCGAGGCCTAGATCGTCTGGAAACTCGCATGCTTCACCAGGCCACATGTGTACAAATGAAGAACTGAGACCTAAAGGGCACCTGCTGCACCACACAGGCCAAGGCAAGCGCGAGGCAGCCGTGGCCAGACAGGGCTCTGAGGAGCTGCTCCCTCACCCACAGCTGTGGCCCCTGGGGGTCAGACTGAGGGAAGGCGGGGTATTCATGTGGCACAATGGCAGGAACTGCTGCATTCTGCATTAGAGCACCTAGGTTCAATTCTGTTTCCAGCTTCCTGCTAATGCAGATCCTGGGAGGTAGAAGATGTTGGTTCAAGTGTCAGCTCCTGCCAGCCCCATGGGAGACCTGGAATGAGTTCTTAGCTCCTGACTTTGGCAGGCCCAGCCCCAGCTGTTTCAGGCATCTGGGGAATGAGCCAGCAGGTGGCTCTCTCTGCCTTTCAAATAAATAATACATTAAATTTAAAAAAAAAAAGAAGAGAGAAAAGGGTCAGGATGCGGGAAACACAGGCTGCTTTTTGTGCCTTCAGTGTGAAGTCCTGTGAGACAGGCAAGTGCCATGTGCAGCCACCCCTTTCCAAACAAGGGTTACTGCAACAGAGGAAGAGCACGCGGATCTCTACCAGAGCAGTGCTAGTGGTAGGCGGTGGGAGAGCTGTGAGTGCAGGACGGCACATCCCGTGTTAGTGGGACAGCTGAGGGGTTCTGCCTGCCCAGCACCCCGGCACCCTTCCTGCGGATAACACAGCCCTGGTTTCCCTTTTGGTTTTAATGTTTTGAAAGGCAGTTACAGAGAAAGATCGGCTAGTTCACCCCCAAATGGCCACAAAAGCCAGCCAGGGACTCAAGCGGTCGGACCACTGTCCGCTGGTCTCCCGGATGCTTTTGTAGGGAGCTGGATCAGAAGTGGAGCAGCTGGGGCCTGAACCAGCGCTCACTTGGGATGAGCAAGTGTCACAACTGCCTCACCCTGGTTCCCTCTGTTCACAGACCCCGTCCCACCCCTGCTCCAGGGGTAAAAGAGCGACTGGAGGCCAGCCCGCCAGAATGGACCTGGAGCCTCTTCCAGGGCGCCTCCCTCTGTGCACAGTGGTAAGCCAGGCTGAAGCTCCCAGGCAGCCCTGGCTCTCCACATATTGAGTTTAGTTTCTTGCGAGCAGAGTCCAGACTAACAAAATTCCCCAAAGGATATAAGTCCTACTTAACTATCTGGGCATTTGGAGATGGGAGAACACTCACTCTCAAGCTTTAACACCTCTAATATTAGAGAGGGCAAAACCATCAGCCAAACCACGGGTGCCTGACATGCGTAGGCTCTGCCCAGTGAAGCAGCAGCAAGGGTGTAGTTTGCAGGGTGCCCTGAGAGCAGGAACAACTTGGGGATGACCCTCTGCAGGCCTGGGGACCAGCTCTTCCCATCATCAACTGAGGCTAGCAGCAGTCTCCCTCCTACCTCCACTGCATCGGGCTCGGTGTGCCCTGAAGGTGACTACTGCAAAGATCCACCCACCTCTGCTGCCAATCACCAAGCCCAAGACACTGAGCCTTAGCGACAACCAACAACGGTGTGCCAGGGTGGCCAGCACTGCCAACACCAGCAAGGGCTGCAGAGGCCCGGACAGCCCAGGACACCCTGGCCAAATCCAGCTCCTCCCCAGGGCTCCACAAAGCTCAAGCGGAGCCATCCTGGGGCAGCAGGGACTGCCCTCCCAGGTGGGAAGCCTGTTTGTAGAACCACAGGGAGGCGGAAGTGACAGGCCAAGCCTCTGCTCCGGCGTTCTGCTTCCTTGAAATCACCACTTAGCAGAAGAGTACAACAGATAGGCTCATCTACGCTCTGGGAGGGACCCCGAGACAGGCTCTGCACTTCTCCCATTTTGTCACTTCAGCTAAAGGGACGTTCCCAGGGCCAGCCGTCAGATCAAGCCAAAACAGTTATCACCCAGACCCTTCCACACCTTCCAAAGATCCCACACTGGGGAAAATAATCAAGGTCCCCAAACCCACAGAAGCATCAGGGCACACAGGAACACAGCCCTCCAAGGCCTCTGCTGGCACCGCCCGCCCCAGGAAGACCCACCTTTGTTTGCTGGAGGTCTCTTCGGCTCTGGGCCGCCAGCCCCACGGCACCAGCTGCAGGTTGTCCAGGCGGTTGTCCACAGTCACAGCGTTGAGATGCACCACCTGGAACCCAGGGGCCACACCGCCCCGGTGCCGCTCCCTAGGGAACAGACAACCTTCTGGTTACAGCTCCCACCCTCAGCCATCTCTGGCTCAGCACCAGAGTCCAGCTGGAAAGAACCATAAGTCACATCACCTGATGGGGGACACTGCGGGAAGCTATCCAGGGGAACCCAAGGGAGGATGCCTGTGGCTCCAACAGGACAGGGACTGCCTGACATCCAAAGTCTAAGAGCTGGACCCACCGAGCCAAGAACGATACCCCAAACCGGACCAAGACAGCCTAGAAACAGTTCCTCAGCCGAGAGGTCCCGGACACCAGAATCCCATCATGCACACCGAGGAGGCAGTTAACTTCCCAAGTGAGCTGCTCCTTCTCCACATCCCGCCGAGAGGCTCCAGGAGAGCCCGGGGACGAGAGCAGGACCCCCACACTGCCCCCGCAGAGCCTACCCTGGGGTGTGAGGCACTTTGTGGACAAAGTGCTAGACAAAGCGAAAGGCAGTCATCCACTTTCCTGTACCACAGGAGGCACTAGGCACAGACAACAGGACAACTGACTCAGGGAAGGTGAGGGTCACACAGGGCCGAGGGGGGAGACCAGCACAGCGCGAAAACACCCACCACAGCAGCTCGTGAAGAAGCCTGCCCGATCCCCTTCCTCGGTTCTTGTCAAAGGCGTATGCAAATATCTTAGCACCATTTCCGTCTGCATCTACTTCCATGCGGGCCTAAAAGGAACAAGGAAAGGGATTGGTAAAATCCTCCAATTTCCAGATCCCTCTTAGAATAATCAAATGAAGGGGCCGATGCTGTGGCGCAGTGGGTTAACGCCCTGGCCTGAAGCGCTGGCATCCCATGTGGGCGCTGGTTCGAGACCCGGCTGCTCCATTTCCTGCCCAGCTCTCTGCTATGGCCCCGGATAGCAGTGGAGGATGGCCCAGGTACTTGGGCTCCTGCACCCACGTGGGAGACCCAGAAGAAGATCCTGGCTCCTGGCTTCAGATTGGTGCAGCTCCAGCTGTTGCAGCCATCTGGAGAGTGAACCATCGGTTGGAAGACCTCTCTCTCTGCCTCTCCTCTCTCTGTGTAGCTCTGACTTTCAAATAAATAAATAAATCTTAAAAAAAAAAGAATAATCAAATGAAACAAAAAAGCCAGAAGACAGGGCCCAGCTTTTTTCTGGGACCTGGGTGTCTGTGGATGCAGAGGCCAGCTATGTCCCATCAACCACTCCACCTTTCACTCACACAAGAAATGCTCACACTAGGGGCCGGCGCTGTGCACACCTGTGGGGCCAGTATCCCATAGAAGCGCAGATTCTAGTCCTGACTATTCTACTTCTGATCCAGCTCCCTGCTAATGGCCTGGGAAAGTAGAAGATGGCCCAAGTGCTTGGGTCCCTGCACCCACGTGGGAGACCCAGAAGAAGCTCCTGGCTTCGGCCTGGCCCAGCTCCAGCCGATGTGGCCATTTGGGGAGTGAACCAGAGGATGGAGGATCTGTGTCTGTCTCTCCCTCTCTAATGCTGCCTTTCAAATAAATTTTAAAAAACCTTAAAAAAAAAAGCTCACTCATAAGAAATTATTTGCAAAGTTCTATGGGCACAGAGACAACTTCCCACCAATAAAACCCCCCACGATCCCATGAGAAAGGGAAACCCTGGAGAAGGAGCTCCCGCAGAACTGTGGGGCCCTGTGGCCAGAGCACCAGGGACCACTGGCAGAGGTCGGAGGCAAGTTCCTTACAGAGCACCTGGGACAATGGAGAGGGTTAGATAAGCTGCACTAGGGACATCTGGTCACCAACAGGACAAAAGTTGATTTAACAGCAGCCAGTGACCAGGGAGGGTGCAGGTGGGCAAAGGCCAGCATCAGAAAGGCCACCGAGACTCCACCGGCTGGCACCAGACATCCATGTGCCAGGCCTCTTGGACCCAAGCACCTGCACTCCGCTCGACCCTCCCCAGAGCACCCCATCTGCGACCTTACCTCGAAGGAGTAGCTCTCCACCAGTGGGATGTCTTGCTCATCTATCAATGTGTACTTGGTCTGCAAATCAACCACATTACAGAGTGTTACACTTGGGGTCTGCGCCTCAGGGGGCCTGGTTCTGCAGCACTGGGTGTGGGGCAGACACAGCAAAGCCACAGGAGGCGGCACCTGGCTTCAAAGGCCTCCCACACAAGACTGCCCCCGATGAAGCTGGCCAGACCTAGTGGGCTGCCCTGGAGCAGAGGCAGAGTACACACCAGGTTTCAATTTCTGTCTGTTAAGCTGGGCAAGGGGTGCACAGGTGCTCGCTCAATCACCCTTTTCCACTTCAGTCTGCCTGGAATGTTCCGGATGAAAGATTTGGGACGTTAATGCAGCCCGGAGAGGGTCAGAGCTCCGAGGGAGAGCCCAGGACACCCCCAACAACACCAGCCTTACTCCTGCGAGCTCTCTCCTTCACTTGAATGCAGACTGCCTCTCAGTCCCTGGATATGGGGACCAGGTTCCCATCAGGGTAAGGCTCAGGCTGGTGCCAGGCTTTAACAGCCAAGCCTCCAGGCCCACTGGTGCCAGAGGCCTCGCCTGCAGCATGTGGAGGGCGGAGGCCGGGCTAGGGGAGAAAAGTCAGGGAAGCCCTGACCCCAACACCGGGGTTCTGGCTTCCTTGTCCTGCGCTGGGGAAGCCCACGCTCAATGCAAGCTCAGAGGCCCCCATCAGACCCCCTTAGCAAGGATTGAGGTGGCGTTGCCCTGGAAGGGGCGCCGTGTTAAAACCGCGCGGCTGCAGGTGCAGCCCTGGCGCCGGGCTGGGCCCAGTTCGGAAGCCCCACAAGGAAAGGGCGCCAGGTGAACGCGGCCCGGGCACGGGCGCGCAGCTCCGGCCCCGGCCCTAGACCGGGTCCCGGCGAAGGCGGCAAGGGGCGCGCCCCACCGACTTCCAGAGGCGGCCTGCACCGGAGCGAGGCCCCGCAGCCGGGCCCGCGCAGCGCCCCCGCCCTGGCCGCAGCCCGCACAACCGCCCCCGCCCCGGGCCCCGCGCCGAGACCAGGGCGGGCGGGCCGGGCCCAGCCGCGGGCTCCGCGCCGCTCACCTTCCCGGCCACCCGGCCGAGCCGCACGATGCCCAATTTGAAGTCGGTCATGGCCGGGCCTGCGCTCTCGGCCGGCAGCGCCGCTCCCTCGGGAGACGCCGGGCCGAGGCGAGGCCGCGGCGCGCCCGGGCGGGCCGGGGTCGGGGCCGGGGCCGGGCGGGCTCCGGGCGGGACGAGGCTGGGCCGGGCTCGGGCCGCCGCCGCCGTCGCCGCCACCTCGCGCCCGCCGGACCTGCCACGCGCCGCCGCCGCCGCCGCCGCCGCCGCCGTCGCCGCCGCGCGCACCACCGCGAGCCGAGCCGAGGGGCGGGGCGCGGCGCGGGACACACCCCCCGGCCCGCCGCTGCCCGGCCAATCTCGAGGCGCGCCCTGCGCCGGCTGGCGCGCGCCGCCGCGCAGCGACCAATGGGGGAGAGGAAAGTGCGCCGGCGCGCTGGGGAGCGGGGCGAGCGCGGGGGAGGGGTGCGGCCGGGGGCGGCGCCTGCGCGGCGGGCCCGGCTCCGACGTCAGTTTCGCGGGAAGCTTTGTGCGGGCTGCTACGCCTCGCCCGGGCGGTCCCCGCTGTGTGGCGTCCACGTGGGTCCGTTTCGCCGTCGTCACCCCGGGCCGGGCGAACTGCTGCGAGCCTCTGAGGCACCAACCTGAGGAGGCCTCCCGCGCCCAGCGCCCCGGAGCCCCGGAGGTGCCGGCCACCCGGGCCTTGACCGCCCGCCGGCCCCGCGGGGAGGCCCGGGTCGCGGCTCCCGGACTCAGATGGGGCGCGGCCCCAGCCGTGAGGGGCGGCTGGAACGGCGCGGCCGGGGCCGCCCGCGGTGTGTCCTCTGGAAAGCCTTCGTCCTCTCGGGGCGGGGTCGAGCTGGGCGGCCACTGCGGCGCGTGTCCGGCTGAGGAGCCGGCGGGGACCCCGGGCACTGAGGGGTGTGCAGAGGCCGCCCCGCGGAGCCCCCTTTCCCGTGTGCCGGGCTCTGCTTTACAGGCTGTTTTCTCAGAAAAACTCGTGACATCTGGGTCCCTGTGCCTCAACCTGCCAGGGGCGAGAGGCTGGGAGGCAGGGCCACCAGTCCAGCCTTGCAGGGGGCAATGTGGGGATCTCTGTTGCCCGCGTCGTCTATGTGTGGCTCTGCCGGACCAGGCGGCCCGGTGGCGTGTGGTGTGCGTGGGTCGCCCGTCCTTTCTGCGCAGGTGCCCAGTCAGCATCCAAGGAGGGCGAAGGGTCGTTCCTCTGCCCCTGTGCCCTCCAGCCCCAGCCCGGCAGCCGTTCCGGGGAGGGTCTCCCTGTGTGCCAAGCTGCCGCCTCTTCATGGCCTGGGGAGTTACCTGTGAGACAGCCTTCCTAGGAAGCCGCCACAGATACAGTGGCATGAGACAGTGCAGCCGTATGCCTCACAGCTCTTGGTGAGGTGTGGTGAACTTGAGTGGTTTCTTTTCTCCAAGTCTCAAGAGCAGTCGAGGGTGGGGGTGGGGGGAATCATCACGTTGCTGGCAAAACTCAGTCCCACATGGTTGTGTGAGGGCCCCTTGCCAGCCACCAGCAGGGGCCATTCTCTGCTTCTCCAGGGCGTCCGCATTGGCCGGGCCGCCACCTCTTCCTAAAAGGGTCATCTTCATATGTCCCACGGTTTTGCCCCGTTTCTCCCGTTCTGTTTTTAGGGAATCCTGTGACTAGATGGGCTCTGCCAGGATGTTCCTAGACAGCCTCCCTGTTTTAAGGTCATTAGTTGGTAACAGGAGTATTTGGCAAAGTAAAACAGCATATTTACAGGCTGTGGGGGGAGGGCTCCTGGCAGCCCACGCCAGTCAGACCCACCCCCCGTGAACACTGCTGTCCACCAGAGAACGAGACAGACTAGGTCCCCTGCTCATGCCGCAGTGAGAGAGGCAGGACAGGCACACGGTGCGTGAGCATGAGCCACTTGCAACGCCAGCATCCCACATCACAGTGCCTGTGTTCAAGGTGCCCAGGTGCCCACTCCCAGCTCCAGCTTCCTCCTAATCCATACCCTGGGAAGCAGCAGGCGGATGGCCCAGGGACTTGGGTCTCTGCCGCCCAGATGGGAGGACAGGATTGAGTTTCTGGCTCCTGGCTTCCACCTGGCCCAGCCCCAGCATTTGGAAAGATCTCTATTTCCCTTCCCCCTTCCCATTCCTCCCCACCCCCCAGCTTACTACTGCTATGGTCGAAAGTAATACATTCTGTAGGGAGAACAAGTGGCTCAGCATAGAGACCTAGGGACCCAGACCCTAGAGAAGGGGTGGGCAGAGTCGTGCTCACCGAGAACCCAGTATTTGACAGACCATGGAGTGAGAGAGCGCTGTGGTACACAGGGGAAGCGCGTGCTGGCACCGCTGGCTGTGTGGAGAGGGGGCTGATGTTCCGGCTCCGAGAACCAGCAGCTTCTAGGGGGAGAGTGGGAGCAGGATCTTTTTTTTTTTCTTTAGGTTTATTTTATTTATTTGAAAGAGTTACAGAGAGAGATAGAGACAGAGATGTCTTCTATCCGCTGGTTCACTCCCCAGATGGCCGCAATGGCCGGAGCTGCGGTGATCCGAAACCAGGAGCCAGGAGTTTCTTCCGCGTCTCCCACATGGGTGCAGGGGCCCAAGGACTTGGGCCATCTTCTACTGCTTTCCCAGGCCGTAGCAGAGAGCTGGATCGGAAGAGGAGCAGCCGGGACTAGAACCGGTGCCCATGTGGGATGCCAGCGCCTCAGACCAGGGCATTAACCCACAGCGCCGGCCCCGCAGGAAGGGTCTTTAGGCAGCAAGTGGAAGTTACGTATAATAGCTTTTCGTGACTGAGGCATCGCAAAGGAAGGAAGTTTGATTTGGGCCTCAGTTTTGGAGGCTCCTGGTCCATCAGGACCCCACTGTTTCGGCCTCTGGCAGTGGCGTTCTTGTCAGCAGAGTCCCAAGGTGACCTGGGACATTGCCTAGATACAGGCCTGGTCTGCGTGGCCTCTTACAAAGAGGATCCAGTCCAATCCCAGACATCCCACCTCCAAACCCATGTCTGCTGGAGGGACGGGGTAGGGCGCTGGTCGTGGTCCGGGGGTGACTCACCCCAGTATAAAGGGAAGCTGACGGGCAGCTCCTGGAAAGGCGAAGGGGGCATTGATGGAGGTCTGGGAAGTTCTCTTCTCGGTTGGAAGTGAGCATGGAGGAACGAGTGTTGCTCATCCAGACAGGATGGGTGCAGGGGTCCAGGATGCCCATGGAGGTCTCCCAGCCACAGTGGGGCCCAGGCGTTGTGGCCCCATGGGCTGCTTTGGAGAAGGCATGAGGCAGACGACACACAGCTTTAAACCAAGGGCAACAAAGTAGGAGGGAGCGTGAGATGGGGGCAGGGTTGCCCAAAAGAACAAGGAAGGGCAAGGAGGCACCTGCAGGGGCAGAGTCGGGAGCTGTTGGAGTTGAGGCCTGGAGGTGTCTTCATGCCAGAAAGAATTCAGATGCAAGAAAGTAGCAAGGTTTAAGGAAGTGAATTCACCTGCAGCAAAGAACTGAGGGCCCAGTCTTTTATGGGTGTGGGTATGGGCCCTCCGCCTCCTTTCTGGGCTATGGCTGGGGGAAGTCTTCCTGGGCGTGGCATTGCTGAAGTTCCTCCCAGAACTTCATGGTGCAAGCCTCCCCTAAGCTGCCCCCAGGAGAGCCTGGCACCCACCTAACAAGGTTGTGGGCAGGGGCTAGACCTGCTGTGTCAGTGCTGGCCTGCTTTGTTCCATCACAGGAGAATTCTTTTCCTGTAACAATTCCCATTGTCTTCCGCCCCCTTCACACATAGGTTATGTCTACAGAGCCACCTGGACAGTGGGAGCGAGCCAGGAGGAGAGGGGGTGGGTCAGGGATGCCAGGAAGTGACATGAGGGGCTGCTGTGAAGGGGGATGATGTGTTGCAGTTACTTACTAATAGGAAACAAACCAACCCAAACTTGTGACAACACTGGTTCTCACAATCCTGTGACCCCTGGGACAGGGAGGAAGAGCACAGAGCCCATCCCAATTTCTATAAAAGACCAGGCTTTCAGTTCCTTACTGAGGTGTGTTCTCATCAGACCTGACTGGCACACTCACTGCCGCTCGCTCTCTCATGTCTGAGCTCTTGGGTGACAGCGAGACCCTCCAACCAGCCATCTCTGGAGGCACTCTGCTTGACCTGGCCAGACGGCTGGGGCTCCGTCATAGCGTTAAGACAGCCAGGTAGATATTAGCCCATGTGTGTAGGAAGGGCCGAAGAAAATGAGAAGTTTTAAAGAAAAAGTTTTAAAGAAAAATGCATGTGCAGTGGAACGAGGAAGTGGGCCCTGGAAGCAGCAGCCGCTGGTCTGTGTGCCTCAGCCCACGGTGCCCTTGCCTGAACTCAGCAGCTTGAGTGAGTGACACGCTGCCCCGCAGGGCTCTACCTGAACTGAAGGAGCGCTTTGCCTCTCCGAAAGGTAAAAGCCCTGATGACCAGCATTGTGCAGAGGGTTTGCTGAGGGGAATCCCATGCCTAAGGTCATCGCTCCTGGGTTACAGCCCGTCGGAGGGGAGGGGCTTCAGCCCTCTCCTGGGCAGCTCCAGCTGGTCTCAGCCCTTCTTCCAGGGGACCGCTGAGAAGTTCTGGGAGGAATTCCATGCCGGGTGGTGTCCCAGACAGGCTGGAGAGGGGGAGAGGGGCTCTGCTCACACCCTCTGCCAGTCCTGCTCTGTCAGGCATTCGAGCTTCTGTCTCTTCACTTTTTCAATAAACTGTGCTAAAGTTGTCTTCTCTGCCCGTTTGTGGGCCTCACACTTCATTGCCAATGGGACAGGTTCCCAGGGTTCACATTGGGGGCAACAACAGCAGGAGGCTGTGCGCCCATCATTTACCAGGCCTCTTCTTGTCTCAAGCTTTTAAGAATCCTGGTGGCCAGAACACGTCACATGGGCAAACCTGGAGTAAAAGTGGGAGGGCTCAGCATAGGACACGAATTCTGGAAATCATGGCACACTAGGGGGCTACAGTGCACCAGCCTGCCACGTTCTTCCCACCTGGAATTACACTCACTCCTGCCTAAGATCTGCAAAATGACCACCTAGCGAAGGCGTTAGCTGGAAGTCTGGTACCTTGAGACTGCAACAGGTATAGATGTGGAGGGGGCACCTGTGGTGAGGCTCGTTTTGCTCTAGAGGCATGAAATAGAAGATTTGTCCTCTGCCCCGGCACCAACACCCAGTGGCAAAACCCAGGATAACAGCCGCTCCCACTGAGAACACACCAGGGCAGCCATAGTCACTGGTCCACCCATTGCCCCGCGTGCCCCCTGCAGGTGGGTCCCTAATCTACCTCTGGCTGTGGTTCTTGGTTTTGCCCTCTGGGCTGTGTGCGAAGAGTCCCCTGCACCACGGGAACAGGCTCATCTTTGCTTCTTACCCATGGAAACTTGGAGGCCCAGATTCCTCTCTTATTTTGTACTCTGTCCCTTCTAGCCTCCTACAAACCTTACTGGGGGCTGGGGGGCAGTGTTGTAGCACAGTGGGTTAAGCCACCACCTGTGATGCAGCATCCCACACGAGTACTATTTCAAGTTCCGAATGCTTAATTTCTGATCTAGCTCTCTGCTAATGGCCCTGGGAAGGCAGCAGAAGATGGCCTGAATTAAACCAAGAAAGCCTTAATGGGGAGCAGACACGTGGCCATACCCCACACGGGAGTGCCTGGGTCTGATTCCCAGCTCCAGCTCCTGACTCTGTTTCTTGCAAACCTTGGGAGGCAGTGGTGATGGCTCAAGTAGTTGGGTTCCTCCACCTGTACAGGAGACCAAGATTATATTCCAGGGCTGTCACTCCACCCTAGGCCTGGTGGTTGCATGCATTTGTAAAGTGAGCTAGGGGACAGGAGCATGCTGATGTCTCTATTTTGGAATTTTCATTTTCACTTCATTTTGAAGGAGATTCCATATGCTGGTTCATGCCCCAAACACTGGCAACAGCAAGGGCTGGGTCAGGCTGAAGCTGGGAGCCCAGAACTCCATCTGGGTCTCCCAAATAGGTGGCATGGACCCAAGCACTTGGGCCATCATCACTGCCTCCCCAGGGTGCACTGTAGTAGGAATTGGAACCGCAGCCAGGACTTGAACCCAGGCACTCTGATACAGGATATAAGTGTTCCAATGTATTTAAAACAAAATGTTACCAAAAATGTATCTGGCGCTAGTGCTGTGGTAGAGTAGGTCACTCCTCTGCCTGTGGCGTCAGCATCCCAAATGGAAGCTGGTTCGAATCCTGGCTGCTCCTCTTCCTATCCAGCTCTCTGCTATGGCTGGGAAAGCAGTGGAAGAAGGCCCAAGCACTTGGGGCCCCTGCACCTGCGTGGGAGACCCAGAAGAAGCTCCTGGCTCCTGGCTTCGGATTGGCTCAGCTCCGGCCATTGCAGCCATTTGGGGAGTGAACCAGCAGGTGGAAGACCTTTCTCTCTGTCTCTCCCTCTCACTATCCTGTAACTCTACCTCTCATATAAATAAATAAAATCTTTAAAAAAAAAGTGTATTTACTTGAGGCAGAAACACACAGAGGGAGAGAGAGAGATCTATCCACCCATCCACTCTCCAAATACCTGCAACAGCCAGGTGCAGGCCAGGCTGAAGCCAGGGACCTGGAACTCCATCCAAGTCTCCCATGTAAGTGGTAGGGAGACTCATCCACTGCCTCTCAGGGTGCCCTATCAGGAAGCTGGATCAGAAGCAGAGTAGCTGGTACTCAACCAGCACTCTGGTACAGGATGTGGCATCAAGTGGTGCTTCAGCCCACAGTGCCAGCATCTTAATTCACTGTGTCTAATGCCCACTGCATGAGCCCTTACCCCTCCCCTCTGCGCTTCTCACATAAGTAAAATTTTTAAAGCCTTTGTGAATGTCCCGTAAGTGAGATTATGGCTGACATCATTAGAAACTACACCACAAACCCGAGGAGATTGCTCCGCTTTGTGGGATGGAAGTCAGTGCTATGAGACAATGACCTTGAGATTTTTAGGAGTTGTGGGGCAGCAGGAGAAGCTGTCGCTTGTGATAACTTTATCCTGTATTGCAGTGCAGGATCACGTCCTGGCTGCTCTACTTCTGGTCCAGCTTCCTGCTTATGTGCCTGGGAAGGCAGCAGCAGAAGGTCCAAATACTTGGACCCCTGCCACCCATGTTGGGAGACCAGGAGGGAGTTCCTGGCTTTGGCCTGGCCCAGACCTGGCTGTTTTGGCCTGATGGCAGTGAACCAGTGGATGGAAGATCTCTGTCTCTCCCTTTATGTCCCTCTGCCTTTCAAATAAAACATAAATTGTTCAAAAAAAAAAGTGGCTGCCTGTGATGTCAACAGCCCGTATCAGTCCCAGCTGCTCTGCTTTTGTTCCAGCTCCCTGCTATTATGCCTGGGAGGCAGCAGAAGAGTCTGAGTGCTTGGGCCCCTGCACCCACGTGGGTGACAGATGGAGTTCCAGGCTTCTGGCTTCAGCGTGGCTCAGCCCCAGCTGATGATGGGATATGTAGAGCTGCAAAGGATTACGATGTGGGGCCTGGGATTAAGGCAAGTTTCCCCTCATCATTGTGTTCCCTCTCAGCAACATCCAACACAACTCATTTCCCACTTTCTTTACAAATAATATGTATCTGTTATGTATATGTTCATTTTCATGTACTTAAAAGGTGTATGTGTGGGTGTGGGAGAAACACACACACACACACACACACACACACACAGAGAGAGAGAGAGAGAGAGAGAGAGAGAGAGAGAGAGAGAAAAGAGAGATCTAGGCCAGCGCCGTGGCTCAACAGGCTAATCCTCCGCCTTGCGGTGCTGGTACACTGGGTTCTAGTCCCGGTTGGGGCGCCGGATTCTGTCCCGGTTGCCCTCTTCCAGGCCAGCTCTCTGCTGTGGCCCGGGAGTGCAGTGGAGGATGGCCCAAGTGCTTGGGCCCTGCACCCCATGGGAGATCAGGAAAAGCACCTGTCACCTGGCTCCTGCCATCGGATGAGCGCGGTGTGCCAGCCGCAGCATGCCGACCGCGGCGGCCATTGGAGGGTGAACCAACGGCAAAGGAAGACCTTTCTCTCTGACTCTCTCACTGTCCACTCTGCCTGTCAAAAATAAAAAAAATAAAATAAAAAAGAAGAGAGATCTTCCATCCACTGGCTCGCTCCCCAAATTCCCGCAACTGTCAGGGCTGGGGCAGGCTGAAGCCAGGAGCCCAAACTCTATCCGGGTCTCCCACATGAGTGGCAAGGCCCAAGTTCTTGCACCATCATCTGCTGTCTCCTGGGATGCATTAGCAGGAAGCTGGGCTGGAAGTGGAGTAGCTGGGACTTGATCCACACGCTCCAATAGGGGATGCGGGAGTCCTAAGTGGCAGCATAACCATTGTGCCCCAATGCCCTTCCCTCCCACTCAGACGCTGGGCATTATGGGACTGCCCACTCCGGGGTCCCTGACCACAGTCTTGGCAGCAAATTGTCTCGAGCAGGTCACATAGGCCTTCCCTCTCCTGGGACATGAGAGACCTGAGGGTGCCAGGGGAGCCAGGGGTGCACCTCTTGCAGCAGTGCCCTGCTGGTCCCCAGAACTCCCTGGAGCCCTCCTGTCCCCAGCCCGAGGGTCTCCATCTTTGGCTGGAGAGCACCTGATTAGATTTCTGTTTCACCTGCTGACCTTGGTGGTCACCGAGCCCCAACTGCTGAGACCATCTGCAAACCCCAGTGAGGCAGTCCCTGGTCCCTCGAGTCCCCGTGGACTGGGGCTAGTCTTCTGCAGCGTGGTGCAGCCGCGGTTAGGCCTCTGCTTGGAATGCCTGCATTCTGTATCCATCAGAGTGCTTGGGACCGGAGTCCCACCTCCACCTCCAATCCAGCTTCGGGCTAATGCGCCTGGGAAGCAGCAGAAGATGGCCCAGGTGCTTTGGCCACTGGTACCCATAAAGGAGACCCAGATGCGATTCAGACTCCTGGCTTCAGCCTGGCCCAGCCCGGGCAGCTGTAGGCATTTGGGGAGTGGACTGGATGCAAGTTGTCTGTCACTGCCTTTCAAGTAAACAAACAAATGCCGCTCCCTTCACCAAGGGTTCCGGCACTGAGGCGTCTTTGGGGCCGGTACTCGCCGGCAGGTGCACCTCGGCACAGCGCGGACTGAGGGACTGAGTGGAAAACAGCCTGGTGGGGAGCGAGCCGGAGACACTGACCTCGCTGGCCGCTTGTGGGGTCCCGGGCACTGCGGGACCGCGAGAGAGGCTTCGGGTCTGCGCTTGGGCCTCTCTACTAAGGGACCTGTAAGGGCATCTGGAGACGGAGACTTTGCTCCCGGCCTGCCCGCCCACATCTCCGGTCCGGCCTCCGCCCAGGCAGCCGCACCCCGGGACCCGGGGCGGTGCGGGGCCCCTCGTGACGTCCTTCCGTGTGGTGAAGCCGGGTGGGGGACCCCAGACAGGGCGGAGCCCGCCCACATCTGAGCGCCAGGGGTTGGGGCGGGGAAGGCGTTCCCAGCCGCGGTCCCTTCCGGTCCGGAGAGCTGGGGAGGGGGCGCTCCCTGGCCCGGCCCACGGCCCCGCCCAGCCAGGCAGGTGAGCCGCCCCGGCCCCCCGGGGCAGCAGGGGGCGCCCGCGCCTTGGTCCCCGGGGGGCCGGGGCGGGGTGGGGGGGTTGCGGATCGGGGGAAGGGGCGGGCCGGGGGCGGGCCGGGGCCGGGGCCGGGCGGGTCCGCGGGCCCGGGCTGCCGGCGTCAGTGAGCGGCGCGCCGGGCCGCGGCATGGGGCGGGTGCAGCTCTTCGAGATCTGCCTGAGCCACGGCCGAACCGTCTACGGCCCGGGGGAGCCGCTGACCGGGACCGTGCGGGTGCGCCTGGCGGCGCCGCTGCCCTTCCGAGGTGGGCGCGGGCTCCCCGGGGAGGGCCGCACCTGCGGCGGGCGGGGGTCGGGCGGAGAGGCGGCGGGGTCCCTCGGGGCGCAGGGCCTGGGCTGCGGGGCGGGGGCACCTGGGCCCTCCAGCGGCGGGTAAGCCGAGGGGGGCTGTAGACCCAGCGCGGCGGGGCGGCCGAGTCCTTCCGCATCTGCCTCTTCCTGCCCTCGCCGCCTAGGGCGGGCCGAGCCCGCGGCGGGGGGCCTAGCTCCTGTCCACCCTGCTGAGGCCACGCTGACTGTGGACACACGGAGGCCTCCGACCTTTCCTGCCCAGGTGTCCAGGCTTCTCCGTGCTCGCACCTGCCTGGTGCTCATCAGAACCTGATTTCCGCCGGACCCCTTTCCAGCCCCCGCCCCAGACTCCTGGCCCGTGGGAAGGTGCAGGTCCCCCCGGACAGCTGTTTGCTCCCTGCCTAAGGCTCCTTGGCCATCTCTTGCCCTGCCCAGTGAGCACCTGGGAGCCGAGCCTGCACCGCTGATGCAGACAGCAAGGAAGGGATCGGGTTGCTGCGCCGCCATGGCAGGCTCAGGCCGTCATCTGCCTGTGGAGGTGTGGCTGCCTGTGGTGGACAGGGCTGGCACAGAGGTGGGACTTGGTGTTTTGGACCTCCAGGGCATGTTGGGCAGGCTTGGGCCCCGGCTGGGTGTGTGGGTGGGACAGTGTCTCTCCACCTTGGCTTCAGTCCCCCTGGTCTGCTTGGCCAAGACCGAAACTCCTCTCTGGGGCTTGACCACCCCACCTCTGGTGTCTGTTGAAGGTGGAGAGCTGATGGCTCTTCAGGATCCCGGACCCCGGGCCAGCCTTGCTAGGCTTCTTGGTAATGACCCCTGTGTCCCCACTTGGAGTTGGGGTGGTTGTAGTTGTGGCTATGGCAGGGCTCACGGCAGAGATGGGGTGCAATCCCCTGGGACCCAAGCAGGGGTGGGAGAGACCCAGGCCCCGTCCACATGGCCAGGGATGCCGCAGAGCTGGCTACCTGGCTCGTCTGTTGTCACCTGAGCTGTGCCTGACTGGCCTCTGCCTGGCAGGTGGGAGAGTGGTGAAGCAGCCCCAGCGGGTGGTCCTGAGCTGGCCCCAGTTCTGAGTGGGGGAGGCAGGGTGGGTTCCCGGTCTGGGAGCAGGAGGGCCTTGGGGCAGGGGGTGCCAGTGACTTGGGGTGTGAGTGTTGATGAATGCACACGGACTTTCTCCAGCCCTGCCTGGGACAGAGAGGAAGTACCTTGGCACTTTTTTTCTCATTCAAGAGATTGTTGTTGGGCTCCGCTAGTAGCCAGTGAAGCGGCAAGCCTGCCCTGGGCTCCCTGTCTCTCACAGGTGCATGTCCCTGAGCAGTAGGGATGGCTGGTGTCCAGCCACAGGGACACTGGCTGCCCTGAGAGTTCATGGAGACAGCCTAGGTCCTCTCCAGCCCAGTGCTGAGGGTCAGGCAGGGCTGTGCTGACTGGGGCAACACTGAAGACAGCAGCTCACGGAGCTGTCATGGGCCAGACACGCTCTCCCACTTGCTGTGCACCAGCTCCGTCAATGCCCTAGGGCACCTTGGGAGGTGGGCACTGTCACTGCTGTCCTAGAACAGGTCTGAAGGAGGGATACAGAGGAAGCAACCCCGGGGGCTACAGTATGCTCAGACGGGGCGGGGCTGCCCCTGGCTTGTGGGAGCTGGCAGAGAGGCACAGGTGCCTGGCCTTAGGGATCTGGATGACGAATGTGGGAGGTGCAAGGGATAAGGATACTAGACAACAGGAAGCACTGGTGTGTGAGGAAAGTTCTAGAAGCACTGTGGGACACAACCCACATCAGGGATTTATCTGGAGAACCAGAGCAGCCCCAAGCCCCCAACAACTGGTTCCTGTCAGTAGTGCACGGCATGGGCTGGGTCCACGGGCTTGGCTCTGCAGCCTGACACCTGTGCTGGGCAGAACACAGCAGGGCGTGTGCTAGTGTGAGCACCAAGCCTGCCTCCGGGAGCCAGCACGTGACTCGGTGACTCCCAAAAAGCAGCTCCGGTGGAGGAAGTTGAGGTCTTGGTGAAGTTACCGCCAAAGTCGCTCGGTCACTTCTCTCCGGTCTGTGCTGCCATCATGGAGCAGTCTGCGAGGTGGGAGAGCATGAAGGAGAGACCCCTGTTCTCTGCCCGGGGGCACCTCCCTCGCTCTCCTTTGGGCATAAGTACATCCTGTGACCTTGCCAGAGCCCATGGTTTAAGAAGGCAGAGCCTGGCTGTTATTGGCCTGGACCAGTAAAAACTGGCTCTTGGGAATTCTGCCTGGCTTCTGGGTGCTGTTGAGGTGTGCTGTCGGCATGCCCTGTGCCCCCGTGGTGACCCACCTGCTGAGGAGTGGGTGGGTCACCTGGGGTGGGCTCCCTTTGCACAGTGGCCAGGGGCTGCTTGCTCCAGTGGGTCCTCTGTAGGGTGCTGGGAGGGTCACAGAGCCTGGGCCCCTTGGGACTGACTGAGGGTCTGCTGGCTGGGTGCTGGCTGCTTTTCTGGTCAGGTGCCCCTGGGCTCTCTTGACCAAATCCTGGGGCTGGGTGCAAGCGGGGTGGTGGGCTGTTCTGACTGCTGTCAGCCATGGTGTGTAAGGCTCTCGGCTGCCGCACGGCCCCAGGGCCAGCGTCCACCCACGCCATGGTGGCATAGGGAAGACCTCTTCAGGAGGCTGAACACCTGTCCGTATGGTAGGTCAGAAGAGCAGTTGTCTGGGTTTTCTGATTTCTGGGGAGGTTGGACAGCTCTTCTGATTATCTGCTGCGATGGAACAGTCACCCCAAGTTCACAGACCACCCCTAGGCTAACCAGCAAAAACAGCCATTTTATTACACCTCACTGTGGGTGATGGGTTTGAGCAGTGGTGGGCAAGGGAAACTCTGACAGTGTCCTTGGCCCCCCTCTGTGAGGGAGTGTAGGTAGCAGGTAGGTAGTAGGTAGCCCCCAGGATTAGTTAGCTCAGTGCTAAGCCCCCTTCCCCAGGGCTGTCAGTTTGTGGTGTGCTGGTGTTCCAGATTTCTAGGTAGAGGCCAGAGTCAGGGAGGAGGTTGGGGCAGTGAGGCCAGGCTAAAATGTAGGTTGAAGCCAGTGAGTGGGAAGCAAGGACACCCCTCTGGCGGGCGGGGGAGGGGGTAGGAGCCTGGCAGCACTCAAAGAGGGTATGTGTGGAGAGCCAAGGGGTGGGGGAGAAGCACCTGGACTGTGGGTGACTAGCCAGTGAGGCAGGTATGGCTGACCTCAGCCCCAAGGCACTTTACAGCTCTGTCAGGAGGCTGAAATCTTTGGCCTTGACCAGAGCTGCTAGGAAAGGAGTGATGCAGCCCAAGGGTGACCAGTCACTGACTGCCACCCCACACCTCAGCTTAGGTCTGCCCTCCTTATGGCCAGCTTCAGCTGGACCTGGTTGTCCAGCCATGGCCTTCTGACTATAGCACGCTCTGGTACACTTCTGGTAGGCAGAGGCGTGGAAGGTGGGGACAGGAAGGAACGGTTCCTGGTCTGCACACTCCTGGGGAGGGGACTGGTTCCTGGTCTGCACACTCCTGGGGAGGGGACCGTTGAGTATCTGCTCTGGCGAGTCTGACCACATTCCTGCAGCATGTGCTGGCGCTGGCTTCCTGGAGCAAGCGGGACTGCCTCCTTGCCTCACACTAAGGTGGATCAAAGGGGTGACCCAGGGACGTCCTGTGGGAAGCTGGGAGCTGGACTGCCCGTCAGGGCCTTTGGGGAGGGCCAGCTATTTTCTGCAGTCTTGCTGCCGCCGGCCCTGCCTGGCAGCCTGTGCCAGGGGAGGCGAGGGACTGTGGCTCACAGAGCCTCCCCCTCTGCAGCCATCCGGGTGTCCTGCACAGGCTCCTGCGGAGTCTCCAGCAAGGCCAACGATGCTGCCTGGGTGGTGGAGGAGGGCTACTTCCACAGCTCTCTGTCTCTGGCCGACAAGGGTAAGTCTGGGAGCCAGGCA
Source organism: Sylvilagus floridanus (assembly GCA_949820135.1). NCBI lineage: Eukaryota > Metazoa > Chordata > Mammalia > Lagomorpha > Leporidae > Sylvilagus > Sylvilagus floridanus. The sequence goes on from OX463243.1 coordinate 98,959,183, forward strand.
GGAGCCGCCAGGGCTGCCCGTTTGCCCTCCTACCCCCCAGGTCTATTTCTTGGATCCCTAGCCCACCCTCTCAACGGGTCCCTTCGGGCACTGTGGCATTGCCTCAGTCAGGGGCCGAGGGGGGCCTACCTTTTCCTGGTGCCAGACTTGGCCCTGACTCCTGTTCTAACCTGCTCCTCCTCCCCCACGCTCCTGTCCATGCCAGGCCATGGCCCATGCTGCCGTGATGCTGGCGACAGGCAAGAGACCCAGCAGCCGGCCAGGTGCAGTGTGAATGGTGGGGTACAGTCAGTGTGCCCCCGTCACGTGCAGTGAGCCCAGCTGCTCCTGTCCTGAGGCCTGCCCCCGCCCCCCTCCTGTCTCTGCAGGGAGCCTGCCCACTGGAGAGCACAGCTTCCCCTTTCAGTTCCTGCTTCCTGGTGAGAGCCCAGCCTGGACAGGCCTGGTGGGGACAGCTGGCCCTGGGAGAGTGGGTCTGGTGGGTGTGGGAGCCACCAGGTGCCAGGCCCTACTCTCTCCCCAGCCACAGCACCCACGTCCTTTGAAGGTCCTTTTGGAAAGATTGTGCATCAGTTGAGGGCCACCATTGAGACGCCCCGCTTTTCCAAGGATCACAAGTGTAGCCGTGTGTTCTATATCCTGAGCCCCCTGAACCTGAACAGCATCCCAGACATCGAGGTGAGGGGGCAGCAGCAGCTCCTTCTTGGTGGCTCTGTCCCCTGCTGAGCTGGGGTGGCAGTGTCTGGCGGCTGTGGCTTTGTCCTAAGCTGACTGCTGCTGTGGCAGGGCTGGGTGGGCCTGTGCTGATGCCACAGGACCCAGCCTGCTTGCATTTGCTAAGTTCCTCCTGCTCCCCCAAGCAACCCAATGTGGCCTCCACCACCAAGAAATTCTCCTACAAGCTGGTGAAGACGGGAAGCCTGGTGCTCACGGCTAGCACGGACCTCCGTGGCTACGTGGTGGGGCAGGTGCTGCGGCTACAGGCTGACATTGAGAACCAGTCGGGCAAGGACACCAGCCCCGTGGTGGCTAGTCTGCTGCAGGTTTGGCCCCGCTCCGGCTGCCCAGGTCTGCCCCTTGGGACGGGTGGAGGGGAGTATTTCTGGCCTGTCCAGGCTCACGGGCCAGTCTTTCCCCAGAAAGTGTCCTATAAGGCCAAGCGCTGGATCTACGACGTGCGGACCATCGCAGAGGTGGAGGGTGTGGGCGTGAAGGCCTGGAGGCGGGCGCAATGGCAAGAGCAGATCCTGGTGCCCGCCTTGCCCCAGTCAGCCCTGCCAGGGTGCAGCCTCATCCACATCGACTACTACCTGCAGGTTCTGTGCTGGTGGGGCCGGGTGCCATGAGGCCTGTGGCCTTTGCCTTGGCTCCTCATTGCCCCCTTCCCCATCCTCTCCAGGTTTCCCTGAAGGCACCTGAAGCCACAGTGACCCTCCCAGTCTTCATCGGCAATATTGCTGTGAACCACGCCATGCTGAGCCCCCAGCCAGGCCCAGGGCTGTGTCCCGGGGCCCCATCCCCGGTGGTACCCTCTGCACCACCCCAGGAGGAAGCTGAGGCCCTGGCTGGCGGTCCTCATTTCTTAGATCCAGTCTGCCTCTCCACACAGAGCCACTCGCAGCAGGGGCCAACTCAAGCCACCTTAGGCTCTGTACCTGGTGTCCCCGAGCCCGGTGCTCAAGATGGCAGCCCTGGCCCCCATGCCCCACCCCCGCCCTTGTGCATCTCCACAGGTGCCACTGTCCCCTATTTTGCAGAGGGCTCTGGGGGGCCAGTGCCCACCACCAGCACCTTGATCCTCCCCCCGGAGTACAGCTCATGGGGCTACCCCTATGGTAAGTGCAGGGGCTGGGTCCTGGTGGGGAGTGAGGAGGACAGCATGAGCCTATACACACCTGGCTCTTTCCCCACAGAGGCCCCGCCATCCTATGAGCAGAGCTGTGGTGGTGCTGACTCCGGTGTGACCCCTGGGAGCTGACCTCCATGCTGCCTTCTCCTGGCCTCCTGATCTCTGCCCTGGGATGGGGAGCCCAGGGCCTTGTGCCTTTGCCCTCTGCCTGGCCCTTCTTCCCCTGAGGACCAGTCTCCCTGACCGACAGAGCCCACCCGCCGCTTTCCTGTGTCACAGGCACAGGGACCTGGGACCCTGAGGGACTGGAAATAAAGTGCTTTACTGTAGAGCTGGGATGAGGCTGGCCTCAGTGCCCTCCAGCCTCTTGAGACGCAGCTCTGTGCCCCCATCTTGACACCTCCCAGGCCCCCTCGCACTGGGGGAGCTGCGTGTGGGTTCCTTTCCCTAGGCCTGCTGCAGGATGAGCCCCTTACTCTTTTAAGGCGCCCGCGGCACTGGGAGAAGCTGAGCTTGCCCCAGCGGCACACGTCTTGGCCTGCTTGCTGGCGTGGTCTCTCCAGGAACCTGCCACCCGTGGATTCTTTACTCTCGGTTCACAAGCTTTCTCCCCACATCTCTTACACTTGGAAGGTCCGTTGTTCAGAACCCGAGAGAGCAGGGGTCTGTAGAGCAAGGTTTCCCAGAGGGGTAGCCAGGAGACATTCTACCTCCTAGGGCAGGACTGGAAAACACCCAGCCAGCCATCTTGGCTCCACTGTGGGAAGTACCAGAGGTGGTTAAGAGGCTCTGGGTCCAAATTCCAGCTCTGGCAAAGGGTGTGTTGGTTTATCTACTGATAGACAGCTTGCAGACTATTAGGAGATAGGTTGAGTGCTTCAGCCCTCACTCACCCTCCAACAGCATAAAGTTTATTTCCACACAGTCCAGAGGCAGGGGGAGCCAGGCCAGCGTCACTCCCACCTCAAGGCAGCTGTTCAGTTTTTGCCACCACCCAGTCTGCTGGGCCTGCACTCTCACTGTTTGAAGGACACACGCCCTTCTGGCCATCGACGTACCCATCTCACAGTTGGCTATGTGTGTAACAAGGGGAAGGTGGGCACTGGAGACAAGTAGGCTCAGCTGGGAAAATCTGTAAAACACCTGCTGGAGGTAGTGTGGCCTCACAGCTGGAAGGGAAGCTCACCTAGGTTTGAAGCCCACCTGTCTCTTGCCAGCTGTGTGAACTTGCTTCAGTTCATTCATTTAGAAGATGTGGACAGAGCAGAGCCTGCCTTGCAGAACTGTCACCTGCTGAGAGCAGTGGCAGACAAAATAAGTGTTGAGTGGCCGTATGAGGATAGGGTGGGTCTGACTGACCGTGCAAACTGTAGTGAAAGGGCTACCTGTAGACTTTGCAAGTTACATAGAGAGGTAGACAGATCTTCCATCCAAATGGCCACAACAGCTAGGGCTGGGCCAAGCCAAAGCCAGGTCTCCCATGGGAGAGTGCAGGGAGCCCAAGCACTCTGGCCATCTTCTGCTGCTTTCCCAGGTGCATTAGCAGGAAGTAGAGTGGCCAGGACTTGAACCAGTGCTCTTATGGGAAGCCAGCACTACGGGTGGCAGCTGAGCCCACTGTGCCACAACACTGGCCCTCTGTAGCCTAGTTCTGACACATTCATTTATGGACAATGTCTGGTAAAGGATTTTTTTGTTTTCACTTATTCACTCAACAAATATTTTGTCTCCTGTATGCCAGGTGTTGTTCTAGGCACAAGGGCACATGAAGTGTATCAGAGACGACATGGTCAATGAGGCTGTGGGCGTGCCAGTGGTTACAATGCTGTGGAGCAGAGAAAGGAAGATGAGTAAGGGAAGTGGGGTGGGAGGGCAGCAGCATCTTTAACCAGAGAAAAGGAAATGTCCCTGAGCAGGTACTACTTAAGACTCAAGCACTGTAAGAAGTGAGCCATGCAGGCAGCTTTTTTTTTTTTTTAAGTTGTATTTATTTGAAAGGCAGAGTTAGAGAGAAGGAGGGACAGAAAGATCATCCATCTGCTAGTTCACTCCCCACGTGGCCACAAAACAGGGCTGGGCCAGGCTGGAGCCAGGAGCCAGCAGCTTCATCTTGGGCTCTCACATGGGTGCAGGGGCCCAAGCACTTGGGCCATCCTCTGCTGCTTTCCCATTCACATTAGCAGGGAGATGGACCAGAAGTGGAGCAGCTGGGATTCAAACCCCAGTGCCCATATAGGATGCTGGCATTGTAGGTGGTGACAATTTAATATGCAGTGCTACAATGCCGGCCCCTGCAGATTCTTAAGAAGGGACAGATGAGGTCTCAAGGCAGGGGAGAGATGGAGGTGAATGTGTAGGGCCACTGCATCTCCTGGTGGGGCTCAGGGTCCCAGCCTCTTCACAGCTGGGTTAGGCCTCCACAAAGCAACTGCTGTCCTAAAGAAAACTGGAATGGTTTGCTTGGCATTGAAGTTGTCCACTCTCTCTTAAGAGCTGTGCGCCAGAACAGATCTGTGTGCCAATTTCAGAATTGGCAGAGAGATTTTCCTTCCTCCCAGTGAGACTGCGCCCTCATGGGCAGGGCCCTCAGTTCCACCCAGTGAAGCATCCACCCTTCAGGGAGCAGGGAGCCTAGTAGTTTTTGTGGTGCTGGGGACACTGTCCAGCGAAGGCTGCTGGACTGTAGGAAAGGCTTTGTCCTGTGTGGGCCTGGGAGTCAGGCATGCGCCTGGGAGGGAAGGACACTCAGCAGTCAGCCAGACACCATCCCCTACAGGCAAGGGCCGTCCCCCAACTGAAGCAGCCCTTCTCAAGGGGGTGCCCCTTCCATTCAGGACCGCAACCTACGGTGAAGCGCTTTGGCCAACCAGCACACACACAGCTGGGACGTGCCCATCCTGAGAGTACCTGTCACCTGCTCGGCTCCCTCCTAGCCAGGCAGGAAAACCCTCCCACTGGGGCGCCCCTCACCACACATCTCGGGGTGTCTGCCTTCTGTGAAGGCTGACGAAATTACTGTGTTTGGGGTGAGAGGTCAAGCTTTGGGTGCTTCCCCCTGGCCAGCTCTCCAGGAAGCCAGCAGGCCCTCCTTGTCCACGGGAACGTTCCGAGACCCCGGGGACGCCTGAAATCACAATTAGCAGGGAACCCTTTAAGTGCTGTTTTTTCCTTATAAAAAAATCTCCCTATGACGAACCTTACCTTGTAAATTAGGCATAGCAAGAGATTAACAACCTATAATAAAGCCGAACAACTACACCAATACCCCGTGTGGTCTGCCTCACACATCCTGCCTGTTCCGTACTCACCCCGGCGTCCCTGAGACCAACCGGTGCCTGTGTGGCAGACGAGGTGCGGCGAGTGCTGGGAGCCTCAGGGCTTCGGGTGACCTGGGCGTCGGGCCCTGACCAGGCTGAAGGCCGCAGAAGCAGGTCCAGGCCGGAAGCTGCTGCTCAGTGTTTGACACACGCGAGGGGGTGGGGCCCCTGGGCGCCCTGGGTGCCGCCAGCACCCCACGCTCGCCGGCTCTGCGCATTTTGGTCAAGTCCCCGCTTCTGGTTCTGTCCCGGTTTCTTCTCTCTCGTCCTCTGCAGATCTCGACAACGTCTTCCTCCAGAGCTTTCTCCCGGGTCCACTTGGGCCCTGCGGGAAACGCGGCAGCAACTTCCCCAGGACCGCTCGCGTTTTCGAGGCTCTGTCCTCAGGGGACTCCCGCCGCTCACGGGAACGCGCTTTCTGCCCGGCGCTCCGCCCCGAGGTGACGCGGCGCGCGTCGGCCCTGTGCTGGAGCCCCGGCGCCGCTTTCTCCTCACGAGTTCGCGGACGCGCGGCTCGCTCGGCCCGCGGCGCCAGCCGCCGCGGCACAGCCTCCTCCCCTCACTACGTGGAAGGAGAAGTCCACTTCTGCACCTGCCGGGAGCCCTGGCCGGCTTCTGGGGGGCTCCGCCGCGAGAACCGCTAGGCTCAGGAACCGGGAGCACCCGGCTTAAAAACTCTGCCATCGCTTATTTCTGGAGTTATCCACTTCACGTTCTCGGATGGCGGGTAACTGAACGTAAGGGACGCAAAGCCGCGGGCAAGGGGGAGGGGCTCCAGCGTACGTGTCCGGAACGGAAAGACGACTTCCCGGCCACCGCATCCTGCCCTCTGGCCCCGAGCGGTCTCACAACCCGACACGCCGCCCGCCGCCTCAGGCACCAGTCTGGGCTGCAACGCGCAGGCGCCGCCCGGCCCGGGTTTCCCCTCACCTCCATCCAGTGCGCAGGCGCCGCCCATCCCGGCGATCAGCGCGCAGGCGCCGGCCGGCCCAGCTCCTCGAGAGCGCAGGTGCCGCCCGGCCCATGCCCCAGCGCGCAGGCGCAAGCGCGAGCGCAAGCGCAGACGTAGGCGGCCGGCCCCGCCCCGGCCCTGGGCCGCGAGGCGCGGGCGGGGCGATGGCGCGCGGGAGGGGCGGGGCCACGCTGCGGGCCCGGGCCATGGCCGCCGCCGATGCCGAGGTGAGGAGCGGGCCGGCAGCGGGCGGCTTGGGGGTGGCGGGCGGCAGCGGCCGCGGCGGCGTGAGGAGCGAGGAGCCGTGCGGGGCGGGGCGGGCGGAGAGGCGGCGGGGCGGGCGGGGCCCTGCGCCCCCGCCGCCGCCGCCGCCGCCACCTCAGGCCGAGGCCGGGCCGAGGCCCCGGAGCCGGCCCGCGCTCCCCGGGCGCGCTTTGTGCGGGGCGCGGGCGCCGGCGGGGCCGCGGGGGGCGCGGATGAGGCGGACGGCGCGCCCCTGGCTGCCGCCGCCCGCGGGTCCGCGTCGCCGCGCCGCTCGGGCCTCGCCGGGCGCCGGGGCGCGGAGGACAAAAGGGAAAGTAGAGGCCGGCCAAGTTGCGAGCGCGGCGGCGCCTCTCCGCGCTCCGCTGACCTCTCGCTGCGCGCTGGGCAGGGGGCCGCCGTCCTCCCCGGAAAGTTGGCGGGGCCCGGCGCCTGCCTCCGCGGACAATGCTGCACCCGCCCGGGAGGCTGTCAGGGGCGGGATGCACGCGGGATGCGCGGCCGGCGGGCGCGAGGGGTCCCGAGCCGGTCGCTGCCGAGGGCTCCGGGCGCACGGCGTTCGCGTTCTTTTGTTGGTGGTCCCCGCCTGCCCCTGCCCGTGCCGGCCGATACTTTGTTTCCTCGCGTGTAGCAGACGGGACCGCGACGGCGAGGCGGGGAGAGGGGTGCGGGCGTGGAGGGAGGGGACAGCCGGAGCAGGTTCCCCCCCGGACGAGGCGAGCGAGGAGGAGCTGTCGGGACTCTCAAGATGAGGGAGTTCAGGTGTGGTAAGGAGGTGTTGCCGTAGCCTGGTGCGGAGACTTGTCGGCGTGTTTCAACCGGATTTTCCATTTATTTCCCTGTGCTTCTCTTGCCCGAGAGCGTTCCTGTGAGTCGACCGGGAAGGGGCAGAGGAGTTCCTAGAATCAGTGCGAGGAGTGTGTGTGGAGTACCTGTGGCATTCAGGGATGGAGCCCCAAGTCACTTCCAGCTTTGTGGGGAGAAGCGGTTAAGGAGACCGCGTACGGAGCGCGGCTGCATCCCAGACACAAGCCTGGCCCCTTACTTTCCTCTGCCTTGTCCTGTTACTTCCAGTGTAGCAGACGATGGAAACGGGACTTGGAAGGGATTAACTCGATCTGGTCAGTTGTCTGGCCAGCCCTTGTCCATGGTTGGGCACATAGTGCCTTACTGCATGATCTAGGAGCAGCAGATGGGTGGCCCCTGCAGTCTGACTTTTTAGGGCCTGGCAGAGCCTATGGTAATGACAGCCCGTGAGTGTCCCTCCTTGCCCTAAGTGCCGTGCTGAACTCCCTCCTGTGAGGCAGGTGCTGCCCGCCTCTGCGTCCCTGTGGGCAGACAGCGAGACCCAGGATTGCAGAGCTTGTGGCCTGCCTATAGAGCCTGTGTTTCCGAAGCACTCATTGTGTCTGTGGCGTTCAGTTTAGGTAGTAAGAGCTCTGTTCTCCGCTTTGTGATTCTGAGGTGTATTATATGCAGGTGCATGGTTAGGGTGAAGGGCTCCCTGGACAGTGGGTAATCATGGGGTCACTGTTACCACGAAATCTGGGAAATGGCAGCTGGGTTAGGGATCATTACTTGCTGAATGATTAAACCAGCAAAGCTGACACTTGAAACTTACCTAATTGCATATTAATCTTCTATCTTGTTCTTCAAAGATGGTCAGCACATTTTTCATGTGAAAGAGAACTACTGAAGTAGTGCAGTGAATCCCCCATCCCCATTTTGTGGATTATTAGTAAGTGATGGCTCCTGGAGTTTAAATTTACGTCCAAACTCACTGAGGATCAGAGGCTATGATGCTTACTTGACTTATGGCTTTTGTCTGAGCAGAATGTCCTTCCCAGATAAATTCTATGCTTTGCTTATTTGTTTTTTTAAGGATTTATTTATTTATTTGCAAGTCAGAGTTACAGAGAGAGGAGAGGCAGAGAGAGAGAGGTCTTCCATCTGATGGTTCACTCCTCAATTGGCTGCAACGGCTGTAGCTGCGCTGATCAGGAGCCAGGAACTTCCTCCCGGTCTCCCATGCGGGTGCAGGGGCCCAAGGACTTGGGCCATCTTCTACTGCTTTCCCAAGCCAGAGCAGAGAGCTGGATCGGAAGAGGAACAGCAGGGACTAGAGCCAGCACCTATATGGGATGCCGGCGCTTCAGACCGGGGCGTTAACCTACTATGCCACAGAGCTAGCCCATTTTTTTTTTTGTTAAGACTTATTTGAAAGGCACAGTTACAGACAGGGAGAGGGAGAGACAGAGAGGATCTTTCGTTTGCTGGTTTATTCCCCGAACAGCCACAAGGGCTGTAGCTGGGCCTATCCAAAGCCAGGAACCAGGAGCTTCTTCTGGGTCTCCGCATTGATACAGGGGCCTAAGCACTTGGGCCTTCCTCTGCTTTCCCAGGAGCATTAGCAGGGAGCTGGATCGAAGTGGAACAGCTGGGACTTGAACTGGTGCCTATATGGGCTGCTGGCGCCACAGGCCGCAGCTTTACTGCTATGTGACAGCGCCAGCTCCAATTCTATGCTTTCCTAGCACAGTGGCTATGGTGTTTCATTGTTAATCTTATTTTTTACATATCTATATGAACATAATTTAAAAAGTCAATTAGTGCTAAACGTTTTAAAAAGCCTCTCCCCTACACCTTTCCAGAGAGGCAGCAGGCACTTGCAGTTCCATCATGTACTGCACGTTTGCAGATAGAAGCTCTTGTGGTCATGTCTGTTCCCTCGTTTGAGGGGTTATCTGTGAACTTCCACTAATCATAGATGAAGGCTTTATTCTTGTTTCTTTTTCTTTTTAAAGATTTAAACTGTTTGTTTATTTCAGAGGTAGAGCGAGAGAGAGAGAGAGAGAGAGAGAGAGAGAGAAAGAGAGAGAGAGAGGAAGAGGTCTTCCATTCACTGGTTCACTCCCCAAATGGCTACAGTGGCCAGAGCTGAGCCCATCCTAGGCCGGAGCCAGGAGTTACATCTGGGTCTCCCACGTGGGTGCAGGGACCCAAGCACTTTGACCATCTTCCACTGCTTTCCCAGGCCACAAGCAGAGAGCTGGACTGGAAGAAGAGCAGCCAGGACACAAACTGGCACCCATATGGGATGCTGGCACTGCAGGCCAAAGCTTAGCCTACTATGCCACACTCTGGTCTGTTATTCTTTTTTCTTTTATCTACCCTGCTCCTGTCTGAATGCATACTTTCTTGTCCTGGTGGACCTAATCTTGGGGACTCTCTTCACCTTTCCCTTTATATAGTGGGTCCCTGTTTGTTTCCTACCTTGTGATGGAACTGATTCCCTGAAAAGCATAGAACTGGAGCTGGTGCTGTCATGGAATAGGAATAGGGAATAGCTTGCATGTCTGAAAGTGTATTTATTCTGCCATCACATTTGAAGAAAATGTGTGGCTAGCATATTAGTAAGCTTTTTGTTACTACAGTGCAACTTAGAAGAAAAGGTTTACTTAGCTCTGGTTTTGGAGGTTTAAATCCAGGATTGACTGGGTCTGTTGGTTTGGCCTCTGATGGTGGTGCTGAATAGCAGTGGTACAAGGGTCACATGGCAAGCCAGGAAGTGGCTGGGGTGGGAGCATTGGGGCCAACTACGTCTTTTCTAATAAACCTTTTGTGAAAATTACCTTCAGAAGAGCATGCCCCTGATGAACTAAGCACCTCCCACTAGGCCTTGCTTCTAAACATCATAACCGGATTAAGTTTCTACCCTCTTAGTGCCATTAATTTATGATGGTGGGGTTTAAAGTCCTGCCGGAGGGGGCTGGCGTTTGGCAGCGGTCGAGATGTCAGGATGCTGCCTTTGTGCCATCTTGGGTGTGTGGTTCTTGCCTGGGTCTGCTTCCTGCTTGTGCACACCCTGAGACACAGTAGGTGATGTACTTGGGTCTCTGCCACCTGTGTGGGCAACTAGATTGAGTGCTGGGTTTCTGGCTTTGGCCTGGCCTGACCTCAGCCCTTGGCAGATATTTGGCAGGTGAGACAGTGGTTGGAAGATCTCTTTGCCTTTCAAATAAAATGAATAATAATAATAAAAAATAAAGTTCTGCATAAGTTTGGAAGCCAAATCATATTAGGACCTTAGCAGCTAGGCATGGAGTTCCAGGTTGGAAGTTGTGTTGTCACAGCCCAGTGTCTTCCCCTGTCTCCATTGCAGCTGGTAAAGTCCAGACTGAGATTTCATTCTTTGTGTTATTCCCACTGAGCTTTTAGGATTACTGCATGCGTGATTGTTCTGTTCACGATGTGCCTAGTGCTGGACTTCTCCCTTCTCATGCAGGGCAGTAAGCTGTGAAATCTGGAGCGTGGTACCCTGCTTGAGAGAGTGTTTGTGTTGTTTTTGTGCTCATTTTCTAATTCCTTTGGCTGAATGTTGGATTTCTTGTCTTCATAGTATCTTCATTTTGAAAATCTTTGATCCTTTCTACTTTTTAGGAACATTTTTGATTATTTCTTCCCACTGATGTTTTAATTTTAGTTATTTTTATATTTTCTGTTATCAGGTTTTTTTTTTAAGTACCCCTGTACTTGTTTTATGTATGTAACTTCTTCTTTTTTTTTTTTTTTTGACAGGCAGAGTGGACAGTGAGAGAGAGAGACAGAGAGAAAGGTCTTCCTTTTGCCGTTGGTTCACCCTCCAATGGCCGCCGCGGCCGGCGCGCTGCGGCCGGCGCACCGAGCCGATCCGATGGCAGGAGCCAGGTGCTTCTCCTGGTCTCCCATGGGGTGCAGGGCCCAAGCACCTGGGCCATCCTCCACTGCACTCCCTGGCCACAGCAGAGAGCAGGCCTGGAAGAGGGGCAACCAGGACAGAATCTGGTGCCCCAATCGGGACTAGAACCCGGTGTGCCGGCGCCGCTAGGCGGAGGATTAGCCTGTTGAGCTGCAGTGCCGGCCTATGTATGTAACTTCTTACCTCTTTTAATTACTTTTTTTTTCTCAAGATTTCTTTATATGAAAGGCAGTTACAGAGAGAGAGAAAGAAGTTTTCTATCTGATGGTTCATTCTTCAAATGACTGCAAGGGCCAGGAGTCAGAAACTCCACCTGGATCTCCCACATGAGTGCAGGGGCCTGAGCACTTGGGCCATGTTTCACTGCTTTCCCAGGCACATTATAAGCAGGGAGCTGGATTGAAAGTGGAGCAGCTGGAACTTGAACATGCTCAGTGCACATGTTGGTTGCTAGTATTGCAGGTGGCAGCACAACCTTTTAAGTCACAACACCTGCGTATACTTAACATTTCTAAAATTAAAGCTAGAAGTTATTGTAAAAACTTGTTTTCTGCATTCCTTCTTTCCCTTGTGTTCATCTTTACTGCTTTATCTGTTGGTCTTTTGTGATGGAAACCCTCTTCTAGTATCTGGTGATTTCTGATCATCTAGTGATTTTAAAAAAGTTATTATTTTTTAAAGATTTATTTATTTATTTGAAAGTCAGAGTTGCAGAGAGAGAGGTCATTCATCTGCTGGTTCACTCCCCAGTTGGCTGCAATGGCTGGAGCTGCACGGATCTGAAGCCAGGAGCTTCTTCCGGGTCTCCCGTGCAAAGACCTTGGGCCATGTCATACTGTATTCCCAAGTCATAGAGAGAGCTGGATAGAAAGAAGAGCAGCTGGGACTCGAACTGGAACCCATATGGGATGTTGGTGCTGCGGACCAAGGCTTTACCTGCTGTACTACAGTGCCCACCCCTATTTAGTGACCTTTAAAGTGGTAAATATTGAAAACTGATTTTTGGAGGCTTGTTTTCACTGCAGGGCAGGTAATCTTTCAGTACCTGGGCTGGTGTGGTTTCCCATGGGGGAAGGTCTGGCAGTGTCTTGCCTTCTGGTAGCAGTGCTCCTCAACTTAGGATGGAGTTACATTGGTAAATCCATTGTTAACATGACTAGTACCCAGCACCTGCTGAGCCTCCCAGCTGTGCAGCACTGAATGCAGTAGAGTGGTTGTGCCTGGGAGCCGCCATTCCCACTCTGCCCGGTGTCTCTTCCTCCACTCTGGAGCCATGTGGCTTTCTGTCACCCTCCATCTTCCTTTCATGTTCTGAGTAGGATTTCAGATGTCCTCTAAGTGGAGTTTATGACTTCTGGTAAAGAGGGGAGACTCAGAACCATTGACTGTAACTCTGAGAAGCATTCTCTTACACTAAGAGCACAGCTGCACTAGGATCCTGGGTAGGACCTTAGAATGTAGTTTGTGGTGGCTGCAAGGTTCCTCAGCCCTAACATGTCCACAAGGATGTTGTGGGTGACCTCAGTGTTTGAGGTGCCACCTGTGGGCATTGCCAGACTGAGGGCTAGAGCCTGGTTTCCTGCTTCTGCCTCCTGTCCTAGATGGCAGTTTTATGTTTGGCCACATTTTATTTAAATTTTTTGAAAGATTATTTTAAAGGCTTAGTTATGGAGAGAGAGAGAAGGAGAGGGAGATATTTTCCATCCACTCTATCGTTCCCCAAATGACTACAATGACCAGGCTGAAGTCAGAGGCACAGTGTCTTCCTGGTCTCCACACGGGTGCAGGAGTCCAGGCACTTGGACCATCTTCCTCTGCTTTCTCTGGCACATTAGCAGAGAGCTGGATTGGAAGTGGAGCAGCAGGGACTTGAACCGGTGCCCATAAGGGATGCCGGCATTGCAGATGGTAGCTTAATCCACTATGCCAAAATGCTGGCCCTTTATTGAGATTGTCTTTGAAATACATAGTTTATAAGAACTATATTTTGGGCTCTTCTTATTACGTATCATGCTTGATAGATGCCTTTGTCCTCAGCCAAGTGAGCAGTTTTTTTTTTTTAATATTTACTTTTTTTTTTTTTTTTTTGACAGGCAGAGTTAGATAGTGTGAGAGGGAGACAGAGCGTTATAGACAGTGAGAGAGAGACAGAGAGAAAGGTCTGCCTTCTGTTGGTTCACTGCCCCAATGGCCGCCATGGCCCGCACTTCGCTGATCCGAAGCCAGGAGCCCGGTGCTTCCTCCTGGTCTCCCATGCGGGTACAGGGACCCAAGCACTTGGGCCATCCTCCACTGCCCTCCTGGGTCACAGCAGAGAGCTAGACCAGAAGAGGAGCAACTGGGACTAGTACCCGGCACCTCAACTGGGACTAGAACCTGGGGTGCCGGCACTGCAGGCGGAGGATTAGCCAAGTGAGCCAAGGCACTGGCCTTAAATATTTACTTATTTGAAAGGTGAAGGTAACCAAGAGGAGGGAGAGCTAGCGAGAGTGGGAGGGAGAGAGAGAGAGATTGACTTGATTTGTCTTCCATCCGTTAGTTCACTTCCCAGATGGCCGCCAGGGCTGGGCCGGGCCAAAGCCAGGAGCTTCATCCAGGTCTCCCCTGTTGATGACAGGGGCTCAAGCATTTGGGCTATTTTCTGCTGCTTTCTCAGGTGCGTTAGCAGGGAGCTGGACTGCAAGTGGAGCAGTCAGGACTGGAACCTGCACCCACATGGGATGCTGCCATTGCAGACACTGGCTTAACCGACTACACCACAGTGCCAGCTTCTAAGTGAGCAGTTTTTCAACTGAAGTTGCTCACCCAGGCAGATGTAGAGGCAATAGTTATAGAGCCTAATTATTTATTTATTTATTGACAGGCAGAGTTAGACAGTGAGAGAGAGACAGAGTCTTCCTTCCGTTGATTCACCCCGCAAATGGCCACTATGGCCAGCGCGCTGTAGCTGACTTGCTGTGCTGATCAGGAGCCAGGAGCCAGGTACCTTACCCTGGTCTCCCATGTGGGTGCAGGGCCCAAGCACTTGGGCCATCCTCCACTGCCTTCCCTGGCCACAGTAGAGAGCAGGACTGGAAGAGGAGCAACCAGGACTAGAACCCGGTATCCAAATGGGATGCCGGAGCTGCAGGCGGAGTATTAACCAAGTGAGCCACGGCGCCGGCCCCTAAAGTGGTGTTTTTAAGGGGTTAAGTATTTACTGAGTATCATAGTTATTATTATTTTAAAGGTTTATTTATTTGAAAGGCAGAGTTACAGGGAGGCAGAGGCAGAGACAGAAGTTTTCCATCCACTGGTTCATTCCCCGGACAGCTACAACAGCCAGAGCTGCGCCGATCTGAAGCCAGGAGCTTCTTCTGGGACTCCCGTGTGGGTGCAGGGGCCCAAGCACTTTGGCTGTCTTCTACTGCTTTCTCAGGCCAGAGCAGAGAGCTGCATCAGAAGTAGAGCAGCCGGGACTAGAACCAGTGCTGATATGGGATGCTGGCATTACAGGAGGTGGCTTTACCCTCTACGCATGAAGCCAGCCCCATAATTATTTGTTTTAAAAAAGGACGAAATCATCTTTTTTTTTTTTTTCTTTTAAAGATGTATTTATCTATTTGAAAAGCAGAGAGATAGATCATCCATCCACTGGATCACTCCCCAAATGGCTGCAACAGCCAGGGCTGGGCCAGGTTATAGCCTGGAGCCAGAAGCTTCATCCAGGTCTCTCAGGTAGGTGCAGGGGCCCAAGCACTTGGGCTATCTTCCACTGTTCCCAGGCACATTAGCATGGAGCTGGATTGGAAGTGGAGCGGCTGTTATACAAACCAGTGCCCATATGGGATGCCTGTGTTGCAGGTGGTGGCTTAACCTGCTATGCCATAACACCTGCCCCAGTAGATCTCTCTCTCCCCCCGCATCTCTCTCTCTCTTTCCTTCTCTCTTTTAAGATTTATTTGTTTTATTTGAAAGGCAAAGTTGCAGAGTTAAAGAGACAGAGTCAGAGAGAGAGAGAGAGAGAGAGAGAGAGAGAATCTTCTGCCCTGTGGTTCACTCCCCAAATGGCTGCAACAGCCAAGGCTGGGCCAGACCAAAGCCAGGAGCTTCTTTCAGGTCTCCCACATGGGTGCAGGGGCCCAGGCACTTGGGCTACCCTCTGCTGTTTTCCCAGGCATATCAATTAGATCATAAGTGGAGCAGCTGGGACTTGAACCTGTGCTCATATGGGATGCTGGGCTGTAGATGGTGACTTAATTCGTTATATCACACCACTGGCCCCCAATAGCTATCTCTTAAACCTCAGTATAATATGTTGATTTCACTTCCGTGTCTTTATGTTTTGCTTTTGCAGTTTTGGAGATAATGATTTATTGTTCCAAAGTGTCTTATAACCTTGATTTTACTGATTGCACTATCTCTGCCTTTCAAGAATGTTTTAAAAATGTCAGTGAGTGAACCGATGGAAGGAAGGCCTTTCTGTCGTCTTTCTCTCTCTTACTGTAACTCTGCCTGTCAAATAGATAAATAAAATCTTTTTAAAATGTCAATTACATGTTGAAGTGTATATTTAAAATTTTTTACTTAATTTTTAATTTTATTTGAAAGACACAGAGATATATTCCATTTGAAGATGCACTCCCCAAATGCCCACAAAAATCAGTGCTGTGCCAGGCCGAAGGCAGGAGCCTGGAACTCAATCTGGGTTTCCCACATACGCGTCAGAGATCTAAGTAGTTGAGCCATCAGCTGCTGCCTCATAGAATGCAGATTAGTATGAAGCTGGAACGCTGGACTTGGAAGGAGGCGAAAGGGACCTAAACTCAGGCATTCGAGTATAGGATGTGGGTATTCCAAATGGCATCTTAACTCCTGTGCCAAATGCCTGCCCATGAAATATATTTTGGATACATTGGGTTAAATAAAATACTATTAAAAGCAATTTGGGGCTGGTGCCATGGTGCAGTAGGTTAAGCTACAACCTGCCTTGCCGGCATCCCATATGGGCACTGATTTGAGTTTTGGCTGCTCTAATTCCTATCCAATTTCTTACTAATAATCCGGAGAAAACAGAAGAAGGTGCCCCAAGTCCCTGGGCCCCTTCCACCGGTGTGGGAGACCTGGAAGTAGCTCCTGTCTCCCTGCTTTGGCCTGGGCCATCCCTGGTCATTGTAGCCATTTGGGGAGTGAACCAGCAGATGGAAGGAAGATCCATTGATCTTTCTCTGTCCCTTTCTCTTTAACTGTGAGTTTCAAATACATAAATAAATCTTTTTTTTTCTCAAAGATTTATTTATTTACTTGAAAGAGTTAGAGAAGGAGGGGCAGAGAAAGAGCGAGAGAGAGGTTTTCCATCCTCTCGTTCACTCCCCAGATGTTTGCAGCTGTTGGAGCCGCGCCAATCTCAAGTTAGGAGCCATGAGCCAAGAGCTTATTCTGGGTCTCGCACACGGGTGCAGGGGCCCAACCTGGGCCATCTTCTACTTTCCCAGGCCATAGCAGAGAGCTGGATAGGAAGTGGAGCAGCCGGGACTCAAACCAGCGCCAAATGGGATGCCGGCAGGCGGTGGCTTTACCCGCTACACCACAGCTCTGGCCCCCACATAAATAAACCTTTTTAAAAAAGCAACTTGATAAGTTTTTAGTTACATTTTTAAAACAAGATTTATTTATTTGAAAAGCAGAGTTACAGAGGGGGAGAGACAGAGCTCTTCCATTCTCTGGTTTACTCCCCAAATGGCTGCAACAAGCTGGAGCTGGGCCTGTCTGAAGCCAGGAGCCAGGAGCTTCTTCCGGATCTCCCTTGTGGATACAGTGGCCTAAGCACTTGTGCCATTCTTTACTGCTTTTCCAGGCGCGTTAGTAGGGAGTGGAGTATTTAGGAATTGAACCAGTACTCAAATCTGGGATGCTGACATTGCAAGCAGCTGCTGAAGTAGCTGTGGCACAATGCTGGCTCCAAGGGTAGATTTTTGACTGTTATAGGCCTGCTTCCTGGTAAATGTTAGCCTAAGAGAACACAGAATTTCTCATGGTATAATTTGACAATTATGTATGGACTGGTTAAGATTATTTTTGTTCCTGAAGTCTATGTTCCCTCACCAGATCCAAGGCTGGTGTTCAGATTTTGAAGGAGTCTTTGTTGTGATCTCCTCTGTGGGATTTGCTGTCTTCAGTGAGCTCCTTGAACAATAGGATGAAATAAGGTATCTGTCAATATGGCCAGGGAATGGTCAGGTCATTTCCTGCCTCCCCTTGCAGGTCTCCTCGTGGGCTGCTAGAGTCTGCCCTTGGAGCTTTGTATGAACCAAATTTGTAACAATGACACTGAAGTTAACAATGACAGACTGTCTTCAGGGGCGGTTTATTGTATATGACACATATAGAAAAGTGCATGCGTGGTGTATTTATTTTTCTGTATGTGCATAGTGCCTAGAGTAAGCAAGGAGCGGTGCCAGGACCTTAGGAGCCTCCTTATGCTACCGATGGTCAACCCTCTACTTTCCCATGGTTAACTGCTATCTTGACTTTGAATGCTTTTATTAATTTTCCCTGCTTCTGTGCTACGGTCATATAAAGAGTGCCATGCAGTGTGTGCTGGTGTTTGGCTTCTTTTGATCTATTTTATGTTGCTGAGGTTGCTCTGTGCAACTGCAGACTGCTGTCGAGTGTTCATTCTCATGTCTGGACTTTACAGTTTCTTTATGGGTTGTGCTCTGTGTGGATGTTTTAGATCCCAGTTTTAGGCTATTCAAATATATCTGGATGTCTTTATCTGTGGATTCAACTAACCTTGGGTTGAAAATATTTGCAAAGAAATATTGCAACCTACAGAATATGTATAGAACTGTTTTGTAGTCATTATTCCCAACAATACAGTATTACAACTATCTGCATAGCATTTACATTGCGTTAGCTGGTATAAGTGTTCTATAGTAATTTTAAGTGTAGGTTGTATGTAAATACTGTGCCCTTTTTAATTTTAAAAAAATTTTAAATTATTTTTTATTTTTCAGACAGGCAGAGTTAGACAGTGAGAGAGAGAGAGAGAGAGAAAGGTCTTCCTTTTTCTGTTGGTTCACCCCCAAAGTGGCCGCTACGGCCGGTGCGTTGCTGCTGGCGTGCTGCACCTATCCAAAGCCAGGAGCCAGGTGCTTCTTCCTGGTCTCTCATGCGGGTGCAGTGCCCAAGGACCTGGGCCATCCTCCACTGCACTCCCGGGCCACAGCAGAGGGCTGGCCTGGAAGAGGAGCAACCGGGACAGAACCGGCACCTCAATTGGGACTAGAACCTGGGGTGCTGGCGCCACAGGCGGAGGATTAACCTAGTGAGCTGCGGCACTGGCACCCTTTTTAATTTATTTTTTAAAAGATTTTTAAAATTTATTTGAATAAGTAGAGTTACAGACAAAGAGAGAGAAAGGTCTTCCATCCACTTGTTCACTCTCCAAATGGCTGCAATGACCAGAGCTGTGCTGGTCCAAAGCCAGAACCAGGAGCTTCTTCTAGGTCTCCCATGCCGGTGCAGGGGACCAAGCATCTGGACCATCCTCCACTGCCTTCCCAGGCCATAACAGAGAGCTGGATTGGAAGTAGAGCAGCTGGGACTTGAACCAGCACCCACATGGATGCTTCCACTGAAGGCGGTGGCCCCACCCACTATGCCACAGCACTGGCCCTAGCTGCTTTTTTTTAAGATTTATTTTTTAATTTACTTCCAGGGCAGAGTTACAGAGGTGGGGTAAAGGGGTCTTCCATGCTCTGGTTCACTCCCCAAATGGCTGCAATGGCAGGGCTGGGGCAGGCCGAAGTCAAGAGCTTCTTCTGGGTCTCCCATGTGGGTGCAGGGGCCCAAGCACTTAAGCTATATTCCCCTACTTTCCCAGGTGCATTAGCATGAAGTTGGATCAGAATTGGAGTAGCTGAGACTTGAACTATAGGAGTTGAACTATATGGGGACTATATGAGATTCCAACATCAAAGGCCACGGCTTAACCTGCCATACCAGGACACCAGCCCCCACAAGAGGCAACTTAACCACTGTGTCAAATACCCATGTCTTGTCCTTTTGAGTGTGGCTGTTCTAATAAATGTGAGGTGGTCCCTCATTGTGGTTTTAGTTTGTGTTATGTTGATGGCTGGTGGTGGTGGGCATTTTTTGTGAGCTTATTCATCAGTTGTTATATTTCAGAGGAATATCTTCTCATCCTTTGCCCATTTTAAATTTGACGTCTTATTCTGGATACAAGTCTTTGATCAGATAGGTGATATGCACATAGTCTCATTCTGTGGGTTATCACTTCACTCTCTGGGTTTTTTCATCATTTTATCGATGATATCCTTTGAAGCACAAACATTTTAATTTTGATGAAGTCCGATTTTTTTGTTGTTTGTTTGTTTGCTTGTGCTTTTGTAGTCACCTAATTGCCTGTATCTGCTAGTGAGGAAGGTTGTTTGTGCTCAGTGCTACAGTTGTAGCTCTCACAGTTGCATTGTTGGTGTTCTTTGACTTTTCCACATGATATGAGATAGGTTCCAGCTTCGTTCTTTTGCTTGTGGCTGTCCAGTTGGTTTAGCACCATCTGTTGAGAAGACTGTTATTTCCCTTCTGAATTGTTGGTGTGAAGGTTTATTTCTGGATTCTCTGTTCTGTTCCATTGACCTTTATGTATCTCCTTACTCTATCACCACCTTGTCTTGATCCTGGAAGCTCTGTAAAAAGTTTGGAGGGGGAGTTTGAGTCTTCCATCTTTGCTCTTCTGTTTCAAGATTGTTAAGACTCTTATGGACAACTTGCATTGTCATGTGAATTTTAAAAAATTAATTATTTTATCTGAGAGGTAGAGTTACAGAGAGAGGGTGAGACAGAGAGAGATCTTCCACCCTTTGGTTCACTCCCCAAATGGCTGCAACGGCCGGAGCTGGGCCAGGAGCCCAGGAGTGTCCCACACTGGTGCAGGGGCCCAAGCTCTTGGGTCATTTCCTACTGCTTTCCCAGGCATATTAGCATAGAGCTAGATCAGAAGAGGAGCAGCTGGGATGGGATGCCTGCACTGCAGGCAGTGGCTTAGCTTACTAAGCCACAGTGCTGGACCATTCATATGAGTTTTAAGGTTATGTTGTCAATGTTGGCAGAAATACCTTTTGGGAATTGGATGAGGATTATATTGACTATGTAGATCCATTTGGGGTTATTGCCACTTTTTTTCCCTCCAAGATTTATTTATTTATTTTGAAAGTTGGAGTTAGAGAGAGGGACAGAGATCTTCCATTCCCTGGTTTACTCCCCAGATGGCTATAATGGCTAGGGCTGGCCAGGAGCTTCTTCCAGCAGGTCTCCCACTTGGGTATCAGGGACCCAAACACTTGGACCATCTTCCACTGTTTTTTTCCAGGCCATTCTTCCACTTCCCTGGATTGGAAGTGGAGCAGCCAGGACATGAACCTGCACCCTTACTGGATGCTGGTATTACAGGCAGTGGCTTCACCCACTATGCCACATGCTGGCCCAGGTATTGCCATCTTGAGGGGTTCTTCCGAAAGTTTATAGAAAATAGAATTAATAAGTTTATTTTTGTAATCTGTACAAATATGTATAAAGTCATGCCTTTGTTAATAGAATTTTTTTTAAAGATTTATTTGTTTGAAAGAGTTGCAGAGAGGCAGATGCAGAGAGAGAGAGAGAGAGAGAGAGCGAGGTCTTCCATCTGCTGGTTCACTCCTCACATGGCCATAACGGCTGGAGTTGTGCCATTCTACTGCTTTTCCAGGCCATAGCAGAGAGCTGGATGGGAAATGGAGCAGTCCATGGGATGCCAGCACTGCAGGCGGCAGCTTAGCCTACTGTGCCTCTTATTATGCTTTAAAATTTGTTTAACTGCCCTGTTTAGAGCCTCCAGTAAAAGTTGAATAAGGAGCTAGGATTGTGGTGCAGTGGGTTAAGTTGCAGGTTGGGAAGCTGGCATTCTCTATCAGAGCTCCACTTCTAGTCCCATCTAGTCTGCTTCCATCTATCTCCCTGCTAACGCACCTGGCTCAAATGCTTGGGTCCCTACCGCCCACGCGGGAGACCTTGATGGAGTTTAGGGTCTTGGCTTCAGCCTTGAGGAGCCCCTGCTCTTGGGGCCATTGGGGAGTAAACCAGCAAATGGAAGGTCTCTCTGTCAGTTTGCCTTTCAAATAAATAATTAAGTCTTTTAAAAATGTTGAATGGGGGCCATGGGTTAATGCCCTGGCCTGGAGCGCTGGCATCCCATATAGGCGCCAGTTCGAGACCCGTTCTTGGGGCAAAGTTTTCTGCCCTTTACCATGAGTTATATTTACTGAGCGTTTTTTCCTTAGATCCCTTGATTAGGTCTAGAACTTGTTTTTATTCCTAGTTTGTTGAGTGTTTTCATCAGAGAAGTGTTGGAATTTGTCAGATGGCGTTTCTGTATGAGAAGCATTGTGATGACTACACAGCTTTTCCTTTACTGATGTGGCTACCTTAAGGTCCACAGCAAGTCCATTTGGTCAGCCTGTATATTCATGTTCAATTACATCTTGCTGGTTTGTTTGCTACCGCGTGATTGAGGATTTCCGCTTCTGTATTACGAGTGCTGTGCTGGTCGGATTTCTTTCTGTACCATCCTTGTGTAGTCCGTCTTAGGGTGTCAGTGGCTTCTCAGGATGAGTTGGCAAGTGCTTTCCCTCTTCTGTTTCTGAGAGCTGCTGTGAAGGATTGGTGTCATTTCTTTCAAAGTCTGGTAGAGCTGACCTGTGAAGCCATCTGGTTCTGGAATTTCAAAAAAATTATTATTAATCTTTTTTATGTGTTTTTATGGATTTAGGTTTTGTCTTTCTCCCAGAATTATTTTTGGCATTTTGTATCTAGGAATTTGTTCATTTTAGTAGGGTTTTTTTTTTTTTTTTTTTTTTTTTTTTAATTTTTTTGACAGGCAGAGTGGACAGTGAGAGAGAGAGAGACAGAGAGAAAGGTCTTCCTTTGCCGTTGGTTCACCCCTCCAATGGCTGCCGGGGATGGCGCTAGGTGCTTTTCCTGGTCTCCCCATGGGGTGCAGGGCCCAAGCACTTGGGCCATCCTCCACTGCACTCCGGGCCACAGCAGAGGGCTGGCCTGGAAGAGGGGCAACCGGGACAGAATCCGGTGCCCCGACCGGGACTAGAACCCGGTGTGCCAATGCCGCAAGGCGGAGGATTAGCCTGTTGAGCCACGGCGCCGGCTTAGTAGGGTTTTCTAATTTGTTGAATTAGTTGCTCATACTATTCCCTTGTAGGGCTTTTTACTTATTTTTTTTTTTAAGAATTAATAGTAATATTTGTTTTTTCATTTAAAAAATAGGTATTTATTTGAAAGTCAGAGTGACACAGGGAAGGAAGGAGAGGCAGAGAGAGAGAGAGAGAGAGAGAGAGAGGGAGAGGAGGTAGGTAGGTCTTCCATCTGCTGGGTCGCTTTCCTGTTGGTCACAGTGGAGGAGCTTCGCTGATTTGAAGTCAGGAGCCAGGAGCTTCTTCCGGGTCTCTCATATGGGTGCAGGGGCCCAAGGACTTGGGCCATCTTCTGCTACTTTCCCAGACCATAGCAGAGAGCTGGATCAGAAGTGGAGCAGCCAAGACTGGAACCGGCGCCCATATGGAATGCCAGCACTGTAGCCAGCGGCCTTACCCCACTATGTCACAGCGCCGGCCCCAATAATAAATCTAAAAAAAAAAAAAAAAAAAAGAAAAAAAAAGAATATACTTTTCACTGTAAAAGAGATTATATTTAAAAAAGAAAATAGGAAATGGGGTCATTGCATGTTGGTTAAGATACAGGGGCACTTGGAGAGGATGGGCCCCAATGCCTGTGCACATGACAGGTCCAGAGGAGGCAGAAGAAGGTGTAGGGAAGAAGGCAGGTGGGACTTTGATGAAGCCTCTGCAAGCCAAGGAAAGCAGGGATGATCAGCAAACACTCAGAGCTGGAAGAGGCCAGGAAGGTGGCTCAGCTCCTCGGATACCAGGTTTCTGGCCTCTGGAACCTTGAGACTACATTTCTGTTGTTTTGGGCCCCGGCTTGGGGCACTCTCAGTGTGGCTGCCTCCTGTGCATATGGATGTGCTGTGTTTTCAGCGTTACCCCACTGACAGCATTTGTGTCTTTTGATTTGTCTGACCTGTGACTTATGTGGAAGTGTGTCATTTAATTTCTTAATGTTTGTATTTCCCAGATTTTGTTGGTTGGTTTCTGATCTACTTCTGTTCAGTCAGAACACTACTTTGTGTAATTTCAGAGTGTTTGTTAGGTTTCCCTAGTGTCTCTCATTGTGTGTCCTGGGTGCAGGACACAGTGTGCATTATGTGGTCCTGTAGTGGAGTTCTTTGTATGTCAGGTTGAGTTGATTGATGGTTTTGAATCTTCCTTCTTCCTGTTTTCTTTCCAGTTGTTCTGTTAGTTACTGAGAGTAGGGCATTTAAATCTGTCATTGTTGAAATCCTGGTTTTTCTTGAATTCTGTCAGTTTTTGCTTCATATGTATTTATAGTTATATATACATGTTGTTTTACCTCTTTTATCATTATGAAATGACCTTCTGTGTTTGTAACAACATTTCCCATTTTAAAAAAAAATATTTATTTATTTGAGAAGTAGCAAGGGAGACGCAGAGAGAGACCAGCTGGTTCACTCCCCGTATGGGTACAACAGCTGGGCAGGTCCAGGCTGATACTAGGAGCCCAAATTCCAGCTGGGTCTCCCAGGTGGGTAGCAGGGGCCCAAGTACTTGAGCCATCTTGTGCTGACTCCTGGGATGCATTGCAGTAAGCTGGATCTGAAATGGAGTAGCCAGGACTTGAACTGGTACTCTTATGGGAAGTGGGCACACCAAGCAATGCATAACCCCCTGTGCCACAGTGCCTGCCCTGGGTTCTTGTTATTCTTGTGAGTGTTTTTTTTAATAATAGAAATACCACTAATTTTTTTCTTTCATTTTTTAAAAAGATTTATTTGAGAAGCAGAGTTAGACAGAGGGGGAGAGAGAAAGAGGTTTTCCTTCTGCTATTTCCCTCCCCAAATGGCCACAAAGGCTGAAGCTGGGCTATCTGAAGCCAGGAGCTTCTTCTGGGTCTCCCACATGGGTGAAGGGGTCCAAGCACTTGGGCCATTTTCCACTGCTTTCCCAAGCCATTAGCAGGGAGCTGGATTGGAAATGGAGCAGCTGGGACTTGAACCTGCACTCATAATGGATACTGGCTATCACAGGCAGAGGCCCAACCCACTGCTCCACAGTGCTGGTCTCTGGGTTCTTTTTTAAAGTCTATTTTGTATGATATAAGTATGGTATAAGTATGGTATAAGTATCTTCAAAGAGCTCTAGGAGTGGCCAGTGCTGTAGCAAAGTGGGTTAAAGCCCCAGCCTGCAGCGCCAGCATCCCATTTGGGCACCAGTTTGAGTCCCAGCTGCTCCATTTCCAATCCCTCTCCCTGCTGATGCTCCTGGGAAAGCAGTGTAGGATGGTCCAAGTGCTTGGACCCCTTCACCCACGTGGGAAACTCAGAGGAAGCTCCTGCCTTCAAATTGGATCAACTCTGCTCTGGCTGTTGTGGCCATTTTGGGAGTGAACCAGCACATGGAAGACTTCTCTCTCTCTCTGCCTCTGCTTCTCTAACTCTGTCTTTCAAATAAATAAATACAACTTAAAAAAAAAAAACACCAAAAATCTCAAGGAAAATGTGTATTTTTTTTTGAAGATTTATTTATTTGAAAGAGTTACACAGAGAGAGGCAGAGAGAGAGAGAGAGAGAGAGAGAGAGAGGTCTTCCATCCGATGGTTCACTCTCCAATTGGCCGCAACGGCCGGAGCTGAGCTGATCCGGAGCCAGGAGCTTCTTCCGGGTCTCCCAAGTGGGTGCAGGGGTCCAAGGACTTGGACCATCCTCTACTGCTTTCCCAGGTCATAGCAGAGAGCTGGATTGGAAGTGGAGCAGCTGGGTCTCGAAGCAGCGCCCATATGGGATGCCGGCGCTTCAGGCCAGGGTGTTAACCTGCCGCGCCACAGTGCCAGCCCTGGAAAGTGTGTATTCTGAAATAACTATCAGTGGATTTAAAAGTAAATTTTTTGCAACAAAATCAGCTCATGCTACCTTGATGTAACATGTCTGAACAAGATGTACTGTGGGGCACTAAGAAGGATAAGGCTCGGTCTGAAGAGAGCCCCTGTCAGGGCGACGTGAACTGTAAAATGGAAGCAGAAACAAGCATCAGATTTAGGTGCAGCTGGAGTGCAAGCCTGGCAGGCACTGTTGCTGGACGGTGTATGGGGACAGTGCCCCAGAGAAGTCAGCAGTTTACCAGCAGCTTGCTTGAAGATGAAGTGCACAGCAGTGGGCCGTCCACACCCATCTGTGAGGACAGAGCCCATCCATGCTTCCTTGGACAGTGCAGGCGATTCCCTTGCCACAGACCTGGCAGTTGCTCAGCCGGCCCCTCCTGACTGGAGAATCAACGTGGAGTGCACTTTGCGGCGGGCGTCCAGACAGCTGTGCCCAGGTGAAATGCAGGCGAGAGCAGAGCTGCCGGTGGGTGTTTCGAGCAGCAGGACCGAGGCCCTGAAGCCCTCCCTGGAGGAATTTGCCGAGGTGCAGCACGGCTTTCCCCATGGGTCACAGCTGTGGCTGTAGGAGGTGGAAGTGGCCAGTCATGAGCAAAGGACATTTTGCTTGCAGACTTTCTGCAGGGCCACAGAATGGTAACATCTGCTTATTGGGGTGTTAGGAGAAATTCAGCCAGAGCTTTAGCAAAGACCAACACCAAACAGAAACTGCCACTCGTGGCTGTGGAAAGCCTTCCTCAGAGTTCTGCCCCAGCCAGGGCCCCTGCATGTGCCCATTTTCTGAGTTTATGTTGAAGTCCTCAGGCACCCACCTTAGAGTGCTGACGTGGCTCCTCCTGCCTCCTCTTCGTTTCCTAATGTTAAGATTCTTAAGCCGGCGCTGTGGCTCAACAGGCTAATCCTCCGCCTTGCGGTGCCGGCACTCTGGGTTCTAGTCCCGGTTGGGGCACCGGATTCTGTCCCGGTTGCCCTCTTCCAGGCCAGCTCTCCGCTGTGGCCCGGGAGTGCAGTGGAGGATGGCCCAAGTGCTTGGGCCCTGCACCCCATGGGAGACCAGGAAAAGCACCTGGCACCTGGCTCCTGCCATCGGACGAGTGAGGTGCGCCGGCCGCTGCGCGCCGGTCGCGGCGGCCATTGGAGGTTGAACCAACGGCAAAGGAAGACCTTTCTCTCTGTCTCTCTCTCTCACTGTCCACTCTGCCTGTCAAAAAAAAAAAAAAAAAGATTCTTAAGAGAGTACACATTTTTCTTCAGACAATAACCTAGAAAAGACTGCATTGGATTCCCTGGACTTTGGGTCTTTAGGGATGTATTCAATCTTGGTATCATCATTTTCAAAAAGATCTTGAACTTGATGGTGATTACATTGGGAGATAAAGGTTATAATTTTTGTCTTTTTTTCCTCTCTTTTATTATTTAAAAAAAATCTTATTATTTGAAATGCAGAGTTAGAAGAGGGAGAGACAGAAATCTATCCTCCGGTTTACTCCCCAGATGGGCACAATAGCTAGATCTGGACCAGGCCAAAGCCAGGAGCCAGGAGCTTCCTCTGCGTCTCCTATGTGGGTGACAGGGGCCCACACACTTGGGCCATCTTCCGCTGCTTTTTTCCAGGTGCATTAGCAGGGAGCTGGGTCAGAAATAGAGAGCCAGGACATGAACTAGTGCCCCTATATGAGATGCCAAGCACTTGGGCCATCTTCTGCTACTTTCCCAGGCCATAGCAGAGAACTGGATTGGAAATAGAGTAACCGGGACTCCAATTGGTGCTTGTATGGGATGCCACATTGCAGGTGACTGCTTTACCCACTTTGCCACAGTGCTGGCCCTAAGAAATAAAATCTTTTTTTAAAAAAGGGGATTATTTATTTGAAAGCCAGAGTTACAGAGGGAGGGAGGGCGGGAGGGCCGGCGGGCTGGCATCTGCTAGTTCATTCCCCAGATGACTGCAGTTACAGAGGGAGAGAGGGAGGGAGGGAGGGCTCACATCTGCTGGTTCATTCCCAGGGAAGGAGGAAGGTAGGGCTCGCATCTGCTAGTTCATTCCCCAGATGACTGCAACAGCCAGGACCGTGCCAGGCCATAACCAAGAGCTTCTTCCAGGTCTCCCACGTGGGTATCTGGGACCCAAGCACTCTTCTGCTTTCTCAGGCACATTACAGGGAGCTAGATAGGAGCAACTGGTACTCTGATATGGAATGCTGGTGGCTTCATCCCCTGCTGTTTGGCTTCTGATCTTGTTCCTTGCTGATGCACCTGGTATGGCAGCAAATGGTGGCCAAGTACTGGGGCTGTCTTCCTCACTCACTGTTCTGGGTTCTCTGTGCCTCTCTGTACGTCTGCAAGAACTGGGTCAGTAGTGGAGCAGATGGGACTTGAACTGGCACTCTGATATGTGATGCTGGAGTTGAAGGCTGCAGCGCCACAACACTGGCCCCTTGTTTGTTTGTTTTTTCTTGTGTATTATTTGGCTTGTCTCAGTAGCTAGACTTAACTCTTTGAAGGTAAGGCTTTAGCTTTGTTTGTTTCCCACATCGTGAATATTGCCTGGTACATTTTAGGTGATTGATAAATGTATGACATTGCAAAAGGAGAAGGATCTAGAATTTGCTTGTGGTTTTATTTATTTAATTTTTAGTGGCCCAGGGTGAATTTTTTCTGATTTATCTGACTTCTTAGTGTGGACAGGAACCATTTCATTTATTCAATTCTTGCTCATTTTGTGACAAGTGTTTGATGCCTTCACTGTGCCAGCTTTTGGCCTTGGGGGTTAGATTAGGTAAGAATGGGAAAAAGACGAGCTATTGTATGTCTTGTTAATTGCCATTAAGAGAGAAAAAGAAGAGTGGAAGCAGCAAACACAAAATGCCCTTCCTGGGGTGCTGAACAGCAGCTTCCTTTGTTCTCATCCCGGCTGCAGGTGTCTGCTTTGCCCAGATTCCACATGGAATCTTGGAGAAAGCTTGGCTTCTGCGCATGGGCCTACCGGAGTGCAGAGGGGACTGCAGTCCCTCATGCCTTGTGAGCATTTGAAATGTGGCCATGTGGAACTGTGGTGTGAATGTGAAATGCACACTGGATTTCAGATTTTTTTTTAAAGATTTTATTGAACGTCAGAGTTGCGCAGAAAGAGAGAGAGAGAGAGAGAGAGAGAGAGAGAGAGAGTCTTCCATCCCATGGTTCACTCCCCAATTGACTGCAACAGCAGGAGCTGTGCCAATCCAAAGCCAGGAGCCAGGAGCTTCCTCCGGGTCTCCCACGTGGGTGCAAGGGCCCAAGGACTTGGGCCATCTTCTACTGCTTTCCCAGCCATAGCAGAGAGCTGGATGGGAAGTGGAACAGCTGGTTCTTGAACTGGCGCCCATATGGGATGCTGGCGCTTCAAGCCAGGGCATTAACCCACTGCACCACAGCGCCAGCCCATGGATTTCAGAAATTTAGTAAAATATTTAGATTTTAAAAAATTGATTACATGCTAAAATGATAATATCTTGGATATATATTGGGTTAAATAAATAAAATGTATTCAAATTAGTCACGCCAACTTACTTTTTTCATATAGGTGCTAGAAAACATGAAGGCACATTTGTGGCTCATACTGTCTTTCCTTAGGTCAGTGTTGCCCTGTTCTGAAGAATATCTAGGGTGAGAATCCTCTGACCTGGGTGGGAGGACGAGGAAGTCACTATGCAGGAGGAGGAGTGAGTACAGGGCTTGAGGGGTGCTGCTGTTTGTGGGTGACGGGAAATTTAGCAGGTAGACACAAGGCTTGGCACAGGCTGCCCTACCCAGAGCTTGCTTGTAGGCACACTCACATGTGGTAGGAGCTAGAGAGACGTGAGGATGCATGCAGCGCTGTGTTTCTTGTCTGCAGTCTTGTGAGGCACCTATATTGTCTGGGTTTTGGTCCCAGCATTGCTGCAGACTGGGGAACACCAGGTGTCTTAGCTGTTTTTCAGCTTTAGCATTGTCATCCTGTCTTTGAGAGCACGGGGTGTTTGCTTCTGTAAATTAAGTCCCATTTACTCGTTTTGTCTACTTTGCTGTTTGCCTCTCTGAGCCAACTCAGTTGCTACTCAGACACACTTACTGTTAAGGTCACGTCGACCCAGAGCTTGTGAAGCCCATTGCGTGGGCCCTCTCACCAGCCTTTGATGTAATAGTCAAGAAAAAAGCCGTGTTGGACTTTCTTCATTTGCTTTCAGAATACCTCACTCACTGTTCTGGGTTCTCTGTGCTTCTCTGTCCTGTTTGCAAGATGACCTCTGGTTTCCTGTTCTCCCTGTCC
Source organism: Sylvilagus floridanus (assembly GCA_949820135.1). NCBI lineage: Eukaryota > Metazoa > Chordata > Mammalia > Lagomorpha > Leporidae > Sylvilagus > Sylvilagus floridanus. Next base: position 98,988,658 of record OX463243.1, read on the forward strand.
TTACTCCTTGTTGGACTCAGTGCTGGGTTGGCCCCAGCCTGACCTCCCTGGCCTCCCTGTAAGACTGCAGGGAGGACTGAAGGTTCCTTCAGGAACCCAGTGTGCAGCCTGCCCTGCGGCCCCAGCCCCGTAGTGACAGACACTGCATGCAGAATGCCGGTGCCCAGAAGGTGCTGTGGGCTTCACCTTCACCAGGGCACACCTTGCTTTTGCTGTGGTTCTTGGCTGCCCTCCCCACTTCCTGAGTGGTAGTTCCTCTTCAGTGTTACCATTTTGTGACAGCTGGCCTGTGGCTTCCAAGGCCCTGTGTGGCATCTGGCACTTGCCTGTCTCTGAGAACACCGACCTCCTCTTGCCTCCCTGTGTTTTGAGTGAAGAAGCCTCCTAGCTGTTTGCCAATGACCATGGCCCTGCTTCTGTGCCCCACAAGCCTCCTTTTCATTCAGGTCTGCTTGTCTGGGAGAGGCTGCCTCAGACAGCGTCTGTGGATGCCATCTTCTGTCTCACTGTCACTCTTGGTGTGTGCTGTATGCTGGGAAGCTAGGTCACCAAGCCATGGAATTGGACATTGGCAGAGAATTGTGAGGACTGCAGGGCCGTCCTGCAGGATTTTGTTCCTGGACAGTTCCTGCAACACCTGTTTGGATTTATGGATCCTAGAATCCTTGGATGTTTCTGCTTGTTGGTTACAGGCTGTGTCCCGAAGGCAGGAAATGGGACTTTTCTCTGAGAAATTTCTAAGCTGACATGTCTGTTAAAAACAGTTTTTTAAAAAAAATTACTGAAAAGTTTCGTCTTATTTAGCTTTCTGACTGTGCTTTCAGCACTTTCACAGCAATTTTCTGCTCATCCGTAAGGAAAGCACGCTTGATCCTGTCATGGACACATTTAACACACGTGGAGCCACCATAGGCCTTGCTGCCATGTGTCTTCATTGTAGACAGCCTTGTCACAACTTCAGGTCTCTCAGCATCAACCCCTGGAAGTCTGCTGGGGCACACACCACATGCAGATTTTGGTGCCTTCCTGACCTACTTAGTATACAGGTAAACAGTTCTGTTATCAGGGTTCAGGACAGGGGTCTTGTTACAACAGCGGTGTTGTCAAACGCTGGGCCATTCTGGTTGTCTCTAAGCACTGTCCTAGAAGATAGTTTTAGATAGGGCTTGGTCTGGTTTTGTTTATTGTTTGCTTTTATCTAAATTTTTTATTTATTTTCATTTTATTTGAAAGGCACAGTGAGAGAGAGAGAGAGAGAGAGAGAGAGAGAGAGAGAATATGAATGAATGAGAGAAAGAGAATCTTTCATCTGCTAGCTCACTCCCCAAATGCCTACAACAGCCAGGGCTGGGCCATGCAGAAACCAAGAATGTGGAACCTGATCTGGGTCTTCCATGTGGATGCAGAGTCATCACCACTGTCACCTGGCATTAGGAAGCGGAGTCCGGAGCAGAGCCCAGCTGGAACCAGGCACTGCAGTGTGGCATGTGGGTGCACCAGCCAGGCACTGCGGTATGGCTTGTGGGTACACCAGCCAGCATCCTAACTGCCAGGCTAAGCTCCTACCCCTCCTTAGCTCCTTTAACAACAGGAAAGGAGTTTAAAGGTTTGAATATAAACTTAGTTGTTCATCAAGAGTAGAGACTGTTTGTAAATATTTGTTCCCTAATTTTTATTTTGAAAAATTTCAAATTCAAAAAATGTGTCTTTCATCTGTATTCATCAACTGCCTTACCCTGCTTCTGCTTCTGTGTTGAATGTAATGTGGTCATTGCCATTGTTATAGATACTTGTGCACATGCTGTGACCCTTTACTGGGTGTCCTAAGAACAAGGCCATTCTTACAAAACCTAGCACCAGGATTTCATTCGGAAACTTAATAATGATACAGTACTGTTATTTAATTTATCATTGAAATTGTTCCCCCAAATGTCTTTAAAAACCTTTATTTCTTTTAAAAACCAGGTAGTAATGCTTAGCATTTGATTGTCATACCCTTTTTATCTCCCATCTCCTTTAATCTAAAATGTTCTACTTCTAATCTTTCATTACATGGACATTTTGAAGAATTCAGACCATTTTCTATGTAAAATGACCCACAGTCTGAATATGTGCGATTTGTTTCTTCATGATTATATTCAGGTTAAACAATTTTTTGTTTGTTTTTATTTTAGATTTATTTATTTGAAAGTCAGAATGACATGACGGAGAGGGAAAAATGGATTTTTTTTTTAAGTAGAGAGTTATTTTGAAAATGTTACGGAGACAGAGATCTTCCATCCACTGGTTCACTCTCCAGATGACCGCTGAAGCCAGGCGCTTCATCTGGGTCTCCCATGTGGGTACAGGGGCCCAAGCACTTGGGCCATCTTCCTGTGCATTGGGCATTAGTAATTAGCTTTTATTTATTAAATGTGTTAAACTTATTTCACCATATCTGTTTTTGGTGATCAGATTATTGCTTTGTGGTCAGTGAAAGCCTCTTAAGCAAGAATGGTTCCATCCATTCCTCCCTCCCTCTCTCCCTCCCTCCTCCCCTTCCTTCCTTCTTAAAAATTTATTTACAGAGAGGCAGAGAGAGAGAAAGGGGGGGGGGGAGGAGGGAGGGAGGAAGGTCGGTCTTCCATCTGCTGGTTCACTCCCCAAATGGCCATAACAGCTGGAGCTGTGCCAATCAGGAGCCAGGAACAACTTCTGGGTCTTCCACACAGGTGCAGGGGCCCAAGGACTTGTGTGGTCTTCTACTGCTTTCTCAGGCCATAGCAGAGAGCTGGATCGGAGATGGAGCAGCTGGGACTTGAACCAGGGCCTATATGGGATGCCAGTGCTGCAGGCAGCAACTTTACCTGCTACACCACAGCGCTGGCCCAAAGATTTATTTATTTATTTATTTGAAAGTCAGAGCTACAGCAAGAGAGGGAGAGACTGAGAGAGCTTCCATCCACCGGTTCACTCTGCAGATGTCTGCAGTGGCCAAGGATGAGCAAGGCTGAAGCCAGGAGCCAGGAAGTTCATCTGGGTCTCCCAATATGGTTCAGGGACCCAAATACCCAGGCCATTTCCCACTGCATTTCCCAGGCCATGAGCAGGGAGCTGGACCAGAAGTGGAGTAGATGGGACACAAACCGGTGCCCATTTGGGATGCCAACATTGCAGGCAGCAACTTAACCCACTGTGCCACAGTGCCAGCCCTGAATCTGTGTCTTTCTGACATGGTTTCATGTCAACTCTTTGAGGAGCTTCTTAGTTTGAAGGGCAGCAAAATCCAAAAATAATTAGCAATAAATTCTGGAAACTTATATGAAATACTCTTCTGGGAAGTTGTAACTTGCTGAAATTTACCTTAGTAAAGACAGTACATTAGCTCTCCATAGCTGTGTAACAAGTTCCCTTTATGTATCAGCTTCCAGCTGCACACAACCTCTTAGTTTCTGTGGGTCCCTGTCCCCTCTGAGCAATCTCTTAGAAGGTTCTAGCTGGTCTCACAGCTCAGCTGGGACAGAATCTGCTTCCAAGTTTCTTCATTCTATCTTATCTATCTGTGCTCTTTTCATTCTATACTCTGTCCTCCCATACATCAGCATCTGTCCATCCATCCATCCTACCTTGTCCATCTGAGCTTCATCTTTTCATCTTATTCTGCTAATCTTGCTCCCTCCCTTCCTTCTCCATTCATCCAGTCTTTTGTCCACCATTCTATCCACCCATCTGTCTTATTTAACTCCCTCCCTGTCCATCCATCCATTCAGTCTTATTGATCAATTCATTGACCTTTCTGGTCTATCTCTTGTCTATGTGTTCAGCTATTTAATCTATCCATCTGTCTTATCTGTCTTGTTTTTCTTTTTTGACAGGCAGAGTTAGACAGAGAGAGAGAGAAAGAGACAGAGAGAAAGGTCTTCCTTTTCCGTTGGTTCACCCCCCAAATGGCAGCTACGTCCTGCGCTGCACCGATCCGAAGCCAGAACCTGGTGTGCCGGCCCCACAGGCAGAGGATTAGCCAAGTGAGCTGCAGCGCCGGCCCTGTCTTGTTTTTCTATCTCATCTTATCTTTTCTTTTCTTTTTTCTTTTCTTTTCTTTTCTTTTCTTTTCTTTTCTTTTCTTTTCTTTTCTTTTCTTTTCTTTTCTTTTCTTTTCTTTTCTTTTTCCTTCCTTCCTTCCTTCCTTCCTTCCTTCCTTCCTTCCTTCCTTCCTTCCTCTCTCTCTCTCTCTCTCTCTTTCTTTCTTTCTTTCTTTCTTTCTTTCTTTCTTTCTTTCTTTCTTTCTTTCTCTCTCTCTCTCTCTCTCTCTCCCTCCCTCCCTCCCTCCCTCCCTCCCTTCCTTCCTTTCTTTCTTTCTTTCTTTCTTCCTTTCTTTGTTTCTTTCTTTCTTGCAGAGTGGGCAGTGAGAGAGAGAGAGAGACAGAGAAAGGTCTTTTTCCATTGGTTTACCCTACAGTGGCCGCTGCGGCCAGCGTGCTGCACTGATCCGAAGCCAGGAGCCAGGTGCTTCTCCTGGTCTCCCATGCGGGTACAGGGCCCAAGGACCTGGGCCATCCTCCACTGCACTCCTGGGCCACAGCAGAGGGCTGGACTGGAAGAGGAGCAACCAGGGCAGAATCCGGCACCCCAACCGGAACTAGAACCTGGGGTGCCGGCGCCGACCTCATCTATCTTTTCTTCCAGGCTCCCAGTCCATCCTTTTAATCTGTCTTACCTACTTGTTAATTCCTATTATTTGTCCATTTGCATGTTTAGCTTGTCTGTCTGTCTGTCTTAGTGGGGACCCCTGGAGGTAATCTCACCAACAGTGGGAAAGGCAAAGCTGCTGCTTTTTAATTTTTTTTTCTTAAAGATTTCTTTATTTGAAAGGCAGAATTACTGAGAGAGAAAGGGAGAGTCAGAGAAGAGAGATTTTCCGTCTTCTGGTTCAGTTTCCAAATGGCTACAATGCCCAGGGCTGGGCCAGGCCAAAGCCAGGATTCTGGAACTGAGTCCAGTTTCCTTGTGGGTGGCAGGGACCCAGCTCCTTGAGCCACCCCCTGCTGCTTCCCATGGTTGTATTAACAGGAAGCTGAATTGAAAGCATAGGTTCCAGGGCTAGAACCGGGCACTCTGATGTGGTTTGTGGGCATCCCACAAACCCCTCTTAACTGCTGTGTGAACGTGTTTATAGGTCACCCTATAGCAACAGAATGCAGACTAAAACACCACCCTGCCTGTTTCCATGGCAAATGCAATACTGAACCTGATTGTGGAGGAAACTGGGCCCTAGTGGGTTGAATAGTCTCCTCCCAAATTCGGGTTCACCCAAAGCCCCAGGTTGTGACCTTATTTGTACACGGTAACTTTGTAGATGCAGTTCAATAAGGATCTTGAGTTGAAACCATCCTAGATTTAGGGTGAACCCCTGATCCAGTGACCGCTGCCCTTGTATGAGGAGGAGAGGACACAGACTCACAGATACACAGGCAAGGGGGACATGTGACAGTGTAGGCAGACATTGGAGCAAGGTGTCCAAAAACGAGGAATGCTGTGGCCCACGCAGCCTCCAGGAACTGGCAGGCAAAGAAGCACCCTTTTCTAGACCGCAGAGTGAACATGGCCCTGCCAACAACTTGATTTCAGACTTTTGGCCTCTAGGTCTGTGAAAAGACAAAAATAAATTTCTGTTGACCCAATTTGTGGTATTTCTTAAGCCAACCTCAGGAGACTGATACAGTGGGCAGAGTGCACACAGTATCTCTGTGTAATCTCATTATTTCTTAGAATTGCAGGTCAATCTGTTATGACCTCAGAGAGAGGACCTGTGCGGAGCCACTCTGTCTCCACAGTGGCTGTGTGATGGCCTTGCCACTGCATTTAGTACACATCCACTGTGACTCCAGCCACCCTTGTGGGTTTCACTGTTGGCTAATGATGCTGACTACTTTTTTATCACCTTATTGGTCATTTGTATATATGTTCTTTGGGGAGTATATTCAGATACTTTGCCCAGTTTTAAATTGGATAGTCTTAATTATTCAGTTGTAATTTTATGTGTTGTAGATAAAAGTCTCTTATCAGATATATGACTTTTAAATACTTCCCCATTTTCTGGATTGTTTTCATTGTTTTTGAAAGGTTTATTTATTTGAAGGGCAGAATGACAAAGTAGGGGGTTGGGATGGGGGAGAGAGAGAAAGAGAAGAGACAAAAGAGATCTTCCATCTGCTGACTTACTTCCCAAATGGCTGCAACAGCCAGGTCTGGGCCAGGCTGAAACCAGGAATCAGGAACTCCATCCTGGTCCTCCTTATGAGTGACATGGGTCCAAGTACCTTGGCCATTCTCCACTGCCTTCCCAGGTGCATTTGCAGGAGGCTGGGTTAGAAGTGGAAACCAGCACTCCATATGGGATGCAGGGATTGCACGTAGTAGATCAACCTGATGCACCATAACACCATCCCTTATTTTCACTTGGATAATTTTTTTGAAATACAATCCTTTTTGGTTTTGATGAAGTTCAGTTTATTGATTTTCTTTTTTCTCTTGTCCCATACATTTTTGTTGTCCTAAGGAAAAATTACCAAATCCGAGGTTACGAAGATTTATCAATCTTTTTAAGAGTTTTTAGCCCTTTTATTTAGATTTGTTAAAAAAATTATTTAAAAGTCAGAGATAGGTGCTGGCATTGTGGCGTAGTGGGTTAAAGTTGCCTTCTGCAATGCCAGCATCACATGGGATTCAGCATTGCAGGTGGCTGATTAACCTGGTATGCCACAATGCCAGCCATTTTATTTAGATTTTTGACCTATTTTGGGTTACTTTTGTATATGGTATGAGACAGGGATCCAGCTTCATACTTGGGCACATGGCTGCCCAGTCCTCTGGCACTGTCCTTTCACCATTGGATGGTCATGGCTGAAAATCAGTCGATCATAAATACGTGAGTATGGCTTATTTCTAGGCTTTATTCTTTTGTGTTGGTTAGGTATCTGTCCCTAGGCCAGCACCATGCTGTCTTGATTGCTGTGCTTTTGTAGTGAGTTTTGAAATGGGGAAGTTGGGGCTGGTGCTGTGGCGCAGTAGGCTAAGCCTACACCTGCAGTGCTGGCATCCCATATGGGCACCGGTTCCTGTCCCAGCTGCTCTTCCAATTCAGTTCCTTGCTAATAGCCTGGGAAGGCAGTAGGAGATGGCCCAAGCCCTTAGGCCCCTGCACCTTTGTGGGAGACTCAGAAAAAGCTCCTGGCTCCTGGCTCCAGCTTGGCCTAGCCCTGGCCATTTGGAGAGTGAACCAGCAGGTAGAAGGCCTTTTTTCGGTCTTTCCCTATTTCTTCTCTGTAACCCCCCCCCCCTTAAATAAATAAATAAATCTTTAAAATAAAAAGAAATGGAGAAACCGGAGCCCTTTGTTCTTCTCTGAGAATGCTTTGATTTCTAAGGTTTCTTAGGTTCCATATGAGTTTCAGGGTCTGTTAGTTTCTGCCTAGAAGTCAGCTGGGTCTCAAGGGGACAGGCAGATTGAAGAATGAGCAGAGGCCTGAAGTCTTGAGTATGGCCTGGAAGGTCACGCTCCGGACACCTGTGTGTGGCTGAACAGCAGAGTGAGGCTCAGCAGTGTCAGCTCCTGGTGCTTATGACTCATCCCGGCCAATGGCAGGCGTCAGGCTTGTGTGTGAGGGAAGTGCAGGAGGAAGGAGTTGTTTGCTAGTACGGCTTTGGAGCCCTGTCAGAGACTGACCTGTCGCTCTGAGACCACAGACTGTCACCCATGGCCCAACAGTTCTGTGTAGGAGAAATGAAGATGCTTTGTGTATGTTAGGTGCTCACTCAGTGCTAATGGATGAATTCCCAGCAGTTATCATTGGCAAGGCGATGCCAGTATGCTTTTAAAAGAAATGGATTGAAAGATCACACATTATTGATTATAGAAATGTTTCAGTACTTTAGGGCTCATAACTTGCAATTTACCATGTGGTTAATGTGATGACTGTTAAGAATATGAAAATGGGATAGTTAGGGGAAAAATTGTGCAGCTCACAATCATATACATGTGAAGAGAAACTGGAAGGAAATGAGAATTTTTGATTCAGAGTGTTGGTGTTCATTTTGCTTCTTCCTTTTAATATTGTCTTTATAATAAACCCAAACGTTGGCTCAGTGTTGATCTGTGCTTTGCTCTGCCTGGCTGCCTCGTGCTCAAGATGGACCTGGAGTTGGGCCGTGCAGAGTGGTCTGGTGGGACCTCCGAGGCTTCTCAGGAACACCTCTGTACTTTGTCTCTGTACTTTGGTCTCCTCTCCAACGAATGCACATCAGGTGCCTGCCCTATCTTGGGCACAGTGAGCAGAAAGAACTTTTACCTCATGGAAGCAGGTGATGGTGGTTTTGAGGAAGTAGCCAGGAGCAGAGTGCGTGGAGTGAGGGGACCCAGGCAGAGTGTCTGGCTCTGAGCAGTGTGGAGATTGGGCTAAAGAGGAGCAAGGGTGGAGTGAGTGACATGAAAAGCTGTTGTGGTTGTGAGGGATGTGGCGTGGATGAAGGTGGAGAGGAAGAACTGGGCAGAGGTCAGCCTTAGGATCTGATTTAAAGATGGACCAATCAGGATTTGCTCTGAAGCTGTACGTGGCAAGTTGAGAGCTGACTGGATTCTCAGATTTCACGGATGCAGTGGGTGTGACTTTTCTGGCAGTGATGATTCACTGAGATAGGGTGCCCCTGGGAGGGGCAGCTTTGAGGAGAGAGTGAACTTGAAGTTGTCAGTAACCCTCTAGGTGCAGATACTTAGCAGGTCAGGGGGAATCTGAGAACATCAGGGGAGAGTTCAGAGCAGAGCATTTCAGTCTCTGCACTGATTCTTGGTGGGAGTGGTCCTGGGGCCGGTGCCGTGCCTCACTTGGTTAATGCTCTGCCTGCGGCGCCGGCATCCCATATGGGCACCGGTTCTAGTCCCGGCTGCTCCTCTTCCAGTCCAGCTCTCTGCTGTGGCCCGGGAGGGCAGTGGAGGATGGCCCAAGTGTGTGGGCCCCTACACCTGCATGGGAGACTGAGAAGAAGCACTTGGCTCTTGGCTTCAGATTGGTGCAGCGCCGGCCATAATGGCCATTTGGGGAGTGAACAAACGGAAGGAAGACCTCTCTCTCTCTCTCTCTCTCTCTCTCTCTCTCTGTCTATATCTCTACCTGTCAAAAAAATTTTTTTTGGTGGGAGTGGTCCTGTCTGATGACACTTGACTGGGACCCCTCCTCCCTTCCCCTACAGAGCAAGAGGCAGGAATCTGCCACTCCTCTTGGCTTGCAGAGGGCACACCTCTGCAGATCACTCGCCTTGCTGCCCACTCATCCTCAGGATCACTGGGGTTAGCAGAAAATGCAGACACAGCCTGCCGTGGCCCTGGTGAGTCCCGTCTCTCTCCCCTTGCTTGTCGGTGCCAGCTGGACTGGCCTTCTGCTTCTTCAGTGTGCCAGGCTTGTATCGTGGCTGCTCTTTCTGTCCAGAATGTTCTTTTTGAGAGTCAGAATTGCTTTCACTGGTCATTGGTTCCAAGGTAGTTGCACCTATGTTTCTTTGTCCCTTCGTTTTCATTACGTATACTCTGAAATGGTCAGTTTTATGGATGGACAAAAAACACAGTTGTTAAAGTAGTGTTTGCTTACAAAACATTGTTCGTAATCTTATGACCCACGTAGCCTTATTGATAGATTAAATACATTCACATAAGTACCCATATCTGGTTATAAAATTCAATCATTCTGGATCTTGTGCTCAGTATTCACTTTTTAAAAAGATTTATTTATTTGAAACTCAGAGTTACACAGAGAGGCAGAGAGAGAGAGAGAGAAAGAGAGAGGGAGAGGGAGAGAGAGAGAGAGGTCTTCTATCTGCTGATTCACTCCCCAATTGGCCACAACTGCTGGAGCTGCGCCGATCTGAAGCCAGGAGGCAGGAGCTTCTTCTGGTCTCCCACGAGGGTGCAGGGGCCAAAGGACTTCGGCCATAGCCTAAGGATCGGAAATGGAGCTGTTGGTACTCTAATCGGCACCCTTATGGGATGCCAGCACTGCAGGCAGCGGTTTTACTTGCTAAGCCACAGCGTCGACCCTGTATATTCTTAAAATATTTTTAAAAATCTGTTTATTTGAAAGGTAGAGAAACAAAGTCAGGGAGAGCCAACCAGATAGACGGGGAGAACTCCATCTGCTGGTTCACTCCCTAAATGCCTGCAGTGGCTGGCTCAGGGCCAGGTTTTGGGAACCAGGAATACAATTCAGTTTCCCACATGGGTGGCAGGGACCCAGAGTCACTACTACTGCTTCCCACAGTTTATATTAGCAGATATCTGGAGTTAGGTGTTGGATGGACCTACAAGGGAGATGGGCAAGCTCACTGCCCTGCTGATTGCCCCTGCCTCTTTGTATATTCTCAATGCCTATTCTCCAGAGTCCACCCTCCTTCCTTAGGAGTCTCCAAATTTACCATGAAAATAACAAGGGAGTGGTGATTGCCTCTTACTGAGCTCACTTTATTGTGAAAACAAGTTACCTATCCCACCCTTCTGGATGACTTTTTGTTTTATCTTGTGCAAGTCAGAAAGGATAAAGGATTGTAAATCAGGTCCTTTGATGGCTTTTGTCCCCGCCTGTTAACTGAATGCCAATCTGATAAGTTTTTTTTCCTTGGAAAAATCCAGTTCCACAGTGTCCTTTGGTTCCCCCCCCACCCTTTCTTTAAGTCCCCCCTTCATGCTGCTTGGGCTGGAGGTCTTTGACATTTAATAAGTCGTGCTTTTTAAATCTAAAAAAAAAGCAAAACAAACTCCACTAATTCTTTGTTTGGGTGTTGTGGACGTATTTCCCCAGTTTTACTGTTAGTCTTTTTATGTATTTTAAGAAACTATAATATCAGACTAAGACATTTATATTAAACTCTTACCTTAAGTTTTGTTTCTGGCAGTTTTTCTAGAATATTAATTGGAAAGGCAGAGAGTACGTGCGCGAGATCCTCTGATGATTCACTCCCCAAATAACTGCAGTGGCTGGGGCTGGTCTAATCTGAAGTCAGGAGCCGGAAACTCCATCTGGGTCTGTTAGCCGAGATCAGTGGTAGTTTCAGAATCTTTCAGGAAAGAATATAGATGTAAGGCAGAGAGCAGTGGTAAGCAAGGTAGCAAGGCTTACTGGGATGGGGCATCTGTTAGAACAGATGGGCGCCTCTTCAGACAGAACCTGAGAGTGCCCGGTCACTCAGACTAGGGCAGGTGGGCAGCGTGGCTGAGCTGAGTGCTGAGCGTGCAGTCTGTATTCAGACTGGGGCTTGTAAGGGCTAGGGTCCTGTTCTTTCCTTCCTCCTTCTGCAGGACAAAGGATTTGTTGACTCTGAATTAGGAAAAGTTCCTCCCCAGGGTTCACAGCTCTGTGCAGGGGGCAGAGGAGCCTCCCCCAGGGTGCCTGCCTGGGAGGAAGGATGTAAAGTTTTATTGGTGACCCCTGTGGTGTTGTGGAGAGATGCTCCCCGGGGAGTTTTCTTGGTGGGAGGGCTGAGACCACCTCTAAAAGTTAGCAGGGTCTGGGCGGGATGTGAAGTGCAAAGTGTTGGGCTTCTCAGATGCATTGTCCTCTTCAGGCCCCTCTAAAGTCTGATTTCCTGCCTAAGCTATTTGTGAGATCGTCACAAAACACATCAGCATCGGAGTAAGGGATAGGCTTTATTGGGGAAAACCCAGCAGACTGGAGGGAAGGGGCGAGGGAGGAAAAAGAAGGAGAGTATGAGAGAGACAGGGACCAAGACAGAGGAGAGGAGCCAGGGAGGAGAGAAGAGAAGGAGCAGAGAGGAGCGATAGAAAACGAAGAGAGGAGAGAGCAGGCAAGAGAGAGTGAGCAAGAGAGAGCCACGTGTTCAGGAACAGGCCCTTTTAAAACTGCCGGAGGACGGGCAGGGAAGCAGGATGAGGGTGGAGCTTGACACTGGTGTTTGGGCCATATGGCGACCTGGCTTCCAGCAATGGCGGCAGGACCTAGAGCCTAGGATGGTGTTGTTACCGGAGAAATTTGCAGGGTTCTTGTCTTTGCGCAAGAAAGAATTCAGGAGTGAGACAGAGAATAGTGGGAGGTAAAATAGTAAGGTTTATTAGGGAAGGGACATCTGTGAAAATGGATGGGCACCTCTCCAGGCAGGACCTGAGAGAGAGAGTGCGGGGGGGGGGGTAGTGGAGAGAGTGTACACCTGACCAGGTCAGGCGGGCGGCTCAGCAGACAGGCAGAGGGCTGAGCGCGCAGTCCAGTTGAGGCCGGGGGTTTTTAAGGAGATGGGTCTTGCTTCCCACCTCTGCTCCTCTTGGAACAAAGGGCAATTTTGGATGTAAATAGAAAAACTCCTATCTGAGTTTTTCCCTGAAGGTATCAGACAGGAGGAAGGCTAGCTGGTGCCATCCTGAGGTTGTAGGAAGGGTGAGCAAGACCTCCTGGAGAATGGGGATCTGGAGCAGGGTGTTTGAAATGCAGATACTGGGGTGCATCTTGGAGAAGAGGCAGGGACCCCCACCAGGCAGGTTGTCAGGTAGAAGGGGGCAGGGCAGGATGCGAAGGCCTGACTGCCCCTGGAATGTTGCCGGGCTGCCGGGATGACTCTGAGGTGCAGATGCATACGCTGGACATAGATGTCTTTTCCTTAGGCCTTTATGTCACACACACATAAGCTCATAACTAACTTCCTACCTAACACTTTCCCAGGCCATAACAGAGAGCTGCATTGAATTGGAGCAGCTGGGACAGGAACTGGTGCCCATATGGGATGCAACACAGTGTTGGCCCAATAGTATAGCATTTTTAAAGAAAAATGGAAGAATAATGTTTTTATGTTTATTTTTCAATGTGCATAAACCTGAGTACACTGTTTAAAAAACATTGCCTCCTTTAGAAAAATTTTTAGATATTTTATGGTTTGTATGAAGAACTGCAGCCTAGTCCTGATTTGAAGGCCGCACAACTGTCAGAGAATGCATTGAGTGGAGGTGTTCGGAGAAGCTGGAGTTGGAGGGCGCTGGTCTGGACCCTGCTTTATGAGAGTGCAGTGTGGGGTTTTCCTCTTGGAAGGCCTCCTGGGCTGGGGGTAAAGACCTGGCTTGTTCCTCACTGTCTTGACACTGCTCTTGGCTGTGGGGCTGAACTCCTTTTGAGGTTAGTTCCTATGCCTTGGCTGGTAAGCTCTTTCTTTAGTCTTTAGTCTTTAGTCTTGTTGCCAGATCCTTTGTCTGGATATATGTGTGTGTGTGTGTGTGTGTGTGTGTGTGTGTGTTTAAACAAAGTTAATCCCCAGACTCCCTGAGAGGAGTGGTTGCTCTGAAGGATGCTTTGCCGTTTTTGGAGTGAAAACAATAAGCATACAGCCAGATGGTTTCCTTTTGAGAAAACTCAAATTATCGCTTGATAATCTGAGGGCTTCAGATACCCTTCAAGGGAGGCTCTGTGGTGCCAGCGGTGGAGGTAGTTCTGGATCGTGTCACTGCCGCCTGGTGCAGCCTCCATTTCACAAGTGGTTGTGACTGACAAGTGGGCGGGCCTAGCCGAGGAGGAGCCAGTGTGCTGCCGCTGAGGTCTCTGCACTAGGACAGGAGGGAGAACTCTGAGCAGAGACTCCTCCCGGTCCAGTCCTTTCCTGGGAGCCCTGAGGCTGAGGTCCCCTGTGACCCCTGCTGGAATAAGCCAGTTTTGATCTCTGCTCATCAGACAAATGCAGTTTCTTTGCCATGGGCTGGGAGGTGCCCCTAACCAGGGCTGTAGAAGACACTGCAGGCCTGTTCTGTATTTGCTCTGTGGCTGGAAGAAGCTCACAACTCCTTCAGTTATGCCAACGGCAAGCCAGCCGTTTCTGTTTTGTTTGAACATTTACAAAGAGCACTTGAACTTTTGTGCAGACTAAAGTGTTTCCTTGTTTTCTCTGCCTGTCCTGCCCATGGCTGCCTAAGTGGTGGTGGGGAGAAGCGACCTCAGGGTTAGCAGGACAAGAAGAGGTGGCCGTGTCTCTTTCCACACATGGGGACATCTGTCTGCTCTGCACATGGGAATGACCCTTCCCACAGAGTGTCCCCAGAGCCTGTCACGTCCACATGGTTAGTGTTCCTGTCTAGCTGGTTGATGGGGAGATTACATTTTGCTTGGACTGACGGGAAGGAGGGTGTAGAGACTTGTAGTGGTTTCCCCTTGAACTGTCTAGGCTGTAAAGTAGAAAAACAAGGGGTGGTATGGACATGTGCTAGGCACATGTTGGGGAGAGACAGAGAGGGGCTGTATCTGTGTGTGTTTGTTTGTTTATTTAATGTAAATAACAGCATTGGAGTAGATTGGTTTATAGGCTGCCTGTTCCAGAACTGTTCATGGAACAAAAGGGTGGGGGAGGGTAAGCTGCTCCCCTGGATCTGAGGAAACTCAGGCCCTGCACACAGGGCCTTGAGGAAGAGGGAACAATAGGGATGGTTCCTTTGTGTCTGCCCTGGAAGTGAAAGGCCATGGAGGCCAAGACCGCTCACATGGCTCTGGCAGCAGCCGTGTTGTGGGGGTGCTGCGCCCTGGAGAACAGCACTGCTTGGTTTGTTCCCAGAGGACATGCTCAGCCAGGTATGCACAGGTGCTGATGCTGACTTTTCTAGAACACTCCTGATGCAAATTTTAATGGTAGTTAATGTTAGCAGCTCCACCAATAGGGATTATGTGCTCTCATTTTTTCTGAGTTGAAATTGTACTTTTTGAGAAAATATTCCTCCAAGCCGCACTGGGGTTTTGCCCTGTGCCTTCCTCTTGCTCCTCCTGCAAGGGGGTCCCTCTGTGGAAAGAGTGGTATTCAGGAGACCATGCAGGTGCAGGACTGAAGCCAGACTAGACACAGAGGGCAGCAGGGCTGAGGAGAGCACAGCTTAGGTAGACATTTGCATGGCCTGTAAAGAGAATTTTAGAATTGGGGGTGGTGGTAGATTTTAGTGTTGGAGACTTTCTGTCTTCTGCTTAAAGCACTATGTTGCCTTAAGAGAAAAATACAATGCAATCAAAGAGTAACAGTGTGTTTACCTTGTGGTTCCAGCAGTGTCTTCTTAAAGAACAAGGGTCTGGCCTTTTTGGCATGTGGGTCTGGGTAGGAGTGGTCTAATCTGAAGTCTCAAGCTCTGTGGTTGAGCCTACCCAAATGGTGCTCGCACAGTGAGTCACCATGTAGAAGCAAGTTAATGCCCTCTGAGGGATGGAACCACCTCACAGACTCTTTGAAAAGAAAGATAAGACTGTTGCAACGGAGAGCCCATGTCTACTTATAGACTTGCAAAATCTGTTTCTTCTTTTCTGTCTTGGAGAAGAGCAGGACCAGTGGGGAGGCAGACGGGTGGGATGGGTGGGAGAAGGAAGGCTGTCAGCACTGGTGGTGGCTGCTGACACTGAGACTTCCAGCTTCTAGAGGAGGAATGGGCTTCCCCTCCACCTTCATTTCCTCTCCCTTGACCCATCCGCCATCTGCTCACTTATCCACCGTTCACTTATTCATTTACCATCCACCCATCTACCATCTACTGCCCACTCACCTGTCCACTTACCCATTCACCCATCCATTCATCTGCCCATTCAACCGGTATTCGACTATCCCTCTCTGCTCCTCACCCTTCCCTCCATCCATCTATCCCTCTGTCTGCCACCCAGCTACTCACACCATCTGTCCATCCAAAATCCCCTGGAACACAGAACATGGTTTACCTTGCCACACACATTTCTTCAGGCTGCCTGGTGTGTGATCTTGCTGCAGATCGTAATGCAGGAGATGTGAGTGAGCCAGAAAGAGACTTTACTTATGTTTTCATACAAATATGTTGTGTTAACATGCAATGGGTTTATTGATTTGTAAAGGAATTTAAAGCCATTTCAATTTTTTTTTTGTTTTGACATTGAACCATTCTTTTTTTTTTTTTTTTTTTTTGACAGGCAGAGTGGACAGTGAGAGAGAGAGAGACAGAGAGAAAGGTCTTCCTTTGCCGTTGGTTCACTCTCCAATGGCCGCCGCAGTCGGCGCGCTGCGGCTGGCGTACCGCGCTCATCCGATGGCAGGAGCCAGGTGCTAGGTGCTTTTTCCTGGTCTCCCATGGGGTGCAGGGCCCAAGCACTTGGGCCATCCTCCACTGCACTCCTGGGCCACAGCAGAGGGCTGGCCTGGAAGAGGGGCAACCGGGACAGAATCCGGCGCCCCGACCGGGACTTGAACCCGGTGTGCCGGCGCCGCAAGGCGGAGGATTAGCCTGTTGAGCCACGGCGCCGGCCGACATTGTACCATTCTAACAAGGTAAATATCAAAGCTCTAACCCTATCTGAATAGAATTCTGAGAGGGTCTCATTAGAAGATGGTCTTAAGACAAATTGGAAAAATGTGATGATTGCTGTTTTAACTTAAACTGAAGCACTTGGTAGGACAGGAACGAACAAAACAAAAATCCTGTTTCATGTAGCTTACATTCTGATTGAGACTAAATTTCAGCTTTTTAAAAATATTTCCATTTTAAATATTCTTTTTTTTAAAGATTTATTATTTATTTTAAAGAGTTACACAGAGAGAAGGAGAGGCAGAGAGAGAGAGAGAAAGAGAGAGGTCTTCCATCTGCTGGTTCATTCCCCAATTGGTCTCAACGGTTGGAGATGTGCTCATCCAAAGCCAGGAGCCCCTTCCAGATCTTCCACGTGGGTGCAGGGGTCCAAGAACTTTGGCCATCTTCCATTGCTTTTCCAGGCCATAGCAGAGAGCTGGATCAGAAGTGGAGTGGCCAGGACTCGAACTGGTGCCCATATGGGATGCTGGCACTGCAGGTACAGCTTTATCCCCTACGCCACAGCGCTGGCTCCTTAAATATTTTTTTTTTCAGTCTGAACAAGACTAATACTGTTCAGCAGTACAATTATCAAGTCAAAAATTTGAATTTCATGTTATAGGGCTGGGAAAAAAGTAATAAGACAACTTTTAACTTTATATTTCTTTTTTGTATTATAAATTTCCAGCAGTGTCTTAGTGTAAAAAAGAAAAAATTAAACAAATAGAATCTCAGAATTTAAAGTCGTATAACAAGCTAAATCGTACATGTCTTGATTAAAAAACTAATACTGGGATATTATCCAAATAATAGAGTAGGCACATGCTCGGTTATCACATTTCTTAGAGACGAGTCATTAAGCATTTGTGTCACAAGTTTATTCACAGACAAATCTAGCATGCTATAAATTCAAGAGTTTGATCCATTTTTCAAAGAGATTGCACATTTGAAATGCTCTTTGTTATCTGATAAATGGATGCCCTAAAACATGCTTATGGGGGCTGGCGCTGTGACGCAGCAAGTTAAAGCCCAGGCCTGCAGTGCCAGCATCCCATACTGGTGGTTTGAGTCCTGGCTGCTCCACTTCCAGTTCAGCTCCCTGCTAATGCACCTGGGGAAGCAGTGGAGGACGGGCCAAGTGCTTGGGCCCCTGCACTCACCATGAGAGACCTGGAAGAAGCTCCTGGCTCCTGGCTTCAGATCCACGCAGCTTTGGCTGTTGCAGCCATTTGGGGAGTGAACCAGTGGATGAAAAACCTTTCTTCCCTACTCCCCTTGCCTCCCCTCAGCTCAGCTCCCCTCCCCTGCCCTCCTCAGCCCTGCCCTCCTCTCCTTTCTCTGTCTTTGAATCTTTAAGATTTATTTATTTATTTTGAAAGTCTGAGTTACATGGGGAGAGAGAGGTCTTCCACCTGCTGGTTCACCCCCAGTTAGCTGGAGCTGCACCAATCTGAAGCCAGAAGCCAGGAGCTTCTTCTGGGTCTCCCACACAGGTGCAGGGGCCCAAGGATTTGGCCCATCTTCTACTGCTTTCCCAGGCCTCAGCACAGAGCTGAATCGGAAGTGGAACAGCTGGGACTAGGACCAGGGACCATATGGGATACCCACACAGCAGGGGACGGCTTTAACTGCCATAGCATCAGCTCCTGTCTTTGAATTTCAAAAATCAAACAAATATGCTTATCTTTTAAGCAATTGGTATCATGCTATGAATCAGGGTACATCAAATCCAGATCCAAAATAAAGTCATCATCATTAGCAACCTCCACTTGTCTTTCACTGAAAGTGGCTCCCATGGACTTTGGAGCTTGTGGGTGCTGTTTCCTTGTGTGGTGTCATTGGAACCGCTGTGAAAGGCACAAAGACTGAAAGAGGAGGAAATCAAATTTCAGTTTTTTGTGCCACCTGCTTCAAAATATTCAACATCTTTTTTTCCCCATTTTCTTTTACCATCAATATGGAGAGTTTGAATGAAATTCAGCTGCAAATGTGTTTGTTTTTCTTGTGCTGTCTCAGTACTATTGTAAAACTTTTTTTTTTTTTTTAAGGAAATCACAGTATATTCATAGGAGTAGGAGTGTGGTGTTGGGGGGAACCTTTCTGATTTATGAATGTATTTGTGTGGTTTTGTGCATGTAGCTTGCACTTACTCTTTTAACCACAAGATGGTGTCTTTGTTCTGGTAAGTCCAAGGCTGCCTTAGTTTTGGAGATTGGCTGAGAATGAAGAAACTTAATTTTATGAGGGCTTTTTGCCCATTTTAGATAGTGCTGCTTTAAAGTTACAGTGTTTAAGCAGCCTGATCTTCCTTCACGGGGAATGAGTGACGTCCAAGGAAGTGTAAGGGCTTTTTTCCCTAGCAGATAACTTATTGAATACCTGTAATTTATGTGTAAGTGCTTGGGTATTCTTTGTTGGACAGAGCAGACAGTAAGCGCTCAACCCACCACCGTTCTTGACTGCCTCTTGTATATTTGTAGTGTTTCATATGGGTTTGTTGCTTAAGTTTCTCTTTTCATCTGAAAAGAATAGGCTTTTTTTCCCCCTCTTGATTTGTTATGTTCTGTTGCGGGCTTATTTTTACCTCCTTAATTTTTTTTTTTATTTGACAGAGTTAGAGACAGAGAGAAAGGTCTTCCTGTTCCATTGGTTCACCCCCCAAATGGCCGCTATGGCCGATCTGAAGCCAGGAGCCAGGTGCTTCCTCCTGGTCTTTCATGCGGGTGCAGGGCCCAAGCACTTGGGCCATCCTCCACTGCACTCCCAGGCCACAGCAGAGAGCTGGACTGGAAGAGGGGCAACTGGGACAGAATCCAGCACCCCAACCAGGACTAGAACCTGGGGTGCCGGCGCTGCAGGCGGAGGATTAGCCAAGTAGGCCATGGCACCGGCCATCTCCTTCATTTTTATTTATTTATTTTTTAATTTTTGACAGGCAGAGTGGACAGTGAGAGAGAGAGACAGAGAGAAAGGTCTTCCTTTGCCGTTGGTTCACCCTCCAATGGCTGCTGCGGCCGGTGCGCTGCGGCTGGCGTACCGCGCTCGTCCGATGGCAGGAGCCAGGTGCCAGGTGCTTTTCCTGGTCTCCCATGGGGTGCAGGGCCCAAGCACCTGGGCCATCCTCCACTGCACTCCTGGGCCACAGCAGAGGGCTGGCCTGGAAGAGGGGCAACCGGGACAGAATCCGGCGCCCCGACCGGGACTTGAACCCGGTGTGCCGGCGCCGCAAGGCGGAGGATTAGCCTGTTGAGCCACGGCGCCGGCCATCTCCTTCATTTTTGAGAGGGGGAACTGGGTGCCTTGGTATGAGAGATGACCTGCACCCAGCGTCTGTGACTGTTGGTCAGGTTGGAGCTGGTAGTACTGGCCCTGAGTGTATGGTGGGGTCCATTCTGAGGTCCTGGTTTGTATCCCTCCCTCAGGCCAGTTCTCTTATGGCTTCACAGGGCTGTGAGGATCTCTTCAAAGAAGTTTTTTTACTTTCTACTTCTTTAAGAGGCAGAGAGACAGCTCCCATTTCATGGTTTACTCGTTAGAACTGGGTACCTAATCCAGGTCTTCCATGTGGATGTCATGAACCCAACCGCTTGAGCCATCACTTGATGTCTCCTGGGTTTACACTGGTAGGAGCTAGAATGAGGAGTGGAGCTGGGACTTTAATTTGCAATGGGGTGCAGTCATCTTTGTAAATGTTTATTTTTATTTATTTGAAAGGCAGAGTAACAGAGATAGAGAAATTTTCCACCTGTTGGTTCACTTCGCAAATGCCCACAGCAACCAGGACTCAGCCAAACTGAAGCCAGGAGCTAGGAGCTCCATCCAGGCCTTTCATTTTTTTTTTTTTTTTTTTTAAAGATTTATTTATTTTACTTGAAAGATAGAAGGAGAGGCAGAGAGAGAGAGGTCTTCATCCTCTGGTTCACTCCCCAGTTGGCTTAATGGCCAGAGCTGTGCCGATCTGAAGCCAGGAGCCTGGAGCCTAGAGCCTCTTCTGGGTCTCCCAAGCGGGTGCAGGGTCCCAAGGGCTTGGGCCATTTTCTGCTGCTTTCCCAGGCCATAGCAGAGAGCAAGATCAGAAGTGGAGCAGCCAGGACTAGTGTGCCCATATGGGATGCTGGCACTGCAGTCGCAGCTTTACCCGCTATGCCACAGCATCTGCCCCCATGCAGGTCTTTCACATGGATGGCAGGAACCCAAGTACTTGAGCCATTATTTGCTGCCTCTCAGGGTGTTCACAGACAAGGGAGTTAGATTGAAAGTACAGAGTAGCCGGGACTTGAACCAGACACTGCTGTATGGAATGTGAGTGGCCAAGTGGAAGTCTAATCTGCTGTGCCACAGTGCTTGAACTCTGATGTTGGCATCTTAACCTAAGTCTTAACTGTTGGGCCAGACTCCTCCCTTGACATTTAAGGCTCTTGGCTCTCATGGCTAATTGTGAAAGTGTGTATCATTTGGAAGATAACAAATGGCAAAAAGTTACTATGTATCTGGTAAAAAGTATGTGAGAGAAAGTTATATATGTAGTAAAAGAGGTAGTTGATGTGGTGAGGTTCTTTCTGTATCCTGCAGTCAGTGCTAGGAAGGCTGTGACAGTTGTGGATCTCCTCAGGTAGCTCTAGATCTGTGACAGAAGCTGCTGATCTTGGGCAGAAGGATCTGTCGCCTGGCAGTGGAGTCTGTGCTCTGATTAGCCCAGGAGGCTGACTGAGCCAGGCGGTGACAGCTGAGCTGATCTTACTGCACTCTGGTTGAAAAGCAGGCCACAGGGAGATGGGAGCAGAGAAAATTTCTCAGACACCAAGTCATTTCTCACAAAGATAGGCTGGTGCGTATAAACCATGCAGATCCCAGGGCAGATTTTCTTACTGTAACCATGTTTTAAGCCAAATTCTAGGAACCAAAAGAGACTAAATGGGACTATAATCGTTCTTGGCATCTATTAAAGAATGTTAAAATGATGTAAATAAAAACTGCAGTGAAAAATCACCCAAAAATTCTGTTTCCAGTTCCCCCACTTCCAGTGTCTAGCTTAGAACCTTGCAGGGCCACACCCTGCACAGTGCTTGCTGACCCCTTTCCTGACCTGAGACAGCAGACAAAGGCCAACAGGGCACCTCCCTTTGTGACATTCAGGGTTCTCCTTGGAGACAGCACCTGCAGACTGTGTATGGGAGAGGACTTAGGGGAATCGGCTCACATGATTGTGGGGGCTTCGGAGTCCCGCAGCAGGTTGTGTATAGCTGGACACTGCAGGATGCTGGCCGCCAGGTAGTGCAAGTCTGAAATCCTCAGAGGCAGGGAGGCTCTCAGTGTAGGCTGGAGACCAGCTAGATGTGTATGTTTTTATTTATTTTCATTTTGCTTATTTTTTAAAAGATTTATTTATTTGAAAGAGTTACAAGGGGCGGGGTGGGGGGGGAGAGATAGGGACAGAGAGGTCTTCCATCCCTGATTCACTCCCGGTTGCAACAGCTGGAGCTGCGCCGATCTGAAGCCAGGAGCCAGGAGCTTCTTCCGGGTCTCCCATGCAGGTGCAGGGGCCCAAGGACTTGGGCCATCTTCTACTGCTGGATCGGAAGAGGAGCAGCCAGGACTAGAACTGGTGCCCGTATGCTGGCGCTTCAGGCCAGGGCTGGACCAGGCTGAAGGTAGGAGCCTAGAAATCCACCCGAGTCTTCCATGTGGATGGTAGGAGCTCGAGTACTTGAGCCATCCTCCACTGCCTCCCAGATGCATCCAGCAGGGAGCTGGATTGGAAGTGGAACAACTAGGACTCAAACCAGCATTCCGATGGGATGCTACTATTGCAGGTGGCAGCTTAACCCTCTGTGCCTCAACACCAGGCCACAACACCGGCCCCTGTTGTCTGCTTTTAAGATGTTTCTCTTGAAGCAGGGAAACAGGAAACACATCTCCCACCTGTTGTTCACTCCCGTAGTGCCAGCAATGGCTGAGACTGAGCCAAGGCTGAAGTCAGGAGCTGGGAACTCAACCTAGATCTCCCATGGGCTGACAGGAGCTCAAGTACTTGAGTTTTCATCCCCTGCTGCCTGTCAGGGTGCGGATTAGCAGAAAGCTGGAATCCGGAGTGAAGCAGGCATTACAACCAGGTGCTCTAATAGGGACCCAGGCAGGTGGCTTAGCTGTTAGACCAGATGTGTATCGTTTGTGGTTCTTTCCTTACAGAGTTAAGGGTAAAGTTAAAGCTATTATATTTAGCCACATCCATCCTGGTTTCCTACTTGGGTGCCAGGGACCCAGCTCCTTGAGTCATCTGTGCCTCCCAGGGTCTGCATTAGCAGGAAGCCTGAATCTGGAGCGGAGCCAGGAATCAAATCCAGGTACTCTCTTGAGTGGCCTGGGCCTTTTTAAGCGCTAAACTACCTGCCCAGGGCTTCAGAGTTGTTGATAATACTGAAACATTGTTACTGGCATAAATGTGTCTCACTGGGGGCTGAGTGCATGAAATACACATGGTGGGTGCTCCTGCCCCCTGCACAGTGGCTCTTGGCAGCCTCCCCACTGGTCCACGCAGCAGAACCGGTGTCTGGAATTGGGCCTTGGTGCATGCAGACTTGTACCCAGACAACTCAGCCTACTGACCTTCTTCAGCAAGACACACAGAACAGTCTCCCTAGGACAGGAACACAGATGCTCCTTGACAGACAACAGAGTTAGATCCTGATGAGCCCATGACATGTTGAAAACACTGGGAGCCAAACAGCACAGTAGGGAGCTAGATCAGAAGCAGAGCAGCTGGGACTCAAGCTGGCACCCTAATGGGATATGGACATTCCAAGCAGTAGCTTAATACTGTGCCACAATGCCTGTCTCCATTTGTTTTAAACAGAGGAATGGAGTGGCATCTGACACATTGTAGTGGGGTTACTATGTAAGAAGACAGCAAAAGACAAGGGCCACTGAGACCAGAATAGTGTGGTGAGAAGTGAGGGGGCTTCTGTTGTACTCTGAAGGTGAGCCCTCCAGAGGTGCTTGTGGACTGGAGGTAGGCCTTGAACGGGAGGCCTAGAGGAAGATTGTTCAGCATCTGCTTTACTTCATGATGTGCCTTCAAGTACGGTGGTCCATTTCACAAACTGCTGTATAACATGGTTGAAAGCTGAGAATTTGCCTCGCTTTTTTTTTTTTTTTTAAGGTTTTTGTTTTATTTTTATTTGAAAGGCGGAGTTATGGAGAGAGCAGCCTTCCATCCACTGGTTTACTCCCGAAATGGCTGGAATAGCTGGAGCTAGGTGGATCTGAAGCCCAGAGCCAGGAGCCAGGAGCTTCCTTTGGGTCTCCATTTGGGTGCACGGGCTCAAGCACTCACGCCGTCTTCTGCTGCTTTCCCAGGTGCATTAGCAGGGAGCTGGATTGGAAGTGGAGCAGCCGGGACTTGAACTGGCACCCACATGGGATGCCAGTGCTGCAGGTAGCAGCTTTACCTGCTACACCACAGCGCCAACCCCTCCTTGTTTTTTTCTTTTTCACATCCGCTTGGGCATCACTGGTCGTCACTGTGTCTGTGCATTCCTTTGTGTGTGTCCAGAGTTTTTCTGGATAAACACTGTGGAGTGAAGGTCATACAGAAAGTGGTGAAATGCACATGACAATCAGCTTTGTAACCATTTTCAAGTGCTCCATTTGTGGCACATTCACCTTGTCATGTAGCTGTCACCAACACCCACCCATTCCCTGAGCCTCTGAACACCCCCATTCTCTGTCATTCTCAGTAAATGTTACTCCTGGGGGCCTTGCAGGAATCGAGCATATGGTAGTTATCTTTTCATGCCTGACTGACTTAACAAAGTGTCTTTAAGGTTCATCCATGAACCTGTCTCGCAATATCAGAATTTCCTTCCTTTTTAGTGCTGAACCCTCTGTGATATGGATGGATCCAATCTTGTTTGTCCACTGTTGCTGATGGACATGGGTAGCTCCTGTGTCTTGGTGGTTGAGAATAATGCTGCCTTGAGCATGGCTTTGCACAGGTTTTTGCAACTCTACTTGCAACTACTGGGTTGTATGGTGATTCTGTTCTTTTCCCATTTTATTTTATTTTTCTTGAAGATTTATTTTTACTTATTTGAAGGGCAAAGCGAGAGAGAGAACGAGAGGGAGAGAGAATCTCCCATTCACTTGTTTACTCTCCAAATGGCTGCAACAGCTGGCACAGGGCACTAGTAGTGGTCCAGAAGGAGGCTGGTTGTTGTACTTTCCATGTTTTGAGGAACTCTTGTACTTTTCTTGTCACTAGCTGTGCACAAGGGCTCCAGTTCTCTTCATTCTTACCAGCACTTGGTGTTGTCCATCTTTTTTTTTTTTGGGTTCTTCAGACCTAATTTATTTGAAAGACAAGCAACAGAGAGAAATCTTCTATCCCCGGTTCAGTCCCCGAATAGGTGCATCAGCTGGGTCTGGACCAGGCTGTAGCCAGGAGCCGGTAAGTCCAACCTGGTCTCCCACATGGATGGCAGGGGCCCACGTTCTTGGGCCATCATCTGCTGTTTTCTAGCCTCATTAACAGGGAACTGGATTGGAAGCAGGGCTGCTGGGACTTAAACCAGCACTCTGATATGGGATGCAGGTGTTGTAAGTGGTGGCTTAACCCATTGTGCCGCATTGCGAGGGCTGTCTTGTTCCTTTAGCTGTCCCGATGGATGTGAGGGGACATCTCATGGTGCTCATTGTGACCCTGTGGCTCCTGGTTGAAGCTTGAACATTCAACAGCCCTATCCTTGGCAGTCAGGGACATGGCTCTATGTTTCTTGGCTCTGGTTCCTGTGTTCTCTTGTTCCTATAGTTTAGGATCCTTTAAAAATATTGTCTTTTCTAAAAATATAAATGAAATGCCATTGACTAAAAATGCATAGGAAATTGCTGATTCTATTGAGGTAGAGAATAGGCAGAACTAATGAGAAGGTTGCTTGGTCCCTGGAAGAATCTCGAAGCAGAAAACACCAGCAGATAGTGCTCAAGGTGCCAAAGCTGCCTCCTGTTGGGATTACAGACTTTTTCTGTGTACAATTGGATATTTCTGAGAGCCTTTTGTCATTATAGTTTTTCCGTTATTACAGTTTTTCCATTATAGTCTTTCAGTCTTTTCTCTTTTTTAAAAAATGTTTATTATTTATTTGAAAGGCAGAGTAACAGAGGGAGAAGGGGAGGGAGGAAAGACGGGAGGGAGAGAGAGAGAGAGAGAGAAACTTCCACCAGTTGGTTCACTCCCAAATGGCTGCAGGAGTCAGGGCTGGGTCAGGCTGAAGTTAGGAACTAGGAACTTAGTCTGGGTCCCCTATATGATGGCAGGGGACCTAAGTACTTGGGCTGTCCCTGGCCGCCTCCCAGGCACATTAGCAGGGAGCTGTATTAGAATAACCCGGACTTAAACCTGAGTGCCATATTGGATGCTGGCAAGTCAAGTGGTGACTTAACCTGCTGTGCCACAAAAGTTAAGAAAATTGTGAGACTGCGTGTGTGTGTGTATAGTCAGATGGCCTCGTGGGTTGGGGCTGTGTGTCAGAGGGCAGTGAGTAGTGCTAGATCAGGCCAGCTCTGGGTTCCTCACTGCTGAGGCTGCCGGAGGTGCCTGGCAGCACCAAGGAAGGAGCCTAGATGGGTGTAGGGGCTGCCCTGGGGGGAGCTGACTTCCGAGCTGTCTGTGAAGGAACGCACAGCTGCCCTGAAGGAGCTGTGTGCCATGCCCAGAGGAGCGCTCCCCACCTGGCCTGGGGACTTTGGACTGTGCACACTTTTGGGATCAGGGAAATAAGGTTTTCATAATGGCAGTAATAGGATTCTTATTTTTATTTATAATTTTGGGTACCAAATTTTTTTTATTTGAAGGGATGGTACAAATTAAAGAACTGGAGTGAATGTGTTGGTTCTTCTCACAGACAAGGCAAAGCTAATCCCAGCAGACACTGCTGGGATCAGGAGTTTACGCCCTGGCCCAGGGGATTCAGTCTGAGGCTTGGCTCTCGCTGTCACTGCCACCCAGGGCTGGGCGACTCCCCTCTGGTTATGTGGCCTCCCATATTCTGGTGTCCTTCACCTGCTCAATCCAGGGAGTCGTGGTAAAGTCGCACAGTAGAGGCATTTCTTTTTTTTTTTTTGGACAGGCAGAGTGGACAGTGAGAGAGAGGTCTTCCTTTGCCATTGGTTCACCCTCCAATGGCCGCCGCGGCTGGTGCACCGCACTCGTCCAATGGCAGGAGCCAGATGCCAGGTCTTTTCCTGGTCTCCCATGGGGTGCAGGGCCCAAGCACTTGGGCCATCCTCCACTGCACTCCTGGGCCACAGCAGAGAGCTGGCCTGGAAGAGAGGCAACCGGGACAGAATCCGGTGTGCCAATGCCGCAAGGCGGAGGATTAGCCTGTTGAGCCATGGCGCCGGCCACAGTAGAGGCATTTCTGTCGGTGCCTGCGTGTGCGTTCGGGTTGACTGGTACAAGACACACCCCAAGAACAGGGCAGCTGCTCTCCCAGGCTTCGCGGTCTGATTTCTTGTTCTGAAGGAATGTTCTGTGCTTTGACACTCTGAGCGCATTCCCTCTCCTCTCGAGACTGGTGAAGAAAGTATTTGGTGAAGTTCTTCACAGCTGCACAGTTGTGGTCATAAGATAAGGACAGGTAGACGAATTCAGTGGATCCGCTGGTTGGGGGGTGGGGGGGCTGAGTCTTGCTGGCGTCTGGTGTGCTCCTGTCGGGGGAGGGGCTGAGGAGAGATGTTGGGGGGCTTGCAATGTCTGGGGTGCTATGAGCAGGTGAATGACAGATGGCTCCAAGAGGCTGGATTTGGACCCAAGTACTGTTGAAGCAGGACATTGCAGTGAGTCTCAGCAAAGACTGGGTCACAAATGGGATTTTTAAACATGGGAAACCAGTGAGAGGGTGGAAAGAGAGGTGAGCAGGAAATCCAGCTTCAGTGCGTTCTCTCTGGCAGTCCAGTGAGGGCCGAGCTCTGGTGGGATTGGATGTGGCAAAGGGAGCTACACTTGTTTCTGAACAGCTGACTTTGAGGGCGACTGACTCATGACAGATTAAAATGTTAATTCTGAACTTTTTCAGAACTTGGAGTAGTAGTTCTAGCAGATAGCCGTGGAGACCTTTGCACGGCTGTAAGCACCCTGCAGCCTATCAGGCCCTCTGGGCTGCATTTTGTGTAGTTGCTGCCAGTCTAGTGAAGCGGACAGAGGCACAGAGAGAGGGTTCCCTGGGATTTGACGCTGGCCTGGCCCAGTCTCCCACTGATGTGATCCTGTGCAGAGCCACACATCCCAGGCTGCTGGCCTCGGGGAAGCAGATGTGGGCACAGGCAGAGCAGGCTTGCTGGCGCTGTGTCTTTGCCTCCTGAGGTGAAGGGGGAGGGCTGCATTGTGGTGTAGGGGCTAAAGCTGCTTTCTGCGATGCTGGCATCCCGTATGGAGTCCCAGCTGTTCACTTCCAATCCAGCACACTGCTGATGTGCCTGGGAAAGCCGTCCCTGGCTGTACGTGGCTGAGTCATGATGTCTTGAAACGGTGCCTGCGCATTCTCAGTGTAGTCTGCAATGTGGTTTCCACACCTAGCACACCGTGTTCAGATGTCCCCCAGAGACCTCGTTGCGCCATTTTTGTTATTGGTGTTAGAATCCTAACGTAGTGCACACTTGGCACTGGTCCTCTTTATCATTACTGTCTGCTTGCCTTTGCCTCTTCACGTCTTGGGCTTGCTGAAGAAACGGCCAGTGGTCTTGTAACCAGCCCCCGCTCTGGACTTCTTTACTGGCTCTGTTTCCGGGATGTGTAGCAGGAGGCATGACACGCCTTTCAGGTAGAACAGATGACACCACATGGAGCCGTTCTGCCCTCCCTCTCACTGCTGCTGGAGGTTTGGGGTTGGATGCAGAAGAAGGGCAAGAAGAGTGCCAGACAGTACAGTGCCCTGAAACTGTGTGTGAGTCTGCTGTCCTTTCAGGGCGGCACGGAGCGGAGGAGTTCTTCTGGCCTGTGAGCGTAGGGCCTCCCCTGGAAGAATTCAGACTCGGGGTGTGAGAACCAGAAGTCTGTGCCACACACGTGCTGGTCTGTGTGTGTTACCTGGACCGTTGGCTTCCTGAGCAGTGTGGTATGAGCAAGGCGGCTTCAGGCATTGGAGGGGTTGCTTTAGTGCCAGTCTTTGGGTCCTCTCAGGTAAAGGTGAGTGGGCAGAGACCCACTCCTCGGGGGAGGGACATGCTTCGGAGATGGGGGTTGCTCCTCCCACCTTGGAAAACCACAGTAGACAGCTGCAAGGAGGGAGCACCTTGGCTTTTCTGTCAAGGCTGGCTGCTGGCAGGAAGATGTGCTCTCAAGTTTGAAAACCCCTTGATGCAGTTTCTAGGGCTACTTTGGATATTAATCGTGTTTTCCAAATTTAGGAAATAACCGCTTTTTCTGACACGGGGAAAAACAAAAAGACAAAAGAGGGAGAAGAAACCTCTCAGCTGTTGAAAAGAGCCATTCTCTCTCTCTCCACCCCTTTGATAATTAGCTGGGAAATTGATGAGTAGAGATGGTTTAAAATTAGAGCAGCAGCCACAGCCCCACACCTCATGAGCCTGCCATCTCTGAGGGACCGTGTGGCACTTAGAGTCTTTGTTGGTGTCACTGCAGTTCCCAAGGAGAAGCTGTGTCTGTCAGAGACCTCAGTCTTTTTTGAGCACATGAACACTTCAGAAAGTTTGTGGGATCTGGAACAGGTGATCTTGCTGGCGGTGGGCTGGTGTGTTGTCTGTCCTCTTCACGTTTCCTCCTGACTGTGAAATGGAGATGAGGAGATTGGTGTAAAGGTGTTCACCAGCTGCCTGACTTCTTTGTTCCTGTGTCCTGTCAGCGTGCGGGGCAGAAAGTGATGTGTGGCAGGCCGAGTTGGGAGAGCGCTTGCACTGCCCTTTCCCTCCTTACCTGGCTTAGGTTCTCTCATTTGCTGCCTTGGCCTTCAGTAAGGCTCTTCTCGGATTCTTTCTGTAGTGGCTTTGGCTTTATTTAAATTCAAGGATGGAGTATAGCAATTAAGCAGTTAACTTTCTCCACACTGAGGCTTGGCCCTTGAGTTCTGTGTGAATACATGGACATGAAGCTGTCTGTGGGTGCCTCATTCTAGAGAAGTGAGGGGCTTACCTGTGAAATGGCAGGCGGCTGAGCCTGTGGCATCCCCAAGGCCTGTCTGAGTCCTGCACTTGCTGGAAAGCCAGAGTCAGCAGCACAGGACCCCAGCAGACCAGCAAGCTGCTCTGTGAAACAGCAGCATTGCAGACAGTAGGCCAGGTTGTTTCAGCATGTGGCTTTCAGGGCTGATCTCAGGCTACCGAGCATGCGCTCGGAGCCCCTCTGTCTTCCCTGTGAGATGGCCTGTCCTGGCCTGTGTGTGCCAGTTCCCCACACTGCTGCCATGCCCGCTGCCTTTGGGGCTGTCTGGTTGAACCAGGCACATTGTGAAGATGTCTAGGCGCAGTTTTAAATTGCTGTTAACTTCAGGGGTTTTACTTTAGCCTCATATGGGGGCGTTCTAAAAAGTTTGTGGGGGGCCCGCATTGTGGGTGAAGCCACCAGGTCGGATGCCTGCGTCCCATATCAGATACCAGGGGTCAATTTTCTGCTTTAGGCTTTTAGACCCACTGCTTGTGCGCCGATCCGATGGCAGGAACCAGGTGCTTCTCCTGGTCTTCATGGGGTGCAGGGCCCAAGCACTTGGGCCATCCTCCACTGCATTCCCTGGCCACAGCAGAGAGCTGGACTGGAAGAGGAGCAACCAGGACAGAATCCGGTACCCTGACCGGGACTAGAACCTGGTGTGCCTGTGCAGCAAGGTGGAGGATCACCCTATTGAGCCGCGGTGCCAGCAGGAAGACCTTTTCTCTGTCTCTCTATCTTACTGTCTATTAAAAAAAAAGAGAGATAAGTTTATTTGGGTGCAAAAACCAATTGAAATCCATGAAAAGTTTTTTTGTAATGCAAATTTCCATGAAGTTTTTGAACACTCCTTGCCTGTAAGGGTGCTTTTGTTATTTAAAACATTGCTGTGGAGTTTGGGTCTCCTGGATCCTCTGTGTTACATTTAGTGAGCTGGAAATGCTGTATTGGGAACACACTCCTTTCCCAGGTTGTTTGCACAGTGAAGCTGCATTACAGTTAGGCGACAGTAATTCTAGTACTATGCAAGAAGAGTGAGCTTTCTGGGAAAACTGCTGTATTTTCTCCCACTGAAGTTCTCCTTCCAGACCATTCTGTCCATGCAGCTCCTCTTGTTTAGTCTGATACCTGGGTAGCAGAACCTTTCTGAGAGAAGGGTGCACTGTTGTGACATGCCCTGTGGCATTTGATTTTTTGGCACCTCCGGGTGATATGCAGATGTGTGGTGTGGACATGGAGCAGCTGGGCATTATTGTTATTCTTCTTGGCTTTGCAAAGGCATATTGGCTTTAGAAGCTCTAGACTGTATTGGAGGCAGCTGCTGTATGCATCCTGTGTGGCAGCTGACTGAGCACATTACAAAATGTTCTACCTTCAGTACACATGAATGGTCAGACATTACAAGGACCATTTGGATATTTATAACATCATTTGTAGGCCACACAAAATTACCAGTTTTAAACTTGGCCTGCAATAGATTTATTGAATCTCAAGTTCTGCCTGTGGTTGCCTTGGCAGGGTCAGACCAAATGACTTAGTGGGCTTCATGTAGCCCGTGCACTGTTCCCCACCCCTGCTGCCGTGGGTGAGAATGCCTCTGCAGGCCCACTCTGGACCCGCTGAGGCCATTTAACACCACGTGTCCCCAGAAGGACTTGGAAAGCTGCCGAGCAGGTGGCATTCACCAGTGTGGAGCAATGGGGAAGGAACACACTGTGGGGGCTGGCCTGAGGGCCCAGATGCCCAAGGGCTTAGTTCCTTCCACCCATCTGGAGGCCCCACCTCAGCCTCTGCAGGGTTAGGCAGGGACTGGTCCTCAAGCAGGCTTGGAGCAGTTGAGTTTCCTTTGCACCACACACCAGCATCCTGTTGGATGTGAGCTGACAAGATTCAATTGGTTCTTTTTTCCATGTCTGTAAAATTTACATTTATAAATCATTTGCATGTTTTCATAGGCCTTTCTAGTCCTTATTTGTTTCTGAATTTTTAGGAATCTTCTAAGGGGCAGTGTCTAAGTTTCTTTCCCCCTCCAGACTTAATTTAAAAAGGAAGGAAATCATCAGTTTGATAGTTAAATTGTAATAACTACCTGCTGTTCTACAGTTTCTACAGAGGGAGGGACATAGCGGATACAGTATTGGCACATTGAAAACCTGGAGGATTGCTACTAAAATACAGATTAAAATATAAGGGCAATTCAAAAAGTTTGTGGGAAAAGTCTATTTTGAAAAAAACTGTAGGGATCTCAAAATTCTTAGTGCCAAATTAACCAACTTTAAAAAATGTATATTTTGAGAGGCAGAGAGACAGAGATCTCCCATTTGTTGGTTTCTTCCCCTAATGTCTTCGAAGGCCCAAGCTGGGTCAGGAGTGGGGCACTGGGTGCTGGTCTCCTACTGGCATTAGCATATTAATTTCAGGGGTGGTGGGAAGAGGAGAGGGGGGGACGTGTTGGTGCTCTTGGATGGGAAGATTTCCTATGTGTTGACTCTTATTATCTGTTTCACAAAGCCATAATCAACAGTAACACCTGCCATGTCATTAGAAGCATCTCCAAATACCAAGAAGCCATCAAGCTCACAGGTGCATATTTACTAAAATTCATGTTTTGACAAAAGCTAGAATTTTAACGTTGACAGCAAATCCTATGGCCGATGTCCCAGTCTGAGTAACCATAGCTTTTGCCTTTCTGGTGGAGCTACTCAGCCAACAAGGCATCTGCTCAGCTCAGCCCTGGTGCCTGGGTGGCAGCTGCACACTCGCCGCCCCCATAAGGATGGTCCAGGGTCTGATACTCGGTGAGGTTGCATTGGTCTGCATCATGAAGATGTTGTCTTTGCTGCCACCGTCACTCTGGCACTCTGGATGCAAATGCCAGTGCTAGCAAAGAGCAAGTGGGGTTCTGTATATCATCTTGGAAGGAGTTTGACCTCCTGCAGCCCTGGGAGGATGTGGGCACCCAGACACTTCTTTGTGAGGCTGAATTTGAAGGGTATAGGCTTAGATGGTTGGGATGCAGCCATAATGGGCTGTGAGCCGGCGAGGCCTGAACACATACAGCTGAGGGTCAAAGAGGAGAGGGGTTGGCCTGATCCTGGGTTGGCTGCAGGAGGTTGGGGTTCAGAGCAAATGCCCCGATGCCTCCTTCCTCGCCATACCCTTGCTGAGAGCAGGTGCAAGGGAAGAGTGTGGTGAAGCCTGGTGTTACCAGTCAGCTCAGAGGGTGAAGCAGGGCTGGAGCAGCATCTTCAAGGATCTGACCCTGAGCAGCAGTGGTGAGTGGGCCTGCCTGAACTTATGACCCATGGGAACTGAGCAGCTGTTGGCGAGTTTTGCCCATGTCACCATGTCTTCTAGTTTTTGCTGGACTCCAGATTTTTCAATGTTAATTACTGATTAATGATGAGAATAGCATGTTAGAACAGCTATCTCCTTCCATCTGACAGGCTGTTCTAGGTGGTCTTAGTGACTGTTTGGCTCAAGAAGCCCTCCTCATCTGCCCTCAGAACTGCTACATCCCACAAGGTTCCTTGTTCATAATCCTCACCTTGGCTCGGCCTGATGCTCCCCAGCTCTGTGCATCTTGCTACTCAGCTGGTCAGGTGTTGGTCTAAAACCCCTGCCTCTCAGCCTGGCTCCCCACCTGCTGCCCTGGGTCACCTGGTCAGTACATGTCTCTCGACATCTCTGGAGGTGTGTTTACACTGCCACTGCTGGTGTAGTTCTGTGATGTGTGGTCTCAGAGTCCTCTTACACACACGTGCAGGTCTGCCCTCTCCACTGCAGCTTGGACCACTCCAGCCACTGAGCTTGTCATTTCCATAGTGGTTATGGGACAGGGAGCCAATCAGATCTCAGTTCTTTGCTATGAGAGCCAAACTGGAGCAGCCAAGTGACTGCAATGCAGCTGTGGCAGGGTCAGTAAATGCAGGGAGAACCAAACCAAAGACAGGGTGACAGATGGACATGCAGCCCAGCCCACTTGCAGTTCTTCTCACCCTGCACTGGTGGTAGCAGAACCGTTATTTTATTAGAAATAATTTCAGACGTGCAGAAAAGTTGCAGGATTGGTACAATAACTCTGACACACTTATATGTGCACAGGCACACACTCGTCCTAACCCTTCCTGGTTTGCTGTCACCCGTGGGAAGACTGTGGATGCTGGCCTATTTGCAGAGAGGTTAGGGGCCATATTCCTTCTTGATGAAATTCAGTCGTCCACAGAAAGCAATTGAATTTGGTTTCTGTCCCTTCTTCTTTGCTC
Organism: Sylvilagus floridanus; assembly: GCA_949820135.1. Taxonomy (NCBI): domain Eukaryota; kingdom Metazoa; phylum Chordata; class Mammalia; order Lagomorpha; family Leporidae; genus Sylvilagus; species Sylvilagus floridanus. Next base: position 99,022,373 of record OX463243.1, read on the forward strand.
TCGGGCACAGTCACCTCCTGGCACGTCCTCTGGCTGCTGCTCCGGGTCCCCCGTGAGGAAACAGCTCAGCATGGCCTTTCCTTGACTGACTCATGGGTAGTGAGCATCTGAGCTTTCCTGGCAAACTTAATCCAGCGTGGATCCTGTGAGGGGAACAGTGGGACGCCGGAGTAGGGGCCCAGCGGGGCCAGGGCCACCTGGTGAGATCCAGCAGGTGGTGTCCACGGAGCAGCAGAAGCAGCAAGCTGGGGGCTCAGGGGTGCCAGGATTGTTCCTCTTTCTTTTTCAACCAGAACAAGAGTCTGAGCATTTTCTGAAAAGGCTCACAAATGCTTTTAGCCACAGAATCTCTGTCTCACGTTGTCTCTGTCACTGTTGGTGTTTATAGGCCTTGGGGGATGTAGAAATGATTGCTGACCTGATCTCTGCCTGCAGGTGGAGCTTGATGGGGGAGGGGTTTGGCCTGTGTGTCCATGCTGGGTGCTCGGTAATGTGATGGACCTCCACCCCAGGAGTCCAGCAGAGAGGACTGACCTCCACCCTGATCCCGTCAGCTACTGTCTAGGGGCAAGTCAGGTAGTGCGAGTCTCCTGAAGGAGCCTATGTGTTCGTAGCTTCTTGAATCCAGTCCTGTCAGGTTTCTGAGAAGTTTTTGGGGGCCCCTGGGATTTGGGAACCCCCAGTGGGGCCACGCACCAGCCTCCAGGGGAGGTATCAGGGCACTGACAGCAGAGACCTTGTTTGTGTCCTTTTCTTGACCATGTGCTGGTGGTGTAAGGAAGCTGTCAGCTTCTGGTGGGAGCAACGTGAGCACCATGGGAAGCCCTGAGGATGTGGGGTGCTCCTGGCAGGACTGAGGAGGGAGTGTGGAAGGGCTGGGAGGCTTGAGGTGACCCTGCTTGTGAAGTCAGCTTTGAGCTCAAGGTTCAATGGGAATATTCTGAGAAAATACTCTGGTCTCCTTTTGGAGAGAACATTCTAGAAGTTATCATTCATGTTACAGGATTATGCCCCTAGATTGTAGAGCTTTAGGTGGGAGACCCAAAGTGGTCTGCACCGCTGCACCCCAGGCTCCCAGGGGCAGGCAAGATGGTGCAAATTGCTTGCCACTTCCTGGGAACCCATGGGAGCCACCGCTGCGTGTGGAGAGACCTGGTAAAGAGCTGTGCGTTTGCTTTGTCTAGCCACACTAAACTTCTGGAAGGCAAGGATTTTTGTCAAAAAATAAAATTGCAAGAGATCTTTTATAATACCTGCCTCCACATAGTAGACATTCAAATTGGTATAAAGTTTCTTATAAAATTTTCTTGATGTATCCACTTCTGTAACTATTTTAGTAGGTTGTTGGACATTGGAAATACTTAGATAGATTGCTTCAGCTGCATGGTGCATCTTGAAATAATTTATAGCATTATTGTAACAGTTTTCTAATTATATAGATAACACATGAAACATTTTTATTGTGAATATTGTCCAAAGTAAAAATTTCCATGGACTTTTATCTGAATGCCAGTCCCCGCCCAGAGGCAGGTGTCACCTTCTGCTCGAACAAAGCCTCAACTGTCTGGATATCTGAGAGTGAAAAAAATTTTTTAAGGTTTATTTATTTATTCGAAAGGCAGAGTTACAGAAAGGCAGAGGTAGAGAGAGAGGTCTTCCATCCACTGGTTTACTCCCCAAATGGGTCAAAGCTGAACTAATCCAAAGGCAGGTGCCAGGAACTTCTTCTGGGTCTCCCGCATGGGTGCAGGGACCCAAGGACTCGGGCCATCTTTTGCTGTTTTCACAGGCACATTAGCAGGGAGCTGGATTGAAAGTGGAGCACCCAGAGCTTGAACCAGCACCCATGTGGGATACTGGCACTGCAGGCCGGGGCTTTAACCTGCTGTAGCACAGCACTGGCCTCTGAGTGAATTTTGTGACCACAATTTGCTCTGGTTTTTAAATTCATCCTTTTCCCTTTCCCTTCCTTCTCTTCCCTTCCCCCTCCCTTTCTTTCTGTAGAACGAAGAGCGAGACAGAGAGATCTCCCAGCTGTCTGTTGGTTCACTCCCCAAATGCTCAAAACAGCCAGGATTGGGCCAGGGTGAAGCCAGGAGCTGGGAATTCCATCTGGGTCTCTTATGTGGGTGGCAGGGACCCAGACACTTGATGCATCACTTACTGCCTCTTAGGATGCACATTAGCAGGAAATGGAGCAGCTTGGACTTGAAACTAGGACTCGCGTGTGAGATGAGGACTTGACACCTGCTGCTGTAATTTGCTTTTGATCTCGTCTGTGCCACCTTCTGGGGGCGTCATGTCTGCATGTTGTATGGGCCGCCTCCTGAGGAATCCAGGTTGATGACTCTCATTTCCTTTTAGCAGGCAGTTCCGGCTAAGGGGGAGACTAAACAGGACTGCTGCATGAAAACCGAGCTGCTGAGAGAAGGTAAGGGCAGCCTTCCCTCGTGGGCGGGACAGGAGCCTCCACCCCAGCTGGAAGACCTGCCATTCTTCTGTCTTCTTGTCTATCCCAGGCTTCTGAGTTTATTTCCTTTACCTAGGGTTCCAGACACACACACACACACACACACACACACACACACACTCTACTAGAGAAGGAAAAGATTTACCAAAAAATGTAGAGCGACTCCCCTCCTCTCCACGTATCCTTGTCTTAAAGCACACTTAGGAAGTTAGGAGTGGCCAACAGATGCTTAGAGCAGATTTCTTCCTGACAATGAAACTGACGCTACTCGGTGTTCTCACCTGATCCACAAACTGGATCAGCAGCATCTACACAATGGGACAATGGGACCCACATATGATTCAGGGGACAACGTGGATGGTGCTTAAAATGTGTTTTGCTAAGTGAAGGAAGCCAGACCACAAAGGCCATATACTGTTTGACTCCATTTATATGACATTCTACACAAAGTAAAACTAGAGGCTTAGAAAACACAGCAGGGTGTGTGTGCAGAGGGTGTGCACAGGGATTGTCCACAGGGTGTGTATACAGAGGTGTCCATAGGAGCTCTCTAGGGAGAGGTTCACAGAAGATCACCTAAAAAAAGTTTGGGGTGAAGGCCTATTTAGTTTGGGACGCTGCAGCCCCTTTGTGTATCTGGCTCTCAGCCAGCACTGAGCTGTCTGTGACTATGAGTGCCTTTTTTTTTTTTTTTGGAGTCTGAAATGAGATAAGGAGAGAGTCAGTTCCTATCCTCTGGTTCACTCCTCAAATGCCTATCATGGCTAATACTGGGCCCTCCCGAATCTGGGATCAAAATTAGGTCTTTCATGTGAATGGCAAGAACCCAACTGTTGAGTCATCTCCACTGCCTCCAGGGTGTGCTGGGCCATGAAGCTGCAGTCAGGAGCCAGAAGAACTGGGTGTGAAGCCAAAGCACCCCAACACGGGTACAGGTCTCTTACCTGTTAGATCTGGCTCCTGCATCCACCTGCTCTTTGTCCACTTCCTTCTGCTGCTACCTCTGCCCAGCCCTGGGCCCCTTGCCTTGGGTCCCCCCGCTGTCCACTCACCTCACATCTGTTTACAGGACATTTTGAGACCTGACTAGTGTTTCCTTCCTGTCACCCCAGCCCTCTCAGTTCTTGACTGTTCTGATCTCTCAGTGCCTGTGTTCTGTGACTTCTCCCTCTCAGCTCTCTGCCACCATCCTCAGTCTTTGCCTTTTTTTTGTTAACTTTTTAAATTTTAAGATTTATTTATTGGTTTGAAAGGCAGAGTTAGAGAGAGAGGGGGAGAGAGGAAGAGAGGCTGCAATGACGTGGGCCAGGTCAGGCTTTCACCCACGTCTCCCATGTGGTTGGCAGGGACCCAAGCACTTGGGCCATCTTGCTCTGCTTTCCCAGCTGGGACCACAAACCTGTGTCCACATGGGATGCTGGCATGGCAGGTGGTAGCTTACTGCACTATGCCACAATGGTGGCCCCCCTTGTCTTTTTCTAGGAGCAGTCATTACATCTATGACACCAGGTGCCAGAGTGGGCACCACTTTGTCCTTTTATCCCTGGGCTCTGCCCTATGCCTACTGCTCCTGAGCCAAAGTGTGACCCTCCTTTTGAGCTCTGCTTTGATTTCCACCATCAGTTGCATTCTCTACAACACTTGGAATTTCTGCCATTTTGATCCAGCCCTCCTGGTGGGTGTGGTCCTCAGTCTGTTCTCTTCTGCATTTCCCTCATGGCTCTTGATGCTGAGCAGCCTCTCCTGTGCTTGTTGCCAGTCTTTGTGTCTCCCTGGTACAGTGTCTGCCCACAGTGCAGGCCTCTAAGTTGGATTATTGGTGGCTGTTATTGAGTTGTCAGAGTTCTGTGTAGACCACATACTCAAGTCCCCTATGTAATTTTCAGTATGGCTGTTCTTTCTGCTTTTTGATGGTGGAACAGAAAAGTTTTCAATTTTGGTGAAATTTGTATTTATCTGGTTTTTTGGCCTTTGATTGCTTATGATTTTGTTGCAGCTGAGAAAGTATCACATTGTAGAAGGTCATAAAGATTCATGCCAAGTTTTTCCTTTTTTATAGTTTTACCTCCTGTGCAGTCTTTGATCTGTTTTGAGTTAGTTTTTATATATGGATCAAGGTAGGGATCCAGTGTCATTCTCTGGCAAGTTGATATCTAGTTGTCCCAGCTTCCCCAATGGATTGTTCTTGTGGCCTTGTTGCACGTCAGTGGTGTATCAGTTTGTTTTTTAAAATTATTTACTTATTTATTTATTTGAAAGGCAGAGTTACAGAGAGATGGGGGGGGGTGGTCTTCCATCTGCTGGTTCACTCCCTAAATTGCTGCAATGGCCAGAGCTGGGCCGATACAAAGGCAGGAGCCAGGAGCTTCTTCTGGGTCTCCCGCATGGCTGCAGGGGCCCAAAGACTTGGGCCATCTTCTACTGCTTTCCCAGGCTGTAGCAGGGAGCTGGATCAGAAATGAAGCACCCGTATGGGATGCTGGCACTGCAGGCTGTGGCTCTACCTGCCACTCCACAGCGCTGACCAGAAGAATGTCAGTTTTGGGACTTCCCCTTCTATTCACTGGTTATGCCTTTTCTTACCCTAGCACTGCACTGTCACAGTTGCTCTTGCTTTTTTGCAAATTAGATGTTTTTATTTGGAAGAGTTACAGAGGGAGAGAAAGAGAGAGGTATCTTCCATCCACTAGTTTACTTTCCAAATGGCTATAGTGATGGGGACTGGGCCAGGTAAAAGCTGGGAGCCAGGAGCTTCTCTTCTGTGTGGGTGGCAGAGGCCTCAGCCCTCAGACCTCTTGCACTGCTTTCCCAGGCACTAGCAAGGATATGAAATGGGACAACCTGTGCTTGAACCAATGTTCCTGTCAGTTGTTGGATGCCAGCCCCCAGCTAGAGTTTTGATGTGTGTCATGTGTCATAGGTCAGTCATGGAGTGTCGCTGTCCTGATCAATCCATACACACTATGCTTTTTTTTTTTTTAGATTGATTTATTATTTATTTGAAAGGCAGAGATACAGAGAGAAGGAGAGCAAACAATCTGCTGTCTGCTGGTTCACTCCCCAAACGGCCACAATGACTGGAGCTGGGCCAATCTGAAGCCGGGAGCCAAAAGCTTATTCTGAATCTCCCACATGGGTGCAGAGACTTGGGCGATCTTCAGCTGTTTTCACAGGCACATTAGCAGGGAACTGGATCAGAAATGGGGCAGCCAGAACTTGAACTGGTGCTCATATGGGATGCCGATGCCACAGCTGGGTGGCTTTACCCACTATACCACAGCACTGGCCCCCATCAGTTACTTTTAGAATATTTGGTAGGATAGCTTTTCTAGATGGGAAGGTGTTGTTTTTTTTCTTTTTGGTAAGAGATGGGATCCTTTCTTAAAGTTTTATTTAGGTTTTCCGTTTCTTTTCGCATCCACTTTCTCAGAGTTTGCCTGTTTCATCTTGGATCTGACTTGTTTCTTTAGGGTTGGTGGTCATGTCCCAGGTGGGGTGGCTGTACCCCTTTCTGACCCGCTCCCACCGCCACCTCTTGGGCACAGCAGCACTGTCTCTCCCTTCCCTTCCGGCTCTGTCCCAGCCCTTGTCTCCAGATCCTGCTTTTTCTGTTTTATATACTTACCACTGTTCTACCTGCCTATCCTCATAAAATTGTGCTGTTTCCTGCATTTTGTGTTTGTGATGGATTCCCCTTTGGAACCTGTTTCTGTGGGTGGAGTGGGTGTTGGGAAGGAGCAGCAGTGCTCCTTGTGGAGGCGCTCTGCAGTTCCTAGGTGTGCTGCCCGCGGCTTGCTGTCCATACGCTCTCAGCTGCCAGGACCCCAGAGGCAAGTTGAAAGCTGGATGTTAGGTGTGTCCCAGCCCGCCCGTGCCACTTGTGCCGCTGTCGTGGTTGCATGGAAGGTGAAAACATTGTTCTGAGAATCAAGCTCAGTACATGCTTGGAGAAGCCTTTGTGAAGGTGTGACACGGACGCGGTGCTGCTGCGTGTGTGCGAAAGAGGCAGCTGTAGAAGAGGGGAAATGAGGGAACTCTGGGAGTGCTTTCCTCTCAAAAGCGAGTCTAAGGGAGACGGCCATTGCTGCGTTGTGGGGTGCAAGAAAGATGCAGCGCTGTCCTGCCATCAGCCCCCTTGAGGGACCTGGCCCTGGGGGGAGCCACGTGCTGAGTTTCTGAGTGTGAGTCTGTTGAAACACTGGTCGTGGACGTCCTGACACTTGCTGACTGGTGCTAACTGCATATGAGGAGACATCTTGTCTTACAGTGCATTTCCTTCTCAGAACAGGTAATGGCTGTTGATTTAAAACAATTCAGCTAACGCATTGTGTCTCAGAATATAACATAAAATTAAAGATCTAGAATACTTTTCATAGTTATGTGTCTATTACTTCACTGGACATGTGTGAGGCAGCGTTGCCTGCCTGTTTGTGTTTGGTCCCTGCAGCCTTCTTAGCGGACACAGACCAAAGGGCTCAGTCGGGATGTGCTCAGAAGAAAGCTCTATGTACCTCTGACAAGTAAGGACACAAGGAGAAGGCAGCGTGCCCTGAAGAAACAGCCTCCCCATGAAGCCTCTGCCAGGCCTTCGTGGCAAGGGTCAGGACAATGTTCAGGGTGTGGAACGGGGAGCGGGAAAGCCCTTCCTGTTCTGTGTAGTCAGAACTCTGACTACACTGGACTTCAGCTTACCTGCTCTTGTCTGTGGTGGTCCTGTCCCTTCCAGGTCCACTGTTGCATGATAAGCTTCCCTGGAGCACCCTCTGAAAACCAAGCCAAGCATTGGACTCTCAGCATCTCTGCCATGTTCCTGTGTTCCCCTCCTGCCAGATCCTGCACCCTGGTCACACTGTGCTCTGGGACAGGCTTAGCTTTCTTAGTAGGGATCTGCTATGTTTCTTCTTTTAAATTCAGTAGTCATTCAACACAACTCTTTATATTCTTTAAAAAATCTAAAACGTGTTTATTGGCGGTTTTCCGCTCATCATCATCTTCTTTTTTTTTAATGTTTATTTTTTTGAAAGGGAGAAGGGGAGACAGAGCAAGATCTTGCATCCTCTGGTTACTCCTGAAATGGCCACAAAGGCTGGAGCTGATCTCTCATGTGGAGTGGCCATCTTGATCTCCCATGTAGGTGCAGCAGCTAAAGTATGGGGTCATCATCTACTGCTTTTCCAGGCACGTTAGCAGGGAGCTGGATCAGAGCAGAGCGGTCGGGAGTTGACCCGGTGCTTTGATACGGGATGCTGGCATCACAGTTACTAGCCCAACTTGCTGTGCCGCAAGACTGGCCCCCACTCCCAAGCGTTTCAGTGCTGCCTCTTCCTGAAGGAAGGCCCTCTGCCAGCTGAGGACAGTGGCAGGCAGCACCGAGAGTCCCCTTCTGTGTGATGCCCAGCATCCAGGTTCGCATCTGTGAGCTGGAGCCCAGGTAGCAGGGGCTGCTCTGGAGGAGGAGGAGCCCTCTGCAAGCACTGTGTCCCCTGGGGCACTCCCTGCCTGAAGGCTGTGAAGGGCCTTTCATTGTGAGTTTGGGTCACTGCTCTTTGGCTTTGTGTGAATTCTTTATATATTTTAGGTGCTAGTCTTTTGTCAGATGTGTAGTTAGCTAGTATTTTCTCCCAGTCTGTTGCTATCTTTTTTTCCCAGAAATTTCTATTTTCTTTATTTGAAAGGCAGAGTTAGAGAGGAAAGATAGAGATGGAGAGGTGTGTTCCATTGCTGGTTCACTTCTCAAATGGCTGCAACAGCCAGGCTGGCCAGGCGAAGCTCCAAGCCTGGAACTCCATCTGGATCTTCTTCGTGGGTAGCAGGGCTGCCTTCAGCTGTTTTTTTCAGGAATATTGCCAGGAAGCTGTTCTATCTGGAAGAAGAACAGGTGAGACTTGAACCTTTGCTTACATCGTAGGCAGTGGTTTAACACACTGTGCCACAAACACCAGCCTGCCTGTTGCTGTGTTTTCATATTTTTCCTTTGGGCTTTTGTCGAGCAAGTTTTTAATTTTAATGAAATCAAGTTTATCTATTTCTCCTTTTATCAGTTATGCTTCTAGTGTCAAGGCTAAGACTTTGCCAGCTCCTAGGTCTTCAGTGTTGTTTTTTTTTCCTAAAGATTTCGTGGTTTTGTGATGTACGCTTCTCTTACATGGGGTATAAGATTTAAGTGGGAGTGACATCTGTAGCCCATCCTGTACTGTGGCCTTTGGAATGCCTGCAGCCATGTTGGCTGCTATGAGTCAGTGTGTACCCTTTTCTGACCTGCACACCCTTTGTTTCTTGGTTTCTTCAGGACGCTTTTGGATAAAAGCTATGGCAGCAGGTCCCCTACCCTTGCTCCTGACAGTAGGAAGGGAAGGCAGTGTCCCTTGGGCCCATTTTCCAGTAAGCCTTCGCCCCTCCTGGGCAATGGTGCTGTCTGAGCCCACGGAAGCTGTTTCTCATTGCGAGCCTGCATTCCTTTCTCTTTAATACTCTTTTTCGTGGTTTTCTGGGCTAGTTGTAAACATTTTTTCTTCCCTATACATTTTTCAAAGTAAAATAATTGTTATTTGAGAGACACAGTAACAGAGGGAGACAGACCCAACAGAAAGAGCTCCCGTGTTGTGGCTCAGTCCTCAGATGCCTGCAGTGGCAGCCGCTGGGCTGGGGCCTAGGAGCAGGCAGAGCCCAGTCCAGGTCTCCCCCAGGGGCAGCAGGGACCCAATCACTGCAGCCCCTCACAGCTGCCGTAGCAGAAAGCTGGAGTCAGGAGCTGGGGCAGTGCTCTCCGCCTGCTGCCAGTCCCCTCCCCCAGTTTGGATTATGGGCATGGAGTTCTTTGATATACTGATTGGAATTTTGATTGGAACATCATTTCGTTTATAGACTCAATTTGAGGAACCTTGGCAGCTTTGTAATTTTGTGTTTCCATTCAGGAACATAGAAGGACCTCTTCACATAGGTTTTGAGTGTCAGCTAATTTTTTGAACTCTTTGTACTTGTTACTGCTTTCATAAATAATTTGTTTTTCTCCTGTTTTTCTGGTTTATGTTAGTGTAGAGAAATGTCTTTGATTTTGTAACTCAATCTCAAGCTCAGTGGTGTTGCTACGTTTGTGTCGTGGTTGCTGATGGATTTGTCTCTGTGCAAACAAGAACAGTGGTCCTCTCACTCCCCTTCGTATCACCGGCACCTCCTCTTTTAGTGGTGCCAAGGAATCCCTTGTGATACTTCTGATCTTATGCATTTAATTTAGCATTTCTTTTTTTTTTAAATAATTTTTTTATTTGACAGGTAGAGTTACAGACAGTGAGAAAGAGAGAGAGAGAGACAGAAAGGTTTTCTTTCCGATGGTTCACTCCCTAAATGGCCTCTACGGTCAGCGCTGTGCCGATCGGAAGCCAGGAGTGAGGTGCTTCTTCTTGGTCTCCCATGCAGATGCAGGTGCCCAAGCACTTGGGCCATCCTCCACTGCCCTCTTGGGCTACAGCAGAGAGCTGGATTGGAAGAGGAGCAACTGGGACTAGAACCCAGCACCCACATGGGATGTAGGCGGAGGAGTAACCAAGTGAGCCACGGCACCAGCCCTAATTTAGCATTTCTTAATTAGTAAACATTTGCTGTAGAATTTGGTGTATTGCCTCCTCTGAGTTGAAGAATTTTCCACTTATTCTATTTTGCTGTTTTTTTAAAATTATTATATTCACTCAGAAATGATGAATTTCACACACATTGTATTCAATACCCTGTTATTCTTGTACTTAAGGTACTGTAGTGAACAGAATCCTTGCTATCACACAACTTAAAATCTAGGGACAGACAGACAGTCGGCTCAGTAGTAATGTCACATGGGAGGTAGCCTCTGCTAGGAAATGGAGCCAAATAAAGGGTTTTGAACCTGCCTGAGGCTCTTTCTAAATCTCGTGATGTGTGTTAGTGAAGTTAAATCTATTTGTCAATTGCACATTGTGAAATGCGTATATTGTTTGTGATGTCCTCAAGCCTGACCTGCCAGGGTGTTGTCAGTCTGAGCTTCTCTGGAGAACTGCATGTGTGAAGGATGTGCAGGGAGTCTGTCCCTTTCTGACCTATTTCTTTTGTTTAAGTTTGTTCTTAGGAAGTCACTTTTGAAACCCTATTTTCTGCTCCAAATAATACTGTTTTTTACTGTACTGACTCCTAATCCAACCAGTTAACTTCCAAAGTTAATGCCTAAGAAGTAACTTTATATTTAATCTGTCAAAGTGTTGGTTTGTATATGGAATGAAAGGAATTTTTTAATAGACATAATCCATGAACTTTTTTTGGAAATATTTTTATTTATTTGATGGGTAGAGTTATAGACAGAGAGAAGGAGAGACAGAAAAATCTTCCATCTGCTGGTTCACTTCCCAAATGGCCACAACGGCCAGTGCTGAGCTGATCCAAAGCTAGGAGCCAGGAGCTTCTTGCGTGTCTGCCATGGAGATGCAGGGGCCTAAGCACTTGAGCCATCTTCTACTGCTTTCCTAGGCCATAAGCAGAGAGCTGGATTGAAAGCAGCTGGGATACAAACTGGTGCCCATGTGGGATACTGGCACCACAGGTGGAGGCTTAGCCCACTATACGGCAGCACCAGCCCCAAAAGGACTTTTTTAAAAAAGATTTATTATTTATTTGAAAGTGAGAGTTACACAGAGAGAGAAAGAGAGAAAGAGAGAGGGAGAGAGGGAGGGAGGGAGGGGTCTTCCATCCACTGGTTCTCTCCTCAGATGACCGAAATGGCTGGAGCTATGCCGATCCAAAGCCAGGAACTTCTTCTGGGTCTCTCACATGGGTGCAAAGGCCCAAGGACTTGGGCCATCCTATGCTGCTTTCCCATGCCTTAGCAGATAGCAGGACTGGAACTGGAGTAGCCGGGACTTGAACCAGCGCCCATATGGGATGCTGGCACTGCAGGCGGCAGCTTTACCCACTTCATCACAGCACCACCCCCAAGAGGACTTTTTTAAAGATTTATTTTATTTATTTGAAAGGCAGAGTTACATAGAGAGAAAGAGAAAGAAAGATCTCTCATCCATTGGTTCGATTCCCAAATATCTGCAACAACCAAGGCTAGATCAGGTTGAAGCCTGGACTCCATCTGGGTCTCCACGTGGGTGGCAGGGCCCACGCGGTTGGGCCATCCTTTGCTGCTTTTCCAGGTACATTATCTGAGACCTGGATTGGAAATGGAGCAGCTGAGACTCGAACTGGTACTCATATGGAATGCTGGCATCATAGGTGGCAGCTTAACCCACTGTGCCACAATGTTGACCCCTATAAGATGTTTCTATAGATGGCTTTAGACATCACACAGTTTATAGAACTTTTATAAAAAAGTTACATGCAGTTGTCATTCTTGCATTGGGGGCGGTATCTTGGGAGGGCAGGCACCTCCAGCTGGTGACGTCTTGTCTTCTTGTTCGCAGAGATCCCCATGGCTGCCGATGAAGGTTCAGCGGAGAAACAGGCAGGAGAGGCCCACGTGGCTGCAGACGGTGAAACCAATGGATCCTGTGCAAAAAGTGATGACAGCAGTCATCCAAGTGCAGCGAAGCATACTCAGGAGGGCACAAAAGTTAGCCCACAGGAGGGCCTCAATAAACTACCCCGTATAGCAGAAAATGGGATTTCAGAAAGAGACTCAGAAGTGGGGAAGCAGAACCATGTCACAGCCGATGACTTTGTACAGACTTCTGTTGTTGGCAGCAATGGCTACTTCCTGACTCAGCCGGCCCTGCAGGGGCAGCCAATGAGGACTACCAGCACTCTGGCCACCTCGCTTCCTGGCCATGCTGCAAAGACCCTTCCTGGAGGGGCTGGTAAAGGCAGGACTCCAAGTGCTTTTCCTCAGACGCCAGCTACAGCGGCAGCCATGCCCGGGGAAGGGGGCACAGACACAGAAGACAGGAAGCCTGTGGTTCCTGGCCCTGATGTCAAGGTTCACAGGGCACGAAAGACCATGCCGAAATCCATCCCAGGCCTGGTAATTTTGTGTCTTCTCTTGCTTGCTGTTCCTTATCTTCTGTTTGGTTTCAATAATGGCAAACAGACTTTTGTGCATGAATGAAAAAGGCCGGTGAAAGGCAGCTGCGACCTGAACTGCCTGAGAGCGGTTTAGGATGTGCTGATGCCTCTTGCATGCGGGGTGGTGCTGGTGACACTTTGTCCACTTCCTCTGTGGGCTTTGCTCTTGGAGGATTCTGGTGTCTGTGTGGACCTTTCCAGAGACCACTTCCTCTCCGGCTGTGGGCCTGGTCACCAGGAAGTGATGAGAAGTGAAGTGGGTTGCTGCTGCAGGGCCGCTGAGGCGTGAATACAGGGAGCCACACTGAAGCATACCCCCGTCTACCTTCCTGCACCAAATGACAGGCTCAGGCTTGCCTCAGAGCAGAGCAGCTGTTGGTGTGAGTGCAGGTAGCACCTGCCACTGTTCTCACTGTGGTTCACGCACCTGCGTGTGAGGCATTTTACCAGAACGTCTACACTGCCTTTACGCTGCTCCTCCAGTTTGATGTCTAGGTTTATGACTGTATTGTATTCCCTGGGGACTGCTGTCCTGTCAGCTCTCTCTGCAGTGTTGTCGGCTTACTGTCCACACAGGCCCTGCTAGTGTGAGGGTTTGTGAATTTAGCTCCAGAAACATGCAGAGTACTTTTTCTTCCCATAGAACTCCCTGTAGATGGACCTTGGGTTCTGTCCTAGGGAGTTCCTTGCCTGTTGCCAGCTTCCTGATTTGTTCTTCAGCTGTTTGCATCTTTGCTATCCATTCCATGTATGGATGTGCTTTGATATCTGTTTTGCCCATTATCTGATTAGTTAAAAACAGTGTCAGTTGTGTTTGGTTTTGTCCTTTGGAAGGTACTGACGACCATTTCCTGCTGGAGCTGTGTTGCTTGGTCCTGGCCCCTCTTGCTCTTGGTGGTTTTTCTCTTCTCCCATGCTGACTGCCCACCTTGCCCCATGTGCCCATCTTGGTCTCTGGGATACTGTTTTCTCCACAGTCGCCTGCAGTGACTGCTGGTTAGTGATGGGCAGGGCTGCCAGCTGCTGCCCACCAAGCATGGGACTCTCTGCTCCCCAGGGATCCTCTGAGCCACCAAGCATTCCATCCTCCTGTAGGCCAGCCACGCAGATACCTCCTGGAAACAACACCTGTCACTGATCCTGGCCCTGTCCTTGGGTTCCCCTTCACCTAGCCTGGCCAGGCTGACGTGGCTTCAAACTTTTCCGGTATTTTGTAAATGTTAAAACTTTTTTTTTTTAAAAAGGTATAGTTAGAGAAAGGGGAGGAGAGATCATCCATCTGCTGATTCACTCTCCAAATAGCTGCAGTGGCCAGGGTTAGACCAGGCCAAAGCCAAGAGCCAGGAGTTTCATTTGGGTCTTCCGTGTGGGAGCAGGGGCCTAAGCACTTGTGCCATCTTCTGCTTTCCCAGGCATATTAGCAGGGAGCTGGATCAGAATGGGGCTTGGGGACTCAAACCTGTGCCCATATGGGATACTGGCATTACGGGTGCTTAGTCTGCTGTGCAACATGGCCCTATGTCACAATTTGTAAAATAGAGATTCATGGGAAGTTATAAACATAGTGCAGAGATGGCCCATGTGCCCTCCATGCAGCTTGCTTTATGGTAACATCTTCTGTAACTAGAAAACAGGATTAAAAACAGGACATTGACATTGGTGCAATGCCCAAATGTCAGTCACTGTGATCATACTTTTATGCATGTATGTGGATGGATACAATTTGATCACATGTGTAGATGTGTCTAGCCACTGCCACAGTAGAGACTGGGACATTCTGTCACACCAGGATCCCTGGCTGTCATCTCTGTGTAGTCACCCCCATCCCCAAACCCCAGCAGCCTCTAATCTGCTCTCCATTTTTGTAATTCTGTTACTTCAGATGTATAAATGGAGTTTTTTTTTTTTTTAAGATTTATTTATTTATTTGAAAGGCAGAGTTAGAGAGAGGCAGAGGCAGAGAGAGAGAGAAGAAAGCTCTTCCATTTGCTGGTTCACTCCCCAGATGGCCGCAATGGCTGGAGAGGCGCCAATCTGAAGCCAGGAGCCAGGAGCTGCTTCTGAGTCTCCCACATGGGTGCAGGGGCCCAAGCACTTGGGCCATCTACTGCTTTCCCAGACCATAGCAGAAAGCTGGATTGGAAGTGGAGTAGCCGGGTCTTGAGGTGACACCCATGTGGGATGCTGGCACTGCAATCCCGGTAGCTCCTCTTCCAGTCCAACTCTCTGCTGTGGTCCAGGAGGGCAGTGGAGGATGGCCCAAGTGCTTGGGCCCTGCAACCCATGGGAGACCAGGAGAAGCACCTGGCTCCGGGCTTCAGATCAGCGTGGTGTGCCGGCCGCAGCGGCCATTGGAGGGTGAACCAACAGAAAAGGAAGACCTTTCCCTCTGTCTCTCTCTCTCACTGTCCACTCTGCCTGTCCAAAAAAAAAAAAAAAAAAAAAAAGAGGTCTTCCATCTGCTACTTCACTCTCCAAATGACTACAACAGCTGAGGCTGGACCACGATGAAGTCAGATGCTTCTTCCAAGGACTGGGGCCATTCTGTGCTGCATTCCCAGGTGCATTAACAGGGAGCTGGATCGGAAGTGGATCTGCTGGGACACAAACCAGTGCCCATATGGGATGCTGGCCCTGCAGGCAGCAGCTTAGCCTGCTGTTCCCCAGTGCCACTCCTGGAAAGATCACTTGTAACAGTTGTACAACTCCATATTGAGTTGTGGTTGTGACAGTCCCACTGGTGCCAAAAAACTGGCCTTGGGCAGAAGCTGAGTCGTGGCTGGCCCAGGAGGAAGAATGAGCCTCTGTGAGGAGTAGACCTGGGCCTGCCCTCTGCTTGCCTGGCAGGTCTTCTTTCACGGCTCTGGGTTGTTAGAACCAGTGTAGGTTCCTCACCCAGGCCCTGCAGTTCCTCAGTATATCCTTTGAAAATGTTCTTTTAAAGGTCATGTTTTATACCAGAGCAAGAACTGGCCTCTTGTGGTTATTTCCTCTCAGGGTTTTATTTTTACCTTCATTGATCTGGGCTTGAAAATCACAAGTGCTAGAGAGGTGGACAGCACCATGTTGAGCCGTCTGCCCCATAGTCTGTAGGTGGCACAGTAGGAATAGTATGTGAGCTGTGCTTCAGAGGAGGGAAGAGAGTTCATTCTTAGGGAAACAAAAGGACATCCCAAGGGGGACACACAGTTCTGAGGCCTGAGGAGAGAATCCCATCCTGAGCCTGGGAGCTGGATTGGAAGTTGGGTTGTTGCCCTCAGGGGAATGACAAAAAGCTACTTGCAGCTCCAGTCCGCAGATTGTGAGTCTGTTTTCTGTTGCAATAACTGAATACCACAGGCTGGGTAATTTTAAAGAACAGATTTATTTACCTCATGGCTCTATGGGCAGGGAAGCCCAGGAGTGTGGTACCAGCATCTGGTGAGGCCCTTCTGCTGCACTGCTTTTTTGAGACAGACAGCTGCTGGCTCAGGTCTCTTCTCATTCTGGGATCCATCCTCAGGACTTCACTTGACCCTGCCCTCCCCCTATCTCCCCCAACAACTTTTACATCCACATTTGGGGATCCAGGTTCCAACTCTTCAGACTTATCTGACCCTTGCCTGCACTGTCAGCAGGTGCAGATCACCCAGCTTGCACGCCGGTGGCAGCAGGACATCAGCATAGGGCTGTGTCTGATAAACCACAGGTGCTGCCTGGACCTGGCTGTGCATGAGAGAGAGCAGGGCACCCTGTACCTCCTGTGCCTGCATGGTCGTCTCCCATCAAACCCGGGTACACCTGCTCCCCATGTGTGCCATGCTTGCTCTTGCCTTGAGTCCTTTGCCCGCTCGCCTCACCTTAACATCATATGCATCCCTGTATCCCCCAAACCCATGTGTTTGGGCCTTTGGCTCACCTATTGCATAGATTGTCAAGCACTTTGAATGACAGTTATTCTTGTCTGTGTTCCCTTATCCCCGTTCCTATCTGCAGGAGATGGGGTGCCTTGATTTCCTTTTGTTGTCTTGGTAAAAGACACATAACAGAACGTTCATGTTTTTTACAGTTTATTTGTTTATGTGAAACAGTGACAGGAAGGGGAGTGGGGAAGAGAGAGAGATCTGTCTTCCATCTACTGGTTCACTCCCCAGATGGCTTCAATGGCTGGGGCTGGGCCAGGCTGCAGCCAGGGGCCAGAAACTCCATCTTGGTCTCCCTCATGCATGGCAGGGGCCCAAGTACTTGAGGCATTATTTGCTACTTCCCAGGCATATTAGCAGGAAGCTGGATTGGAAACAACAGCCAGAACTTGAGCCCCCATTCTCATGAGGGATGTGAGCATCTGTGCCACAGTACTCATCCAGAAGTTCCCATCCTCACCACCTGTAAGTGTACAGTCCATGAAATTCACGTTGTACAGCCATGGTCACTGTAGATTCTGACAACTTGAACCAGTGCAGGGTTTGCATTTCTGCGTCCATGCGTGTCTAGTGCAGCCATTTTCCTCCTCTGTGACACTGAATGCTGTCCACTGTATATGCAGTCCATGTTTATCCATTTATCTGTCTATGGACACATGGGCTGCTTCACTTTGTACTGACTGGGCACATGGCCACATAGACACCTTTTTGAGACCCTATTTTATGATTTAGGAAGAAGTGGAATTATTGGATTTATGGTTACTCCATGTTCACATTTTTGAGGTGTCACCATACTGTTTACAACTGCTGTGACACATTGCTGCCGCCAGTCCATAGGCCTTCTATTTCTCCTCAGCCTCACCCAAACCTGTTGTTTCGTTTCCCTTCCCTTCCCATCCTGTTCCATCCTGTCCAGTAGTAGCCATCCGAATGGCCATGAGGTGATATCTTACTGTGGTTTTGATTTGCCTTGTCCTGATTATTAGTGATGTTGAACATTAAAAAAATTTTTTTTAATTCTAAAGGTTTGTTTATTTGAAAGGCAGAGTTAGAGGGAAAGACGGGGTAGGGGAGGTCTTCCATATGCTGGTTCACTTCCCAGATGGTTGCAAAGGCCAGGGCTGGGCCAGATTGAAGCCAGGAGTCTGAAACTCCATCTGGGCCTCCCACATGGATGACACACCGAGGGAATTGGGTCGTCCTCTGCTGCCTTCCCATGTGTGTTAGCAGTGAGCTGGGTCTGAAGTGTAACACTGGCACTCAGACTGTGGCACTGATGTGAGGTGCCAGCACCGTGAGCCCTGACTTAACCTGTGCCACAACACCAGCCCTAGTGTCTGTTCACAAGCCTGTTAGCCATTGTGAATGTTCTTTTTTTTTAAAGATTTTATTTAATTATTTGAGGGGTAAGGTCACAGACAGTGAGAGGGTAGAATTACAGATGATAAGAGGGAAAGACAGGTCTTCCTTCCATTTGGTTCACTCCCCAAATGGCCTCAATGATTGGAGCTGTGCTGATCCAAAGCCAGGAGCCAGGAGCTTCTTCCGGGTCTCCCATGCGGGTGCAGGGGCCCAAGGACTTGGGTTATCTTGCTTTCCCAGGTCATAGCAGAGAGCCGGATTGGAAGAGGAGCAGCCGGGGCTAGAACCAGCGCCCATGTGGGATGCTGGTGTCACAGGTGGAAGATTAACCTACTGTGCCATGGCACCAGCCCGATGAATGTTCTTTAGAGAAATGTCTACTCCAGTTTTTGCTCAGTGGTTGTTTGTTTGTTTTTGACAGGCAGAATGGACAGTGAGAGAGAGAGAAAGGTCTTCCTTTGCCGTTGGTTCACCCTCCAGTGGCCACCGCGGCCGGCACACTGCACTGATCCGAAGCCAGGAGCCAGGTGCTTCTCCTGGTCTCCCATGCGGGTGCAGGGCCCAAGCACTTGGGCCATCCTCCACTGCCCTTCCGGGCCACAGCAGAGAGCTGGCCTGGAAGAGGGACAACCGGGACAGAATCCGGCGCCCTGACCGGGACTAGAATCCAGTGTGCCAGAGCCACAGGCAGAGGATTAGCCTATTGAGCCACGGCACCGGCCTGCTCAGTGTTTTAATCAGGAGTTTTTTATTTTTTTGAGTTGTAGCACTTCTTTATGTTTTCTAAATAGTAACCCTCTATAAGTTGTGAACCTTAAATTCTCCTATTTGTTAGTTGCCTTTCACTGTTGATTGTGTCTATTGATCTATAGAAATGTTAATTTTGATGAAGTCTCATTTGTTTTTTCATTGCCTGCACTGTGTTGTTCGTGAGGCGTGACTGTCATATCCAATGTCATGAAGCTTTCCCTCTGTCTGCGCTCTGAAGTTTGAGTCTCACCTAGGATCTGTGACCGTTTGAGTCCGTGTTGTACGTGATGATAGGCTGGAGCTGGCCTCTCTCTTTGCACGTGCACACCCAGTTCTCCAGCATTGTTTGTTGAGGGGCACCTCGCCTTTAGCATTCTTCATTGATTGCGCCAGAATGAACTGGATTTGAGAGCTGACTCCCTTGGGTTGCAGGTGACTGGATAGACGGGCAGTGTTTACTGTGCATGGAGCAGTTCTAGGGCTCTCGTTGGAGTCATGGCGGCCTCCATGTAGGATGCTGGGCAGGGCTGAGGTGAAAGGCAGACATGGGAAGTTGGCGTAAGGGGCCATGATCAGCCACTGTGAGATACATAATTCTGATACATGGACATCATAAAGTACAGTGATAAACTCAGAAGTTGTTGATGTTGGTCATTTTGAGTCTTTGTTAGCTTAGTAATAGTATTTATTACTAAATTCAGGGCTTGGCAAAGGTTTTCTGCAGTAAGCCAGTCAGATAGAAAATGTTTCTTGATTTGTGGCCTTGTTTCCACTGCTGCAGCTCTCCTTTCTTTTCTCGCTTGGGCCATGGGGTGCAGGCAGTGCACTATCCAGGTACTCTGTGCGGATAGCACTGTGAAGGTTTGAGGACTCAGCCCTCTGTCTCCTCACTCTCCCCTCTCTGTGTCTGCCTCATGGTGGCTCGTCTTTGGTTGAGGGAAATAGTGGGGAAGGAAATGTGTTTTGGGGGGTATGTTGTTACCCATGACTGTCTGCGTGCATGTTTCAGTTTTTAATTGTCTTTGTTTTGAAGCTTGCAGCCAGTAAGGACCCCAGAGACATCCGAGCAGCTAGAGACCCTAAGGATCCAAAAGAGGAGATCAACAAAAACGCTTCTGACTTTGGACGACAGCAGCTTTTACCCCCCTTCCCGTCCCTTCATCAGTCACTACCTCAGAACCAGTGCTACATGGCCACCACCAAGTCACAGACAGGTAAGATGTTTCTCAAGCCTGCCCCTCGCCAGGTGAGGATGGTGCTTGCAGTGAATGCCTGTGTTGCTCTGGGAAAATGTGGTCGTCAGCACGCCCTGCTGTGCTCACCTGTGCACCTGAGCAGGCTCACCCGACCTCTCTTCCCATGCCTTGTCCGACACTGGCATTATTTTCCTAGCTCATTTTCAGTCTCAGGATGAAAAATGTTTTCTAAATTATTAGAAAAATTGTGCTGACTTGGTCTGATTGGGTAGAAGACGCTGGGTTGGAGAGCTGTCAGGTGCTCTGGAGATGCTCAGACCCAGGGCTTTGCTTTGTCACAGCCCCTGTCTGTGGGCGGTGGTCACTCTTCTGTGCTTGCTCCCTTCTCCTGTCTCAGGAGGATAAACACTTGACTTCTCCTTCCTGGAGGCGGTTGCAGGACGTAGGGCAGCAGGAGAGGCTGGACCAGGGCACGCAACTCAGGGTGAGGGTTGCTTCCAGCTCCTGGGCTTGGCGTGTGCTTCGCACCATTCTCAGAGTGGCCGACTGGAATCCAGCATGCAGCAGCCTGGAGTTTGGATTTGAAAAGGTTCTTGTGTACTGTGCTTCTTGTTTGCTCATGGTTTCATTTGAATTTCAGCAGCACATGTTCCCATCAACATTTGGGAAACTTAGTGAAATATACCTCTAGTTACAGCGCCCCCCCCCCCCCCCCCAAAAAAAAGAATCTTCCTGTGAGGCTGTCACCAATATTGGACGAGGACCTGGTGACTTGTACTTGATCATTCTGGTGCTGTCCACAGGACAGCTCTCCTTGGGAGAATGCTGCCTGGTCACAGAAGTGTTTAAAATAGTTTAAAATTTCATTTTTTATTTATGTGAAGAGGGGAGGGAAAGAAAAAGAGTGCACGAGTGAGAGGTTGATCTTTCCACTGGTCCACTTCTCAAAAGCCAGCCTGGAGCCAGGAATTCAGTCCTAGTTTCCCTTGTGAGCGGCCAGGACTCAACTACTTGAGGCATCACTGCTGCCCAGGCTGTGTCTTAGCCAGAAGCTAGAATGAGAAATGGAGCTAAGACTCCAAACTCAGACACCCTGATACAGGATGCGGACCTCCCATACAGTCTTAACCACACAGTCTTAACAAGCACCTGCCCAAATACTTTTTATTCAAGCTAATTTCAGATTTCTATGCATCATTCATTTTTTTTAAAGAATTATTTTATTTATTGAATGGCAGAGTTACAGAGTGAGAGAGAGATCTTCCATTTGCTGGTTCGCTCCCCAAATTGTTGTAATGGCCAGGGCTGGGCCAGGCCAAAGCCAGGAGCCACGAACTTCTTCCAGGTCTCCTTCTGAGAGTGCAGGGGCCCAAGGACCTGGGCCATCTTCCGCTGCTTTCCCAGGTGCGTTAGCAGGCTGCTAGATGGTAAGTGGAGCAGTGGGGACTTGATCCTGCATCCATATGGGCTGCCGGCTTTGTGTGCCGCAGCTTAACCCATCATGCCACAGCCCCAGCACTGCATCATTCGTTTTGCCATATGACAAGATGTGTATTCCCTGCCCCTTTTTTGTATGCAACTTTTCAATTCTGAAACAATTGTAGACATTGTTCCCTTTTGTTTGTTTATATGCCCTACTGTTTCCTGAAAATCACAAGGTACCATCTGCAGAATAAGGCCCTTCCCTTAGGAAACTAGCACAGTGTGAGGGCCAGAGGTAAGCAGTGCTGCAGCACTGCCCTCCAATCTGAGTGCCTTCAGATCTGTGCCTCCACAGCAACACAAAGTCAGCTTCTGCTTTCCGTCCTGTCGTTGCCTCATGTGTTGTCTCTTGTTTCATGATCCACTCTCAGCTCCTTGTCTTGACCTTGGCATGTGAGAAGCACGGGTCTCCTGGCAGGAGGTGTCTGATGAAGGTTTTCCCACTTTTCCTAGGTTTCAGGATCAGGGTAAGGAACATCCCAGCTGAATGGCCTGTACGCTGAGCAGTTGGATTTTGTGGCCTTCTGTCCTGTTGTGGTCAGGTGGGAGAGCTAGGGGCTCCCTTTGTGCTTATGTTTCTGTTCTCCAGGTTGTCCTGACCTGTGTCCTGGGGAGACACGGGAGGCTCCGCAGGTGCCCCGCATCTCCTCACATCCCACAGGGACTTCTGTGTCGTGAGGTGCACCCAAAGCGAGTGTACATGGGAATGTCAAACAGCATTTCTCTGACTGCATCGCTTCCTCTCTGGTAGTTCAGGGTCTGCTGTAACTAAGCGTGTCATCTTTCCAGCCACCCAGCCAGCCTTCCACCTACCCACATGTCCACCCAGCCACCTGCTAGTCCATCCACCCATTCATCCGTCCTTCTGTCCATTTCATGTGACTCGGGAACTGTTTGAGTCTCTGGCTGAAAGTCCACTCCTATTTATCTTGTCCCTGAGCCCTGGGTCAGGTCAGGGCCCCATCACTCTCTGAAGGCTCTGCAGACCACTGTGACCCTGTGCTCCGAGTCCTGGAATTGGCTTTCTTCAGGGAGGCCTGGTGCTTCTCGCTGAACTGTAGCAGGCAGAAAGCAGGACCGGGGTTGTCCTTGACATTGGTTGTTTGACTCAGTATTAAGTGTTTGTAGTAGTTACACCTCTTATTTGCAGATCTGTATGGAATTAAATTTATGTGTCAAGACTGGCGCCAAGTATTAAGATGCTGTTTTCTACTTCTGCTTTATTTCTTTATTATTTCTTTTCTTTTCTTTCTTTTTTTTTTTCTTTTTGACAGGCAGAGTGGACACTGAGAGAGGGGGACACAGAGAAAGGTCTTCCTTTGCCATTGGTTCACTTCCCAATGGCCGCTGCGGCCGCCGCACCACACTGATCCAAAGCCAGGAGCTTCTCCTGGTCTCCCATGTAGGTGCAGGGCCTAAGGACTTGGGCCATTCTCCACTGCACTCCTGGGCACAGCAGAGAGCTGGACTGGAAGGAAGAGGAGTGACGGGGACAGAATCCAGTGCCCGGACCGGGACTAGAACCCGGTGTGCTGGCGCCGCAGGCAGAGGATCAGCCTATTGAGCGACGGCGCCAGCTTATTTCTTTATTATTTCTAAAATGAAATGACCAGTTGACCCCTTTGTATCCTCCCTTTGCTAAGTCCTTTCTATGTCAGCTGTGATTTCCACGTTTAGCTTGCTATTAGTCAGGTCATTGACTGTTGTGGCTTTTTAAAGACTGGTGTTCAATTTTTTTTTTTTTAAGACTTATTTATTTACTTGAAAGTCAGAGTTACACAGAGAGAAGAAGGGGCAGAGAGAAGGCGCGCGCGCGGGGGGGGGGGGGGGTCCTTCCATCCTCTGGTTCACTCTCCAGGTGGCCACAATGATCAGAGCGGCGCTGATCCGAAGCCAGGAGTCAGGAGCTTCTTCTGGGTCTCCCGCACAGGTGCAGGGGCCCAAGGACTTGGGTCATCTTCTACTGCTTTCCCAGGCCACAGCAGAGAACTGGATCAGAAGTGGAGCAGCCAGTTCTTGAACTAGCACCTATATAGGATGCCGACACTGCAGGTGGCAGCTTTACCCGCTACACTACAGAGCTGGGCGTCCTTCCCCCCTTTCCTTTTTGTTAAATCCTGTTCCTTCATCTGCTGAGGGTTCTCTGCCTTTGGTTGAGGTGTTGATGTCAATACCCAGTTAGTGTGGTGATGATCACAGAAGGTCTTAATTCTTTTCCTTCCTGCTGCTCCTGTAGATTTAGCACAGGTAGGAACGAGGAGCAGATTCACATGCTGGTTACCAGGTGCACTTGACAGCTGACGTCCTAGCAAATTCTGCAGATGTCACTCATCCCCATTGCTTTAGGGCTAAGGGCTAAGGGGACTCTGATCTTCTAGGACTGAGGTCTTGCCTTCCCCTTAGTGTCAGGTGAGAAACCTTTGCTAACTGGTGCTGAGTGCACATTGAATCCCATTAGTGTGATACAGTCCCATGCTGACTCATCTTCACAAGATGCCCAAAATAGGATTTATTTAATGTACTTGCAAGGCAGTAAGACATTGGGGTTGCTGGGGAAGCGCGTGAAAGTGAACTCTTCTGACTGCTGGTTCACTTCCTGTTTAGGGAGTGAACCAGCAGAACTGGGCCAGGCCGAAGCCAGCAGTCAGGAACTCCGTTTAAGTCTCCCACGTGGGTATGGGGGCCCAAGCACTTGGGCCATCTTCTGGTGGTTTCCCAGGTGCATTTGGGAGCTGTATCGGAAGCAGCACTCAAACCAGCATGCTAATATTGCTTGTGGCCTCTTAACTTGCTGCACCATGACACTAGCTTCAACACTAGTTCTTTTGACGCAGTGGATTGACATCTTTGTCAGTAGTTCTTTTTGATTTCTGTTCAGAATGAAGAGGTTTACAATTAAAAACACATGCGCCAGAAACTTCTTTCAGGGGATTCTAGGGCAGTGGTGTCGTAGCAACAGGTGTGTGGGTAGACTGATAGATTTGTTTTGGAACCCTGGCATCTACTGAAGATTTGCAGCTTCCATGGGAAAACTTGGATGGGTGATTTCTCTCTCTCTCAGCTCCTGAGCACAGTAACAGCTGCCCACTTTGCACTGCCAACCCATGGCAGTGGTTGTGTGCATTCTCCTGGAGCAGCTTTCTCACAGCTTGTGAGAGCCAGCATGGCACAAGGGGCCTGTCCTTCAGATAGCTGTGACCTTGACCTGTGTTCCGACTCAAAACTACAAGCAAAGAGGCTCTGGCTTGTTTCCTCCAAAGGATTTAACAGCTGATGCCTTTTTATTCCTCTCCCCTTTCTCTTCCCCTGTTTTCCCTTAGGGAGTCAGACATTAACGACTTGAGTAGGTGGGGAGAATTAGAAAGTGACTGCACACGCACTGCACATGTCCAGTGACACGTAGACTCAGACAAAAGCTGAGAGGTCCTTAGCCTTACACCCCGGGCTGATATCAAATCTGTGTAAACACCAAAACCCAGCAAATCCTGGGGAAAGGGGACAGATCCATCTCCCACGGTGGCCACGTTAGTGGATGCAGCTGTCCAGATTTATGTGGAAGATCAAAAGACCTAAAAAGATAGGAGAGTACAGCTCAGTCAGAGGAAACAGAATAAAACAGAGATTGCCCCTGAGAAAGTCTTGATAGAGACCCTAGACTCTGAAATGAAAGGAGACTTGGAGAAAGTCAAGAGCAAAATAGAAATATTCATTAAAAAAAAAAAAAACAAGGAATAAACCCTGCAGTTGGGAAGTGCAGTAAATGGAAGGAAAAAGTCCCAGCAGGGGGTTAAAGGCAGATCTGAGGAGGAATCAGACTGCAGAAATGCAAGCAGAGCCTGCGGGACTCTGGGACAGTATCAGGAAGACCACACATTCATTGTGGGGGTCCCAGAAGTAGAGCAGAGTGGTGAGGAGTCGAGAGAAGATTTGAAGGAGTCATTGGCTACAACTCCCCAGATTTGATGAACAACTCACATGTAAACACCCAAGCAGCGCCACGAACTTCAGGTAAGATGGTGAGACCCACACTGAACCAACTTGTAGTCAAACTCTTGCAAGACAGAGTCTTGGAAGCAGCAAGAGATGGGCACTCCTCACATGTGAGGCCTCTTCAGTCAGGTGAACTCCAGACATCTTGTCAGGGTCTTTGGAGGCCAGAGGCAGCAGGCTGATGTATGTAGAATGACACGAGAAGAGCGAGAACCACCTGTCCACCAAGCATCCTCTGTGCAGCAAGACCATCTTTGGAGAATGAGGGAGAACTGAAGGTGTTTCTATGAAGACATGAGCTGAGGGAGTCTGTAACCATAGCTCTCCCTTCAGGAAGTGCTGCAGAGTCCCCTCGGTCGGAATGAAAGCAGAGGAGGCAATAACCCGGTGCAGGTAAAGGTGAATACATGAGCAGTTATAAAAGCTACTATTAATGTAACAGTGGTTTATAACTCCACTTTTTGTTTTCTGCAACATTTAAGAAATGAACATACAGAACAAAACAAATCTGCGTTTATCACTGTATTCCAAGTTGGGTTTGTAATGTAACATTTTTCTACACAATTTAAAAAAAAAAAAGATTTGTTTCTTTGAAAGGCAGAGTGACTGGTACAGAGAGAGAAAAAAAATCAGTCTTTGATCTACTGGTTCACTCCTCAAATGGCTGCAACAGCCAGATCTGGGCGAGACTAAAGCTAGGAGCCAGTAACTCCATTCGTGTCTCCCACATGGGTGGTAGACGGCCAAGCACTTGGGCTATCTTCCACTGCCTTCCCAGCATGTTTGCAAGGGAACTGGATCAGAATCCAGACTCTAGCTGGGTCTTCAGGATGGGATACCAGTGCCATAAACTTGAGCTTGACCTGCTGTGCCACAGTGCTGGCCCCTGTGTGATTCTAGGAGACTGAGGGATGTAAAAGAATTATTAGTGTATGCTTTGGCCACACAGTGTATACAGATGTAGTTCTGTGTCATCAGCTACTGAAAGGAGTATGAATGGAGTTGGAAGGGAACAGAATTTTTGAATGTTACAAAATTAGGACTTTATGTAACCCCTGGGGCCTGTGTTTGGCCTGGCACTTAAAATCCTGGTTAGGATGCCAGTGTCCGAAGTTGGAGTGTGTGGATTTAGTACCCTGCTCTGGCTCATAATTCCAGCTTCCTGCTAGTGGAGATCCTGGGAATCAGTGATAATGGCTCAAGTAATTGTGTTCCTGCCACTCCTGTGGGAGACCTGGATTGAGTTCCAGGTACCCAGCTTTGGCTGTATCTCAGCCAATGTGGGCATTTGGGGGGAAGAGAACCAGTGGATGGATAGTTCTGTCTGTCTCTTAATTATATAAATAAATAAATAAATGTATTAGTTAATTAAGAAAGGTAATTGCTGTAATTGCGAGAAAATAACTACAGCATGTATATACAAAAGGAAATGAGAAAATAATTTAAACATTTCAGTACAAAAAAGCCAAGTAAATATAGAAGACAGTACTGTAGCAAATAAGAGACAACAATCTGAAAGGTGTCTGAAAGATACAGCGAGATGATGGGAGAAACTTTGCCAATGATTACTGTAAGTAAATTAAGCTCCAGTGAAAAGACAGACTGGCAGAGTATGGGGTCACACGCTCCTGTGCAGTGCTGGCCGGGAGAGACTGCTTTCCAAGGATACTTAAATAGGTTCATAGCAAAGCAGAATTAAGATAATGTATATTTTTCATGACCTTGATTTTTTTTGAGAAAGTGATCGATCTTCCATCTACTGGCTCACTCTTTTTTTTTTCTTTCCAAAAATTTATTTATTTATTTGAAAGAGTTACACAGAGAGAGAAGAAGAGGCAGGAAGAGAGAGGTCTTCCGTCTGCTGGTTCACTTTCCAGTTGGCTGCAACGACTGGTTCACTCGCCAATTTGCTGCCGATCCGAAGCCAGGAGCCTTCTCTGGGTCTCCCATATGGGTGCAGAGGTCCAAGGACTTTGGGCCATACTCCATTGCTTTCCCAGGCCACAGCAGAGAGCTGGATAGAAGTGGAGCGGCCGGGACGTGAACCAGTGCCCATATGGGATGCCGGTACTACAGGCGGCAGTCCTACCATTATGCCACAGCGCTGGCCACTGGCTCATTCTCTAAATGCCTGCAGTGGCCAGGGTTGAGTCAGGCCAAAGCCAGGAATCCCATATAGGTAACAGGGACCCAAGTTGTTGAGCCATCATCTGCTGTTTTCCATGGGGTGCATTAGCAGGAAACTGTATCAGAAGCAGAGAGCCAGGACTCAATCCCAGGCACTCTGATATTGTTGTCTTTACTGTATTGCCAAATATCTACCCCTTTTCAAGTACCCCCAAAGAACCAGACATAGATAGATTTGAAAGTGAAAGGATGGAAATAAACATTACATTGAAAAAGTAACCAGAGAAAGCAGGATGTCCACACTAATGTCAAACAAGATTGAATTTAAATTGTAAAATGCTGTAAGAGCCAAGGTAGCACATTTTACATAAGCAGTATGTAAAGCAATAAGTAAAGCAGGCAAGAGAACAATTAGATTTGTGTACCTAATGGTAAACCCTCAAAGTAGGGGAAGCAAAAATGGACAAAATTGAAAGAAGAAATAGGAATTTCTACAATAGTAAAGGTCAATACCCATTCTCAGTCCCAGCTAGTACAGCCAGGCAGGAGATAGGAAGCTCAGCAGGGTGAGCCTGCTCAATCTAAGACATATACACAGAACACTCTGCCCATGCTGCAGTGTGCACATTCTTCCTAGCTGGACCATGTGTTAGGTTTCTGTGTTTTAAAAAGTAGAGATTCAGAGCTTACTAAAAAGCCACAGTAATCAAGACACAATGATGCTGGCATAAAGACGGATGTCCATTCCTGTGTGGTCAGTGGTTTTTGACCATTCAGTTGGGGAAGGACAGCTTCTCAACCAACAGTGCTGCAAAGACTGATGTCAAAGTCCAGAAGAATGTAGCTGGGCCTCTGCCTGCCATCACCTGTAAAAGTGAACTCAAGATGGACCCAGGCTCGCATATAAGCCCCTGAAGTCTAAGAGGAAAACGAAGCAGGAAGGACTCATGACTTTTGATTTGGCAATGATTTTATCTTTATTTTTGTTTACTTTTATTTTGGTATAAGACATCAAAAGTACAAGCCACAAAATAACAGACAGGACGTTATGAGAACTAAAATGTTTAGTGCATCAAAAGATATTATCCATGGAGTCTTAAGACAACACACAGAACCCACCCAGAATATCTAAATAAGTCCTGCAACTCAGGAACAGCGCAGATGACCTGAAGGTGTGCAGGTGTCTCACAGACATGAGAAGATGCTCAGCCCCACTGCCCTCTGAGGAATGGGAATCAAAACCACTGTGGTTGCCCCGAAGACCTGTTAGGATTTAAGATTGCAGCTATCCAAAACATTTAAAAAGAAAAGAGTAAATGTTGCTGTGAATGTGGAGGATTTGAACCCTGTGTACTCTTGGTGGTATAAATTGACTAGCTGCTGTGGCAAGCACAGAATCACTGTAGGATTCAGCTGTCCTTTTGGGTTTATCCCAGTGAACAGAAAGCGTGACCTTGAAGAGCTGTTCGTGCACCTTTGTGTACAGCAGCAGTGTTCTCGACAGTCTGAAGGTGACAGCAACCAACCAGAGAGCACATCAGTGGATGGGGGAGCAAAGTGCGATCCACACCTGCAGTGGAGAGTACTTGGCCTTCATAGAGAGGGAATTCGGCAGCCTGCCAACACATGGAGGAAGCTTGAGAATGTTACATTTTGTGAAGCAAGCCAATCAGTGTGTGATCACACTTAATGTGGGCCCTGAGCAGTCACAGTCATAGGGACTGGCAACAGAATGATGGCTGCCAGGGTCCTCTTCTCTGAGACAGAGTCTCAGTTCTTGGAGATGATGATGGTGATGATTGTACAGTATTCTGAATGTATTAGTGCCACTGAACTAGACCCTTAAAAATTATTCTGATAGTAAATGTTATATGTGTCTCACCACGAAAGAGTGGAGCAAAATACTCATTTCAGAAAGCTGTTTGATGCCTTCACACTCGAACAAGCTCCAGACGCCTGCCCTCTGACACCCTGCACTGTGGCCATGTCACTTAGATGCCCTGTATTGTGATCCTGCACTGTGGCCATGTCACCAGATGCTACGCTATGGTCGGGTCATGGGAGAGAAAGGTCTACTTTGTCTCTCAGGGTCGCTGGGTGAAAGTTTGCCACAGTTTGAATTAGTCAAATTGAAGTCTCCATGTGGGCTGGTGGGGGGAAGAGGATGGTGGCCCTGAGAGGCAGGGTGTAGGCGTGGTGTATCATCTCCAGCATTGTGGCCAGCCAGGACCTGCTGTCTGTGGCCTGAAGGAGAAACTTGCACTGGGCTGCAGAGTGGCCTCCAAGTGCTTGCCCAGCCTCTGTGTGTTCTGTCTCTTGTTTCCACCCTCCTTCACCTGTGTCTGCGCTCTGGAGCTTTTTGCTGTTACCCTGACTACAGCCGCCCCACCTGAGCACCTGAACCATACCTGTCCATCAAATTCCACTCTTGCGGCTGCCACTCTGGCTGCCCTGTTTTGGGTCTCTGGGCCTGTCCTGTGAGAGGCAGTTGGTGCTGTGGTTTCTTATTAGGTCTCCAGATCCCTCTGTCCCCATTGCTCTGACACTGATGTTTCTGTCCACTTGACCCCACACTCAAGGCCCTGGCCATCCTCACTGAGGTCTGAGCCTCATATCCTCTGCCTTGTAGCCCTTTTTGCTCCTGTTGTGTCTCCTCCTGGGTCTGGACCCTGCTTTGACCCAGCGAAGTCTTCCTTGCTACATGGAGGGAGCCCCCCCTTCACCACCTAGTGGTAAATATTCAGGTGCTCTGTGGCCTGCAGAACATCACTCAGACATTCTGTACTTTTGTGTAGTGTTGTAAGCTCATGGCTTGGCTGGGGATTTCACAAGGACAACTTGCAGACTGGGAAGAAAGGGTCGTGAGGTCCTTGGTCCTGCTCTGCAGGTCCTTGCCGGATGGGCAGACTCTTGTGAGTGCCTTAGGCATTCTGGGCCTTAGGTCTCTGTCCCAACCACTCATAGGGCTGCAGCGTGCACGCGGCCCTGGAGGATCTGAGAGGAACTTGCTCAGCTGCCTGTGAAGCAGACCCGCCCTGGCTATTGCATGAAGGACTCTGAGCTACTGAGATGAAGTCAGGGCAAGAGTCCAGTGAGAAAAGACACACGGTTGACCCTTCTTCTCCAGGATCCCGTGAGGACGCTGTCCTCCATGGATGTTCAGTCCCTGGAGGAAATGGCCTGGTGTTTGCATAGAACTTGCAAACAGCTTCCCATGCAATGTGAATCATCTCTAGATTACTTTGTACTGACAGCATGTACACACTATTTTCTGTTGTTTAGGGAACAATGAAAAGAAAGAAGTCTGCATACATTCAGTACAGATGTAGTTTTCTGAGACAAACAATGTCATTTCACAGTGGATTCATGCCCTGGATGTGGGAACCAGAAACATGGGGACCAACCATTTATTTATTTTATTTTTTATTTTTGACATGCAGAGTGGATAGTGAGAGAGAGACAGAAAGGTCTTCCTTTTGCCGTTGGTTCACCCTCCAATGGCTGCTGCGGCCGGCACGCTGCAGCCAGTGCACTGTGCTGATCCGATGGCAGGAGCCAGGTGCTTCTCCTGGTCTCCCATGGGGTGCAGGGCCCAAGCACTTGGGCCATCCTCCACTGCACTCCCTGGCCACAGCAGAGAGCAGGCCTGGAAGAGGGGCATCCGGGACAGAATCCGTCACCCCGACTGGAACTAGAACCCGGTGTGCTGGTGCCTCAAGGTGGAGGATTAGCCTAGTGAGCCACGGCGCCGGCAATTTATTTATTTATTTTTTCAAGTTTAAAAAAGATGTTATTT
Source organism: Sylvilagus floridanus (assembly GCA_949820135.1). NCBI lineage: Eukaryota > Metazoa > Chordata > Mammalia > Lagomorpha > Leporidae > Sylvilagus > Sylvilagus floridanus. The sequence continues at coordinate 99,053,474 of OX463243.1, forward strand.
ATTTGAGAGGTAGAGTTACAGATAGAGAGGGAGAGATAGAGGTCCTCTACCCATTGGTTCACTACCCAGATGGCTACAACAGCTGGAGCTGAGCTGATAAGCCAGGAGCTTCTTCCAGGTCTCCCACATGGGTGCAGGGGCCCAAAGTCTCCTGCCATCTTGTACTGCTTTCCCAGGCCATAGCAGAAAGCAGGATTGGAAGAGACACAGCTGGGACTGGAATGGGTATCCATAGGAAATTCCAGTGCCTTCGGCAGTGCCTTAGCCCACAGTGCCACAGTACTGGCTTCCAACCATTTAAAAAAAATTTTTTTTAATTTACTTTAATTAATTTATTTGAAAGGCATAGTTGCAGAGAGAGAGAGAGAGGTCTTCCATCCACGGTTTCACTCCCCAAATAGCTATAACGGAGCTGAGCCAATCTGGAGCCAGTATCCAGGAGCTTCTTCCGGGTCTCTCACGTGGGTGCAGGGGCTCAAGTATTTAGGTCATCTTCCACTACTTTCCCAGGCCATGGTAGAGAGCTAGATCAGAAATGGAGCAGCTAGGACTTACATTGCCACCTGTATGGGATGCCACAGCTTCAAGCCAAGGCTTTAACCCTCTGCGCCATAGTGCCAGGCCCTTAACAAGCTGATCGTAGTGGTAGAGCCATTTTAGGGCAGCCTCAGGGTCTCCTGGCACTCGGGGACAGCTGTGCTGTGGTCCACATCTGCTGCAAGAGGCATGGAATGACTGTCCCCAGCTCCTGTGTCATCAGGCTGTGGAGCTATAATGTGGATGCTGACCTGTGGCTTCCCACCCTGGGTGTTCCTTGAGCTTTCACTTCATTTTGTAGAACTTGATTGATGTGTGTTTGTCTAGCTCTTTAATACTTTTCTTTATGCTTCCAATGTTTTTTTTTTTTTCTTTTTTAGATTTATTTTATTTATTTGAAAGAGTTCCAGAGAGAGGTAGAGACAGAGAGAGAGGTCTTCCATCCGTTGATTCGCTCCCCAATGGCTGTAACGGCCCAAGCTGCGCCAATCTGAAGCCAGGGACCAGGAGCTTCTTCTGGGTCTCCCATACGGGTGCAGGGGCTCAAGGACTTGGGCTGTCTTCCACTGCTATCCCAGGCCATATCAAAAAGCTGGATCAGAAGAGGAGCAGCCAGAACTAGAACCTGTGCTCATACGGGATGCCAGCACTTCAGGCCGGCATCAGTTAACCTGCTTCACCACCAACCCACTGCACCACCAATTTAATGGTTTTTAAGTGTTTTTTTTAAACCCTGGAACTCTACCATAAGAGTGTCGTTGCATAACACCAGTCAGCCTAGAGCTGCTGTTTTCAGAGGGGTGTGTAGGGCTGGCTTTGTGGTACAATGGTTTAAGCTGCTACTTGTGATGTCAGCATCCCATATCAGAGTCCCCACATCTCTGCTTCTGATCAGCTCAGCTCTAATGCACCTGGGGAGGCCGTGGCAGATAGCTCAAGTGCTTGAGCCCTTGAAGCCCAGGTGGGAGACCTGGATGGCGCTCCTGTCTCCTGGCTTTGATCAGCTAGCTGTTGTGGCCATTTGGGGAGTGAACCAGTGGATGGAGAGAGTGAGAGAGACAGAGGGAGGGAGAAAAGGAGGGAAGGAGAGATAGAGCTCTTCCCTCTGCTGGTTCACTCTCCAGATGGCCACAATGGCCAGGGCTGAGCCAGGCCGAAGCCAGGAGCCAGGAGCTTCATCCGAATCTCTCAATGCGGGTGCAGGGGCCATCTGGTGCTGCTTTTCCAGACGTGTCAGCGGGGAGCTGGATTGGAAGTGGAGCAGCCAGAACTCGAGCCCTTACGGGACGCCGCCATTGCAGGTGGTGGCCTGACTGGCTGTGCCATAGTGCTGGCCCCTGATGCTCTGCTTTCCTTCCTTGCTGCTGTCTCTTGTTTTGAAAACCACTCCCCCAAAGCATCCAGATGTTCATTCTTTACTGCTTGTCTTTTTCTTTTTTTTTTTTTTGAAAGATGGTTTTTATTTGTTTGAAAGACACAGTGATAGAGGTAAACAGAGAGAGAACAAGAAGAGATCTTCCCTCCATTGGTTCACTCTCCAAATGGCAGCAACACCTGGAGACGGGCCAGGCCAAAGCCAGGAGCTCAGAACTCCATCTGGATCTCCCACATGGCTGACAGAGGCCAAGTACCGGGGTTACTTTCTGCTTTCTTCCTAAATGCATTAGCAGGAAGTTGCATCAGAAGCAGAGCAGCCATGACTCAAACCAAGCTCAAATCAAGCACTACAAGCATTGGCTTAACCCTCTTGTGCCACAATCCTGGCCCCTCCCACTTTTTTAAGTTTTTTTTTTTTTTTTTTAATGTATTTGAAAAGCAAAGTTACAGAGAGGCAGAGGCAGAGGCAGAGAGCGAGCGAGAGATCTTCCATCTGCTTGTTCACTCCCCAAATGGCCGCAATGGCTGGAGCTGGGCCTATCTGAAGCCAGGAACCTGGAGCTTCTACCGGGTCTCCCATGTGGATGCAGGGGCCCAAGAGCTTGGGCCATCTTCTACTGCTTTCCCAGGCCATAACAGAAACCTGGATCAGAAATGGAGCAGCTGGGAGTCAAACCATCACCCATATGGGATGCTGGCACTGCAGATAGTGGCTTAACTTGCTATGCCACAGCGCTGGCCCCCCTACTTTTTTTTTAATGGCAGGCTGGACAGTAGCCTTAGGGTCCTGCCCTTCTGTTAGTTCTTGGGGAAAGGGTCCTGGTGGACTGTAGAGTAGAATTACACAGAGTGCTGAGGTCACGGTATGATCCTGATTTGGTTGTACATGCAGCCCAGGTAGGCTGACCTGCCCCACAGTAGCATGGACTGGGACTGGGTGCCTCCTTCTCAGCCCCATGCAGTTCCCACTGTATTTGCTGTGTTGTGCATGCAGGTTCTTTCTTTTTTTAAAAAAATTATTTTTGTTATGTTGTTTTAGTATTTGTAAGGCAGAGTTACAGAAAGAGTGGGAGAGAACAGATCTTCTGTGTGCAGGTTCACCGCCCAGCTAGGACTGGGCCAGCCCAAATCCAGAAGCTGAAACTCCTCTGGGTCTCCAGTGTGGTTGGCAGGGGCCTGAGGAGTCAGACCACCTTTGGCTGCCTTCCCAGGTACATTAGCAGGGAGTTGGGTAGAAAGGGAGCAGCTGGGACTACACTGGCTCTTAGGTGGAATGTTGGTGTCACAGGTGGCAGCTTAACCCACTGTGCCACAGCTCTGGTCCAGTTTCTAAAGTAAGAGGGTTTTCATTTAATTGTTCTAAACCAAGGAGGCTGGGTGTGGGAGGCACGTCGGGATCTGCTGCTGTCTGTGTGATTTTGGCTTTCTGCATGCAGGCTGCCAGTACCTTTGCTCCATGTGTTTTTGTGAAGTGTGTTCCCAGCACTAGTCTGGAAATTGTCTCAGCTTCCTCTGAGAGGTGCCTGTCCCTGTGTGCCTGATGCGGGATTTGGGTAATCAGTTTTTGTGAACTGTCTCCTACCTTTAAGAAACATTTGAATGGTATCTTTTTCCTTTCTTGTCCCCTTTTGACTTTTTTTTTTTTTTAGCTTGCTTGCCTTTTGTTTTAGCAGCTGCAGTGTCTCGCAAGAAAAAACGAAGAATGGGAACCTATAGCCTGGTTCCTAAGAAAAAGACCAAAGTGTTAAAACAGAGGACGGTGATTGAGATGTTCAAGAGTCTAACTCATTCCACTGTGGGTCCCAAGGTAAGGGGAACATTTGACTTATTTGCCGTGTGTGCAAATAAGTGTGGGAAAACAAGGGTCATGTGAGATTGTCCATGGTCTGTCTGGATGACCTTCCCTTCCTCTGAAGTCCTCTCTCTGGGCAGAGCCTCTGGTCAGGTGAGTCACTGGAGACCCATCCACCTCTTTCTCCTCATCCTTCTCCCTCAGCCCTGCCGCCTGCCTAGCTCGCTATGTTCCCGTCCCTGGCAGGCGCTTGCACTCACAGGCCCTGCGGGTTGGCGTTGATGTGTGCAGGACCTGTCTTGAGGGCGTGCCCTGCCATGTTGCAGGGAGAGAAGGAGCTGGGAGACAGTGCACTCCATGTGAACGGGGAGAGCCTGGACGTGGACTCCGAGGACGACGACTCGGATGAGCTCGAGGAGGAGGAGGAACACGGGGCTGAGCGGGCAGCTGCGTTTCCCACTGAGGACAGTAGGACTTCTAAAGAGAGCACATCGGAAGCTGATCATGCCCAAAAGGTAGGAGCAGGGGAGAGAGCCCCCATCGGGCTGCAGGAGATGAGAGTCAGCAGTCTGGCTTCTAGGCCTGGATAAAATGTCCTCTTTGCTTTAGACTTGGATTTTCATATTTTATTTCGCTCAAATTACTGACTTTATCTCATCTTTGAAGTGTCTGTCTCCTGTACCACATGCATTGGAGTTAGGCCTCAGAGGTTTTTCTTTTTTTTCCTTTTTAAAAAGATTTATTTATTTGAAAGCCAGAGTAACAGAGAGAGACAAAGGAGTCTTTCTGCTGGTTCAGTCCTCCAAATCACTACAACAGCCAGGGCAGGGCCAAGCTGAGGCCAGGAGCCAGGAACTCCTGGTTCTCCAACATGGTTGACAGGGGCCCAAGAATCTAATCCATCTTCCACCGCCTTCCCAGGTACATTAACAGGAAGCTGGATCCAAAGTGGATCATCTGTGACTCAAACTGGTACCTTGATACAGGATGCTGGTGTAGGCAGCTTAACCTGCTGTACCACAATGCCCACCCCACTAATCTTTTCCTTAAGCTGCAGGTTGGCAGGAGGTGTAACAGTGATTGCCCAAGTGTCTGTGCTGACTTCCTCCTACAAGCACGGGCTGCTCTGTTAGGCCCTGTGTCCTTTCCTTATTGGACTTCTTCCATAGTGCAGAGCCTCTGCCCCTACTTTTAGAGACCCTGTCGGGGCTACCTGCCTTTGGGGTGGTTTGTGTGCCTCCGCTGACACCAGGTACATCACAGAGGGGCTAGGACTGCTTGTTTTTCAATGGCTTCATCGTGGGCCCACTGAAGAGCTATAGTGGGAGCAGCCCCCTGCTGGGTTCGTCTTCACTGAGGCTCTCCTGTGGCCAGGCCCCTGCTGTCTGTGGGCCTCTCGGAGCCATATGCCAAGCCCAATATCCCAAGGAAATCAGGAAGGTCTCACATATAGAGTGTCTGGTAGGCTGTGAATTTATTTTTTGAAGATTCATTTATTTATTTATTTGAAACTCAGAGTTAGAGAAGGAGAGGCAGAGAGAGAGAAAGAGAAAGGTCTTCCATCTGCTGGTTCATTCCCCAATTGGCCGCAATGGACAGAGCTGTGCCCATCCGAAGCCAGGAGCTTCTTCTGGGTCTCCCATGTGGGTGCAGGGGCCCAATGACTTGGGCCATCTTCTACTGCTTTCCCTGACCATAGCAGAGCTGGATTGGAAGTGGAGCAGCAAGGACTCACACCGGTACATATGTGCGATGCCGGCACTGCCGGCCAGGGCTTTACCCGCTGTGCCACAGTGCCGGCCCTGGCCATGAATGTTGGACTGCATTCATGCTGTTGCAGTTCTGAGAGGGCAGATTTGATGCACTCACTGGCGTGGATGGAGAGTGGAAGATCCCAGCTGAAACAGGTTTTGGTGGGGTTCAGGCTTGGCAGGCTCTGGGAACCTGGCCATCTTCAGCTCTGTGGGAGGGGTCAGTTGGCAGCATTGTAGAACTCAGCAGTGAGAATGGGTTCAGGTGAGCTGGCTCAGATGGTGACCTGAGTGAGAAGAGCTGTAGTACTGATGGCCTTTTGTCCCTTCCTGTCAGCCATGGGCTCTGTAGGGTTACCCCCAAGCAGGTGAAAACATGGTCTTTTATCATTTTCAGCGTTTTTCCTTGTTTTATAGTGAAGTATTAGGGAAAACAGCAAGTGATAGTTGGTTTACTTGAGTATTTGTTCTTTGTTTCTTAGTCTAGCTAGTGGTTTGTTAATTTCTTCTTAAAAATGATTTATTTATTTATCGGAGAGGCAGAGTTACAGAGAGAAGGAGAGACAGAAAGGTTTTCCATCGTTGGTTCACTCCCCAGATTGCAGCAACGATTGGAACTGGGTGGATCTGAAGCCAGGAGCTTCTTCCAGGTCTTCCACATGGGTATAGGGGCTTAAGCCCCTGGGCCATCTTCTGCTTTCCTAGACCATAGCTGAGAGCTGGATGAGAAGAGCTGCAGTTGGGACTAGAACTGCCACCACATGGATGCCAGCACCACAGGCGGTGGCTTTACCCACTACACTACAGTGCTGCCCCCGACCCCATCTTTTAAAAAACACAGCTTTTTGTTTCGTTGATTTGTTTTTTAAAAGATTTTTTTATTTGAAAGGCAAAGTGATGGGAAGGGAGGGAGGGAGGAAGAGAGAGAGAATGAGACAGAATTTCCCTCTATTGGTTCCCTCTAATGACTGCAAAAACCAAGGCTGGGCCAGGCTGAATTAAGCGTGGAGTTTCAAACTCCCTTCTGGTCTCCCACATGGCGGTTTGTTCTTGCCTTTCTTGGGCCTTGAGACACATCATTAGATTATTTGTTTCTTGAGATCTGTATACTTTTTTTGATGTAAACATTGATTATTGTTGTTTCTTTTTTAGTACTGCTTTTCTTGTACCTACTAGATTTTTTGTATGTTGTATTCCTGTTTTCATTTGTTTCACAGAACTTGTGAATTTTCCTTTTGATTTCTTTGATGACCCATTGTTAATTCCATAGCATATTGTTCAGTCTCTATGTATTTGTATAAATTTCCTAAGTTTCTCTTGTTGATGCCTAATTTTATTTCATTCTTGTCAGAAAAAATATGATCTGATTATGATTTTTATGAATTTGCTGAGCCTTGATCTGTGTCCTGTCCTCCAAGCCTATCTTTTTATTGCTATTTTTAAAATATTTATTTACATATTTTGAAAGTCAGTTACAGAGAGAGGGGGGAGATGCCAAGGGTGGGGGCAGGGAGAGAGCTTCCATTGCTGGTTTGCTCCTCAGATTGGAGGATGTTCTGTTTGTTGTTGAGGAAAGAGTGTGTTCTGGAGCGGTGGGGTGAAGTGTCCTGTGCATGTCTGCTGGTCCATTAGGTCTGTAGCACAGGTGGACCCTGATGCTTCTTTGTTCACATTTGTCTGGACAGCTTGTCTGTTTTTGAACATTATGTCAAAGCCCGGTGCTTTCTTTAGATCTCATAATGTTCATTTTATAAAGTTGGGTGCTCTTACGTTATGTGTACATTTGCAATCTTTATATCTTCTTGTGGAATTGATTCCTGGATCATTCAATATTTCCTTCTTCATCTCTTTTTATAGTTTCTGTCTCAACATCTATTTTGTTGTTGATATAAATATAGCCACTCTGGCTCACTTTTGATTTCCATTTGTGTGGTAAATCTTTTCTATCAGTCTGTATGTGTCTTTTTTTTTTTTTTTTTAAGATTTATTTATTTGAGAGGCAGAGTTACAGAGAGGGGGAAATGCAGAGAGGTCTACTATGCACTGGTTCACTCCTCAAATGTCCTCAATGATTGGAGCTGAGCTGATCCTAAGCCAGGAGCTTCTTCCTGGTCTCCCACGTAGGTGCAGGGGCCCAAGCACCCGGGCCATCCTCCACTGGCTTCCAAGGCCACAAGCAGAGAGCTGGATCGGAAGAGGTTCAGCGAACCAGTGCCCAGAGGGGATGCCAGCGCTGCAGGTGTAAGCCTAGCCCACTATGCCACAGCACCGGCCCCCGTATGTATCTTAAAATTTCCTCGAAATTTATTTTGTTTATCTGAGAGGCAGAGACACACAGAGAAAGAGAATGGCAAATGGCCATGGCTGGGCAGGCTGAAGCCAGGAGCCATGGGCTCAGTCCTGTTTTCCTATGCGGGTTGCAGGTACCCAACTACTTGAGATACCACCTGCCACCTTCCAGGGTGTGCATCGACAGGAAGCTAGAATTTGGAGTGAGCTCAGTTCTTCAATTCAATTTCAATATATATATTGAAGTGCAGACATCTAAACCAGTGTATTAACTGCCAGACCAGATCCCTACCCTGGTCTGTGTGAAGTGAGTCTCTTAGAGACAGCATACCATTGAATGTTTTTTTTTTATTCTTCTTTTTTTTTTTTTTTTAAGATTTATTTATTTATTTGAAAGTCAGAGTAACAGAGAGGAGGAGAGGCAGAGAGAGTGAGAAAGGTCTTCCATCCACTGGTTTACTCCCCAATTGGCCACAAAGGCCTGAGCTGGGCCAATCTGAACCCAGGCTACAGAAGTTTCCTCTAGGTCTCCCATGTGGGTGCAGGGGCCCAAGGACTTGGGCCATCTTCTGCTGCTTTCCCAGGCCATAGCAGAGAGCTGGTTCAGAAGTGGAGCAGCTGGGTCTTGATCCGGCACCCATATGGGATGCTGACTTGAACTGGTGCCCATATGGAATGCCAGCCTTGCAGGCAGCAGCTTAGTCAGCTACACTAAGACACTGGCCCCTCATTATTTAATTTAAGAGATCCACAGAGATCTTCCAAAGTTTGGTTCACTCCCCAGATGCCATCAATAGCCAGGATAGGCCAGGCCTAAGCCAGGTCTCCCATGTGGGTTCAAGAACCCCAGTATTTGAGTCATCATTTGCTGCATCTCAGGGAGTGCATGAACAGAAAGCTGGATCCAAAGCAGAGGAGCCAAGACTCAAACTTAGGCACTTGCATATGGGATGCAGGCATTCCCAGCAATTGCTTAATCACTGGCAAATTGCTTAATTGGGGGAATTTAGTCTGTTTATAATTAAGTTTAGGGGCCAGCGTTGTAGCATAACAGGCAAAGGCCCCACCTGTATCACCAGCATCCCATGTTGGTGCTAATTTATGTCCCTGTTGCTCCACTTCCAATGTAGCTCCCTGCTAATGGCCTGGACAAAGCAGTGGAAGGTGGCCCAACTTCTTGGGCCCCTGTACCCTCGTGGGAAACCCTAATCAAACTCCTGCCTCTGGCATTGCCCACCCCTGGCCATTGCAACCATTTTGGGAGTGAGTCAGTGTATGCAAGATTGATCTGTCTCTGTCTTTCCCTCCTCTTCTGTAACTCTTACTTTCCAATAAATAGTTTATTATTAATAAGAGTCTTACAATTTTATTGATATTCTTGTTTGATTTGAATATTCTATGTTTTCTATGTTGTTTTTCAACTTTTTGTTCTGTTATTTTGCTGTAGTGATTTTTTTGCTTTGTATGTTTATGATAGTCGTCATCTGTGTCTGGTGGTGGTTGCGGTATCTGCTGGTGGATATCTGTGTGTCTCTGGTGGTCGCGGTGTCTCTGTGCTGGTGGATATCTGTGTCGCTGGTGGTTGTCAGTGTCTCTGTGCTGGTGGATATCTGTGTCTCTGGAGGTTGTCAGTGTCTCTGTGCTGGTGGATATCTGTGTCTCTGGTGGTTGTCGGTGTCTCTGTGCTGGCGGATATCTGTGCTGGCTGTCGGTGTCTCTGCTGGTGGCCGATATCTGTGTCCCTCTGTTGTGATTGTTGGTGTGTCTCTGATGGTGCTTGTCTTTTTTTGCTTGCAATTGTAGGACTCCATTAAACGTTGTTTGTAGTCAGATCTTGTGGAGATGAATCTTCTTTTTTTTTTTTTTTTCTTTAAGATTTATTATTTATTTGAAAGGCAGAGTTATAGAGAAGGTAAGGCAGAGAGAGAGAGAGATAGAGAGATCTTCCATCTGCTGGTTTACTCCCCAAATGACATGTGCTGCTCCGGAGCTGGGAACCAGGAACTTCTTCCAGGTCTCCCACATGTGTGCAGGGTCTCGCATGTAGGTGCAGTGGCCCAAGGACCTGGGCCATCTTCTACTGTTTTCCCAGGCCATGGCAGAGAGCTGGATTGGAAGTGGAACAGCCGGAACTCAAACCGGTTCCCACATGGGATGCTGCACTGCAGGTGGTGGTGTTTTTTTTTTTTTTTTTGTGACAGAGTTAGACATGAGAGAGAAAGACAGGTCTTTCTTCATTGGTTCTCCCTTGAAATGGCCGCTACGGCTGGAGCTATGCCGATCAGGAGCCAGGTGCCTCCTCCTGGTCTCCCATGTAGGTGCAGAGGCCCAAGCACCTGGGCCATCCTACATTGCCCTCCTGGGCCACAGCTGAGAGCTGGACTGGAAGAGGAGCAACTGGGACTAGAACCCGGCACCTACAAGGGATGCTGGCGCTGCAGGCGGAGAACTAACCACGTGAGCCTCTGCCAGCCCCTGCAGGTGGTGGTCTCACCCGCTACACCACAGCACTGACCACCCTCAGTTTTTGCTTGTCTGGAGCAAGTGCCTGTTTCCCTGTCATCTGAAAGCAGCTTTGCTGGGTATCATATGCTTGGTTGCAGAGTTGGAGGATTTTGCTTTCAGAACTTGGATTCATTTGCTCTGTTCTCTTCCAGTCTGTGAGATTTCTGTTGAGGAATCTAGTTGCCCTTCAGTGTGACTGGGTGCTTTTCTCTTGTGGTTTTCAGAATTCTCCCTTTGCGTTGCACTTTTGCTGGTTTAGCTCTGATTTGCCACGGTGAGATAGTCTCTGGGCATGTGTATCTGGGGTCCTTGGGCGGCGTTCCTGGATGCCAGTATCTGTCACTGCATCCAGCTGGGCCCTGTGCCGCTTTTTCCTCACCTTCAGAGGTGCCTGTTGCTCAAGTGTTTGTTTATTGAGTGGCTTCTCAGGGATCTACATTCTGTGTTTTGCTTTGACTGGGACATTTCATAGTCTTTCTTTGAATTCAGATTATTCTCTCACGTTTCATCTAGTGTGTTGTTGAGGCTTTCAACTGTATTTTTTATCTGACTTATGAGTTTGTCATTTCCAGGATTGCTGTTTGGTTATTATTTGTTTGTTCGTTTGTTTTTAAAAGTCAGAACAACTGATAGTGGGGGAATGGAGTGAGAGGGATCTCCCATCTGCTGATTCATTCTCCTTGCCTGCAGCAGCCTGGAATCCTGGGCATGGTGTGGAATCCTGGGCATGTTGATACAAGTTTTGGGGTCACAAGTGGCAGCTCTGTCACAGCACCACTTGCCTACTTGCCTGTGGTTGTTTTTCAGGATCTGTTTGTTGAATTTCTGTTTCATTTCATGCACTATTTTCCTAATCCATGAAACTGTCTTCTCTTATACTCTCTTTTATCTCATTCAATTTCTTTTTTTTTTAAAGACTTATTTATTTATTTGAAAGGCAGAGTTACAGAGAGGTAGAGGCAGAGAGAGACAGAGACAGAGAGAAAAGTCTTCCATCTGCAGGTTCATTCCTGCAATGGCCACAACGGCAGGGGCTGCACAGATCTGATGCCAGGAGTTTGGATCTTCCTCCAGGTCTCCCATGTGGGTACAGGGCTCAAAGCACTTAGGCTATCTTCAGCTGTGTTCCCAGGCCTTAGCAGAGAGTTGGATTGGAAGTGGAGCAGTCGGAACCCGAGCAAGTGCCCATATGAGATGGCAGCACTGCAGGTGCCAGCTTTACCTGCCTCCCCTGCCAAGCCACAGTGCCAGCCCCTTCTTTTTTTTTTTTTTTAATAAGTTTTATTTATTCATTTTGAAAATCAGAGTAACATTGCAAGGAGACAGAGTTCATCCATCTGCTAGTTTACTCCCTAGATGGCTATAACGACCAGTGCTGGACCAGGCCACAGTAGGAGCCAGGAACCAGGTGTTTCATCCACGTCTCCTGTGTGGGTGGCAGAAGCCCAAGCACTTGGGCCATCCTCTGCTGCTTTTCCCAGACCATTAGGAGGGAGGTGGATTGGAAGTGGAGCCACAGTGATACAAATTAGTGCCTGTGTGGGATGTTGGCATTGCAGGCCGTGGCTTTACCTGCTATGCCACGATGTGGTTTGTTTTAGTCATTTGAATTCTCTGTCAGGTGTTTGTCAGTGCTGTGGTGTCTTGCTAGAGAGCTGCTTGTTCCTGTGGAAGCATCGTGTGAACTTGCTTTCCATATTTCTCGTTCCCCTGCACTGGAGTTTGCTCTTTGTGTGGATCGGTTGCCTCTGCCGCTTTCCCAGGGCGGCTTTTGTGGAGCCTGGCTTCCTCCTGTAGGCATATGTTGCTGTCAGTTGGGCAGGCTGTGCTGGCCCTGATTGTAGTCTGGTGCTGTAGTGATGGCTGTGTGCTGGGGCGTGCCGTGTGGCGGTTGGAGAGGCTTGCTCCCTCTGACAGCCACACTAGGGAGGGGTGGTGCATGTGGCAGTGGTAGTGCACCCACTCTGACAGTAGACATGCAGGGGACTATTCCTTAGTGGTGACAACAAGAGTGGGCCTGCACACTCTAGCTGAACAGAGGTATGTGCTATTAGCAGGTTGACAGTGTTGGTGAGGGGCATTCCGTGTGGACCACAAGTCCTTGGTTAGAGCCAGCTGCAGGATTGTTTAGTCTAAGAGCAGTGGATTGGCTGATGGCAGAGTGGTGGCATGGTTGTGTCCCTGTGTGGAGCCATGTTGTGGCACCTTGGGTTCTGGTTCAGGGGAGACTAATTCAATTTCAGCTGCAGACCCCAGGGAGCCACAGTCTTCAAGCCTGTGGTGCCTGGAACCCTCCTGTTGCTGGACTGCTGATGTGCTCTGCTCCAGGTTGCACTGGGCCTGTCCATTCACCCTTTACCCTATAATGAGAAGAGCAGCCCAGGAGCCTGGGAGCCTGGGTTACAGTTGTCTAGTCTTTGCCAGCTGAGGTCTTCGTGGCTTCCAGGGTTCCTGTCCCTCCCTTGCTGGGTTCCAGTACCACTCATCTAAACGGGCAGCTGTGCATTTGTTTTCTGGTCCTTCTCTGCAGAGGAGGCAGCCAGTGTGGGTTCCTCTGTTTGGCTGTCTTCCTTATTTCAGCCCTTTATTGACTGACGTTTATTTCCTCTGCTGATTTAAAATGCCACCTTTATCACATACCATATGGCCTATGAATTTGAATCTATTTCTGGCTTGTGTCTTTTGATAGAGGTTCCCATGTCCTAGAGAGACTCTGGACACTGAATTACCCTGAATGACTGCAGCTGTTGAGACAAAAGTAGGAAGTTTAATGGCTGTCAAGTCTGCAAAAGCAACAGTGAGCACAAGTAGAATCGAGGAAAATCTGATCAATGGAAAACAAATTATGGCAGCAAAAATCCAAATGTATCAGCGAAACCAGTAAATAGTTATGTTTTTATTATGTAAACCTTTCTGGAGAATAGAGAAGAAAAAAAGTACATTGGCACATAAAATGACTAAACCTTAGGCGAATTCATGTAACACCCTAAATACAACAGTCTTCAGTCAAATATTAGTCAGGGGCAGCTGCTTGGCCTAGTCTGTCCTGCATTGGACTGCCTGGGTTCAACATCCGGACATGGCTTCTGACTCCGGCTCCTGGGAGTTCATGAGTCAATTGCAGTGGTGATGGGCACTGGGCTTTCTCCTTGAGGTCTGCCAGCATCCCCCAGCATGCTCTTGTCCCCTGGTTGCACACTCAGGAGTGAGCCCACTATGGCTGTGTTAGCATCAGTGGTCGCTGCCTCTGTTTTCCAGGACAGTTGTTGCAGACCACCTGGTTGCCCTCTGCTGTGCTGGCTTCCCAGGCTGGGGGCTGGCTGCCTCGTGGGCGTGGGTGTCCAGTGCCGCTGTGCTGTGGTTCAGATGTGCACTCTCAGTGGATTCTGAGAGTTGTTCTTTTTCATGCTTAGCAACACTTGCTATTTTGTTGCTTTCTATTTTGAAATGCCAGTACAAGTCTGTCCTTTTCCAGAAGCAGGTTGTAGGAGCCCAGCGGTCTGGGAATGAGCCCTGGCCATGTGGGTAGTTGGCATGGTATCCTCCTTCTGGGTGATCCATTCTGTGGGGAGGGCCTTCAGATTGGGAGCTGGTCTCAGCATTGTGATGCCACAAGGTGTGTCCTGGGGCCTGATGCCAATTTGGTGCCTGTCAGTGTGGGAGTGGCCATGCCTGCTCCTGGTCTGGCCTCTGCTGAGCCCCCTTGGGTCTCCACTCTCAGCTCACGTACGTCAGACTGTGGTTCCCTTTTTATTCACTTATTTCTTATGTCAGCCACCCTTCTCATTCCAGTTTCCTTGGATTTTCAGCTTATGCCTCTTCTTCACAGCTGTCTTTTTTCAGTAAACAACTAACCTTGTATGAAGTAAGCCTTTTTCCTTCCTTTATCATCACATCAGTGGTGTTTTAGAAGGAAATGGAGTTCAGTATGTTGTTAATCTGCCTTTTCTAATTGGTGGATTCATTGCTCAAATTTGGTTAAAAAAAAAACACTAAAAGCTGACTCAATATGTTGGAATCATACAAAAAAGGTTTATATTTAGCAGTGAAAGCTTCAGAGCATTTTCCCTGATGAGTGTGGGAAGAAGGAGGGCACCCATCACTCTCCTGGGTAGACACAGTGCTGACTGTCCCTGCTGATGCTACAGGGCAGAGCCTAGGAGAAGCCTCAGTGCCTCAGTGGACAAGGCGGGTACTGTGCTGAGACCAGGGGCACTGTCCTGGAGTTCAGGAATCGGCTTGTTTTCCTTTGTAACTGTCACAGTCAGTCAGAAAGTGTAACATCGGCATATCAGTAATGTCAATAAAGGCCTAAGGGTATCTCTAAAGCTGTTTCTAAGTAGAAAAATTCAGAATATACAACATACAGAGAATAGTGAACTGTGACCAGCATTTGGCTTGTTCCCATGTGCTGAGGTCGTCTAGAAGTGGACATCTCCGTGTTGGTGCTTAAACCATAAGGCCTCTGAAAAGCAAACCACAGTATCACACCTGAAAAAATAGTTGTAATCTGTTAGTATCATCAAAGTGCCTGGGAATAAGTTTAACAGAAAGCATCTTTACAAGAAGAAGAAAGCTAAACGTAACTGAAAGAGGTTTTAAGAAAGATGTAAGTTTATGAAAAGACCCATTGTTTGAGTGAGAGATCTATTGTTTATCATCTCTCTTTAGCTATAATTTCAGGACATTTGCCATCAAAATCACAGCAGGCCTTTTGGAGGAGCTGCTGATCCTAAAGTTGATGTGGTTGTCACGGGAACGGCGTGCAGCAGAGTAGTGAACGTTACCCATGCTGGACGAGCATTGCCGTGGGCCCTTATGCGGAAGGGCAGTTAATGAATGGGCAGGGGATGTGTGCCAGATTATACATCTCTACAAGAAGATGCAGCTGACTGTAAGAGTTTGTGATCTTTGTAGCGTTCCTAGGACAGCTGACGTGGGGCAGAGGGACGGAGTTAACTAATTAGAAAATAACAGAGAGCGCCTCCATTCTGGAGCAAGGTAGAGGTGAGGCTGCCCAGCCCTGTCAGGGCTAAAAACCCACTGAGATCAGTTTTAGAGTAATTTGCATTGTACCCTACTATAGCTGTTATTTTAGAAAGTAAACCCAGGAAGATACAAAGTATCAATACAATTTTGAAATACGAAAGAAAATGTTAGGAGGCTCTTTCCTACTCCCTGGAACAAAGGAAGAAAGGAAGACAGGCCTTCTGTCACTAGAGGCAGACTGGGAAGCCACAGAAAATACGGACACCTTTGAATCGCTCAGATAAAATTTAGGTTTTATGTGGCAAGAAGTATCAGCAGCATAGTTCAAACTTGATAGGAAAAATAGCGATAATTTACTTAACAAAAAAACTCTGTGTGTATACACGCACATGCTTATGTGTCTGAAAACTAGAATCCAGTAGAGAAATGAGGCTATGACTATACAAGAATTAGAAAAATAGAAAGTGCAATGAAGTAATTGAAAATGCTCAGCTCCCTTTGTTCTCAGTGGGAGATGAGATCCTGGAAGCAGTGAGACTGGCAGATTGGCGGGACCTTTGCTAGGGAGCTATGTGTCCTTGGACTCAGGAATCTGTGTTTGGCTCCACCTTCCATCCTTGCTTGTTGCTGCTGGAGGGACGTGGCTGTCAGGGCATGGGGGATTCTGGGTATGAAAGAGCCCACAGAGAGACCACACTCAGCTCAGGCATTGGGGTGTGGCATCAGTGACACTCCATGTGCTTTGATGTCCTTTGCACTGTGCATGTGTTCACGTGTCCCCCATGTAGGTAGAAAAAAATAAGATGTTTCTGTTCTGATGCAGAAAGAATTCTGAAGCATTTTAAAAATTATTATAATCGGAGTGCAGAGAGAGGGAGAAAGAACACGCTTTGTCTGCTGGTTTGTTCCCTAAATGTCCATGATGGCCAGGGCTGGCTGACACTGGGAGCCAGGAACTCCATCCAAGTCTCCTACATGGGCAGTAGGAGCCCGGGGACCTAAGCCACCACCATTACCTTCCAGGTTCTGCCTTATCAGGATGCTGGAGTCAGTAGCAGAGACGGGTGTGGGCGTCCTCACTGTCAGGCTCCTCCCCCAAACATGCCTGTGCTTAGAAGAAGGAGGCATTCTCAGAAGCCTGTCCTGTGCACTGCTGCTTGCACAGACCATGTGTGTGACCAAGTGTGTGACCATGTGTGCTCCTCTTGGACCTATGTGTGCCTGGACCTGGGCTGGAGAGGTTGTGAGCAACACAACAGAAGGGTTCTAGAGCTGCAGTGGGCTCTTGGGTGGGCTTGCGTGTACATTCCCAAGGCCTCTGACAAGGCTTCCACTGTGTGTATTTTGTTACTTTTTACCACACATGACATATGGGGATTGCATGCTCCCCTGGTGTCCACCTGGTGATTCTTGCCTGAGCACACATTGGGGGATGCCTCCTTCTGTCCATGGTGGGATTCCATCAAGGGGCTGCCCTGCCGGCAGGGGCTCCAGGCAGGTGGAACTCAGGGCCTCCTCCTCTGCCTGGACAGGCACACAGTGATTCCTACGTCCCAGCCAGGCAGCCCAGCCCAGAGTGGATGGACAGTGGGGCTTCTCCCGCATGTATGGACCCCAGTGCGTTTGTATAGACGTGTGTGGATCCAGTCATCTGCCACCGCAGGATCTAATTGGTTTGTTTTCTGTTTGGTTTTTCCTTTCAACCGTGTGTAATCAGGCGGACGGCGAGTCTGAGGAGGAGCCAGAGTCAGTGGACACGGGGGAGGAAGAGGAAGGCGGAGATGAGTCTGACTTGGTAACGCACGCACGTTGCTTGGTGCCTGACAGCAAAGGGCATCAAAAGGCACCAAAGCTCAATCAGTGCTTCATCCACCATTGTTTACCAAGAGCTCCTGCAGCTTGTGTGGGGGCCGGGAGGGCTCAGCCCCTGGGAGTACTGGAAAGAATGACCTGGGGGTACTGATAAGAAAGGCCTGTGCAGAGAGAGACAGGCACAGGGCTTGGGGAGGGGGGCAGTGGGGCTTGGGACCCCCAGGTTATATGTAGCCGGATGCCGGGCCTGACATTTGACGGCGCCAGCAAGATGTGGGGCAAGTTGGGGCGGCTGTCTGAGCTCTGTGGAGGATCTGTGGTCCCACTTGCTGGCTGCATGGGGTGGGCTTGGCGTCAAGGAGCGTGTAGGGATTCTGTCACAGTGGCTGATGGGAGAGGGTGGGAAAGGTTCTATTTGAAGCTTTTTGGGGAGAAGATTGGGTTGACTGTTCCACGGAGGAGAGGGCCAGGAGCAGATGAGTCTCCACACCAAGTCTCTTGTCACTGGTGGCCGGCTAAGTGGTGGGGGTGAAGTCTGAGCCACGTCTAGGTCTGCAGGATGGGGAACTTGGAAATGGGAAGGGCAGTGAGGTCCCAGGAGGGAGCCCTGGGACACTTCCCAGCTTTTGATGAGTCGGCTCCTGGTCCTGAGAGGGGGGCTCTGGTATGCAGAGAAGGCTCAGAGACATGGGTCCCTCGAGCCGACAGATGGGGAGAACTACAAAGGATGGGGACCCCTGGGTTGGGTGGGAAATTGTCATTTCTTAGGATGGTGGAGGAGAGGCTATCTTTCAGCTGTAATAAATATTGAGATCTTTTCAGAAATTCTGCTTGGCAGGAGCACAGGGTAGCGAGGACTGTTGTACAGAGGGGAGTTGGATATGCCCGTCCTCAGTGGGGTGACTGCCACAGACCAGATGCCCAGTTCCGGGGGTTCATATGAGGAAAGTGACAGGAGCGCAGTCAGCTGGAAGGGCTCTTGGGCGTGTTGTCATAGATTCTCCTTACTACCCACAGGAGGGGGATGTGAGACCCTCAGGCCACGCCAGTGTGACACTTGCCTCCCTGGCATCGGAGGGCTGGGAGTGCACGTTGCACAAATACTTGTGAAATGGCTCAGTTAGATGCTCTTTTAAGAACATGTACTTGGAAACATCTCAGAATGTTCTGTGGGCCTCGTGGCTGGGGGATGTGGGCCCTTTGGCCAAGCTGGCTTCTCTATTCCTGAGCAGAACTCTGTAGGCTATTAGCATGTGCGAAACTGAAATGGGAACTGAGTTTAGTGAGATGTGTGAGGAAACGCCTGGGTATCTTTAGACCATGACCCAGAAAAATGTCTCAGAGTAAATCAAAGTGAAATTAATCCTGTAGATGAAGAATCGAGATAGAGTAAGCATTTTATTTTGTAGGCCAGCGGTTCCTCGTGGTTTGCTTCAAGAGCTCCCCATGCTTTGCCTCTTACCTGCCTGCCCTTTGGTTCTCCAGAGTTCGGAGTCCAGCATCAAGAGGAAGTTTCTCAGGAGGAAAGGGAAGCCTGACAGCCCCTGGATCAAGCCAGCGAGGAAGCGGAGGCGGAGAAGCAAGAAAAAGCTGAATGTGCCAGGTAGGTGCAGCGTGGCTGTGGTGCAACACTGCAGGCTGTGGAGGTGTGGCCTGGGGTTGGGGCTCTGCACAGGATTCCATTTGCAAAGAGGACTCCACTATTTTAACAGTGCTTAGAAAGACTTGGAGGAACTCTGGTGATCCCACACGGCCCCCCGCACACCTCCCAGGCTTCATTGTCGAGCACTGAGCTAGACGGATGCTTCAGCACCTTCCAGCGTGACAGATGCTGGGTCCTGTGTGGACGTCCCCCACACTGCAGGGGTCTGGAGGCTGCCCCTGGACCACATGGCAGCTGCTGCCCTTCGGTCATCACCCGCTGTTGGAGGAGTTGCAGGACGTTACCCTAACCCACAGGGATAGCGCTCAGCTGAGGTGGACTGTGCACCAGTGAGGTTGTGTTAAAGTGCAGTTTGCTGGGTTTCCTACCTGCTGAACCATGAGACCACTGTCATCCTTGGTGCCCTCAGTGCCCTCGGCTCTTGCTTCCCAGGCAGCCCCTGAGCTGCTCTGCTTCTGCAGTCGACTGAGCAGTTGAGTTGGAGCCACTGTGTGTATGTGTGTGTCCCAATGTCTGTGTCATTGTGTGGCCACACCAGGTTTCTTTGTCCACTCACCTGTGGTTGGACCTGAGCTCTTTGCAGTCTGGATTGCTGAAGGAGCAGCTGTGTGCATTTGTGCCAGGTCTTTACGACACAGATGCATTATTTATCTTGGAATACCTCGGCGTGTGATGGCTGAGCTGTGTGGTGTTTAGCTTTTTGAAAAGCTGCCATCTTGTTCTCAGGAGCCCTTCTCATGCCCTCAGCCCAGCACATGAGAGTTTAGATCCTTCATTTCATTGCTTTCTGGTCTCATGGCTCTGTTGGCAGTGCCATGGGGTCTGCTGCCATTCCCGTTGCTGTCACCGAGGGAACAGCTGGCTTCCCATCTCAGCTTGCCTGTCCTCACTTCTGTGCACACCTGTCTACACCTCCTGTTCAGCCAGTTGGGTGCTGGTCTCTGTTCAGTGGTAGATGGCTTTTGTCAGGTGGATGCCCTGCGTGCACTCATGTTCCTGCATTGTCTCTGGCTTGCCTTTTCATTTTCTTAACAGCATTAGAAAATCAGTGGTGTAAAATATTTTGTTGGGCTAAGTTATGTATTATTTTCTTTTATGGTCCATGCTTTATATACCTTAAGAAATTTATGACTAACCCAGGTCCTGGGCACTGTACCACGTTCCCATGTTGCAGTTGTAGATTTAGCACACACAGGTTTTTGCTCCACTCTGCCCTTGTGTTGGTCATGCTATGAGACAGTCAGGCCCACCTTGTGTGCATGGTCTGCACTTGTTCTTGCACCACTGGTCGCGTGGACTTCTGCCAAGTTACGTTGGAGCCGGGCTGTCTCCATCCTTCCACCAGTACCACACAGCTGCAGCTCTTCTTCTAGGTGACCCTGCTTTTCAGTGGGGTTAGCAATTGGGTACTTCAAGTGCCACCGTCCTCTGAAGTGGGGGAAGGGTAGCACTGCAGAAGGTGGGGTGTGGGCAGTCATCAAGGTGGCGCTCAGGCTTGGCTGGTGAACAGGAGCCTCAGGTGTTCCAGGAGTTGTCTTTTTGTCTCTTTGCTGCAGGTGATTGGTTGAGATCAGAACATCCCATGTGGCTTTTACTGTTGGCTGACAAAATCATTTGTAGATCTGCCACTAACCATTGTTTTGGGGTTAGAGACTCCATCTTTGTTGTCTTGGCTGTAATGTGAAATAGATGGTTGAATGTTGATCCACACAGGATCTTGGTGGTGGTGGGGATCGATCTTTCATATGCTGGTTCATTCCCCTCAAGGGTCCGCAACACCCAGAGCCAGGAACCCAGAACTCCATTCATGTCTCCCTGTGGATGGCAGGGGCCCAAGTTCTTGGACCATCATCTGCTGCCTGCCAGGGTTCACATTAGCAGGAAACCGCATCATAAGTGGAGTCGGCAGACTTGAGCCAGCACTCTGATAGGGGATGTGTGTACTCTGATATGGGATGTGTGTGTCCCAGGCAGCAGCTTAGTCTACTGGGCCATGATGCCTGCCCCAAATCTTGTTTCTTTATGTAAAGTGTTTAGAATTACACAAAGAATACTCATGTTTTACAAATTGATGGTGCTGAGTTCTCAAAGGTGTTTTGACTTTCCTGAGATCTAGGTGCAGAGCATGGTGTAAGTTGGAATTCACCTTGCACTGCTTTGCTTACATCGCTTATTTCTGGGTGTTGAATTAGTGTGGACGACTCGTGTTTAAAAGGTAGCTAGGAGGTGTGATTATTTGCTCTTGATGTGTTCAACATCATCTAATGTAAGTGCCTACTTCTCCTGGCCTCCTCACTGAAATCCCAGCAGCTTTGTGCATCTCTTTCCAGAGGTGTGGACGGGCTTTGCCTGCTGCTACCTCCCACATACCCTCAAGAACAGAGTAGGCCTAAGCAGTGTCTGCACCTCCCACCTCTATGGCTGCAGAAGCATTGTTAGCTGGCACCCCCTGCAGTGCTGCCTCCCTGGTATAGCCAGGTTTTATTGCCTTGTGGTGAGCAGTGCACTTCGTGAACCACCCATGTCTAATGCTTGATGCATCGCCCCTTCTGTGGGAATCCCTGGCTGAGGCTGGGATGGCTGGCAGGTTGCTACCTGCTCGCTGAGTCTGATTTCCCAGTAGCACTTTGGGCTACTTTCCCATTAATTTGGACTACTTTCATGAGCTGGGCTTTCAAACCTGCAAGTTAATTTTCTCTGTTAACATAATTCATAGAACACAGACCACATTGCAGTCCATGGTCTGGATCATTTGAGCAGCTTTGGTGTAGCTGATGCAGTCACAAGGATGTGTGTTTGCTAGTCAGGGTACAGCCCTTCCTGCCGCTGGGCTTCCTTGGTACCGGGTGTGGTGGGTTTCAGTTTGTGTGTTTGAGTATATGGACTAGGGTCAGCCCTTGTCCTGGCATCCCGCCTTCCTGCCCGGTGTCCTCAGCTGGGGGGCAGGAGCTTCACAGCCTGTGTGTTCTGTGTGCAGGTTCAGACACATACAAGTCTTCTTCAGGTGGCACAGAGCAGATGGCGCCTGGGGACAGTGCCGGGTATGTGGAAGTCTCGCTGGACTCCCTGGATCTCCGTGTCAAGGGAACTCTGTCCTCACAAGCAGAAGGTGAGCCTGGGTGTCATCTTGCCCTGGGTTTGTGGTCTTCCTCCCCTGTCAGCCTAACACCCCTATTAGACATGAGTAGACAGTCCCTGAATGGTGACTCCTGGGTGTGACAAGCCACTCCACACATGAAGGTGAAGAAGCAGGAATTACGGGACATCACTTTGGACACGGTGCTTTGTGATGATCTCTGGTGCGGAGTGGTGGGTGGAGGTGTCTTGTGCCAAGGACTTTGTTGTGCGGTGGACTGCATGTTAGTGCTGCACTTCAGCAGCTCCTGCTGGCTGCTCCCATGCCAGCATTGAGCACTTCTCACATTCCTTCTCTTCAAGTTTTCCTCTTTTTAATCTACTTGGAACGTTTATGCCACAGAAAAGTAACATTCTTTCAGAAAATGTATTTGAAGCATGGGGGAAAACAATGCTGTAGTGATTTTCATTCCACATGCTTCTGCAAGTGTAGGCTGTGGACTACGGTACAGGTTTTCTGAATGGTTCCCTAAGTGAGGAATAGCCAGCTCATTAGAACTAATACTAGGGAGGGTTGATGTCATGGTGTCCATGTAATTTAGGAGATCACATCTTTAGCTTAAGATGTGAGTCTGAGGCTTGTCCATCAGAGAAACAACGGAGTTTTTCTTCTTGCAGCCAGTGGAGCAGAAACCTCCTCGGATGTCCCTCACCATTGTCACCTGTGCCTTCTTTCTGGCTAAGCAGACTCAGTGCTGGGTTTTCTGGTCACACGTGTAGATTTGGAAGGCTCCGGAAGTTAGAGATTTGAATGTGGCAGACATGTTGTTTTGTGTGATCAGTTTTACTCCAGCATGTATGTTTTAGACTGCCTGTTGCCTGTGTGTGGCGACCTTGGGCGTGCCAAGCACTGGAGACAGAGTGAGATAGCATCTATTGGCCCTCACCTAAAAATGGCTATTTTCTATCTTACATAAGGAGCTGAGGGCAGAATGGTGGAGTGGGATAAGAGCCAGAGGGGAAGGAAAGGCTGAGGGACAATTACATTCTGTGGGTAGTTGGAGGACCAGGGATCCTGAGCACACTGGTGATCTCAGGCTGACGTCCCATTTACCTCCTGCGATTGGTCGGCTCTGACCCATCTGTTGCCCTCTGAGCTTCCTGGTGTTGTTTTTGCTTTAGAGAATCAGTGCATTGGACACTCCTTACTGCTCAGACCTGCTATGTGCAACTGGGGAGACCTGCGGAGGGTGCAGAGCTGGGCCTCGTTAGAGTGCTGCACTCCTCAGATGGGAGGGAGTGATCCTTGTGCTTGTGGCTCACAGGGGTCTGGCTCGAGCCTTAGACTTAGGAGATTTGTACCAAGACCAGAAATCCTCTCTGTGTACGCATCTCTTCTTATTTTCTCTGCCCTTGGGTCTACTGTGTTGGGGTTGAGATAACCAGAAGTGGGAGGAGTGAGCAGGCAAGGAGGCAGGAGATGGTGGTCATGTGGGGGAACTGTGACTGACTCCTCACTGCTGGGGACAGGAGCACACCCGAGTCCAGGAGACTTGTGAGCCCTCACCCTGCTCCCTCAGTGTGCAGACACAGTGGGCATTGCCTTACGGCTTGTCTGCCTGTCTTCCTGCTGAAGAAACCAAACTTCTGAGGAGGATTGTATCGTTGGCCCTCCCACTTCTAAACTGGCAATGCCCCAGCTTGAGTTTGAGCCCACTCTTTCCTTCATGTTTTTGGGACGAGGTTACGTAGACAGGCAGCGAATGATAGAGGATTGCCCTGAACTGGAGTCAGAAACGAGGCCCTGGCTCCCTCTGTGCTCCTGGTCATTGACCCTTCACGGGGGTCTGGGGACTCTACGGGCCAAGGCTCCCTTGCAGAGATCGCAGAGGATTGTGACAGAAGAGCAGTGAGGGCTCTGTGGGTCAGGAGCACCCTCTCTAAACTGTTGCTGGGTGCAGGTGTCCAAGTTGGAGCAGCAGCAGTTTGTGAGTTGAGCAGCTCTGATCTGGAAGTGGTTGACTGTGGTCAGGCAGGGCGGTGCCTGACGAGTGGCAGCACCTGTACAGTGTCTCTTCTCTCTTGTGAAACCTGGTTGTGTCAGTTGGCTGGCTGGTTCTGCTGGGTTGAACTTAAGTTTCATTTTTCTTGGATGCAGGTATTTACTAAAAATAGCCTGAAGCTTTGTTGATATTTGCAAATCAAGTAAGGCCAGTGTAGCCTGTTAGCTTAACTGGCTTTGTTTGCTCAACCCGGGTTGTCTTTGTGCTTGACCTCCATTTTAATTCGCTTTAACAGTGTATTTTGACTTAATTAATTAGCTGTTAAAAGAGACAGACATCTTTCATTCCCTGGTTCACTGCCCAGATGTCCTGAGGCTGATTCTGGCTGAAGCAAGGAGCCCAGAATTTAGTCCTGGTCTCCCATGGGGGTGGCAGGGATCCAAGAGCTAACCTGCCGCCTCCTGAGGTATGCATCAGCAGGCAGCCAGAACTGGGAACAGAGCTGGGACTTGAACCCAGGCTTTCTGATGTGGGACATTCACCCACTTTGCTAAGCAGTACCCAGTGCTTGCCCCAGCAGTGAACTTTCAGAAAAGAAGACGAGAGTGAATGATTTTTAGTCAAGAGAGGTAATGATTAGTGCTTGATGCATTGATTCACCTTGTGTTTCTGCTTGGACTATTTGCACAAGAGAGAACTTGACAGGCTCTGGCTTCCTTGGGAAACAACAGTGTCTATGACTACTCAGACCCCAGGGGTCTTTCTGGCTGGTCCCAGCCTCTGTCCCCACTCAGCACTCTACCTTTGCCAGCTCTGCAGCTCTCCAGCGGGGCCGGGCCGGGCCGGGCCGGGCTGGGATATGGGCCTGTGCTCCTGTGTCGGCCGTGGTCTTCACTGAGAGATCACGTTAACGTTTTATCCTCCTGCTGACTTTTCTCTCAGTTCCCTCACTCTTCCATCCTGTAGATTAGTACATACTTTCTTTGGACTGTGGGAGTAGGTGAATATCATTCTAAATAATAAACAAACCATCATTAAAATCTTCCAAATTGTTTTTGTTTTTGTTTGCTGGCTGTCATTCTAAAACCAAGTGAAGAAAACAAAGGCTTAACATGCGATGGTTTTTTTGTGCGGAAATCCATAAATTGCGGTGTTGCTGTTGAAGGTTCGGTCTCTCCCTGTTGAGGCTGGCACGTGTGCTGTGAGAGTGGATGCATATGTGATCTTTGTGCCTGGGCAGGGGCAGAGACACAGGTGTCACTTATGATGCACTGATGGTGTCGTCTGAGGACTGATGGGCTGTCTGTCTCTGTCACAAACCCGTTGCTGTCTCCTTGCATGTGAGGTTGCTACAGACTAGAATTGATTGCCTTCTGGTTGGCCCTTTTGAGATCAGGATTCCATGAGCTGATGCATGTCTGTGTGACTTTAGGGCTGGCCAACGGTCCAGATGCGCTGGAGACAGATGGCCTCCAGGAAGTACCCCTCTGCAGCTGCAGGATGGAGACCCCCAAGAGCCGCGAGATCACCACCCTGGCCAACAGCCAGTGTATGGCTACTGAAAGCGTGGACCACGAAGTAAGACATTTACTTTCGTTTCAGCAACCTGGAACCTACCAATGCCACCCAGAGCACAGCCCTTTGCACTCAGCTACTGACCTGTCGCTCCCACTCTCTGCGGGTGATTGCAGGACCAGGGATCCTGAGCAGACTGCTTAGAACCAACAAGCAGATGCCAGCAGCAAACAGGCGGGGATATCAGAATCATAGCCGAGAGGAAGGCTGTGTGGACTTCTCCTGCGATGACGCTTTCACAAGGTTGCCCTACCTTGCTGGGCAGAGGGGAACGGATTCTGCCCAGGCCTGAAAGACACCAGGGTGGGGTGGAGGTGAGCGTTGGTACCACAAGTGGGCTGTCATCGTGACTCAGTCTGGATGTCATGGCCTCCAACTCCACTCCTTCCCAAGAGCCCAGAGGGAGTTTCATTTTCTGAGAATTTTTCCAGGGTTCTTTTTTTTTTTTTAAGTGGAGAGATACTCAGAAATCTTAGATTTTCTGATTTATTCCTCAAATGCTCATGATGCCTGGGGCTCAGACTGGGGGCTGAGAACTCAGTCTGGGTCTCCCAAGCAGACGGCAGGAATCTGACAACTGGGGCCATCACTGCTACCTCCGTGGCTATTAGCAGAAAGCTAGAGTCAGGAGCCAGAGCCAAGTATGGAACCTGGGCATGCGGATGTGAAACGCCGGCCTCTTAGGTGCCTGCACCCACTCTCCAGTTGTTGCTTTTTTTTTCCTTTTTTTTTTTTACCGGCAGAGTTAAACAGTGAGAGAGAGAGAGAGAGAGAGAGAGTCTTCCTTTTTCCTTTGGTTCACCCCCCAAGTGGCTGCTATGGCCGGCACACTGCACCGATCAGGTGCCTCCTCCTAGTTTCCCATGTGGGTGCAGGGCCCAAGCACTTGAGCCATCCTCCACTGACCTCCCGGGCCACAGTAGAGCACTGTACTGGAAGAGGAACAACCAGGACTAGAACCTGGGGTGCCGGCACCGCAGGTGGAGGATTAGCCAAATGAGCGCCTGCCTCTCCTGTTGTTTCTAACAGGATTTCTTTCAGCAGTTGAGCCTGTGGCTTGGCTGGCTGTAGCTTGTTGGCGTGGGACCTGTGTTCTCTGGGGAAGTAGAGGTCAGCACGCTAGGTAGCCCTGTGGGTCTATGCGCTTCCTGATGGCTGCCAGGCTATCATTGCAGTGTGGTTTCCATTTTCACCAAGGACAATCCCGCGCCTTTACTGTAAGTTGTAGAAATAAGTGAAATATTAACAACTCCCCCAGCGTTTGCTGCATGTCGGGCACCATCCTAGGACCCTCCGCATGCAGCTCTGACAGTCCTCCCTCACGTTCCACAAGTGAGGGCAGAGACCTGGCGGTGTGTCCGCATCCCTGATTTCCTGAGGTCGGGTCACAGGGCACAGCAGTGGCAGAAGGGGTCGGTGGTGCACTCCTGCACAGCTGCGGGCAGAGCCAAATGCTGGTTCAGCAGAGGTGGGCAGGCTGGAGTTGTAATTTCTGCAATGGTCCCAGTTTTGCTGGTCCAGGGACCGTGCTTTAGAAACCCCTGTTCTTCTCCTTGTATTCTCTTTTATTTATTTATTTTTTCAAAGAGCTAATTTATTTTTGAAAGGCATAGTTACAAAGTGAGGAGAGAAAGAGATCTTCCACTCCTGGTTCACTGCCCAGATGACTGCAACAGCTGGGGCTGTGCCATCCTCCACTTGGGCCAGCTCTTGGACCATCCTCTGCTGCTTTCCCAGGCCATTAGCTGGGAGCTGGATTGGAGGTGGAGCAGCTGGGACTTGAGCCAGAGCCCATATGACATGCTGGGACTGCAGGCAGTAGCTCAACCCACTGCACCACAGCATCGACCCCTCACATTCTCTTTTTAACACAGGGATAGGGGAGGTATGATGAATAAATTGTCAGTTTGAAATTTAGTTCTGAATTTTATGTCCGTGTTTCTGAACTTCTAGCCTAGGTGCCTCCCCAGGGTAAGAAACCTGTCTGTGTGCAGTTTAGCTCAGGATGGTTGGTGGTGTTGACTTCCATGGTTCTCACCCCAGGCACGGTATCCTGCAGGCTCCTCATGGGATTGTTTCTCATCTCTGAAACACTCAGCCTGCTGCCTTTGAAAAGCCTGCTTCCTTCCATGGTGAAAACATGGGGAGCACAGTTTCACATTACTGTGTCCCCTCTGTCACTGGACTGGTGTCACTTAGGGTGCTCTTGTGTCTCTAGAAAAAAGAAAGGGCCTGATGGTTGAGAAGTCAGGAGGTCATTGTCATCCCACGTCAGTTTGATGGCTCTGCTCCTGACTCCAGTTTCCTGCCAATGCAGACCCTGGAAAGTAGCAGTGATGGCTAAGGATTGGGATCTCTGCAACCCACATGGGAGACCTGGACTCAGTTCCTGACCTGGCTTCAGCCTGGCCCTGCCCTGGCTGTTGTGGGAACCTGCAGATCGGAATGCTGTCTCTCTGTCTCTGTCTCTCAGATCATGTACAAAGAAAGAGAAAGGGGAAAAAAGAGCAATGGATTTTCACATGTAAAAAATAGTAATTTCTCAATATTATGTATATTCTGGGCCACACCTTTTCCCCATCTCCCATGCTGTTCACCAGGTCTGATTCTGGATTTAGTGATAGCTTTTTTATACTCTTTCTGCTGCTCCCTGTAGTTCCTCATCCAGAAATTTGATCTGTAGGTGTGAGTGTCTTCAAGTGCTGAAGATGCTTATGGTGGGGCTCATTACAGTGAGGGTGCTATTGTGTGCTACTCAGGGGTAGGACTTGGCTGGTAACCGTGTGCCTTGTTCAGCAACTTTGTGCCTGGAGGCTTAGTATCCTCACCTGAGTCCTGCTGTCCTCCTGTGGCGTTAACCCGCTGCACCACTGCACCAGCCCCACTCCAAGCCTTCTGCCCATAGAGGAGGCTGCCTCCCACTCTGCCCTCTCTCTGGGAGCATCACCTGGCAGCTGTCACTCTGCGCCTCAGGACCCCAATGTGTTGACACCCAAGGTGCTCATAGTGGCTCCTCCTCATCTTGAAAGAACTGCTTTCTGCTGTCCTTCAGACCTTCTGCTTTGGGTGTCTCCTGTGGTTTCTTGTTGATCCCTGTGCTGTGCGCCCGTCAGGAGCTGTAGACAGGGCTGAGCTGGAGTGTGTGCACAGCTGAGCCAGGGGTGTGTGTGTGTGTGTGTGTGCACGCGTGCGCGTATGCCTTCCTTTCCATCCCTGCTTGTTTCATTTTCCTTGAAGTTAATAATCACTTCCTCTTTATCCTTTGATTCCCCTGTACTTGTTCACAGTGTGTTCCCACACTCGCAGCATTGAACGTTTGTGTGGGGAGCGTCAGACATCCTGATCTGCGCCTATCCTGGGGTGCCCTTAAGTACATCTCTGGGAAAGGTGTGTGAGAGACCAGAGACTCGACTTCTCGCCAGGCCCGTCTGTCTGGGTGTGTGCTTTCCTGTCCCTCAACACCATCTCTGCATTCTTTATAATTCTTTCGCTGTGGCTGTCTGGCTGCTGTCTGTTTTTAACCTTGGCGCCCCAACCGGGACTAAACTCAGAATACTGGCACTGCAGGCGGAGGATTAGCCTAGTGAGCTGCAGCACCGGCCGACATTTAGCATTTTTTATGATTATGTGAATAATTTGGGGGTCGCTCTAAAACAAATCAGATAAGATATTACACAAAAAAGTATAAACCAGCTCTTTTCCCAAAACACAGGCAAAATCATTATTAAAATTTTAGATTGCCCAGGGAGGGCTCATGGCCTGGCTCACTGAGGTGCTGGCAGTGTCTTTTTATTATTATTATTATTATTTTTATTTTTATTTTTTATTTTTGACAGGCAGAGTGGACAGTGAGAGAGAGAGACAGAGAGAAAGTTCTTCCTTTTTGCCGTTGATTCACCCTCCAATGGCCACCGTGGCAGGCGTGCTGCGGCCGTTGCACCGTGCTGATCCGATGGCAGGTGCCAGGTGCTTCACCTGGTCTCCCATGGGGTGCAGGGCCCAAGCACTTGGGCCATCCTCCACTGAACTCCCTGTCCACAGCAGAGAGCTGGCCTGGAAGAGGGGCAACCGGGACAGAATCCGGTGCCCCGACCGGGATTAGAACCCGGTGTGCCGGCGCCGCAAGGCAGAGGATTAGCCTCTTGAGCCGCGGCGCCGGCCTGGCAGTGTCTTTACAATGCTCCCGGTGACCCAGACAGGGCCCGTGTGGGTGGACAGGGTGGCCGCTGCTGTGTTGTGGTGCTGCTATGTTGTGGTGCTGCGTCCCTCCAGGTGCCCGTGTGGTGCTCCTCAGTCCTGTCTTCAGGTGGTGTCCTTGGACAGTCTGTGGCAGCAATCTTCCTGGCTCCTTTTTTCCAGATTGCTTGGGGCTTCGGCTTCTGCAGGTGCTGCAGCTACAACAGAACTCTGTTTCTCTGGGTGTCAGGAAGCCTACACAGTTCCTCATTTCTTTTGGGGGCATCCATAGTTCTCTTTGGTTACTGGTCACTCTTCTCTGCTTGTGGACTGTTGTACTATCTGTGCTCTTACTGGGTGTTAGAGTGTTTGCTGGTAGCCCATCGATCATTGCAGAACAGCAGCCTCTTGGATGTCTCTACTCCCCACCCCAAGCAGTCTTATTCTACCTCTGTGTACATCGTGGGTCCCTCAGGCAGACCCAATAGTCTCTCAGTCTCTGCTTCTCACATCTCAGCTGTGACCCCCGGGACAGGGTGCTCTGACTGTCCTGGCTGCTGGAGGCTCACTGTGCTGTTCCCAGTGCTGGCCTGTGACAGCCTGGGCTTCCTTGCCCCATGCATGTCCATTTCCTCTGCTGCCCACCCAAGACTCCTTCATTTCTGCCCACTCCTGTCTCCCTGGACGTGGTCATGTGACTGTCATTTTCTGCAGGCTGTGCGGAAGACCTTGGATTCCTGCCCCAGTCCTGGCAGGTGCCCTGCACACGCTCATGGACCTCGACTGCTTTGCCGGGCACCCCTTATGAGCTCCCATCACTGAGCACTGAGGTCCTGCATCAGGGCTGTCACTGATCTTGTGTTTTCTGTCTGCAGCTGGGCCGCTGCACAAACAGCGTGGTGAAGTATGAGCTGATGCGCCCGTCCAACAAGGCGCCACTCTTGGTGCTGTGTGAAGACCATCGGGGCCGCATGGTGAAGCACCAGTGCTGTCCTGGCTGCGGCTACTTCTGCACGGCGGTAAGAGTCTGGCCTGGCCAGGGCCTCGCGTGTCCTCTTCCTGGGCCCCTGTCTAGTCATGGGCACCTGCCCTTGCGCTGCATCTACCCTGCTGCAGTAGACACGTCCCATCCAGGGCTGCCGCACCTCACGATCCCTTCTCCAGCTACTGAGCTCATATTAGACTGATTCCTTTGTCCCAGTTCCCTCCTGCCTGCCTGGGAGCCTTTGGCTTTCAGAGGTGACTAGGACTGTGGAGCCTGAGTACCATCCATCCCCATGACAGGGCTGTGAACCTCCTGTCCACACACAGGGCTCTTTCTGTTAAGGAGAGCCGTGGCTTCTGCCCTTGGCTGCCCTTCTGCTGCTGCCTAAGTGTCTCCATTAAGCATTGCCCGGGCCCCTGAGGATGGGCTCCTCCCTTGTAGAATGCTCCTGTGCGAGTGTCCACATGGGTGAGTGCTCCCTTTACCTGCAGCCTCAGGTGCCTGCAGGCGCCCTGCAGCCCCTTTGTGGACCTGGGCATAGGACGTCCCCTCTGGAACTTCTCTCTGGATTTCACACCTAGGTGCCCCTCCCTGTCTTTAGCTTCTGTTATAAAAAACAGAAGCTGCTTCTCCATGTCATTGTCCCTGACTGTCTGCAGGGACACCGGTCCCTCCTGAGGTTTGCCTGAACCAAAGCGCACACCTGGGGCGTCTCTGTCCTGACCTTCCTGTCTCATCAGCCCTCAGAGAATGGGCCCTTGTCTCTTGTGCAGACTCTTGCTTGTTGGCAGAGCAGGGCTGGGGCACAGCACCCCGGTGGCTCTGCCCAGCCTCAGCTTCTGCTTCAAGGTTGGGCCTGCGCTGGCTGCTTTGCCAACCCTGGGACCTCCTCCCAACACTGGTGTTGGTCTGGACAGGACTGGACTTCCTCTCCGAGCCCCTGCCGGGGTCACCCATGCATTCAGTCCACTGGGTTATTCTAAAATGATGTCTCTTCTTACTGTTTTTAGGGTAATTTCATGGAATGTCAGCCCGAAAGCAGCATCTCTCATCGTTTCCACAAAGACTGTGCCTCTCGCGTCAACAATGCCAGCTACTGTCCCCACTGTGGGGAGGACACCTCCAAGGCCAAAGAGGTGACGATAGCCAAGGCAGACACGACCTCCACCGTGACGCTGGCCCCTGGGCAAGAGAAGAGCTCAGCTGCAGAAGGCAGGGCAGACACCACCACGGGCAGGTACGAGGCCACTGGCTGAGCTTTCCCGTTTGTCTGAGAGTGTCCGTGGCGGCTGATTTATGCTGGGAGCCGAAATCCACCAACGCTGAACCTTGTTGACATTGCTGACATTGCAGAAACACTGAGGTTTGTTGGTAGCCAGTCTCTTTCAGTTTGGTTTCTTAGATTCATTCATTTGCTTATTTTTGAACCAAGTTTCCCACTGCCCTGGCTGATGCGGCCGTGTAGTGTTTGTGTCTCTAGCACAGCCCCCAGAGGTACCTGTGCACGCCTGGGCCGTGAGTGCCAGCTTCCACAGCTTCCACTGCATTACCTGGCAGTAAGGTTTGAGGGCCCACCTGAAGACCGGAGACAGAGATGGAAATACTCTTATTGGACACATACCTTTGTCTTCTTGAAAGTCCGGGAGAAAGTGCTGAACAGACAGAGATGCAGGTGTCAGGTGCCCCACTCCCTGCTGGAAAACAAAGTGATGAAAGAGATTCAGTAAACTCTGTAGACTGTCTAGCAGAACAAGCGCCTTGGGAAACATCACATTGAAGGTCACTTAAAACACTCCCAGTCTGGATGTACCCAGTTACAGACTGGAACAGCTCTGTTTCCTTCATGTGAGCCTCTGGCCTCCTGCACCTGGACCCCAGTCCCGTGGGTGTCCTTTGTGGGGGGTGGGCAGTGGCTCCCTCAGAAGACAGATCGGAGCACATGGCCCGAAGTGACGCGGACACTGAGTGAAGTTGTGAGCACGTGTGATGAGGAATCTGAGTCCGAATCCTGGTCTGGCACATGCAGGGGCTGGGAGGGCAGGAAGTTGAGGGAGTGAGCAGGCATTCTCCTCAGAAGAGCCGCGTGCAGAGGTTGGCGTAACCTGGGTCTCTGTTCACTGTCGCTGCTTTCCTCCCCTGAAAGCACTGTGGGACCGCCACTGTCAGAGGATGACAAGCCGCAGAGCACAGCTGCCCCAGCCGCTGAAGGCGTCGACCCCACAGGAGCCGGCGGGCTCGCGAGGCCCACCTCCGGGCTTTGCCAGGGACCCGGGAAGGAAACCCTGGAAAGTGCACTGATTGCACTCGACTCGGAAAAGTAAGAGCAGGGCTGCGTTCCCAGAGGTTTCCTGGGGCACCTGTGACTGTGCTCCCCACGTTCTGCTTGCAGCTGGGGTCGTGTTGTCCATCAGAATACCTCGCCCGTGTTTATACGATATTGTGAGAGTGTTGCTAGTTTTTGTCCTTGTTGTTACGCCGCGACCAAAAGGAGACAACTCTGAAGTCTGGCAGTCTGAGGAGATTTCACAGACATAGGCCCATTTGCATTTGGGCTGTGGCCCCTATCCCCTGGCTGGGCAGTGCAAGGGTTGGGCCAAGAGACCCCTCAGTCTTCCAAACACTGCTCGCCTGCTGCTGGCCCCATGAGGCCTGGGGCAGCTTTGCCCTCCTTAGTGATGTGCATGGGGTCACAGCCAGGGGAAACAGACGCACTCTGGTGTTGGCAAGTCCATCCTGCCAGTGCTTCCTCAGCAGGTGGTTTCTCCCTGTCCCTCCTGTCCATCCATCTCAGGAGCCATTCTTCCAATGACTTGTGTCCATTGCAGCCCATGGTCCCTGCACACTGACCAGGCCCTGCACTATTCCTGCCTGCCCCTTGATTGTCAGCTTAGTTTTTGACTGACACAGCAAAAGTGCCTGTGTTGCCACTCTGCCTGCCCTGTGTGCTTATTGCAGCCAGAGGATGACCAGTGCACATAGTGTGACGAGGGTCAGCTCCCACTCAGGATGGGCCCCCCATGCTGCTGTGCTGAGCATGTCTCAGCAGTCCTCAAGGCCTCTCGGACCTCATCCCACTTGCCGGAGGTTCCTGTGTGTTGTGGTTGCTTCTAACAACAGTGGAGGGCACTCAGGTGCCATGAGCCAGACACAGTTGTTTATTTTTGTTGTTGTTACCATGAGATCCCCAACGCTGGCAGGGTTGGTGCCCTTGACTCTGAGGAATCGGTAGGTAGTGGTCACCCAGGCCCTTGAGCTCCCAGCTTCTTTCTCATGTGTGAGACATGGAGCTTGGCTGACCCTGTGCTGTGCTTTCCTGCAGACCCAAGAAGCTGCGCTTCCACCCAAAGCAGCTGTACTTCTCCGCCAGGCAAGGGGAGCTGCAGAAGGTGCTCCTCATGCTGGGTGAGTACCAGTGCCGCGCACATGCGGGCCTCTGCTGGGAACTCACGTGGGACCAGTATGGTCAGGGACTGGGCTGTCCACTGCTGTACAACCTGCTGCTGGGCTGGCACTGGAAACATTCCTTATGCATTTTTTAATGCCTGTAAGGGAATTAGAGATAGGGTTATTCAATCAAGCAGAAATATAGAGGCTACAAAAAGTAAGATGAGTGTGGCAGGGCCTGGAGTGGGGGCAGGCGTGGTGTAAACAAAGGCCAGATTTGGAGCCCATTGCTGAGTCATGTTTTATGACAGACAGCCCTGTTGTTTTAGATTCCCAGGACCCACAAGCCTGCTTTCCAGACCCTTCCTGGTGCCGATTTGATCTCTGATCTCACAACTCTAGGTTTCAGTTCTGATGTTTATCTTCCCCGGGTTGAAAAGGGTGATTTTATAAGTCTTTTACTTGACAGTACATCACGAAAGATGCTAAACCATTTTGTTCTTTAAAAAAAAATTAATATTGACCAGTATGGCCATTTTATTCATTTTCCTCCTGGATTTTGCATGGTACAAAGGTGGTGCCCTTGCTGAATGTCCATCCAGGGCCTTGTTCCCGCCCCACAGAGTGTGACTACTCTCGGGTCATTTTGCCCTTGCTGCTGCCTCAAGGGGCGTGGGGCTACTTTTAACCAGGAGTGATGGAAACATAGAAAGAACCTCAAGAAATTGGAAGCAAGCCAGGGTTTGAGGAGGGGTGTGAGGTCATTTCTGATGGACAGAGCTGCCTGCAAAGGTCCACCTGGAGCTGTGCTGGGTGCCTGGGCACTCACCTGAGGGCCTGATCATGTTACCAGCGCTGCTGTTGACCTTGATGCATCCATTTGGTCTTTCGTGACTGTCCTGAGTGGTGGTGTGGCTGTCTCAGAAGTAAGTAGTAAAATCGTGTGTGTTCACAGTTGATGGAATCGACCCCAACTTCAAAATGGAGCACCAGAGTAAGCGGTCCCCACTGCACGCCGCGGCGGAGGCTGGCCACGTGGACATCTGCCACATGCTCGTTCAGGTTTGGCCTCGGCTGTCCTCGAGCCCTTGACCGTCCTCTGTCTGGGTAGAACGGTTTCCTATTCGTGGTTTTCACTGGGGAAAAGTCAGGTCATGCTGTGAGCCTGAGAGGGAAACCCGTACTTGTGTCGGGCGCTTCTGTGTGTGCCACCCCCTCCTCTGAAGATAGCATGCTGTTTTTCTAAGGTTTTCTCACGTTCAGGCTGCAGATCTCATTTTAGTACTTGCTGGATTCCCACCATGGAAGGGGAAGGAGCAGCCCCAAGACAGACACTTCTGCTTCCCCAGCCCTGATTGTCAGTTGTCTCATTAGGTCTCCTAATTTAAGTCAGTATTTGGAATTTCTGGTAATTATTTGATTATGAAAATACTTTCTTTTTTTTCTTAATTTTTATTTTATATGAAAGAAATCTTGTATTTGATGGTTCACTCTATAGTTGCCCACAACAACCAGGACAGGGGCAAGCCAAAGCCAGGAACCTGGAACATGAGTGGTGGGGACCTAAGTACTTGAGCCATCACCCACTGCCTCTCAGGTGTGCATTGGCAGGGAGCTGAATCAGAAGTGGAGCAGTCAGGACTTGAGCCAGCCCTTTCTCCACAGGGTGCGGGCATCCTACATCCCCTGTAAGTGCTTTCTGAGCTTAACTGCGTCGTCCTCGATGGCTTGTTCTGTGTGAGCGCCTGTGGTCGGCTCTGCCTCCTGCAAGTCCCTTCTTACCCTCTGAGCAGATGCAGCACTGTCTCTGTTCAGATGTGGATGCTGTGGTCCCAGCTCTTGTGTTGCCACCCCTGGACTTTGCGTCCCCAGTCCTGCATTCAGTTCCCGTCTCCTGGATGCCACATTTTAAGTCCATTTCAGTCTAACTTTTCATCGTTCTGATGTTACCTACCCTTTGTTTCTAGAACCTTCAGGAACTTTAACCCCATTGGTTCAAAGTCCCACCTCAACGTAGCATAGACCCTCTGATCCCTTGGGCTTGTGACTTGCATGCTCAGTGTCGGCGTCCTGGGAGTTGTTGCCATGACTGCTCTGAAGAGGTCCTCCTGGAGTCTTTGGCTGGGTCTACTGTGCCGACCTTGCTGATGCACTTTTAGGAGGTGTTTTCAACTTTACCTTCCAGCTCTGCGGGAATTCTTACTCTGCACTGAGTGTCTCTTCCTGCGCCCTGGTGGTTCTGTTGTCAGACACCAGGGGTGCACGTCTCAGTGGCAGCCAGAGCCTCAGCCTCAGGCCAGAGGAGAGCTGCATTTTCCTGGAACAGGTAAAGCGGACAGTGAGACTGGAGCTTCCCTAAAGAGTTTGCTTCCTGGGAAGCAGTTTGGGAGGGTTTACACCGAGTGGGCGAGGTGTGTCCAGGCTCGCTTCATGATGTTCAGAGCCCCTGACTTCCTTGTCTGTGGTGCTTGTTGAAGGACAGCCTTCCTGCTGCTCCTTTGATAAACATTGTGCAGAGGAAACTGAGTCATGCTCTGCTCCAGTTCCTGAACCCCCTTGCCTAGATCCCACCTCGTTGCAAGTGCCCCCTGCAGCCTTCCCCATCTAGGGTAAGGGAGGGAAGCCATTCTTCTGTCACTGTGTCCTGCTGAACGGGGGCTGCCCTCTCCAGGTTCCAGGAGAGCAGCGTGCATACTGCAACCTCAGGGTGGTCTTGGTTGAGCAGGAGCAGCTGTCAAGGCTGCTGGCAGTGAGGCAGGGTATCGAGACGTGTGCCTGTCATTGTTGGCTTCAGGCCCACACTGCTCACAGGGGTTCTGCCTGGAGGGTCAGGGGAGGTTCAGGAGCCTTCTTCACTCAGCTCTGGGGAATCCAGAGCTGTCCTGTCTTGTCATTGAAGAGAAGGAGGAGGGTGACTATCTTGTCCAGTCCTATCCAGATGGCATCTGTCAGGTTTTGAGGGTAGCCCCATCTCCTGGTCTCTGGGAGACCTCAGCTCCCTGCTTGTGGGTGGGATCTATCTCAGTGGTTGAGGGTTGGTTGCTGTTTGCAGATGGGCTGAGAGCAGCCACCACCTGCCCTGATGGCATCCGTGTCTCATGGCTCTCTGAGCAGGCTGAGAGGCAACCATGGTGGGCAGGGTCTGACCCCACAACTCAAACTGACCAGGACCTAAAGTTCTTTTGGGGCTGCTCTAACTCGGGTGAGTCGTGGATGAGAGCTTCCACCAGTTTTCTTGAGTTTTCTGGAGGTTTGGCTCAGGGCACCCTCAGGGTCTGATTGCCTCTCTCCATCCTTCCAGGCAACTACAGTCCAGGCAGCAGGCAGTTTCCAACTTAGCTCTAAAGCCTGGGACAATGCAGACCCTCCTGTCACATAACCGCCATCCCGTGTCACTGTCCACTCCTGGCCCGACCGGGTCTAAACTGATTTCATAGGTTTGCAGGGGCTTCTCCAGCCTTTTCAGTCGGGTGGAGGAAGACTCTGGCCCCCTGTGAAGGAGCTGTAAGCGTGGGGGTGTTCAGATCCCCCCTGGGGCTGTGTTGTGACTGTGAGGCCCACTGTCCACCCTCTTTGGCCAGCAGGGTGCAGCAGGCCTGGTCTGCGTCGGGTTTCTATGTCATCGACCAATCCCTTTCCCTTTCGCATCTTAAGCAGCCAGTTGTACACCTTTGCTGTAACAACTGGGTCAGGCGCACGCCTTGCGACTGCAGCGTAGTTTCTGTGTGATCTACACTTCTCTGTCATTTCTTTTGGTAGTTTTTATCCCCAGAGTTACTCAAGCTTGGAAACCTTCTCGCTGGGCTCCCCGAGTCTGCCTAAGAGCCCTGAGGCTCCCCTATTGAAGGCGTGATAGGTTCCCCAGGGCATTGGGATTCTTCCTCTCAGTTCTGCCCTCCCGCAACCATGTCGGCTTTTGCCATGCCTCTTGTGGCTTCAGATTCCCTCCTGGTGTCCTCTGTGGTATATACAACTGCGTGTTTGCTGTACAGCCTGTAGCATGCTGATTGCCTGGCTATTAACATTTGGGCATCCTCTCTCTCTGGAGCTGGCCCATGGGCATCGACCTGTGAGATGGTACACCTGAAGCAGGTACAGGATGTGAAAGTCTTTCCTTCCCCCATTTCCAGTGCCCTCACCAGTGCTGTCATTTCTGCCTTTTGTGCAGACACCTGGAGAGTGACTCTGAGCTTCCCAGTGGCATGCCCTGCCCTGCATGACCACTTAACCCCCTGCTGCTGTCACACTCCACATGTCCTCTGCCTTC
The DNA here is from genome assembly GCA_949820135.1 of Sylvilagus floridanus. Taxonomy (NCBI): domain Eukaryota; kingdom Metazoa; phylum Chordata; class Mammalia; order Lagomorpha; family Leporidae; genus Sylvilagus; species Sylvilagus floridanus. The sequence goes on from OX463243.1 coordinate 99,091,654, forward strand.
AGCCCTTTCCTGCCTCAGACACCAGAACCGTCGCTGCAATGGTGTTCCTGTGCTTGGGTCCTGAGACATTGGCAGTAGCGGGGCAGGTTCAGGGGCTGCCAGGGTAGTAGAGTGATGTTCGGATACCCAGCCACCATCAACTGATTCTGCCCTTTTGGTTCCAAAACATTTGCTGCTTGTTATGAAGTCCAGGCGGTTAAAATTGGGTCTTCTGTTTCTCTAATCAGCAGACACATGGCTGGCACTGCCCTTAGCAGGACACTGTATCTATACTTCTAGAAAAGTAAGCCCCCATGCATTTTATTTATTTGAAAGGCAGAGTTAGAGAGAGGGAGAGGGAGAGGCAGAGAGAGACAGAGAGGGAGGGAGGGGGGGGGGGAGAGAGAGAGAGAGAGAGAGAGAGAGAAAGAGAGAGAGAGAGGCAGAGGCAGAGGCAGAGAGAGATCTCCCATCTGGTGGTAGGCAAATCTCATCAGTGTGTGCTCAGTTGGGACACAGGCAAGTCACAGATTGCCTACCTGTGGTCTTGGGGCAGACTCTGTTGTCCTTTTGTGGTTAGAAATCTTGGACATTTCACAGTCTCTCCAGATATTTGTGTCTTTTTCTTTTGGTACTTTGTATTCCTCCCTTTGTCAGATAATTGATCTTTTTTTTTTTTTAAGAGAGAGAGAAAGCAGACAGGTAGAGTTCACCTGTGCTGGTTCACTACCCAGATGGCCAGGACTAGCTTGGGACCAACGCCTGGGCCTGGGAACTCAATCCAGGTTCCCCAATTAGATGCCAGCAACTCGGTGACCTGAGCCATCACTGCTGCCTCCAAGGGTCTGCATTAGTAGGAAGCTGGGATAGAACCGAGGCACTCTGATATGGATGCAGGGATCTGAATGGCTACAAACCGGCTCTTGGTCACAGCTATGGTGGTGGTATCAAAAGCCCCCTTTGAGGATCTGGTGATAAGAAGGTCACAGACAGGGCAGGCCTGTTCCCTCTCAGGCCTCAACTCAAGATTCCCTGAGAGGGATGGGGGAGTTTTTTTAATCCTTGTAGTGGAACAGTCTGTTCATACTGCAGTTTCTGGTGATGTTTCAATTCTTCCTACTCAAAAACAGATATCTTTGGGGACTCAGGGTCCTAGACAATGCAAAAGAATGCATTCTTTAGGTATAAGATGGAAAAAACTTGCCATTCCCAGGTGGATTGATCATCAGGGTTTAGGGATTGGGTGTCAGGGCATGAATGCTCTGACTGCTTCATTCATGGACCCCAGGTCCTGCACATACTGGTGTTAATCTGACTGGGTTTTTAAACTGGTGATGTAGGGGCTTACAAGGAGGTCTGCAGGGCCTGGTCATCCCTGCCTGAAGTATCCGTTTAAGATGGGTCAGTTCTAGCTGTTGCCATAGGTCTCAGAGGACAGTGCTTAGCCCCAGGCCAGCTTCCATTCTGCTTATTGTTATATTTGCAGGTCAGCAAGACAGCTGCATCTACCTTCTGGGTGCACCTAGGCTAAAATTTCTTCTGGAATGGCTTCAGGACCCTCAGAGCCCTGTGGAAGAGCCATGGATTCTGCCCCTGGCTCTATGGACGTTCATTCCTGCCTGGCCTTGACTTCAGCAGCACCCAGTTTAGTGAGGGGCTCTTTCCAGTGACTGGGACACTCAGTGACACACCAACATGAGGCCCACTCTGGAGCACGCATCCTAGGTCCCAGCTCGGAAGTCTCTCTGTCCTTTTCCTTGGTATGCCTTTGGCATTACTTCTTTTCAGATAGAGCTCTTTCTCGTTAGGCCCTCAATGTTGACCAGAAACCAGTGTTTTCCCCGTCTTGTCTTCAAGGCAACCAGGGTCTCCTTGGGGGAGGGTGGGATTTTATCACAAGGAGTTAACTAGGTAGCCCCAACCCTTTTAGTCTTCTGCAAGGCCTTGGGCTTGCCCTGAGCCCTCCGCCTCTAGGAATGGCCGGGATCCCTGTTTCCCATGGTCCTGCCTGCTTGCAGGACCCTGAGTTGGCTGGCACTCTGTTGTTGGTCCCAGATTACCTGGAGCAGACTGGAGAGCAGCAGCCAGTGACGCTGCCTTTCTTTCCCCCTTATGTTCTGCACACCTGGTTTGTTGGAAAGTATCAAGACATCACCTGCACTGAGAGGCTGATAACCACATTCTGAACCTTTCTCCAGAGCCTGTGACGCAGGAAGTGTGTGTTTAGAGTAGCCTGACGCCCAGCGTCAGGTCCTGGGGAGTCTCCCTGCTGAGTCTCTCTCAGCCCCGGCTTGAAGGTCTGCTGCTCTTCGCCTCCACTTAGAGGTCCTCTCGTGCTGTGGGTCCCAGTCTGGGACTGCGGTTGCCGCTGGTTCTTGCCCAGCCCTTGCATTGGTTAACTGGTTGATTGCAGCTGCTTGTTGGGCTTCTCTCTGGCCTTTGCTGGCACAGTTGACTTTTCCTCTGCAATCAGGATGAGCATCGGGTTTAAATATCTGCCTGGGAAGAGGGGTTGTGAGCTGTAAAAGTCCCCCCTGTCAGTGACAGGAATTCCTCAGGGTTGCTCTCACTCCTTCCTTGTGCTCATGGCAGGGGTGGTGAGTGACGTGTGTCGAAGCTGGTCCTCACTGGAGCCTGTTGCTGGTGGCGTACCTGTCCTGGGCTCAGAGCTTGTCCCATACCAGCTTGTGCTGGGTGTCGCTGGCAGAGGTGGCTGTGGTGCTTCCGAGCTCTTCCTTTTCGCACTGAGGGGCTTTCAGAGGACTGGACGTTATTTCTCCTTCTACCCTCCTCTGCCTCCGGGACCACACGGAGAACCAGATGATTAGGACGATGCAGAGGACTGCACCTCCCAGCGAGGTGAGGAAGGGAGCCACCAAGAACGTTCGACCAAGCTGAGCCACAGTGTGGAGACCTGGGAACTGGACCTGCCTATGGAGGGGGAACACACAAATAAGAACAGATTCCACACACGTTCCAGAAAGCAGTGGGGAGACGAAGCATGGCTGCGACAGAGCCGCTTGCAGTGCCTGGCTCTGTTGTGTGACTTCACTGGTCAGGCCTCCTGGATAGTTTCTCACTGTGAGCTGAGAGGCAGGCTTGCCTCAGGGCTGCAGCTCCTGAGCCCATGGCCCTCCCAAAGAACCAGTTCCATCATGGGCACCCTCAGAGGATGCCACAAGAACCACAGCGCCCAGGACGGAGCAACACGCAGCGTGGCTGGGGCACTGGTGAACGGCTGGGGAGGGGGCAGGCACTGCTGATGAGCTGCCGCAGTAGATGGACCCGAGCAGTGGATTTTCAGTTAGCAAGTTGCTGGAATGCTCTCAGAATGTACATAGGATGTGAGTTTTCCTGTCATCCCTGTAGAGCTCTCTACAGGGGTCCCACACCTGTGATAGGAGGAAGACCAAGTAACCCAAGCCAACAGATGAACTCTGCACAGATGCTGCACAGGACTCAGACCACAGAGCGCAGCGTGTTTGCCTCCAGATCTGGCAAGGCCGTCTCCCTAGCCCCTGATTCTTGCCTGACAGTGCACTCTTGTCCTGGCTTTCATTCTTTTCAACTCTTCGACACTTACCGGGTGGCAGTACCAAATTACTCCCTGATATCATGGGGTGCAGGACAGAAAGGGAGCCACATGATCACACCCTCTTCCATCTGAGGCTCAGCAACTCAGGACTGCTAGTCCCCAGATGAAACCCAGCTGCCACTGCCAGGCGCTCCTCCACGCCCAGCCACACTGATCCAGGCTGGGGGCAGTCCCATCCAGGTCACCTCCTATGTTGCAAACGCAAGTGCCATTTGCTTAGGGTGTCACCAGATAACCAGCCTCAATTCTTCATCTGTTCAGAACACTGCGGCTGCCCCTCCCCAAGGCAGAGCATCAGTATTGCAGTGAGCAGAGCTCAGCTGGTGTCTTGCAGGTTTGTGGCTTCGTGTCTGCAGTGAAGCACACCAGCTTTCCTGCTGCAGCCTGACCGACAGGCGCAGGCAGGTTTAAGGTTCTTCGCCCATGTCCAGTGCTCGCTGCTACTGCCCCACCCCCTGCAATCTAAATCCTGTACTTGCGGTTACAAAAAGACCTGAACATGTTTAATGGTAATGGAGCCAGTGTGATCCCCAGAACACTGCACCTGCTGGGGTGACCCCACGGTCATGTCGCCCTGTGAGGCTGTGCTCTCAGCACTGGGAACAGCTTCAGGGAATATAGTTCTGCTTTCACTTTATGCCAGCTGAGCCATGCGTTAGGAATTCTTTGTTGTTTAGCTGCTTTTAGTCAAAAAGCCAAAGCCCCCAAAAGCTAAATGTGTGCATGCAGAAAGTGCAGAAAGCCGCATGGGTCCCAGGTCCAGTCTTGCAGCCACCTGGGTTTCCTGATGTGGCACAGGTGTGCTGGTGGTTTGGGGAACGTTGTATTATGGAGGCACAGGTGTGCTCTGCTCTGGTTACCTGTGGCTCTGGGGAGGTACAAGCAGGATACACCCCAGGCATTCCACTATACCTCCAGTGCTCAGTAGCCACACAGACCAGGGCCACAGGTGGAGAACTTCCCAGAGTGCGGTCCTGTGGCAGCCAACCTGGCATTAGCCCCAGCATTTTGTGAGCATTGGAGCTGTGGATGGTCCGGCTCCTGGGCATAGAGGCAGTGAGGGTCATTCATGGCCATACCCTGGTGTCTGCCTCTGAGCCCCCTAGCCTCGTGAGTCTGTTGGGCTTCTCCCACCAACTTGGGTTGATTGTCCAGCATGTCCAGCCAGGCTCCACGTCTCTGCTGCTCCCACCTCCCTTGCTGCTGCCCTTTGCTCTCCATGTCATTTTCTAGTGGTCTGTCCTGCTGGGTGTGGGTTATTGAGAGCCGTGGGTTAGCTGACCCTTTGGCTGAGGGTGAGAGGCCATGATGCTGAAGAAGGATTTTCTGTTCGCCACAGAGCAGCACCCACTGCCCACTACCTCCTGGAGTCTGGGACCTGGTCATCAGCTGCACTCACAGTGAGGGCCTGGGGAGCACAGGAGGCAGATCCCACAGGTCTCAGGACAGTTTCCCCCTGCTGTGTACATGCCTCTGGCTGATGTGAGGCCCGAATCTGACCCGCCCAACAGCCTCGATCTGGGCTGCCTGTGCCTGATGCACTCTTTGTTTGATTCTTCTTGACCTTCTTGGAGATTTTTTTTACCTTATTCTTAGCACCCTTATGTTTTCCTGGGTGAGGAGCAGTTTCTCTGCAGGCCAGGGTCCCAGCTGCTGTGTGTGTCTGTGAGGGGCCTCTGCTTGTGTAATTGGCTGGCCACAGCAGGCTGGCTGTGCACCTCCCAGACCACATGCCACCTCTCGGGGGAGCCAGTTGCTCCCCACTCCCTAAGGCTGTGCCTAGAGAACTAGCCCATTCTTCTGTGCCTATCCATGGTGCAGCCCAGGATATGACCCCAGGGACCTGCCCTGGGCATTCACACCTACTGTGCTGCCCAGGGCTGTACGCTCAGGGTGTGGACAGAGCCTGCCCCGCAATGGCCTAACTCTGTTTCTTACTCTGTGTGTTTTTGTAGCCTCTTTATTTGTTAAAAATGGCTGCTACATAATGACAGCTTGACTGTGCCTTTAGTCTTTTTATTTATTTATTTATTTATTTATTTATTTATTTATTTAATTTATTTATTTATTTATTTATTTTTTAGACAGGCAGAGTGGAGAGTGAGAGAGAGAGACAGAGACAGAGGTCTTCCTTTTTGCCGTTGATTCACCCTCCAATGGCCGGCGCACCGTGCTGATCTGATGGCAGGAGCCAGGTGTTTCTCCTGGTCTCCCATGGGGTGCAGGGCCCAAGCACTTAGGCCATCCTTCACTGCAGTCCCTGGCCACAGCAGAGAGCTGTCCTGGAAGAGGGGCAACTGGGACAGAATCCGGCGCCCCAACCAGGACTAGAACCCGGTGTGCCGGCTCCGCAAGGCGGAGGATTAGCCTATTGAGCCACGGTGCCGGCGCCTTTAGTCTTAAACTTCTGCAGCTAAAGCCCCTTCATCCTTTCCACTCTTGTCTCCTGCACCCTGGTCTCCTGTCTCCATCTCCTGAGTCTACAGCCCTGCTGTGTGTCCCTGCAGGTCCCCAGGTGTGACCTGAGTCACTGTCAGGGTCCCCTTGAAAACCTTAGTCATGGTGAGTCTTTACAGATTACACCACCCTGGGCCCACTTATAAACGCATTACTCATTGGGGCCGGTGCTGTGGCGTAGTGGGTAAAGCTGCAGTGCCAGCATCCCATATGGATGCTGGTTCAAGTCCCTGCTGCTCCACTTCCGATCCAGCTCTCTGCTATGTCCTGGGAAAGCAATGGAAGATGGTCCAAGTTCTTGGGCCCCTATACCCACATATGAGACCTGGAAGAAGCTCCTGGCTCCTGGCTTGGAATCAGCACAGCTCCTGCCGTTGTGGCCAACTGGGGAGTGAACCAGTGGGTAGAAGACCTTTTTCTCTCTCTTCTTTTCTTTTCTGTGTAACTCTTTCAAGTAAATAAATAAATCTTTAATTAAAAAAAAAAATTTCCCACCCGTGCTGCTTTTCTTTCTTCATTGCTGTAATAGAAGTCCCTTTTTCAACTTTTTTCATACTAAACGTTTTTAAAGTAGAAGTTCTTTGTACTTTAGTGTAAGTAGACATTTTTACTTCCTGTGGAGAAAATATCTCAGCTGTCAAACAGCTGATTGACTTTGATGCACACAAGCAGCTTCAAAGGTGAAGGCTTCCTTTTTGTTATTTGTGAGGCAGGGAGAGACAGCACTCCCATCCACTGGTTCACTCTCCTAATACCTGCATCAGCAAGGCTGGGCCAGTCAGAGTCAGGAGCCATGTGAGTAACAAGGACACAGCTGTTTGAGCCATCACTACTGCTTTCTGAGAAGCCAGGCATCCCAGCGCAGTGCTGCAGACCCCAGGCTAAATGCCCATTCCTAAGTTGGGAGTTTCTTACATTTCCAACAAACACTTCTTTCTGCATGACTGCTAGTTCACTCATCTTCCAGGTTTATTACTTTATTGGAAAAGGTAGAATTGTTTGTTCCACAATACAGATTGGTGCACACTGGTTTTTGGTCTCTCTCACTTTGGCAAGTTGAAGCAGCTGGAGGAAGAGGCAGCAGAGCTGGAGCTGGATGCCCCATCCCTTGGTAGGGCTGGCGTGGCCCCTCCTTGCAAGGTTGTCTTCTCCCTTGTCCCTAAAATTGCCGTCGCCCTGCTGTGCAGTTTTCTAACGAGTTAGTTTAGAGATGAGTGCGCTCCACCCAGCTGTTGTGCTTGCACTAAAGCTCTGTGCTGGTGGAGTGCCCATGTCTTTGAACAGTTTTGGAAGTACAGTGCAGTTGGTCTGTAGAACTGGTTTTAATGTTGCTCATTTGGTCTGACCAAACATGGATGCGTGTAAGCCATTTCCTCATCAAGTGGTGACCCATACCCCTGAACTCTTCTTTGTTTTTGTAGGCGGGCGCTAATATTGACACCTGCTCGGAAGACCAGAGGACCCCTCTGATGGAGGCAGCAGAGAACAACCACTTAGATGCAGTGAAGTACCTCATCCAGGCAGGGGCCCTCGTGGAGCCGAAGGTATGGGGCTGCATAAATGTCAGGGAGTCGTAGGGACCCTTCCTCAATGGAGCGTCTTCAGGTGTTGGTGCTGCCTTCACTGTACATGGTTAGCAGGCTCCTGTGTCTGACAAGAGACAAGCAGCTGGCGAGTCTGTGCAGAGAGTCACCTCCCCAGGCAGTGTGTGTGGCACCCAGAGCAGCTGCGCATGAAGAAGAAGGAAAGGTATGCAGGCTGGAAAAGAAGAAGTGCAGTAGTCTCTGCTCACAAGCAGCAGTTGCAGGGACCCCACAGAAATGCAGCTGGAGCCGAGTTGCCCAGCAGAGCAGCAGGACACAGAACCAGCATCGCAGTCAGCTGTGGGTCTGTGTTCTTCACCTGACTGTGCAGGAAGGAGACAGAGCAGTCTCACTCACAGCAGCATCAAAAAGAATAAAACACTTAGCAGTGCATCTAACCAAGGAGCAAAGACTTGGACACTGAAAATCACAAAGCATTGCTGAATGAAGTTAAGACACAAACAAATAGAAAGACATCATGTGTTCCTGGATTGGAAGACTTACTGTAGTTACGACAGTGCTGCCCAAAGCAATTATAGAGTCCATGCAATCCTTCTAAAAATCCCAACAACTGGTTATTGGGTTTTTTAAAGTTTGTATTTATTTCTTTGAGAGAAAGAGCAAGAGAGGTTGACAGATCCCTGGAACTTGATCTAGGTTTCCCATGTGGTAGTAGTTGCACCATCACCTGCTGCCTCCCAGACTGCACATTAGCAGGGAGCTGGAATCTGAATTCAAACCCAGGCGTTTTGGTATGGGATGTGCGTGTCCCAGTTGGCAGCTTAGCCACTAGATCAAGCACTCATCCCTCAACAGCCTTTTTAAAATGTTTTTATTTCAAAAGTGTAGAGAAGAAACAGAGAAAGTACCTATCCTCTGGTTCAGTCCTCCAAATACCCAACACGGCCAGAGCTGGAGCCAGGAGCCAGGAACCCAGTCCAGGTCTCCATGTGGGTAGCAGAAACCCAGTTATTTGAGCCATTACCACTGCCTCCCAGGGTCTGCAGTAGCAGGAAGTTGAAGCCAGGAATTGAACACAGGCACTCTGAATTTGGACACAGACCTCTTAGACCTCTTAACTACTAGACCAAAAGCCCGCTCCCCCAACAGCTTTCTTTTCAGGTACAGAAAAGCTCGTTCTAAAGTCCATATAAAATTTCAAGGGTTCTGCTATGGCCTGGGAAAGCAATAGAAGGTGACCCAAGTCCTTGGGCCTCTGCACCTGCATGGGAGACCTGGAAGAAGCTCCTGTCTCCTGGCTTTGGATTGGCACAGCTCCAGCTGTTGCAGCCATTTCAGGAGTGAACCATTGGACAGAGGACCTCTTTCTGCCTATGCCTCTCTGTAACTGCCTTTCAAATAAATAACTCTTTTAAAAAAATTTTCAGGCTGGCGCCGTGGCTCAACAGGCCAATCCTCCGCATTGTGGCGCCGACACACCGGGTTCTAGTCCCGGTCGGGGTGCCGGATTCTGTCCCGGTTGCCCCTCTTCCAGGCCAGCTCTCTGCTGTGGCCCGGGAGTGCAGTGGAGGATGGCCCAAGTGCTTGGGCCCTGCACCCCATGGGAGACCAGGGAAGCACCTGGTTCCTGCCATCGGATGAGCACGGTGCGCCAACCACGGCAGCCATTGGAGGGTGAACCAACGGCAAAGGAAGACCTTTCTCTGTCTCTCTCTCTCACTGTCCACTCTGCCTGTGAAAAATTAAAAAAAAAAAAAAAAGTTTTTCAAAGGAACCGGGGTAGCCAGAAAATTATGAAAGAGATGAACACAGCCAGAGAACACACACTTCCTGATTTCCAAACTTGCTATAAAGCTACAATAATAAAAATTGTGTGGTAAAGAATAGATGTAAGGAGCAGTGAAAACAAAGACCCTGAAACAAACCCTGCGTGTGTTGTCAGCTGATTTTCTCAAGGGTCTGAAGACTGTCTTTTGAACAAGTGTTGCTGGGAAAGCTGTGTCCACATCTAAAAGAATGAAGTTGAACCCTTCCCGAACAACAGACAAAAGTAACACAGCAAGAGTCCCAGTGCTGAGCTATATAGCTGACATTGCAGCTCCTGGAGGAGGCGTGGATGAGAGTTTAATGATACTGATGGGAAAATGGTTTCTTTTTTCTTTCTTTTTATTTTTTTTAAATTTTATTATTTTATTCATTTGAGAGGTAGAGTTACAGACACAAAGAGAGAGAGACAGAGCGAAAGATTTTCCATTTGCTGTGCCTGTATGGGATTCCAGCGTAGCAGGTAGAGGCTTAGCCCACTATCGCACAGCGCCAGCCCCAGCAGCAGTGGTTTCTTGGATAGGGCACCAAAAGCAAAGAAAATAAAAAATAAACTTTGGCAGAATTAGAAACTCTACCAGAAGACACTAGGATCAAGAACCTGTAAATCCTGTGTCTGACAAGAGATGACCATCCTGAGTATTTAAAGAAGTCTGAAAATTCAACAGCAGAAGCTGGTGGTCCAATTAAAATATGGGCAAGGTAGACATTTCTCCAAAGAAGATACCCAAGTGTCCGGTTTCCATGTGGAGATGTGGTCATCCCTGCTGGTCCCTGGGGAAATGCAGACCTTTGGAACTGTAGGGCGGCTGGTAGGATGTGACCTGCTGCTGCTGCTGTGCAAGACGGGTGACAGTCTCTCCAGCAGCTACATGTCACCCTGTGATCCAGCAGTCCCACATCTGGAGTGTGGGCGGAGCAGTTTTTACCCTAGCATTGTTCATGGTAGTGAGGTGTCCATGGCAGGTGGAGGTACAGAGGAAGTGTGGCCTGTACATTCCTCACTAGGCTTATTCAGCTACAAGGTGCAGTGAGATTCTGTCACACATACTGCAGCACACCTTGTCTGATTCCATCTGGGTGAGCTCCCAAAAGAAGCAGAGCCAGGGCTGAGAGTGGGGCTGAGGAGCGGGAATGCTGCTGCCTACTGGTCACAGAGTTGTGTTTGGGGCCAGATAGTGATGGTGGCTGCACAACATTGCACATGGAGTTCATGCCACTGCATTCTACACGTAAAGTGGTTAAAATGGCAAATCAAATGCCATAGATTCCTGTAATAAAAATAGTTTAATGGCTTTTACATTATTACACTTTTTTTCCAACAAAACAAAAAATGGCCATGATCTTTAATTTATCTTCTTTTTCACATCTAGTTAAATTTTTATGATGTTTCCACATCATTAAATACTATTCTGTATCATTGCTCCAGGTAGCTATCTTGGTATTTCATGATATTATATAATTGCAAATTTGCATTTAATTTAACATTTACCTTATTCTTCACCTTTATTGTAAACGTTGTACCCATAAACATTTTCATAGCTCCATGTTTGCATGAGTCATTTGCTTGACTCCTTAGGCTGGTTGTGGGTGCAGAATTGCTGGGACACAGCACGTGTCATACTCTGACCACTGCTGCATGATGTGGTTCAGTGGTAGCAATCCTGTAAGCTGCTCTCTGGCTTTAGTGGTTTGTTTTTGTTTGTTTATTATTGTAATTTGCTCTTGTTGACATCCAGTCAATTTGTTTTTTTAAATTTGAGAGGTAGAGACAGATTCAGAGGTTCTAGCTGCTGGTTCACTCCCCAGATGTCCACAGTCGTGCTCGCTGGGGCAAATCTGGGAACTGGGATCTCTGTCTGAGTCTCCCTCATGTGGAGCCCTAGCCAGGACTCAGACTCCCCTCTCTGAAACAAGGTGAAGTTTCTCCAGTAGACCACACACTGTCTTTAGGGTCAGCATTTTCTGTATCTGTTTGCATGTGTTATGAATATTTTCCAAGTCTTCATTTGGTTCTTTGTTTTTATTAGCTTTTGAGATATAAAAGCCTTTACTTTTTTAAAGGAATAAAAAAAAGTTACAGAGAGATGGAAAGACAGAGATATTTTCCATCTACTTGTTCACTCCCCAGATGGCTACAATGGCCAGTGTTGGCCAGGCCAAAGCCGAGAGGCAGGAACTTCATTTGGGTCTCCCTTATTGGTTCAGAGGCCCGAGGCCCAAGTGCTTGGAACATTTTCCACTGCTTTTCCCAGGCCATCAGCAGGGTGCTGGATTTTAAGTGGAGCAGTGGGGACTAGAACTAACGCCTGTATGGTATGCTGGAGTTGAAGCCTTCAACTTTTTACAACAACTGATTAGGGTGGGTAGGAACACTGTCTGTGGTGGGGAGTGGGTGAGCTCCATATTTACCCAGCATCCTGCTGGCTGATGCCAAAGCTGAGCACCACTAAAAAGCAAAGCCTGCAGAGGGCTGGCCAGGACCCTCCTAGAGCTGGAAGCTGTGTGGTATGGTGCCTGTGCTGGTGGAGCAGGTGTCTGAGGCAAATTCATGGACGGGCTGGACAGATTTGATGATGCAGAATCGAGAGCAGTGAAGGCTGCAAACAAGCTGTGGGACTACATCACGCTGACATCCCAGAAGCACACACGAGAGAGCCGGAGAGCACCTGGTGGCAAAAGTGTGCTGAAGAAATAAGGGTCATAAACAGCCCAGATCCCGGGACGAACACTGTCGAGATCCTAGAAACAGCAGGCTGAGCAGGGGAGCGTTAGCGACACCCCCTCAGAACAGAGAGGACCTCCCAACAGCAGCCAAACAGGAGCCACACGTGCCAGGGCTTGGGAGGAAGTTTCCACTGTGGTGAACCGAAACCGCAAGAGCGTCCATCCAACAAACACATCCTTCAGAGAAAGAAGGAGAATTCAAACCTGTCAGGTAACAGAGCAGATGGGTTCACACAGGGAAGTGGCACTCACAGAGCTGTTTTATTCGGCAATACTGTGTAAGGCAGAGGTGACATTAGACTGAGTGCATATCTTGAAGTAGAAGATCGGAGCCCGGCAGCCCAGAGCAGGGCAGTGTGCAAATGGATGGGTGCTGTAGGAAGGTTTCCATGCCGGAAATGCCAGTCGACTGAGAAGTCAGCGATGTTGGACTCCTGAGAGAGTACCAAGGACACAGAAATACAGCTTCTCAGGAGAAAAGCTAGTTCAAGGGTAGGATTCAGGAACATGATTTGTCCATTGAGAATAAAGGAAACGAGGGAAAATTTATGGACAAAGAGAAAACAGCAGAGTGCCAGCTTTAAACAGGCTGCCGTGTCCTACTGGGCCCTCGGTCTGCACAGCCTGGGAAGAAGGCAGAACCTGTGGCTGCAGCACGCACTTGAGGCAGGGAGCAGGTGTTGGGGCCGGCGTGACGGTTGGTTGCAGGGGGCAGTACTTACAGAAAGAGTGTCCTGTGATTGCACTATAGGGAGGAATTTCTTAAGACATAATAAGCGCCTTGGAAGTTAGAGTTAAACAGAAACAGTCAGAAATTTTGTTTAAAGGCATCACAAACACGTGAAAAAGCAGGCTACAAAATGAGAGGCGGTTTTACAACATGATGGCAAAGAGGTTAATGTCCAAAACTAGAGGAGACTTGTGAATAAAATAACCTGTAAGGGTACTGGACAGCGACATGGACATAAGCCGGAAGTTCCTGGAGGAGGGGAACTGTGTGTGAGAAGGTGCCTGGCCTTCTGGACCTGTTGAGACGCCTCTTTATGGCCAGCACTTTCTGTGCACTCAGCTGAGGACCCTTCCTGGCTGTGGTGGGCGGGGTGCGGGCTGTCCTGGTGCAGTTTTCACACACCAGCTGAGGTGCAGCCATTGTCAGGGTTGGGAGACACCACCGCCAGCCTCACACACACAGGTGAGACGTGTCCACGCACGGTGTACTTTTCAAGTAAGTCTTTCTCTGCTAGGATTACATAAACTAGAGCCTTTCCTGTCTGTGAAAATAAATGAGCAAGCGCTGTCTGCTCTCTGAGATGTCAGCAGTAGATGTCCTGCGGTAGGGCCATTCTGAAGCACTCAGCCATCATGTATGTCCCGTGCACAGTGACACTGTCAGGAGACGCAGCTGATTGACAGATGATGGGTTCAGGATGGTGACTGCCTCTGGGGAGGTGGGGAGACAAATGGCACTGGGGTCTGTGTTGGGTGTTCCTGGAGAATGGTGGGATCGTGACCTCTTGGGGTTTGTGTCTGAAATTGTCATAGCTGCCTCCCCTCGATGGGCTGAATGACGGCCTTTCCCTGCCTTCCGCCCACCCTGCCGCTTCCCTACGATTTCTGTAGGTTCTTTTGGTCCTCCTTCCAAGAAGGCCAGGCCTCTTCTAGGATTCTGCTTTCCTGCCTCGTGTTACAGGTCTCAGCACACCTCTGGCGTCATCCACAAAGGCTCCTCCAGCCTTGTGCCTGTTCCCACCATCCCGGCTGCAGCCTGTCCAGGCAACAGAGGACACTTGAAGATGAGGCAGACCTTTTTTTTTTTTTTTTTTTTAAAGATTTATTTATTAATTTGAAAGGGTTACACAGAGAGAGAAGGAGAAGTCTTCCTCCCCAATTGGCCACAATGGCTGGAGCTATGCCAATCTGGAGCCAGGAGCTTCTTCCAGGTCTCTCATGTGGGTACAGGGGCCCAAAGACTTGGGCCATCTTCCACTGCTATCCCAGCAGAGAGCTGGATCGGAAGTGGAGCAGCTGGGACTCGAACTGGCACCCATATGGGATGCCTGCACTGCAGACAGTGGCTTTACCTGCTATGCCACAGCACCGGCCCTGAGGCAAACCTTTGAACAAATAAGCACACCGTTTTCTTTGTCACAGTCTGGACACCAGTAGTGTGGTCCAAGCGCAGGCTCTTGAGAGAGGCCGGAGTTCTGAGCAGTGGTGTGTGAGGTCCGGTTGTGCTCTGAAATCTGTAAAGTGACAGAGCTCAGAACAGTGCAGCCCAGTGTCACTGCCATAGCCGCACCACTCTCACTGTCCCTGGGACTGCCTGACCTGACTTCCCTGTGAGTTTCTTTTTATTTGAAAGGCAGAGATACAGAGAGAGAGAGCTCTTCCATCTGGTGGTTTACTGCCCAGATGGGCACAGGGGCCAGGGCTGGGCCAGGCCTGGGCCAGGAGCTTCATTCAGGGCTCTCTCATGGATGCCAGGGGCCCGAACACTTGGACCACCCTCTGCTGCCTTTCCCAGGCACATTAGCAGGGAGCTGGGTTGGAATTGGAGCAGCCAGGACTTGAACTGGTGCCTGTATGGGATGCCAGCATGGGAGGTGGTAGCTTTACCTGCTGTGCCACATCAACCGCACCCTCCCTCCCCCCCACGTCTGTCTTTTTGTTTTGAGAAATTTGATTGTCCTCAGGAACACGGGTAGAAGCAAAGAGAAGGTTCTCACAGCAGCCTCAGGAAACAGAAGTAGGCAGATGTCCGGGACGTGGTTGCTGCTTCTTCCAAATACTGTTTTACGTTCTGCCACATGTGGATGTCTGTCACAAAATCTCGTGCACTTTTACCAAATGTGCTGTGTGGCTATCAACTCATGGGGCAGCTGCCACTGGGGTCACTGTTAGAGCCACTCGCCCTGCACATTGGCCGAGACAAGAAGCCTGGGCTGTCCCTTGGTCCTGCCCAGTCTACAGAGGCAGGAATCTGTGGGGTCATCATCTTTTTTCTTGACAGGCAGAGTGGACAGTGAGGGAGACAGAGAGAAAGGTCTTCCTTTTGCCATTGGTTCACCCCCCAGTGGCCACCGTGGCCGGCACGCTGTGGCCGGCGCACCGCGCTGATCCGATGGCAGGAGCCAGGTGCTTCTCCGGGTCTCCCATGCGGGTGCAGGGCCCAAGCACTTGGGCCATCCTCCACTGCACTCCCAGGCCATAGCAGAGAGTTGGACTGGAAGAGGAGTGACCGGGACAGAATCTGGCGCCCCAACCGGAACTAGAACCCCAGTATGCTGGCGCTGCAGGCAGAGGAATAGCCTGTTGAGCTGCGGTGCCGGCCGGGGTCATCTTCTTTGCACCTGCAGGTTTCCATTGAAGGTAGAAGGGTTTTCACCACCCAAGGCTCTGTCTTGGCATCAGAAGTGCGGTGTATAAGGGCTTGGCTCTTGGCTATGTCCTTGGGGCCGTGTAGCCTTGGGGAATGCTGCTCCCTCAGCCTGCAACTCCTCATCATGCAACAAGAGCTTGTCGTAAGAAGGGTTCCGTATGGCCCCGCACATGGCCTCCACGAGGACATATGAGTGTGGGTCCTCTGGACCAAAACAGCCTTTGTGTTACAGGATGCAGAGGGCTCCACATGTTTGCACTTGGCTGCCAAGAAGGGACATTATGATGTGGTTCAGTATCTGCTTTCAAACGGACAAATGGACGTCAACTGCCAGGTACAGCCATGCCCACCCCGTGGTGGCCTCTGTCCTTCCCGCTCATGGTCACCTCTGGTCCATACGAGGCCCTGGAAGGTTTTGTCTTCCCCAGTCCCCTCCTTCCCTGCCTACTCTGCTGCGTGGCCACCTCACTGATCCTGGCAGTCCATTGCTCCCTTCATGGCCGCCTGTGTTGCCTCACCCCCCAGATCTTTGGTTGGATGTCACACCTGCATGTCCAGGACAGCCCCTGCCCTCCCTCTGTGGCACTTGCTTCCTCCTCTGCTCTATTTGTCCCCATAGTGCTGGCCCCAGCCTCCATGTGTGTCCACCTATCTAAGTTAACCTACAGTCAGTGCCATAGGACTTGTTCTCCTTTAACTATGACTGGCGGTGCCTGATCAGTGTGTGGTACACAACACCCGTAGACAGCTGGTGAGCAAGCAAGTGGCCGCAGAAGGCCTGCTTTCAAAGCACTACGCCAGCACTGGTCCCTCCCACACGGGTCTCGGCTCTCACTGGGTCTCCGTGTTCACGCTCATCTGTCCCTCATGGCCTACCTGCCTTAGCTCAGGCAGTGCCTCCTGCTCAGTTGTTCAGACCCAGCTCCCATGCCACCCAGAAACGGCTTCTCTCCCAGAAACAGTAGCTCCTGCGAGACTCTCCAGTTCTGAGCCCCTCTGTCCTACTAGAGTACGGCCTGGGCCCCATCTCCTCTGTCTTGCTCCGTGGTGTCCCGGCATCACAGCACTACTCACTGAGGCGGCTCGTGAGGCTGTGCCAGTGGCCGACCTGAAGGGAGGCTACGTGTGCACTCAGGCCCTGTGGGGCTGTGGTGCGTGCCGAGGAATTGGAACATGACTCTCGGTTCCTGGAAACTCTTTCTGGGCTGAATTAAATCACTAGAGCCACTGAAAGGACTCAGTGTGGAGTGCTGTCAGCTCCTCAGGCCGCGGCTCAGCTCAGCCGGGCCTTCTGGGCCCTGCCCTGCCAGGAGCAGTGCGCGGACCTCCCTATCCGTCTACCTGTCTGCAGCCCCTGGCCGTGCTCTGACCTGGTCCCTGGCTCTCGTGCACGGCCCGGTCTGTGGGGCTCAGGATGCAGAAACCTGCGGCCTGTGGTCTGGGTGTGTTGAGGTGTTCTCCCTGATGTCCCCCTCAGTGTCAAGCAGAGCACAGTGGTGTGTGCAGCTGGGGCTGGGACTGGTCTGTGCTGGCTCCCCCACCCTCGCTCTGCCGCCTGGGGCAGTGTCTGGAGACTTCTCTACTCTGCCGTCCAGCAGCCCTGACAGGTTTGTGTTTCCTTCTCTGCCGTTAGGATGATGGAGGCTGGACACCCATGATCTGGGCCACCGAGTACAAGCACGTGGACCTCGTGAAGCTGCTGTTGTCCAAGGGCTCTGACATCAACATCCGGGACAATGTGAGTCTCTGATGGTCACAGACTTCCTGGAGCCAGAGCCACAAGGGGTGGTACCCTCTTGCTGACCATGCCCTTGTCCTTGTCTGGAAGCAGAGCCCCAGCTCCCAGCAGTGCTCTGACTCTTCTGTGCTGACACAGAGGATCTGTGTTTGGAGGGTGCCCTGGACTGGGGTGCAAGTTGCTCCTCCTCCTTCCTGCTCACTCATCAAGTCCCTGTGACAGGGATCCAGGATGAACCCAGGAAGGCAGGTCCTGCCTTGTGGCCTCTCAATGCTGCCACAGATTTCAGTGGCTCTACCTGTAGTTGCTGCCATGGAGGAGAAAGTGAAGAGAATTGTTGACCAATCGTGGCTTTTTGAGCTGTGACAGCGGTCACTGTTGTAGGTCTAAGCTATTTGCTGGAACACAGGGCTTGTAGTCGACGGTGTGTGAGAACCTCCAGGATTGCAGGAAGGCAGGTGTGGATGCAGCATTGCAGCAGAGAGTGAGGGGAGGGTCTCTGGCCAGACACAGACGGGATCTGCTGCAGAGTCAGAAGGCAGACGTGAGAAGTCCCCTGACACCGAGGAAGCTTGGAGCACGGTTCAGCCCCATCTGAGACAGTGTCCTTGCTCAGCAGCCTGGAGCATGAGCAAGTGCTGTTCACTCCTGGCCACACCCTGACCCCTCCCTGCATACACAGGTACATTCTCCTTCACCCAGAGCCAGGAACCCAGCCGTGGTCCCCAGCCCCTGGTGGGTACACAAGCCTGTGCTGTGGGCTCCATGGCCTGGTGTGCAGCCCTCCGAGCTGTTTCTGCGATGGTCCCTCAGAACTTGTTGGTTGCTTCACAGCCATGGTAAGAGACCAGAGCAGAGAGTGAGGAGCTGGAGCCATGCCATGGGAGCATTCAGAAGGCAGGAGGGGTGCAGGGTGACAGGTTCAGGTCTGGTGCGACACAGTCATGGCTGCCTTGCTCGCACCACCCCCATGTCCTTGGGCAGTGGAGCATGGTGTTGCATTGAGTGCTAGCCTCAGACTGACTGACGGTCTCCAGGCTTAGGCAGTGCAGGGTGTCCAGTGATGCTTGGTTGTGTCTGTAGCTTTGCTGGTGTGTAGTTGGTAGACTGCATTTGAAGAGTACCCTTGGTGAAGTTGCACCCACAAACCAGCTCTACGATCATGACAGGGACCTCATCATTTTTTTCACCTGGCTGCCCTGTTGCCTGTGTGTTTCAATTTTGCATCATGGGGCCTGTTCCATGCAGCACGCTTACTTGGAGATGCCCCGTGGTAACACCTCTTGGTGAACTCTTGTTTGTTTGTTTGTTTAAGATTTATTTATTCATTTATTTGAGAGGTAGAAAGAGAGGGAGAGACAGGAATAGAGGTCTTCCATTATCTGATTCACTCCCCAAGTGGCTGCTGTGGCCAGAGCTGAGCCAGTCCAAAGCCAGGAGTCCAGATCTCCCACATGGGTGCAGGGGCCCAATCACTTGGGCCATCTTCTGCTGCTTTCCCAGGCACATCAACAGGGAGCTGGATTGGAAGTGGAGCAGCTGGAACTCGAACTCGCACCCACATGGGATGTTGGTCCTGCCATAGCACCAGCTCCTTCTTGGCGAACTCGTGCCTTGTGGCTTGTGTGGGCTGTTGGCACACACAGCTACTGCAAGCATTTGTTTCTCCTGAGTAGAGTGGAAGTGCTGGTGGTTGTGCCCTGTGTTGTGCATGAGGGTTCTGGTCCCCCCACGTTCCCCCAGCGTGCATTTTGGCACATGTGCAGTGCTCTCTGTTGTGGTTTTACCTTGATTTGGCTTCGTGTGACTTTGGCTGTATGAAGACCAGGTCCTTAATAGCTGTCCTTCTGTTTCCTTGGGTGAGGGTCTTTTCAGGTCTTCTGCTCGTTTATTATTGGGTGGTTTATGTCATTCTTCTCAGTTTTGAGAGTTTACACCCTGGGGTCATGTGCCCATCATGCATGTTCTTTGTCATCTGCCTTTGGAGTGCACAGGGTTTCCATTGCGATCGAGTCCAGGCTGCCCTACTTGCATGGGTCCTGCTCTTCGTGTTTTATTTGCAAAGTCATGGTGCAGGTGCAGCCCAGGACTGCAAAGACATTCTCTCCGTTTCCTTTATGGTTTTAGTTTCACATCTTGGTGTGATTTGTATGACTCCGTTTACATATAATGTGCAAGGTGTGGCTTAAAGCTCTTCTTGTTATTCTTGTTCTTTGCTTCAAATGTCTAGTACCAGCACGGTCTGCAGAGAAAGGTACACCTTGGCTAGAACCCAGCTGCTGTCGAGTGTGAGTTAATGCTGGGGTTAGTGCTGTTCATCCGAGCATGAATTAGTGCTGTGCTGTTGGTTTTGGTCTTTAAAAAAAAGATATATATTTTTTATTTGAAACCCAGAGTTATAAAGAAAGAGACATGGAGAGGAAGATCTCCCATCTCTGGGCTGGGCCAGGCCAAAGCCAGGAGCCCGGAGCTTCTTCCAGTTATTTTACATGGATGCAGGGGCCCAAACACTTGTGCCATTTTCTGCTGCTTTCCCCTGCACATTAGCAGGGAGCTGGATTGGAAATGGAGCAGCCAGGTCTTGATGGCTGGTGCTGCGGCTCACTAGGCTAATCCTCCGTCTTGCAGCGCCAGCACACCGGGTTCTAGTCCCGGTCGGGGCACAAGATTCTGTCCTGGTTGCCCCTCTTCCAGGCCAGCTCTCTGCTGTGGCCAGGGACTGCAGTGAAGGATGGCCTAAGTGCTTGGGCCCTGCACCCCATGGGAGACCAGGAGAAGCACCTGGCTCCTGCCATCAGATCAGCGTGGTGCACCGGCCATTGGAGGGTGAATCAACAGCAAAAAGGAAGACCTTTGTCTCTGTCTCTCTCTCTCACTCTCCACTCTGCCTGTAAAAAAATAAAAAATAAATACATTTTAAAAAAAAAGAAAAAAAAAGGAAATGGAGCAGCCAGGTCTTGAACTCGCACCCGTATGAGATGCTGACATCGTAGGCAGAGATATAACCTACACCATAAATCCTGCCCCATGAATTAGTGCTGTTTATCCCAGTGTGAGTTAGTACTGGCATCTTTTTCATGTGTCTGTTTTCATGCCAGGGACATGCTTCTTGATTGGTGTGTGTGTGTGTGTGTGTGTGTGTGTGTGTGTGTGTGTAGAAACACGGAAGTTCTCCCATCCACTGATTTACTTTTACTCGACAGCAGCCAGGGCTTTGCCAGTCGGAAGCCAGCAGCCAAGACTCCATCCAGGACTTCCACGTGGGTGGCAGGGATTCAGGTCCTTGAGCCATCACCTGCTGCGCAGGGAGCACTTTAGCCAGCGGTTGGATTGGAACTATGGCTGAGACCTGAGCCTACCACTCCAGTGTGGGACTCGGGCGTGCCAAGCAGCGTGTCCGTGCTGTAGCACACGCCTGCCCTGAAGGTCCTTAGAGCTTTGCATGTGCTGCAACCCTGCACCCACCCTTGTGATGTTTGCAGGGAGGATCTGTAATTTTTTTCCCTCCTGGCTAGTCTTAGAGTTCATTAGTTTTGGTCAGTCTCTGTTCAGATGCTGTCTGCCCACCCCCCTTTGGCACTCCAGTCACAGTGTCAGGGACTCTGCTTGCTCCAAAGCCCACTGATGCTCTTTGCAGTTTTTAAGGTGAGTTTTCACTGTTTCAGTTTAACTGGTTTTTGTTGGTGTCTCCTTGGGTTCACTCCTCTTCTGCAGCACTGATGTTGCTGCTGGTCTCAGCCAGTGTTTTTTTTTTTTTTTTTAATAAATTTACTTATTTATTTGAAAGGCAGAGTTACAGAGAGCAGAGAGAAGCAGAGAGAGAGATAGAGAAAGGTCTTCCATCCACTGGTTCACTCCCCAAATGGCTGCAACGGCCAGAGCTATGCCGATCTGAAGCCAGGAGCCAGGAGCTTCTTCTGTGTCTCCCATGCGGGCGTAGGGGCCCAAGGACTTGGGCCATCTTTCACTGCTTTCCCAGGCCATAGCAGAGAGCTGAATCGGAAGTGGAGCAGCTGGGATTTGAACCAGTTCCCAAATGGGATGCTTGTGCTGCAGGCTGCAGCTTTACCAGCTACGCCACAGTGCTGGCTCCCAATGTATTTTCATTTCAAGCAGACAAGTGGCTCCCAGCCTTCAAAGTATATTCTGACATGTCTCTTTCTCACTTTACAACACGTGGGTACAGCTACACAATGGCTCTGACACATCTGTTCGTGTTTGGGGTATGTCGAGTACTGCTACACAGGTCTCTGACCTGTCTGTCTCCATCTTTGGGGCATGTCAAGTACAGCTACACACAGCTCTCACACGTCTGTCTGTGTTTGGGGCATGTTGAGTACAGCTACACATGGCTCTAATACATCTGTCCGTGTTTGGGGCATGTTGAGTACTGCCCCTCCTCACAGGAGACAGGGCTCTGACCTGTCTCTCTTCATCTTTGGGGCGTGTCAAGTAGAGCTACACACAGCTCTGACAGGTCTGTCTGTGTTTGGGGCATATTGAGTACTGCTACACAGGGCTCTGACCTGTCTCTCTACATCTTTTGGGGAGTGCTGAGTACCACTACACACAGCTCTGACCTGTCTCTCACCATGTTTGGGCGTGTCGAGTGCTGCTACACATGGCCCTGATGTGTTTGGGGAGTGTCGAGTGGCTTTGATGGCCTCAGGTACTGGTGCTGACACCTGTGTCTGCTTTGTTTGGATGGTTGGGTTTCTGTCCTTGTTGTGTCCCCTGCTCGCCCACTGTCTAGTGTGGACTTCGCCATGAAGGCTGCTGGGAGGGTTTGTCTTCCTGTTAGTAACCTCGGGCTTTGTTCTGGGGTGCAGGTGAGCTCTTAAAAGTCTGTTCCACTGTGTGAGATTTTGCCTTTCAGGCTTGTTGGGTCTGGAACAGCCCTTGTCTTGGGTGATATTGCCCACCACCAAGACAAGTCGCTCCTGGGGCTGGGCACTGGCTCTAAGGCACTCCTCCTCATGTGACCACCAGGGCCCTGCTGGGTGTCTTAGGTGGACATGTATAGGGCCCTGGGCAGGCTCTGGCTCCCTGTGCTGGGGATCACTGCCCTTCGTTGCCTGGTGATCGTCCTTGCAGCCCATGTCGTGTGTCTGACTGTGTTTTCCTCTTTGCTGCTGGGGGCGTGCAGGGCCAATGTGGAAGCCAAAGGCAGAGCAATCAGGAGGTATAGGCCAGGCCTACATCATTTAGTGGACAGACATCGGAGAGGCTGGGCGACTGGACCATCCCACAAGTGGAGGCTCCTGAGTGAATTGCTAGTTCTCAAAAATGTCACTCAGGCTGTCTAGTTATAAAATCATAAATCATTCTGATGGGGGAAGAAGCCCCGAAGGAGTGCATCCTGGGGGTGGGGGCTCCAGACAAAGAGCAGAGGACAGAAGGCTGCTAAGAATAGCATCCAGAGCAGAAGCCCCAGGTCAGCTGTGGTTTTTCGCATTAAACTGAGGTTCACAAAAGGCGTTGCTCTGAGTTTTCTTGTTTACAAATGGGGTTAGCAGGGAAGCTCATGCTTGGGGCTGGTGGTGGTTTGTGAGGAGGATAACAGATTGGCTTTTACCTTCTCATGTGTTCACTGAGCTGAAAAGCATTGAAGTCTTTTGCACTGTGGAGAGTGGGAGGGCGACTGGGAGAGCTGTGGGTTGCCCAGGGTCCTGCTCTGCAGCTGGTCCAGGGCCTGGCTGAGTGATGCTCCAGGGGCTGGGACAGCAGGCAGCATCCAGGGGAGACCTGAATGATCAGGGCCTTGGGCAGAGCTCCAAGTCAGGCTTGCTTCATGGCATTTGTGACAGTGCCTGTGATTCCTGATGGTTTGCAGCCTCAGTGAGCATAGACTGGGACCTGTTTCGTGTCGAGCCCAGCAGTCCCAGCCGCCAGGAAAGCATCCTCTGCATGTAGTTCAGAGGGGAGCAGAGTGTGCAAGGTGTGTGTGCACAAGGGGCGCAGCACGGGGGTAGCTCTTCTGTCGTAGCCCATGGATGCTTCATTGTTTCATGTCTGTGTCTTGGCTGTCTGGCAGTGCTGAACATTTTTAAAAAATTATTTCACTCAGTCTTTTTTTGGAGGGGAAGTTTTTTATTTTCATATCCTTTGCACATCTTTTTCAGAATTAAAATGTTTTAATAATTGCTATATAATTATAAACTGTGTAAGGGTACTTCACAAAGTTTGTGGAAAATGCCGGCAGACAGGGGCTGGCACTGTGATGTAGCAGGTGAAGCCTCAGCCTTCAGTTCCAGCATCCCGTATGGGCACCAGTTCGAATCCTGACTGCTCCACTTCTCATCCACCTCCTTGATAATGCACCTGGGAAAGCAGCAGATGGCCCAGGTGTTTGGGCCCCTGTGCCCACGTAGGAGACATGGAAGAAGTTCTTGGCTCCAGATCGGGCTAGCTGTGGCCATTGTAGCCATTTAAGTAATGAACCAGCAGCTGGAAGATTCTCTCTCTCTCTCTCTCTCTCTCTCTCTCTCTCTCTCTCTTTGTAATGCTCTGCCTTTCAAATAAATGAATAAACCTTAAAAAGAAGGGGAGCAGGCATTTGTGGTGCAGCAGGTTAAGCTCCCACGTTGGATGCCCACAGCCCATGTTAAGTGCTTGGGATCCAGTCTCACCTCTGCTTCTGAGCAGCAGAGGATTCCCCAATTACTGGGGCCCTGCACCCCCCCACCTGCCTTGCAAACTTTTTTTTTTTTTTTTTTACAGGCAGAGTGGATAGTGAGAGAGAGAGACAGAGAGAAAGGTCTTCCTTTGCCGTTGGTTCACCCTCCAATGGCCGCCGCGGTCGGCGCGCTGCGGCCGGCGCACCGCGCTCATCCGATGGCAGGATGCCAGGAGCCAGGTGCTTTTCCTGGTCTCCCCATGGGGTGCAGGGCCCAAGCACCTGGGCCATCCTCCACTGCACTCCTGGGCCACAGCAGAGGGCTGGCCTGGAAGAGGGGCAACCGGGACAGAATCCGGTGCCCCGACCGGGACTAGATTTTGAAGTCCATGAACATGAACGGTCTTCAGAACATGGATGAGAAATATAAAAACTGTGAGCATTTCAGAATTAACTTTTCTATTTTTCCATTTTCATTATTCAAAGGCAGAGAAACAGAAAGAAAGATCTTCCATCCACTTGTTCATTCTACAAATCACATAGCAAAAAGGGCTGGGCCAGGCCAAAGCCAGAAGCCAGGAGCTCCTTCGAGGTTTCCCCAGTGGATGGCAGGGTCCCCCAAGTACTTATGCATTACCCCTGCCTCTTAGGGTGTATATCAGCAGGAAGCTGGAATCGTGAGCAGGGGTGGTACTTGGACCCAGTCAGTCCGATATGGGATACAGATGTCCCAAGTAGTGTCTGAAGAACTGTGCCAAGGGAGCTCGCATTGTGGCGCAGCAGGTTGAGCCACTGCTTGTGACACATCCCATATGGGCACCAGGTGATGTCCCAGCTGCTCCACTTCTGATCCAGCTCTCTGTCACTGTGCCCTGGACAGCAGCAGCGATGACCCAAGCGTTTGTCCTCTTCACCCACATGGGAGACCTGAAGAAGCTCCTGGCTCCTGGCTTCGGCCTGACCCGGCTCTAGCCGTTGCAGCTGTGTGGGGAATGAAACAGTTGGTGGAAGATTTCTCTCTGCCTCTCCACATCTGTCTGTAACTCTTCATAAATAAATCTTTAAAAAAAAAAAAAAGGTATCAACTGTCCACCCCTAAACTTATAATTTTTCTTTTTCTTTTGTTTTTTTTTTTTTTTTTGACAGGCAGAGTGGACAGTGAGAGAGAGAGAGAGACAGAGAAAGGTCTTCCTTTTGCCGTTGGTTCACCCTCCAATGGCCACCGTGGCTGGCGCGCTGTGGCCGTTGCAGCGCGCTGATCCGATGGCAGGAGTCAGGTGCTTTTCCTGGTCTCCCATGGGGTGCAGGGCCCAAGCACTTGGCCCATCCTCCACTGCAGTCCTGGGCCACAGCAGAGAGCTGGCCTGGAAGAGGGGCAACCGGGACAGAATCCGGCGCCCCGACCGGGACTAGAACCCGGTGTGCTGGCGCCACAAGGCGGAGGATTAGCCTCTTGAGCCGCGCACCAGCCAAAATATACTTCTGTATACATGTGAAACAAGCATTTTTCCAGTTTTTCTTCAGTTTATTGTCAAAAATTTTTAATATGATGAAGAAAGTTCTCACCATGTTCTAAAATCTCAGGTTCTGTTTTCCCCTAGGATGGATGGTTTTGATTGATATATTTAATTTGAAAGGCAGAGTGACAGAGGGATTAATTATTCACCCACCAGTTCACCCCTCCCAAATGCCCACAATGATTTTTATTTTGTGAAGACTTTTTTAAGTAAATTTTAATTAAGTTTTTTCTGCATTTTCAGATTTTACACAAGCACTCCTCTTTGCTGTGACTACAACTCTTGTTTCAGAGCATGTCATGGTAGCAGTTTGTTCTGCTCGGGTGCTGTAATTTTGGATTTTCTTTTCCTGTTTCTAAAATCTGCATCATCATTATGCTACTTGTATAATGAAAACAAGGGCTTTGTCTGTGATGAGCTGGGAGGGCCCTCACTGGGCTCTACTTGTGTCTACCAGGAGGAGAACATCTGTCTGCACTGGGCAGCCTTCTCCGGCTGCGTGGACATAGCGGAGATACTGCTGGCCGCCAAGTGTGACCTCCACGCTGTGAACATCCACGGAGACTCGCCCCTGCACATCGCCGCTAGGGAGAACCGCTATGACTGCGTCGTGTGAGTGTGGCTCCGCCCGACATGCACCTACTGCCTGCTGGTTGGGCACTGACCTGCCTGTCTCATGTCTGGTTTTATTTCTGGTTCATGGGTGTTACTGTGAAGAGATTCTTGTTCCGTACTTGAGCTGGGGCTGAGGCTCTGGAGGCTGTGGGTGCCCTGGGCTGGAGCTGGTGGTGCTGATGCAGGCCTGGCTGCTCAGGCCTGCACAGGGAGCTACAGTGGTTGCTCTGGTCAGCAGGAGAGGCTTGGGAGTGGGCCTCAGCCCCGTCGATTTATGTGTACCCCTCTGCCCGCTAGAAATGAGGCAATGGGATCTGGTCTTTATAGCCCTTGCAGGTGGGACCAGTGGGTTGACAGTGCCCAGTGGGTCCGCTATCACCCCCTCCAGCCCCTGTTCTTATACTCTTGCTGCTGAGGTGCCTGCTGACGGTGCAGTCAGTGGCAGAGGAGTGAGGGCAGGTGTTCCGAGCCACTGGCGGCCACGTGCTGAACTTCGACTGAGTCCTCTGGCTGGGTAGTGATTGAGTCCTTTTCACAGAGATTGAAAAGCTGCGCTGGCTCATGTTTTTCTTTCAGCCTCTTTCTTTCCCGGGATTCAGATGTCACCTTAAAAAACAAGGAAGGAGAGACGCCACTGCAGTGTGCGAGCCTCAACTCACAGGTGTGGAGCGCCCTGCAGATGAGCAAGGCGCTGCGGGACTCAGCCCCGGACAGGCCCACCCCTGTGGAGAGGACGGTGAGCAGGTGAGCGGCTCCTCACACATCCTTGGTGGTGCATCCCCTGGCCACAGCCTACGTTGTCCACTGAGGATGCCTCAGGTCACCGCAGAAGGTGACGTCCCCCCTTCCCCTGGCAGAGACATCGCCCGGGGCTATGAGCGCATCCCCATCCCCTGTGTCAACGCCGTGGACAGTGAGCCGTGCCCCAGCAACTACAAGTACGTTTCTCAGAACTGCGTGACGTCCCCCATGAGCATCGACAGGAACATTACTCACCTGCAGGTCAGTGGTGCTGGAGGAGGGACCACTGGGGGCCAGGACGGATGCAGAAAGGGTCCTGCGGCCTCCTACTAGGAGGGGCATCCTGAGTCCCAGGCTGGGCTTGGCCCTGGGCCGCACTCTGCCCTCGATATGGCCCTGAAAAGCAGAATACAGCAAACACCAGCTGCCCAGCCCCTGACCTCCCTGGGAGCCGTCACCCACAGCCTGTCCCTTCCTTATCTGGCTAAGATCAGCTGTGTCCTGTGGCCTTGGGCTCTGTCTGCTGCTGTCCTGTAGAATAGCCTCCAATGCAGTGCGATTTCTGTAACTTCTCCTGAGTGCTGGCACCTGCCCATCTGTTCCCTTGCTGACTGCCCACCCCCTCCTGCAAGCACTCAGTGTGTCCTTTAGTGTCCCAAGCACTCCCACTTCCCGTGGGGCCTGTCTCAAAGCTCACGCCAGAGGGTAAGTTACAGAATTGTGACTATGACCTGGAGAGAGAGGACACAGGAAGAGACACTGCCCTACTGACGGTGCTGTGTCTCTGTTGCAGTACTGCGTGTGCATAGATGACTGCTCCTCCAGCAACTGCATGTGTGGTCAGCTCAGCATGCGCTGCTGGTACGATAAGGTGAGGAGACCCTCCGCGTGCCCCTGTGCTGGGGTGGAGAGTTCTGTTGTGGGATTTACAAACGCACTGATCTTAACTCCCTGATTCCAAGACTGTTGTGGCACTTTGAGAAGGAGGTGGAGGTGAGTCAGGTGGGAAGGCCAGGTGGGGAAGAGGCAGCAGCCTAGAAGACACAAGAGGCTGCTCTGAGCAGGTCCTAGGGCCGAGGAGTGGGCTCCAGAAGTGCCGGGGGTTCAGGCCAGCATCCTCTGTGACCGCCTGTATGTGGGGAGCTTGAGGGGGGAGAGTGGTTAGCCACACGTGCTCCCCAGGTGGTCAGCCTGGCCTGGCCACGGAACATATGGCATCTTTGTTGTCTGGTGTGCTCTGCTTTGTGCTGGTTGAGCGTGGGTGGCCTGAGAGATGAAGGCCACTAGACCCTGGGAGGCCACAGGCTCAGAAGTGACCAAGGGCTGGTGGAAGGAGCCCAGTGTGGAGGCAGCTGCGGGGAGACAGGAGAGAAGGGCCTCTTGGGATCACAGGTGCTGTTCAAGAAAGAGCTGTCCAACAAGATGGGACTGAGACCGTTCTTGGCTTTGTGAGTTCCGAGGTCATTGGTGGCAGTAGAAGCCAGAGTATTCTGAGGTAGCAGAGGTGGGCAAAGGTGGACGCAGCAGTCAACTCTGCTGCAAAGTGGACTCCACCTTGGAAGGGTGGTGATGGGGTGAGCGACCCTGGTGTTGGGGCGATGGGATTGGAGGCATCTTGGCTCACGTCCAGGGTCTGTGTCCTCTGTGATAGGATCGTGCCAAGAGTGGGTGGGAATGAGCATTCCAAGGACAGCCCTTCCTCTCAGAACACTCCTGAAGCTTCCGGGCCCCAGGACTCACCGGCACAGCCCTGGTGCACCCAGCCCAGCATCAGAGATGGAAGCATCAGGAGGAGTGGGATGGGTCAGGTGGCCACGCCCCTACAGAATTGGGGTTGACAAGGGAGTCCACAGAGAGTGCAGGACAGCCCAGGAGCCAGGCCATCTGTGTGGAGCAGGGGGACCTGTGCCCTGGTGGCTACAGTGAGCGAAGAGAACAGACCTGCTGGGGCTTCTGGTCTGAGCCTTGCCCTGAGTGCACAGCTCTGCCTGGCTATTCCCTAGGTGTGAAAGAGTGACCAGAAAGCTGTCTGGGTTTTGTTCTTTGTTTTGCTTTTAAGATTTATTTTTTTAAAGGCAGAGTGACAGATAAGAGACAGAGAGAATACCTCCTATCCACTGGTTCACTCCCCAAATGGCCACAACAGCCAGGGCTGGGTGAGGCCAAAGCCAGGAGCCCAGAATCCAGCCAGGTCTCCTACATGGGTGGCAGAGACCCAAGCACTTTTGGGCTGTCTTCTGCCCCCCTTCCCAGGCACATTCACAGGGAGCTGGATCAGAAGCAGAGAGCAGCTGGGGCTCGAACCAGGCACTCCATGGGACGTTGGCATTCCAATTGGTGGTTTAATCCACTGTGCCACATCATCGGCCCTCACTGGACGTTTGCCTGTTGGTGTGAGCACTCAGTGAACACGCCGACTCTGCTCATTTATGAAGAGTGGTGGGTCCTGATGGTGTGTGTGTCCACAGGATGGCCGGCTCCTGCCAGAGTTCAACATGGCGGAGCCTCCCTTAATCTTTGAGTGCAACCACGCCTGCTCCTGCTGGAGGAACTGCCGCAACCGTGTCGTGCAGAATGGTCTCAGGTGAGCGGTGCTTCCCGCCACAGCTCCACACCCTGCTGCACGTTGAGTCATGAGGTCCTGACAGCAAGAATGTGGTGTGTCTGCAGGTAGAGCTGGTGATCTTCCTTGGACATAGCACAGGAGCCCCGCTTCCCAAGGAAGCAGATGGCGTGGTTACTGTGTTCTCAAGTTCATTCACAGTCACTGTAATCCCATTGCATACTCAGGCATGCCTGACTGTCCCATGCTCTTGTGGCTCTTGCCAGACTGCGCTGCCCCCTCATCCTGTAGTCCCCAGTGCCCTCCTTCCAGCCACCAGAACAGAGCCCCCTGACCACCATGAATATGCCTGAGTTACGAGGGGAAATCCACGTGTGCAGTGGATGGGGCTGGACCAAAGAGCAGTGTGCTTGCTGGTGACCAGCCCATACCAGGTATCCCTGTGTGTGCTGAAAGTCCTGGACACAGGGGACCCAGCTTCCCACTGCCTTGGTCACCAGTGGATAGGCTTGTGCCATGGACAGGGTGATGGGACACACATGGCTCTGAGGAGTCCTTGTGTGTGATCTGTGCCCCCTCTGCTGGCCTCCCCACAGCCTGGGTCCTGGCAGAAGGGCTGTCACTGGTCCTTACCCAGTCATGTCCCCCATGTTACAGACAAGGAAATTGAGGCAAGGCCAGAGCCAGTGCCTGGCCGAGTTCCCAGGCCATTTCTGGGTTCTCGGCTGCCTTTGAATCTGGCGAGCTCTGCCATTTCTAGATCATTGTATTTCCTCAGTCACCATTCACATCCCTATGCACAGCTGGGCTCTGCTGCCCATCATATCCAGCACGCAGCAAGTATCCACCTGTGCACTATCTTCCAGGGCGAGGCTGCAGCTCTATCGGACACAGGACATGGGCTGGGGCGTACGCTCCCTGCAGGACATCCCACTGGGCACCTTTGTCTGCGAGTAAGTGAGACCTGTGGCTGCCTGGGTTGTCTCAGAACCAGTGTCCGCAGCAGGGTGGCATGAGGGCCGGGAGGCCCTGGGTGTGCAGAATCGCATCCCTGAAGCTGCCTGCTGCTCTGTCCCCAGGCCTCTTGCCATGCCTTGACTTGGGCCTCTGCTCACTCTGGCAGTGTTCTGCGGGCACTGGGACTCACACTGAAGGGCGCAGGGATCCGACACACCTGCCTCTCTGCCTTACCTGCCGCCTCTCCTCTCCCTACAGGTACGTAGGGGAGCTGGTCTCTGACTCTGAAGCTGATGTTCGGGAAGAAGATTCTTACCTCTTTGACCTTGACAATAAGGTAATGTGTTTTGAGGGGTCAGGGGCAAAAAAAGCTGAGGGCAAACTACAAAACTTGGGTGAGTTTATTCTAGTAGGGTCTGGAAACGCCCAGTGTGGTCCAGTCTTGGGAACTGCATTCAGATACGCCACCTGGCTGCACATTCGGGATGCAGGTTGCTCTGCAGCAGTGTCTGCTCGCTCTCTCCCTCCTGTGAGCACCGCGGCCTCGGGCATGCTACTCAAGCCTTCCCAGGCCAGAGCCCAGCAGCCTCAGACTGCCAGGGGCTAAGGTGGCCATGTAGCTGAGCAGGAGCGAGCTTCATGGGGGCAGGGTGTGGGTGTGCAAACACCCAGCAATGCTGGCAGTATGTCCCTGTGTCCCCTGCCCGCTCTTCAGTCTCCTGGATCGAATGTCCTTTCTGGGAACCTGGTTCCCAGGGGTTCTGGGGCCAGCACATAGGCGACCGAGAACCCTTCCTGTCCTTGCTCCTGAATTCATTGTCTATTTAAGTGAACTTGCAGTCACTGCTGCAAGGCAGGAAAGTGAGTTTCTGGCCTCTAAGAACTACCATTGGCACACCCAGGAGTAGATGCTGTCTTGGATTACAGGGGATCCAGCAGGCATCCTCACAGTGGGCCCTGAGTGTGGGTTACTGTGTTTGTGAAAGGAGCAGGCCCCAGGTGACAGCCACTTCTCCGCTGTGTGTTGCCTGTGTGAGCGCATGGACAGCGCTCTAGAACTGTTGAGACCATCTTCCTGTGGGATTCTGGGCCCGGTGCACTCTATCGCCCTGTGTGCTGCACAGCCTCCCTCTTCCCAACGATGGCTGCTAAGGCACAGAAGTCCTTGTTTCCACGACATTCCATTTTCTTTTTCCCATGTGCTTAGTGGTTTTTAAGATCCTAGTTGTTTTTTTTTTTTTCAAACCTGAGTGCTTGAAACTGTTTAGCAGCCCCGTGTACAGTCCTGGGCTGCGTACCCTGAGATGTGGGGCAAGCTGCACCTTCCAGGAGACCCCTGCGTGGCTCAGCACTGGCTGCCAGCAGTATCGCTGTTGCCTGCCACTCAGCTGTGCAGTGCCCAGCTCTCAGCCGGTCCATCTCCACCTGTCCTCTACCTGGGCCACCTCTCTGAGTCGTGTTTGCAGCTTCCTGCCCAGAAGCTCTTGAGTGGCTCTGGCTCTTCTGGATCTCTGCTGGAGTTTTGAAGCCAGCTTAGCAAGCTCTGCAGTCTCCTGTGGGATTTGATTGGGGTTCTGTTGCGCCATGAGTCATGTAAGGGAAGTCATATTGGTAGCTGCTTCAGAAACATGCTGTCTCCCTTCATTTGGCTCTTTAATCACCCCAGCCAGTGCTCTCTGCTGTGCTGTGCTGTGCTGTTGTATCTCTTTCATTGAATCTCTTTTTTTTCTTTTTATTGAGTAGATTTTTGATATTTCTTTTTTGGATCAACTATTGTAATTGATACACAGTGAATCAAACAACCAATGATTTTATTTATTTATTTATTGTCTGTCTATCTAGTCAGTCCCCAAGTGACCGCAACAATGCTGGCTGGGCCAGGTCAAAGCCAGGAGCCTAGAACTCCATCTGGGTCTCCCACATGGGTGCAGAGACCCATGGACCTTGTTCATCTTCTGCTGCTTTCCTGTTTGCATTAGCAGAGAGCTGTATTGGAAATGGAGCGGCCAGGACTCAAACTGGCACCCATATGGGATGCCGGCATTGCAGGTGATGGCTCAGTGTGTTGTTCCACAATGCCAGCCCCAAACAAGCCACTTCCAAATGCATGTTTTTCATCTTGACAAGTGTACAGACCAGTACAGTTGCCACCCTGTCCAGGCCCAAAGTCTTCTCATGGCCCCACAGCCACCTTCCCGGACCATGTCCATGTTGGGATTTCCTGCGAACAGTCTCGACTGCCTGCCTGGTGGTTGTGTTGGAGTTTTGTTCCTTCCTGTGTTTTTGCCAAGTGGTGACTGCTCACCAAGATGGCAGTGACCTGTGTGGACCTCAGTTTTCTGGGTGATGCCTGGGAGTGGGGTCAGCAAACTGCATGTTAGAGGCCTTTCAACGGTTACGGGGCTGCACCACTTAGGGTTGTCAGTGGGTGCTGTGTACTTGGTACGTTCTCAGTCTTAAATCCTTGTCCACCTTCTGTCTTGAAGTTTTATATAAAAATAAAGTCTAGAGGTTTGTGTTGTGGCATAGCAGGTAAAGCAGCCGCTTGCAACATCAGCATCCCATAATAGTCACTAGTTTGTTTTGTGGCTGCTCCAGTTCCAATCCAGCTCCCTGCTCATGGCCTCACATGGGAGACCTGGATGAAGCTCCTGGCTCCTGGCCTTGGCCTGGCCTAGCCCCGGCCATTGCAGCCATTTGGGGAGGAAACCAGCAGATAAAGGATCTCTGCCCCTCTCAACTCTTTCAAATAAATGAATCGTTAAAATAAAAAATGTAAAGGCTAAAAAGTTTTTTTGTTTAGTTCCATGATCAACGACTTGTGTGGGTTAGAGACGGGGGAGTTGGCTTTGTCCCTGTGAGAGCAGTTTCCCACTTCCCCAGTGGGGAAGCATCTGTTTGCAGCCCCAGGGCAGGGCTCCCTGTCCGTGCTGTGATGCTGGCCTGATTCCCCACTCCGAGGTTGCACCCCTCACCCTCGTCTCCATCACTTCTGTAAACCTGGAACCTGGGAGAAGGCTGTGTGTCCTCAGCATTCCTGCTGCCGGGGTGAGGCTTGGGACTGTGCTGAGTGTGGTGTCCCTAGGGGCCCTGAGGGCGCTGCGCGGAGTCTGCCTGGAGTGGTCCAGCCTCCTTGACCAGCACCCGGTAACGACAGTGTGTAGGACTTATGTGTGGTTTGTTCAGCTTATTCCTTTGTATTTCATGCTTTTGTGCTCTTGAAAGCCTTTTATGTATGGGAAGTAGAGAGAGAGACAAAGGCAGAGTTTTCCCATCCACTGGTTCACTCCCCAAATGCCTTCATGACTGGGGCTGTGCCAGACCAAAGCTGGGAGCCAGAAGCTCAGCCCATGTCTCCCACGTGGATGGCAAGGACCGCAGTGCTTGGGCTGTCACTTGCTGCCTCCCAGGGCGCACATCAGCAGCAGGAAGCTGGGACCTTGCGTGGAGCTGGGGTTTGACCGCCAACCCCCCCAGTGTGGGGGTGAGTGTGTTCACTAGCAGTATTGCTTTCTCATTTCATTGTCCAGGGTCTTGTGTTGGCCTTGTTAATTCCTTGTTGAGCCAGTCCTTGCTGGGGTTGTGAGGAGTGTCTGCACATGGGGTCGTGGTCTGTGTGAGCCTTCTTCGGTCGCAGCCTGAGCACTGGCAGGCCCTTTGCGTCCTGGCCCCTCATCACTGCCAGTGGAGCTTCGTGTTGGACGCCTCAGGATTCAGAACGCAGCTCCATGGACAGTGAGACCCTGAGCTCCTGGAGGCAGCAGAGTGTCAGTGGGAAACTGGCCACACTTAAGGGTGGGGGGTGGCAGGGGACACAGAAACTGCCCACACCCGGGGGTGTCTCACTGTCCCATGTCCATGCCTCCCACCTCTGCAGTTCTGCCTTTTCCGGAATATCACAGAAGTGGTTCTTGTTCATTCCATAGATAAAAAAAGCCACAGATACATCAGCATCTGCCAGGGCCTGCACCAGCTCAGACCCAGATCCACCTGAGTGTGATGTCCAGCCTCCCCTGACCCTTGCCTCTCTGTGCCCCACAACCTGTCCCTACCTCTGGCTGAGGCCTGGGAGGTTTTTCTCTTCCCCTTCAGGAGTCTCACAGGCTGTCCTCTTCTCTTGGCCCCGCCCCTCCGCTGGCCTAGATCGCTGCTGTGGACACTAGGGTCCCCTGTTTGCTGGCCCCACTTGCTGTCTGCTCCTAGCCTTCTGGCCTCAGCACCCCATGCCCCTGTGCCCAAGTCTGCTTCTCCTTTGTTTAGAGCCCTCTTGTGAATGGGCTGCCCTGAGCAGCACTGGGGGTGTGTGTCTTAGGTCTAGGCAGGTGCCTTCTCCATCAGAGACACTCTGCAGGGCTGCATGTGTGTTCAGAGGGAGGGCGTCTTCCAGCAGCTCCTGCACCATCTGTCTGTGCAAAAATTCTGGCATCTGGAGCCCCTGGACAGCAGGAACAGGGCGGGGGAGGTGCGAGGCTGTGTACCTATGCCTGGGCAGAGGCCAAGGCCTCCTTGGGTTGTCCCTGTTGTTGCAGGGGGTGGGGGGAGTTCTGTGGTGAGCCGTCTGTGAGCACCAGGCCCTGGCCTCTGCAAGCCCGAATGTGGTGCTGTATGTGTTCTATAGCAAGGAGGTTACACCAAGACCCCTGCCCACCCCCGTGCCCCCGTCTGCCGCAGACCAGGTTACTTAGGTAGAGTCAAGCTCCCAGGAAGGGACTGCTCACATGGAGAAAGCAGCCCCTCCCCCACCCTGCTACCCTCCTGCCTCTGCCTCTGCCTCTCTCTTTCTCTTTTTTTCTCTCTCCTTCTATTTCCCTCCCCCAACTACCTTTCACATAAATAATTCTTTAAAAAATGTAACAGACATTAAAATTTTTCATCTTTGTGGGGCACTATGTGATGTTTTGTTCTGTGTATCCATTATGTAATTCCAAGTTGAGATAAATCTATTTGGCTTTTTTTTTTTTTTTTTTGACAAGCAGAGTGAGATGGAGAGAGAGAGAGAGAGACAGAGACAAAGGTCTTCTTTTTTCCATTGGCTCACCCCCCAAATGGCTACTAGGGCCAGCACTGTGCCAATCCGAAGCCAGGAGCTAGGTGCCTCCTCCTGGTCTCCCATGCGGGTGCAGGGCCCAAGCCCTTGGGCCATACTCCACTGCTTCCCAGGTCACAGCAGAGAGCTGGGCTGGAAGAGGAGCAACCGGGACAGAATCTGGTGCCCCAACTGGGACTAGAACCTAGGGTGCCGGCACCGCAGGCGGAGGATTAGCCTAGTGAGCCACGGCGCTGGCCAATATATTTGTCTTTTTAAGCATTTGTTTTTGTCCTCTAGGTTTTCTTAAATTGAGAAATATATAGTACATTAGCTATCTATAGTCACCACCTGTGCAGTAGATCCCAGAATTTCCTGTTACTTTGTTCCTGTGTAACTGTAACCAAGTACCCATCCATCAACCTCTCCCAGCCTTCCAGCCTCTGCTAACCACCATCACACTATTTATTTATTTATGTTTATTTAATTGATGGGGGTGGGGGGCGGTGAAATCTTCCATCTGCTGGTTTACTCCCCAGGTGGCTGCAGTGGCTGGAGCAGGGGCAGGAGCCTGATGCTCCAGCATCACAGGTTTTCTATGTTTTAGACTTCATGTGTGAAGAAGACTGATCATGTGACACTTGTCTTTCTATGTTTAGCGTGTTTTATCTGTGTTACTACAAATAACAAGACTTCATCCTTTTTCATGGCTGATGGTCCGTTGGTATATGTACCACATTTTCTTATCCATTTATCTGTGAGTGGACATCCTCAGGAGATGGATTACATTTCCCTTGGGTATATGCCCAGGAGTGGGACTTCTGGATCCTCTGATGGTTCCAATTTTCGGGTTTCTTTTTTTTTCTTTTTTCTTTTTCTTTTTCTTTTTTTTTTTTAAGAATTCTCTACTGCTTTCCACAGTGGCTGGACTAATTTGCATTCCTACCAACAGTGTACAAGGGCTCCCTTTTCTCCACATCCTTGCCAACACTGGTTGTCTGTCTTTAATAGTGAGGTCAGAGCACATTATGTTTTGTTTTTAAGATTTATTTATTGGAAAGACAGAGTTACAGAGAGGAAGAGGAAGATTTTCCGTCTGCTGGTTCACTCCCCAAATGGCCACAATGGCTGGAGCTAGACCAATCCCAAGCCAGCAGTTGGGAGCTTCTTCTGGGTCTCCCATGTGGATGCAGGTACCCATGTACTTGGGTCATCTGCTGCTTTCCCAGGGTCAATAGCCAGGAGCTGGATTGGAAATGGAGCACCTAGGACTTGAACCAGCAACTGTATGGCATGCCGGTGCCGTACACAGTGGCTTAACCTGCTTTGCCACAGCGTCTCCTCCATGGTTTTAATTTCTATTTCTCTGATAAGTGATGTGGAGCAACTTCTTTTCCTACCCATTGGCCATTTGTATGTCTTCCTTTGAGAAATGTCTGGATCTACTGCCCATTTTTTAGTTGGATTATTTAGGGTTTTTGTGATACTGGGTTAAGCTCTTTATATATTCATGTGAATGTCAGATGGATAACTTGCAAATATTTTCTCCCTTTCCATAGATTGTATCTTCACTTTGTTTATATGCAAAAACTCTGTAATTTGATAAAATCCTATCCGTCTATTTTTGCATTTATTTCCTGTGGTTTGAGGTCTAATCTAGAAAATCCTCACCTACTCCAGTGTCATGAGGAGTTTTCCCTGTGTTTTCTTCTAGGCTTTTGAAAGTTTCAGGTCTCTCATTGAAGTGTTTGATCAAACCTTTTGTGAAAGATGGGTCTAGTTTTGTTGTTCTGCTTATGGATCTCCAGTTTTTCTGGCACGGTTTATTAAAAAGATTGTCCTTCTCCATGCGTGTTTCAGCACTTTTGTGCAAGGCCGTTGGCTGTGGCCGTGTGGGTCTGCTTCTAGCGCCTCTTCTCCGTTTTTGTGTGGGTCTGTTAACATGCCAATTCCATGTTCTTTTAAGGACTATGGTTTCATAGTATATGTTGAGGTCAGGTAGTGTAGTGCCTCCTGCTTTGTTCTTTTTGCCCCAAGATCACTTTGGCTGCTCGGGGTCTTTTTTGGTTCCATACAAATTTTAGTAGTGTTTTTTCTAGTTCTCTAAAAAATGTCTTTGGAATTTTGATAGGGATTGCATTGAATCTGTATGCATGTTTTAATAATACCAATTCTTCTAATTCACGAATACCTAAGTCTTTCCGTGTCTTTGTGTCATCTTCAGTTTCTTTCGTCAATGATTTATAGTTTTCATTGTAGAGATCTTTCACCTCTTTGGTTAAATTCATTCCTAGGGTTGGTGATTTATTTCCGTAGCTACTGGAATGGGGTTGCTTTCCTGATCTCTTTCCAGAAGATGCACTGTTCACGTAAATTTACAGCACTACTGGTCTTTGTGCATTGACTTTATGTCCTGCAACTTTGCTGGATTTGTTCTTCTTCCTTTCTCTTGCCTAACTACTCTTGCTGGGAGCTCCGTGCTCTGTTGAATTCCAGTGGTGGAAGTGTGCATCCTCGACTCATTCCAGATCTTTTCAGCTCTTCCCCACTCAATATGATATTAGCTGTTGTTTCCGTCTTTACCTAATTTGACGAGATTTCCCATCATACAGGGATGTTGGATTTTATTAAATGCCTTGTCTGCATCTTCCTTCACTCCGTTGATGTGAAGGTATCATGTTTATTGATCTGCATATGTTGAGCCATCTTTGCATCCCTGGCATGAATCCACTTGATTGTGGGGGGTGGTCTTTTTAATGTGGTGTTGGATTTGATTTGCTGGTACATTGCTAAGGATTTTTGTACTTAGGTGCATCAAGGATGTTGGCCTGTAACTTTCCTTTTTTGTTTTGTCTTTGTCTGATTTTGGTTTCAAGGTAGTGCTGGCCCTGTGGAATGGATGTAGAATTCCTTCCTCTTCTGTTTCCAGATGCTGTAGGAAGAAGTGGTGTTAACTCTTTAAATCCAACAATGAAGCTCTCTGGCCCTGGGATTTTCTTTGATAGGGAATTGTTTAATGCAATTCAGTCTGCTAGCAGTTCCTGGCCTGTGTTGGTACTTCCCTCAAGATTCAGTCCGTCTAAGAATGTATCTGCTTCTCCGAGGCTCTTCTGAATCTGTTGCCATATAATTGATGGTACTCTAGCAGTGCGTTGTGTTCCTGTGGAGTCAGGCATAATGCCTTCATTTTCTTGGTTAATCTAGCTGAGGGTTCATCAGTTTTGTTGTTGTTGTTGTTGTTTTCAAAGATACCAGCCCTTCTTTTCATTGATTTCTTTTTTAAACTTTGTTAGGGTCTGCCACTTACTGTTCTGAGTTTTATTATTTCTTTCCTTCCACCAATTTTGGATTTCACTTGTGTTTTTTGGGCCTGTGAGGTGCAGTGCTGAGTTGTTTATTCGAGTTTTTTCTTCCTGGGTGTTTTGACTTCCGCAGTTTCCTCCTTGGTTTCTCCCTTGATCCACTTACTGTTCTAGAGTAAGTTGTTTAGTTTGTGTATGTCTGTGTAGTTTCCAAAGTGTTTCTTAATGATGTCTGGTTTTACTGCATTGTGGACAGAAAAGAGATTGAATATGATTTCTGCCCTTTCACTTTGTTGAGACTTGTGTTGTGACCAGCAGCCTGTGCTGGGGTGAGAGGAGTGACCGGATCTGTGGCCTGTGCTGGGGGACATGTGCGGCTGCTGGATGGGAGTCTTGTAGGTGTTCCAGAGGTGCCCTTGGTCTAGGGTGCCATCTGCCTCTGCTGTTTCTTTGTTGGTTTTCTGTCCATTTCTGAATCGGGGGTGTTAACGTCCCCTTCTACTATTGTGTTGGAGTCTCTCTCCCTTTAGGTCTACTAATGTTTGCTTTCTGTCTTTGGGTGTTTTAATATTGGATGTACGCTAAGTGTTACTTCCCCTTGCTGAAGTGAGCCCTGTGTCCTTACAGAGTGACCTTCCTGGTCTTGCTGTCTGATGGAAACACGGTCTGACCGTCCCTGCTTTCTTGGGTCGCTCAGTCATCCTTTCACTTTCAGTCCACGCCTGTCCTTAGGGGTAAAGTGGGCTTCTGGAAGCAGCTATGGTCTGGTCCTGTTTTTTGATCCATTCGCTCACTTTACATCTTCTAGTTGGAGGATTTAGCACATTGACAGGCAGGATCTGACTGCCGTTTTGATACCAGTTTGTTTTTATTGTAGTTCAGTTCTTTCTCCCTCAGGTGTTCGTTTGTGGATAAGTAATTTGTCTGTTGATGTTCTTTTATTCCTTGCTTCTTATTTTGGGTGAGTATGTTATCAGTTCTTGCTTTGTGGCTGCAGAAAACTTCTTTTGGTTGTAACAGGCTATCTTTAAATGACAACAACTTAATATTGATTATAAATATAGAAAAAGAGACAAACAAAAAGAACAGAGAGATAAGAAATCCCAATGAAGAACTGGTTTTGTGTTCTATTCTCCCCACATTTTGAACTTTTGGAGTTACAGAGAGGGCAAGACAGAGTGGTCCTCCACCCACTGGTTCACTCCCCAAATGGCTGCACCTGCCAGAGCTGTGCCAGGCTGAAGCCAAAAGGCTGGAGCTTCTGGGTCTCCCAAGCATGTGGCCATGGCCCAACCACTTGGGCCATCTTCTGCTCTCCCAGGTGCACCAGCAGGGAGCTGGATCAGAAGCAGAGCAGCCAGTCACGAGCTGGTGCCTGTGTGAGATGCCGGTGTCACCAGCAGTGGCTAAACCTCTGTGCCACTGCGCCAGCTTGTTCTCTGTTCTCTTCCAGCTGTGTATTTTCAGACGCTCTGTCCTCAAGCTCACAGATCCTTCTGTCTGATCATTCTACTCATGAGGCCTCTGTTGCATTTTCAATTTCACTTAGGGTATTTCCAGTTGAAGGATGTGTTTGATCACCCCCATGTCTCTCTCTCAAGTCTATGAGCATGTTGAATTGTTTTCCTGTGTTCTCTTGGAGTTCACAGAGATTCCTTAAAGTCTGTTTTTAAGTCTCTGCCCACACATGGGGAGTTTCAGTCCTTAGGTGGTTCCTGGCCCTGCGCTTTGCTCTGTGGGGGCCGTGGTCCCTGAATGTCCCTGCTGCTGTGGCTGTGCCATGTCACACCCAGGCTGAATTCTTGCCTTTAGTAACCGGCCTTTGTCTGTGGACATCCATCTAGAAGTCCTGAGAAGTCTGCTTGTTCTCTCTGAGCCTAGGGTTCTTCTGCCGTGTCAGCGCTGGAGAGCACCCGAGTAGAGATGTGCTCCAGGTGGGTCCATCCCCACAGGCCACTCCTGGGCCTGCTGCCAGGTCAGACTCCTGTCCTGTGTCCAGGAATGCTGGGTGGCCGGCTCCTATCGCAAGCCCTCAGCCACAAGACCAGTGTGGCTCACCTGCTCAGGTGCATCTGCTGCTGTGGTCAACCCAGTTACCACTGTGATGTTGGCTGGGCTACCCTTAGGATCTGCTCATCAGCCTGGCTCTGGGTCCCAAAATAGTTGTGTGACTCCTTACTGTGTCTGCCCATGCTTGCAGGCAGCTGATAAAGGCAACTCCTTAGCCACTTAGGCAGTAGATCCAGGGCCCACTGGGTCCCACAGGTACCAGGCTTTGTGCAGACCAGGCCTACAAGAGTCTAGTAGTGCTCCTCACCACCAGTTTGGTCTCGGCAGGACACAGGTCTCGCCTGATACTGGTGTGTGTGCCCAGCTCTGTCCTCAGGATCTGCCCAGTGCTGGGATTTAACAGCCCAGCACTGTGTCACAGATACTACCCCATGCCCTGACCTCCCAGACTGTAGGCTGGCCGCACGTGGACCCCCAGAGTCATAGGTTCCTGACCTGGTGTGTGTGTGTGTGTGTGTGTGTGTGTGTGTGTGTGTGGCCGGCCCTGTACATGGGCATCTCTACAGGGGGAGGAGTCACCAGAGCAGAGCCTCTTACTCGGTCACCATCTTTATTCGTCTGAGAATGACCTTTTAAAATTATTGTTGTTTATTCATTTGTGAGGCAGACAGACAAGATGGAAAGAGACAAAGGGCTTCTGTCCATTGGGTCACTCCACAGATGTCTACAACAGTCAGGACTGGGCCAGGCTGATGATGCCAGGAGCTCCCGTGTGGGTGGTCTGAGCCATCACCACCACCTCCCAGGGTGGGACACCAGTGTCTGAACCACAACGCCAGACGCCCACCGTCAGGATCAGACGTGTGGCAGCTGCGCTGTTGGGCTTGTCAGAAGACGCTGTTGAGTTCTCCAGTGTGCTGGTGTTAATAGCTTCAATTACATTTGCATCTTTCATGGTGGAAAACTCCGATCAATAGTGCCACTGCCCCTCCTGAGAAGTAGGTACCTCCTGCTGCAGGCTGCTGGGACTCGTCAGTTACAGCTGGGCTAAGCTTTGGCGTGCAGTTACCTTTATTTGTTTTAGTTCATTTCAAAATTGAAGATTTAGGAATTTTTTATTTTTTGATTATGCAAAGTATTTCTTTGCTTTAAAGGTAAAATCTAGAAAGTTCCGAGTCAGAGAAGCCTTGGCTCTGTGCGTTTTGTTTTTCGTTAGCTGTGTTCTCAGTCTGCTCAGGCTGCTGCAACAGATACCAGACGCTCTTCTCATAGCTCAGGCCGGAAGTCCGCGAGCAGGAGCTGTCACGTGTGGCGTCCGGCGAGGGCCCCGCGCTTGCTCATGGCCAGCGCCTCCTCTTTGTGGGGCGAGCCCACTCACCTCCCAGGGGCTCCTCCTCCCGATACCTCCAGCTTGAGGGCCGGGGATTCTAACACAGGCAGGGGTCACGGTTCTGCTGTCTGTACAAGCAGGAAGAACGGCGCAGGCAGCACTCTTCCCCCTCCTCTGCAGGCGTCCCCTCAGCTTCCCTCTCTGAGCACACTGCACACGGCGTCGTGCTGTGGGGTGTGGGACCCCTCGGAGTCTGCTCGGGGCCGTGAGGTTGATCTCGGCCGTGGCTGCTGTTGCCAGTGCCTCCCAGGGAGCAGCCTGGTGGAGCTGCGTCGTTACTGCCAGAGGCAGTCCTCAGGCTCTGTCCATCCGTGGTCCAGGGATGCAGCTCACGGCCATGCTCAGCAGAGGATTTCCGTTGGACTCCTCTGCTGCTGCTTCTCAGGAGAGAACGAGCTCTGTGGGCCTCTCCAGGGCCTCTGTGGGCCTTGGAGTCCGTCGGTCACAGCCGGCTCTGCCGATTTTCCCGTCTCTTTGTCCGTGTCTTGCTTTCTCGTGTGTCAGCTCATCTGGATTGTTAATAACTTGGGAGAATTTTGATTTTCTCTAGAGTGTGTTCCGGTTCTTTGTTTTATTTATTGGCGCAACTGCAGCTGCCTCTCCTTGAGCCACGCTGGTCTCTGCCTGTTGTCAGTCTCCCTTGGGGTCTTCCCCGCCATTAGGGTCTCCCCTCTCCTCACAGTGCAGCTGCTCTCACACAGACCCTGATGCTGCCCACCCCGTGGTCCTTCCCCAGGGATCATGCTCTGGCCAGTCAGGCCTCTGTCCACAGTCTCTCAGTGCAGATCCCGGAGTCCTTGACTTCAGGAGAGAGGGTCCCCATTGGACACCTGGTCCCACACCACTGAGTCACAAGGTCCAAATAGGATGACCCCGTCTGATCCTGATAGCCGTTGCTGAGTCTGTCGTCCTAGTGTGTCGACGGGTGTTTGTCTAGGCCTGCAGCCGACTCACCTGAAAGCCCTGCTGTGAGGGTTAGGGATCGGCCTCTGTGCAGGCTGTTCGCTGCTGGTTAGGGCTTTCAGCGTCCCTTGGCCTGTGAGTACGTGCTGGCCGTGGCTCGTGTCCATGAAGACATGACCGTGCGTTCCAGGCGTGATCTCTGTGTGCAGGCCTCGTCCCCCGTGGGCCTTGGGTTCTGTCTCTGACCTCACAGCCCATGAGGGATTTGCTGGTGGGCCAAAGTTGTGCACGGCAGGCTGGGGGCACTGCTGTGGGGTCATGTCCCATCTGCCGTGTCTCCTCCTGTCCTGCTGGCACGTCCTGCATCTCCCGACTCTGCCCCTGTGCCCTCGCCACCACGGGCTCTGTGTGTGGTTCCGCAGCCCTGGGCCTGCTTGTGTGGCTCGGGTGGTGTCGTGCACACCACCTGTCTCAGGTTGTTTCCCGTGACTGGGACCTCACAGATGACCCTGCCTTGCTGAGCCCATAGTGGACGGAAGGCCAGGGAAGACACGTGCTGTCCTCTCTCGCCCTCCAGGATGGGGAGGTGTACTGCATCGACGCGCGGTTCTACGGCAATGTCAGCAGGTTCATCAACCACCACTGCGAGCCCAACCTGGTGCCGGTGCGCGTGTTCATGTCCCACCAGGACCTGCGCTTCCCCAGGGTCGCCTTCTTCAGCACCCGCCTCATTGAGGCCGGAGAGCAGCTGGGGTATGTATGCCTGTGTGGGCCATCCCACACCGCCCCGCATGCCCGCGGGGGCCTCGCCCGTGCCATGTCCAGCGTGTGGTGAGTGCTGAGCCCTGCTCCCCTCCCAGGTTCGACTATGGAGAGCGCTTCTGGGACATCAAAGGCAAGCTCTTCAGCTGCCGCTGTGGCTCCCCCAAGTGCCGGCACTCAAGCGCAGCCCTGGCCCAGCGGCTGGCCAGTGCCACGCAGGAGGCCCAGGAGAATGGCCTGCCGGACACCAGCTCCACAGCTGCCACCGACCCCCTATGAGACCTGCCAGGCAGCAGGTGCTTGGGGTCAGACACTGTCGCTTCCGTTCAGGAGAGGAGAATCCCACACGGTGTCTGCGGTCCTGGCTGGGGCTATGGCGCTGACTTCCTGGAGGGGTCAGAGGTGAGGCCGCACGTCCCCTGCTCGGTAGCCTGCAGGCGGGTGTGGCCATCTCAGCAGTGTTCCCAGGCCTGGGCCCACAGCCCCATGCCATGCTCTGGGATTCTGCACTGGCCGGGCCTTGTGAGTCTCTGATGGTGGTTTTGTCATCGCAACGTCGCTCATTTTTTCTCCGGTCTCTGGCATCCCTGCCCCAGCCAAGGCTCCTCTTGTGGTGCCCGCCAAAGCCACCGTCACCCACAAGCTGCTCCGTGAGACCCGCCCATCACGGCCTGCCGCTGTCATGGAGACAAGGTCCAAGGACTGCCCCACCACGGACTGTGGAGAATCGTGGGTTTGCTTTTTAAAGACATC
The DNA here is from genome assembly GCA_949820135.1 of Sylvilagus floridanus. Lineage (NCBI taxonomy): Eukaryota > Metazoa > Chordata > Mammalia > Lagomorpha > Leporidae > Sylvilagus > Sylvilagus floridanus. Next base: position 99,136,052 of record OX463243.1, read on the forward strand.
CTGTATCTAGTCCTGTCTCTCAAACCTCTGACTGGCATTGCTCTGCAAGGAAGCGGTGTGGTGGGTGCAGGCGGACCCTGCACCAGCCCCAGCCAGTTCTGTCGCTGCGGGCGCCTCCTGTTGATTTTTAAGCCACATGCTATGATGATGAATAGACTGATTGATTTTCTACCATTACTGAACATTATTAGGACAGACGAAAAATAAACACGAAACACAGACAACGGTGCTGATTCTGGTGTGGTCTCTGCTCACCACGTGAACATAAACTATCAACTGTATAAAGAGAACAAAGTGATTTTAGAATAAAATGCAGGAGAGACTTTTTTAAAGCGTTAGCCTTGTAGTGTGGATAAATTCGCCGTCGCCTTTTGCGCGGTGGCTGGCAGGTCATCCCGTTTTTTTTGGCGTACACTTTTTAAATACTGTAATTAGTGCAGTAACAGTGGGTTTTGTGCGGCTCTTCTAAAACATTCACAATGCAGTCATGTTTCTTTTCTGTTAAATGTTTTTGACAGTTCTAAGAGCACTCTTTTGGCTCAGACCATTTCTTGTTCTGTTTTCAATGAAATCAATAAAAAAAAAACTTTATATGAGGTTTCTATCAACCATGTTTCAGATGCTCTGCAGGGCACCGCGCGTCCTGTGTGCATGAGCACCCAGGTCCCACGTTGACCCGGGACCTTCTGGCCTGGCCTAGGCCTTTGCTTGAGTCCAAGCAAGTGCAACTTCCTCATCTGAGGATCACCCTGATGGGGGACACCCCACCCAGGTGTCCGGAGAGCCTGTGCGTGTGCTTATCTGTGTGAGTGCATGTTCATCCGTGTCCCTGTCCATGTGCGCGTGCATCTGTGTGTCCCCGTGTGTGTCCATGTGTGTGCATCTGTGTTTCCACGTGTGTGTCCATGTGTGTGCATCTGTGTGCACGCCCATGTGAGTGCATGCACATTTTCATGTGTCTGCATACATGTATATTAGTGTGTGTCTGAGTCCATGTGGGTCTATCCATGTTAGTATCTGAGTGCATATATGTGTACCTGAGTTGAGCATGTGTTTGTGTGTGTGCATATTTGTGTTTGTCCATTGTGTCTCCGTGTTTGTGTGAGTGTGTATGTCTCCTTGTGCGTGCCTGTGTGTCTGTGCCTGGTGCCATTAGGGCCTGGACATCGTGGAGGCTGAGGGAGAGCACCAGCTGAGCCCCCACATACAAATCCCCTGTGCTAGGGGGTTGAGGCAGTGGAGGGCAGAGCTGGAGCTCCCTCCCTGGCAGGTGGGCCCCCGCCGCCCGCACCCACTGCGTCCCCTGCAGGGCCGGCCTCTTCTCCACAGGCGCCGCAAGCGGTGAGAGCTGCTCGGATGCTCATTTCTTAACACGCAGCATCCACGCTGTTCTTGCAGATGCCAGTCTGGACCGGTAGCAGCTGCCCGCACTTTATAAATAGCCCAAGTAAGTGCCTTGCCTGCCTCGCGGTGGGCGCATGGCCGGGGGCAACAGACTTTGCAACTGTGTGAAGGGCTGCCGGGGCCTGGTGCTTTCTCCCCTCGGTGCTGCTGGGTCCACCAGGAGGGCCCTAGCCCGCCCAGGCCCGTGGGGGGCAGAGGGGTCACCTGCAGGTCCTGGGCTGGGGAGACCCCCCTGAGGACTGCTCGTGACTGGGAATCTTTTGGGTTAGACTTTCAGTGTGCAAACAGGTATTTGTTGAATCAGAATGTGGGCCAAAGACAGATGTTTGGGGTGTTCAGAGTCCAGCGGGGTGGGGGTGCTGGGGGCTGAGGGTCCCCTTCCCAGCAGTCCGGCCACACTCAGGCAGCTGAGCTGCACTGCCAAGTCTCACCTGGGCCAGGCCATAGTGCTGCCACGGATGTTCCTGAGCCGGCCGCAGACCAAGCCTGGGAGGTCAGGGCCTTGCGGTTCCAGCTTTGCACAGGAACACCAGCTGTGGCCTCAAGTCTGGGCCTCCACCTAAATCCTGTGTAGGTGGTCTCCGGTTCCCATAGCAACCAGGAGCCCACACCTGAGCAAGGCAGAGAGCTGTGCCCAGCTTTCCGGAGGCTCCCAGTCCGCCACCCCCAACCCCGGCCAGGTGTGGATCTGTCAAAAAAGCAGGCTCGGGGACACCACCCCACCCCATAGTGATGCCTGCCCCAGGGTAGGTCCCCTGCTCATCTGCCCTGTCAACTTGGGATGTGTTGGGGCTCGGCCACCAGGCCCCACCAGGCCCCCCGCAGGATGGCCTTTCCCTGCAGCCCCTCTTCTGAGGTCAGCGGGTCCTGAGTGGGCGAGACTGCCCATGCCCCGCTTGCACACCCTTTGGGCCAGAGGGTCAGCCACCAGTATCTGGCTGGGGTGTGAACAGAGGCCACCTGGTCACACGTGGGCAGCAGCAACTTCTGGAAAAGCCACCTGTTTATGACCAAAAAGTTCACAGCATGAAGAAGAAAACAGCCTCCCAGAAATTCCGCTGTCCATCTCCCACCCGCCCAGACCCGGATCATAGCTGCCCACCGTGTCCACACGGTCAGACTGGCCTTGTGACAGTTTTCTGCTGCCTTGAGAACAAAGTCCCTGTAGTGCTTGGCGCCAGCTCCCTGACAGGCTGCCTGGTTCCCTGTGCCCAGAGTGTAGGTCTGTGTCCCAAGTAAAAACTCCTGGGAGCCTGTGCCACTCTGCTGGTCAGCAGTGACCCTGGGTGCGCGAAGCACAGGGCCCGTCCCCAGCCTCGGGGAGTGCTGCCCTTGGGGCTTCTGTTTGTTGTGGTTCTCTGATGGTTAATGAAGTTGGACATCTCGTGTATGCTGCACCTTTTGTAAAAATTACCTTTACTACTTGTATTTTCCTCATTGATTTGTATGTGCTTTTTTTATAGTGTATATTGTAGGGTTTTTTAAATTTTCGTTTTCATTTTATTTGAAGGGCAGAGAACTCTGTCAGCTGGTTCACTCTCCAAATGCCCCCAGTATCCAATGCCAGCCCAAAGGTAGAAGCTGGGAACTCCATCCGGGTCTCCCTGAGCACTTGAGGCATCACCGGCTGCCTTCCAGGGTGCGCATGAGCAGGAAGCTGGGTGGTTAGGGGACACAGGCTTCCCAGGCAGCATCTCTGCACCCCGATTGTTTTGTGCTCGTGCGGAATTCATGTGCTATGACGTGGATGGTACCCACCGCTCCCAAGTGATAAAAACAGTCTCTGTGCCGATTCCAGAGTGTCACGGGCCACTCTTGAACCCAGGTGCAGTTTGTTTGCCGTTGGCATGAAGTGACAAGCAAACCTTTTAAATTTTTGTTGAGGCGCAGTTTACACACCACAACGGGCCCAGGAGCCACAGGTGCAGCTCTGACAAAGGCCCCGGCCCCGGGGGTGGGGGCAGGGGAAGTCTAGAGGTCCCTTCCCTGGGGGCGCCCGCCTTCTGGTCTCTCTCCACAGGAGCCTCCTCCTGCCCTGGCTGCAGCCCCTGCGTGGTCACTTCCTCTCATACTTACGACAAGAGGGTGCCGAGCATCCACTTCCCTGCCCCGCGGCGCCACGCACTCGCCTCTGGCTCTGGGCTGTTGCCTGTGGCCCAGCCGAGTCCTGCACTCGTCTTGCCTCATCTTGTTTCTGATTGGAAACATGAGCCACGTGGGTGTTTGGCCGTGTCAGGAACACACGGGGCCAGCGCCGCAGCTCACTCGGCTAATCCTCTGCCTTGCAGCACCGGTACACCGGGTTCTAGTCCCAGTCGGGGTGCCGGATTCTGTCCCGGTTGCCCCTCTTCCAGGCCAGCTCTCTGCTGTGGCCCGGGAGTGCAGTGGAGGATGGCCCAAGTGCTTGGACCCTGCACCCCATGGGAGACCAGGAGAAGCACCTGGCTCCTGCCATCGGATCAGCGCAGTGCACCAGCCGCAGCACTCCGGCCATGGCGGCCATTGGAGGGTGAACCAATGGCAAAGGAAGACTTTTCTCTCTGTCTCTCTCACTGTCCACTCTACCTGTCAAAACAAAACAAAATAAACAAAACAGGGTTCCAGCCCAAATCTGACCGAGTCTGGCTTTTCTTTCTGAGCTCTCTGTCCTCCAGTGTCTTTGCTACAGCCTATAGAGCAGTCCCAGGGCACAGTCTGTTTGGGTGGATGGCCCACCTGACACTGTGTCCAGTGGCACCGAGGGAGACAGGCCGTCCTCCCGGGGATGCCCCAGCGTCCAGCCCCAATTGTTGGTTTTCTAGAAGCTTCTCCCACACAGAACTGAGTGGCTTCCTGGTGGGACAGCCGTACTGCGTGTCGGGATGCCAGTCTCATTTTCCTCTCCATCTCCTGCCAGTATCACAACAGTCAGAATCCGACCTGGGGGTGGTTATTCTTAAGGTGATTGGGGGCCAGCGCTGTGGCGTAGCGGGTAAAGCCACCACCTGCAACACCGGCATCCCGTGTGGACGCTGGTTCAAGTCCCGGCTGCTCTGCTTCCGATCCAGCTCCCTGCTGATGGCCTGGGAAAGCAGAAGATGACCCAAATGCTTGGGCCCCTGCACCCACCTGGGAGACCCGGAAGAAGCTCCTGGCTCCTGACTCCAGCCTGGCCCAGCCCTGGCTGTTGCAGTGAACCAACAGATGGAAGATATCTCTCTCTCTAACTCGACTTTCAAATAAATAAATCTTTAAAAAAATAAAAAAGATTATTTGACTGTTGGCTATCCCAGGTCCTTTGTTTCCCTATAAATTCTTTAACTTGTGGGGCTGGTGCTGTAGTGTAGCGGGTAAAGCTGCCACCTGCAGTGCCAGCTTCCCATATGGGCACAAGTTTGAGTCCTGGCTGCTCCACTTGCAATCCATCTCCCTGCTGTGGCCCAGGAAGGCAGTGGAGGATGGCCCAGGTGCTTGGGCCCCTGTACCCGCATGGGAGACCAGGAGGAAGCTCCTGGATCCTGGCTTCAGATCAGTGCAGCTCTGATCTTTGCGGCCAACTGGGGAGAGAACCAGCAGATGGAAGACCTCACATCCCCAGGGCACACGGATCCAGGACAGCACTGGGCATCACTGGTGGCCATTTTCAGCCCTCAAGGATTCTCCCCCCTCAGCACCTCTGGTCTCGAGCGATGTCTCACACAATGCCTGCCATTCGTGCCATCCGCCCCCAGGACTGGATCCAGGACAGGAGCACCACAGACAGGGATCGGATTCAGCCCAGCTGTCAAGGGGTTCACCGCCCTCCATTGCACTGTCTTCCCACTGAGGGGACCCTTGGTGGTGACGACAGCCCTGCACCCCGGCAGGTTGTTCCTGTGCACTCGCCAGGTGGTCACTGGTTCCTGTTGTGATCTGGATGCTAGTCACAGGTGGGGCAAGGGGACCCCACATGGCATCGGCCTGTGATGCTGTGAAAGCACAGCAGTGCATCATTGCGGCCCTAACCGTGTCCTCACCTCCTCTCTGTGTCCTCACCTCCTCTCTGTGTCCTCACTCTTCACTCTCTGTGTCCTCACCTCTTCACTCTCTGTGTCCTCACCTCCTCATTTGTCCTCACCTTCTCGCTGTCCCCCCTTTCCAGAGTGTGGTATTCCAGGCTCTTTGGCCCTGCCCCGTGGTTCATAGTCTGCTTGTTCCTGTCAGCTCCGTGCTGTGTGTCCTGTGTTGGTGGCTGTGTCGGCTCCTGCCTTTCACTTGTTTGTGTTTCTTGAGTGTGGAGCCTGCTCTGGGGTTAACCTTTCTCCAAGTGCTGTCACCCAGCTCACAGGCATGGAGGAGGCCACAATAGAGTCCACCCCATCCCACCCCAGCCCTGTGCGTTTCACACCCACAGCAGCGCCACTGTGTGTGTTCCAGTGGCGACTTTCATTGTTCATCTGTCACTCATGGGCTCCTTTGATCCCTGGTGTCTGTTCTTGCCACCTTTCCAGGGGCCACATGACTGTCACTGCCCACTTCGGGTGGTGTTAGAATATTCCCCGGTGGTCAGCACCCGTCACCCAGCGCCCCCGTGGATGACACTGTCCCAGCTCCTAGCTTCTCATCCAGCCTCCTGCTCAGCAGTGGTCGCTCAAGAGCTTGGCTCCCTGCACTCACATGGGAGTCTCAGATGGAGCTCCTAGCTCCTGGCTTCAGCCTGACACAGCCCTGGCTGTTGTGGGCATTTAAGGACTTAACCAGCTTTTGGAAGATCTCTCTGTCTCTGTCTCTCACCTCTTCTGCCTTTCAAATAAAATAAGTAGATAAATAATATTATTTAAAGATTTACTTATTTATATGAAAGGCAGAGTTACAGAGAGACAGAGGCAGAGAGAGAGAGAGAGAGAGAGAGAGAGAGAGGTCTTCCATCTGCTGGTTCGTTCCCCAGATGGTCACAACAGCCAGAGCTGTGCTGATCCGAAACCAGGAGCCAGGAGCTTCCTCTGGATCTCCCACACAGGTGCAGGGGCCCGACCTGGGCCATCTTCTGCTGCTTTCCCAGGCCACAGCAGAGAGCTGGATTGGAAGTGGAGGAGCTGGGACTTGAACTGGCACCCATATGGGATGCTGGCACTTCAGGCAGTGGCTTTACCCACTATGCTGCAGCACCGGCCCCAATAAATAACATCCTTAAAAAGAGCAGTGCCATTGCCCCGCCATGGTCCTGTCCCACACACCGCTGTCAGACGCGCCTGCCCTGCCCTGCGGCACAGGTACACCCTCAGCGTGGTCCTGGGGCTCACCCACCTCGCAGCAGGCATCAGCACGGCTGGTTTTCATGTCCACACAACACGGTGTCTGTCCTGACAGCACAACCTGTGTGCGTCCGTCAGTGGGCGGACACTTGGCTCCCCTGTCCAGCAGTCGTTGTTAGCGCGCTGTGGTCATTTGCGTCTGCATCTCCGTGTGTCCATCGTTCCTGGACCTCTGCTAGGAGCTGGAAGGGGAGCCCCGAGCTGCCAGGCACTCTTGTTTTCCACAGCTGTGCCGAGGGGCTGGTCTGCACGCCTCAGCAGCGCTGTGCAGTTGTGGGTGTGTGTGATTCGCGTTTCCCTGAGACTGACAGCAGCGCGTGCTTTTTCACACGTGTGTCGGCCGTTTGTGCTTCTGTGGAGAGGTCCATGTGAGTCCTTCGCTCCTTTGTAAACTGGCCAGAGGAGTACAAGTTCCTGGAATGTTCCAGATGCGGGTCTGGTTGCTTGTTGTCAGGATACATGTGAGAGCGCCTGCTGTGACCTCTCACACACTGAGGGGTGTAGCCTAGCTTAATTCTTTTAAACTTTTGAGACTTGCTTATTGCAGATGCGCCACCAGCCAGGGTCCATGCAGGGTTGGGTTGACAGCAGCAGGGCGGCGCAGGCAGAGCCGTGGGTGCAAGGAGGGCGGCTGTCGGCACCTGTGACTGGCGGCCAGTGGGTTTGTTTGCACCCAGATGCGAGGTCTGTGACAGCCTGGAGTGCTCCGCAGCACTGCGAGCCCACGGGGCCGCCGGGGGCGCCTGCTCCACGCCGACGCCGACCCCCGCTCTGCAAGCCGCGGTCGCACTTGTGATGCTGCCTTTTGAAGCACAAGTTTTTCAGTTTTATGAAGTCTGATTTTTTTTTTTTTTTGGCCAAAAGTACACTTTGGTTTCCTTTCTATTTTTTTTAGGATTTATTTATTTGTTTGAGAGGGAGAGGCAGAGAAACAAATCTTCCATCGTCTGGTTCACTCCCCAGTTGGCTGCAACGGCTGGAGCTGGGCCGATCCGAAGCCTGGAGCCAGGAGCTCCAATCAGGTCCCCCACATGGGTGCAGGGGCCTCAGGACTTGGGGATCTTCCACTGCTCTCCCAGGCCACAACAGAGAGCTGGGGCAGAAGTGGAGCAGCCGGGACTAGAGCCAGTACCCACATGGGATGCTGGCATTGCAGGCAGTGGCTTTGCTCGCTACGCCACAGTGCCAGCCCCTTGGGTTCCTTTCTGTATATGGTGTGAGGTCGGGGTCGAGCTCGTTCCTTGCTCTGTGACTGTCCAGCTGTTTCAGCATCATTTGCGGAAGACACTATTTCGCTCATTGATTGGTCTTTGCACTTTTATCAAAAATCAGTTGCCCATAAAATAAGCACACAGAAGACGTTCAACATCACCACTCGGGGAATTCAGACGAAGGCTGTAGTGAACGCAACCTCCCTGACGCGAGGTCAGTTACTCAGGGGAGACTGGCAAGTGCTGGCGAGGATGTGGTACCATTGGAATCAGTGTCCTGCCGGTGATGAGAATGCAAAGGAAGAGTATGGCGATGCCTCCAAAGTTAAAAACTGAATTACAATTAACCGATTAAGTCCATTTGTTCTTTTTATGTTTTTAAAAATATATTTATTTATTTGAAAGGTAGAGTTGCAGAGAGGGAGGGAGAGGCAGAGAGAAGTCTTCCATCTACTGGCTCACTCCCCAAATGGCCACAACAGCCAGGGCTGGGCCAGGTCGAAGCCCGGAGCCAGGAGCTCCATCCATGTGTCCTGCGTGGATGCAGGGCCCAGCACTTTGGTCCTCTACTGCTGCCTTTTGCAAAATTAGCAGTGGAGCAGGCGTGACTCAAACCTGCACTCACAGGGTGCTGGCATCACAGGCAGCTGGTTAACCAGCCCCCTTTCTTTTGAAAAAGTATTGTTTATTTGAAAGGCAGAGTGACATGATAAAAACTATTACCAGGGCCGGCTGGCACTGTGGCAGAGCAGGTAAAGCAGTGCAGGTATCCCATAGGGGCGCTGGTTCGAGTCCCGGCTGCTCCACTTCCGATGCAGCTCTCTGCTATGGCCTGGGAAAGCAGTAGAAGACGGCCCAAGTGCTTGGGCCCCTGTGCCCGTGTGGGAGACCTGGAGGAAAGCTCCTGGCTCCTGGCTTCAGATCAGCACAGCTTGGCCATTGCAACCAATTGGGGAGTGAACCAGTGGATGGAAGACCTCTCTCTCAGCGTGCACACAGAAGCCAACCGTGCGTTAACCACTGAGTCTGAAATGGAAACACGATACCGTGCACACCACCACCAGAGCTTTCAAGTTTGAGCTGGAGCTGATGAGAAACGTGAGGAAGGTCCCGTGCTCATGGGTGTGGGACTCAGTATAGCCAGGACATCAGGTCTCAACTCCACCTAAAGGCACAACCCAATCCCAGCAAAAGCCCCAGGCAGCAGCGTTTGGCGCAGTGGTTAAAATGCTGCTTGGAGTGCAGGATGGCGCAAGTGCTTGGGGCTCTGCACCCACATGGGAGACCTGGAAGAAGCTCCTGGCTTCAGATTGATCCAGCTCTGGCTGTTGCAGCCGTTTGGGAAGTGATCCAGTAGGTGCAAGACCTCTCTCTCTCTCTCTCTCTCTCTCTCTCTCTCTGCCTCCCTGTCTGTAGCTCTAACTCGCAAATGAATACATAAATAAATAAGCATTAAAAAAACAAACACTGCTTGGACTCCTGCATCCCATCGGGAGTGCTTGGGTTCAAGTCCCAGCTCTGCTCTCAACTCCAGCTTCCTGCTGGTGCACCCTGGGAGACAGCCTGGGATGGCTCAAGTACGTGGGTTCCTGCCACCCACCGGGGATCTGGATGGAGCTCCTGGCTCCCGGCTTCGACCTCTAGCCAGGCCTGGGACTGCTGTGCGTATCTGGGGAGGTCACCAGCTGCTCTCCTCTTTTTCTCTTCCTGCTGCTGCTCAAATAAATACTTTGGAAAACTCCAGCAAACCGTCCTGCTGGGACCGACAAAGTCCTTCTCACAGTCCTGCTGGGATTCAGGGCTTTGCCTGCTTTATCACCTCTGGACCAACGTTGAGGACTGAGGTGACCCAAGTCCATCAAGGCACTGTAGTACGGGGGCCGCCCTTGTGGGGCAGTGGCTTCAGCTGCCGCTGGTTTGCCAGGATCCAATATCAGAGTGCTGTTTCCGACCCAGCTCCCTGCTAATGCTCCCGGGAAGGCAGCAGAAGATGGCTCAAGTATTTGGGTTCCTGCCATCCACATGGGAGACCCAGACGGAGCTCCTGGCTCCTGGAGTCCTCTTGGTCTAGCCCTAGCTTCTGTAGCCATTTCGGGGAGTGAGCCAGCTGTTGGAAGCTCTCTGTCTCCACCTCACATCGCTCTGCCTTTCAAATAAATAAATCTTAAAAAACAGCAACAACAAAAACACCCCGTGGCTCACACAGGCCCACGCAACAGCACGCAGAGCCCAGAGGTGGGGATCAGTCTGTTTCTGACAAGGAACAAGGCCAGCTTCACCCAGGGAGCTGGGAGTGAGACATCCCCAGCCAAGGGAGGGAGGGTGGAGGGGGAAAGAAGGGAGAAGAGGAAAGCCGGAGTGGGACAGGCCCACACTTTTCACAAAAATTAACTCAAAATAGATCATAGGCCCACACACAAGATGCAAAATTCCAAAACTTCTATAAGGAAACGGGGGAAATGCTATGTGGCTTTGGGTTTGGGGATGACGTTTTCACAAACCAAAAATCCATGAAAAATAATTGTCAAATTCTGTTGAAAAAGATGAAGCTTCTCTGTGGAAGACACTGCTGAGACTCCGGGAACTCGCGCAGACCACACCTGTGGAGGATTCTGGAAGCAGTCCTGAGAAGACGCCCACTGAAGAGCCGGCAGCAGGGCAGAGCCTCACCATGGCAGGCGCCACCCGTCCAGGGCTGCCGTGGCTCTGTTGAACACACCAGAGGCTGATGGGCGCTGCTGACGCCGGTGAGCCGTGATGGCTGGGGGAGCGCCGTGGGCACAGCTGCTTTGGACGGCACAGGGCAGCTCCTCGCAGAGCCAAACTGTCCCATGCAGGCACCATGGTGTTGCCCATCTGTGGTGAAGATGGACGTCCACACAGAAGCTGGATTGCGTGTGTTCACAGCTGTCCTCACAACTGACCAAGCTGCAGGCAGCTCACGTCACTCATCCTTCTGCCCTGGGGGCCCCAGCTGGGGGTCTCGTGGTGGCCGTGGGGCCCTAGCCAGGGGTCTCATCCAGTGCCGAGGAGAAAGGAGCAATAGAGCCACAGAAGACACAGGAGGACCTGACAGGCGAGACACTGCGTGAGACAAAGACTGCCCGCTGGGTGATATCGGTTTTCTGATTTCCATTCTGGAAAATGCACAGCTGTGGGCAGTGGTCCAGAGTGGGATGCAGAGTTCTCAGCACAGTAGGACAGGTCTGTGTGGTGCTGGCATGCTGGCCAAAGTCCGGGGAGCCTGGGGCTGGTGCCCTGGTAGCCTGCGATGCCAGTGTCCTACACGGGCTCCACGTCGAGTCTCAGCTGCTCTGCTTCCTACCCTTCCTACCCAGCTGCTGCTGATGGCTGGGGGAGGGGGGTTGTGATGGCACAGCCAAGTGACCATGAGTGTGGGCCAGCCGGTGAGCCGGCAGCAGCTGGGAAGGACAGCAGGGCTGGGGCTGGAAGGCGGGCACTTTCTCCAGACACGGGACTGCACACCTGGATGGGAGCAGGGGCAGGGGACAAACTGGCCTTAGCTCCCCAAGGTCCTGATAAGGCAACAGCCGGTCTCGGACGGGCAGAAACACCAAGGCCAGGAGGGACAGGCCAAGATGCCAGCAAGTTAGGGGTGGCGGGGGCAAGGTGCTCCCCCAGTAGCAGTGAGTCCTAAGGGCAGGTGGTGAGACCAAGGGCATCCAGTGTGCTTGGGCAGGGGAGCTGTGGGAGGAAGACTAAGCCCGTGGACAGCAAGGATGCTGCTTTCCACACATGAATGAACCGGGTGCAGGCCGGGCCAGCTTCTGGTTGAGAGCCAGCTGGAGCCCCGTGACGAGGCACGGGGACCCTGTCCGGCACTGTGTGCGGTGCCATGAGAGCAGTGTGCTCGTGGAGCTGGGCTCTGTCACTCTCTCAGGTTCACACCATCAAGTTCACACCACCTCCGGCATCAAGTTCCCAGCCCAGCTTCCATCCAGACACCGGCAGCTCAGGCACCAAACCAAGAGCCCGGGTTTCTGTCTCCCACCTCGCGGCTGACACAGCAGCAGTAGTCAGCCCCGGGAGAATGGAGTCCAGGCCACTTCCACCTGGGCCCAACTGGCCACCTGCGTCCCACCTCCTGAGGGCCCTGACTTTGGGGTGACTCCACCCACCTCACTGTCTAGGGCTTGCGGTGAGGCCATGGGAGGGGACAAATCTTCCCGGGTCGATTTTTACAAACCTGCTCTTCCTTTCTGTGAGATCGGGACTAGCCTGACTGGTCTGTGGCAGCCACCCTGGGCCACGAGACATGGAGCACGCAGTGGCCAAGGAGAGGCATCCGAAGATGCGGCTCTCCACTCCGTCCACTGAGGCTGGAACCGCACTGGGCAGGTGCCGGGCTGGGCGCCGAGCTGCTGGCCCCTGGCCGCACCCTGCTCGCTGTGGCCTGGGCTGCCAGTGCCCTAGCGCCACGTGTCCGTGATAGGAACAGAAGGCAGAGCCAGTCCCTCTCGCGCGCTTCCGCGACCCCCGTTCACGCGGCAGGGCCACCGGAGGCGCCTGCGAGAGGGGGCCGCGCCCTGCGGTCCGTGGGTGCGGGGCGCGCGGAGGGTGGCGACAGAGCGGCGGACCTGGGGGTCCCTGAGCGCGGGAGCTGGGCCAGCGAGCGGTGACTAGGGCGGGGGGCGCAGGCCCACTCGAGGGACCCGCGGCCGGGGGCGGCGCCTTCTCGGGCGAGGCCCAGGCCCGCGGCTACAGCCAGCGCCGTCCGCGCCTCGAGCCCTGCAGCCACTTGCGGTCCTCGGAGCGCCGTCTGTCCGGGCACACCTGGGCGCCGCAGCGCACCTGCGCGCGGTTCCCCAGCCCGGCAGCGCCCGCTCCCGCGCCCAGGATGCAGCCGGGGGCTGGGGCCGTGCAGCCCCGCGCCCGCCGCGGGGCTCGGGCGGGGGCGGGCGGCGGGCGGCGGGCGGCGGGCGGGACGGGGCGGGCGGGAGGGCGCGGATTGGCCGGGCGCCACCACGTGACCAGCCCCTTATAGGGCGTGGCGCGGGCCGCGGAGCCGGGTGCGGCGGAGGCCGGGCCGGGCGGGGTCCGGTGCGGTCCGGCAGCTCCGCGGCGGCTTCGGCTCGATCGCCTGGCGCGCCCTCCCTGCCGGAGCCGCCGGGCTGGGGATGCGCGCGGCGCCCGGTGGCCATGGTCCGCTTCGGGGACGAGCTGGGCGGCCGCTATGGGGGCGCGGGCGGCGCGGAGCGGGCCCGGGGCGGCGGGGCCGGCGGGGCTGGCGGCCCGGGCCCTGGGGGGCTGCCGCCTGGCCAGCGGGTCCTCTACAAACAGTCAATCGCGCAGCGCGCGCGGACCATGGCGCTGTACAACCCCATCCCGGTCAAGCAGAACTGCTTCACAGTCAACCGCTCGCTCTTCGTCTTCAGCGAGGACAACGTCGTCCGCAAATACGCCAAACGCATCACCGAGTGGCCATATCCTGCCGGGCTGCGCGCGCCGACGCGGCCGGGGCCTCTGGGTGCGCTGCGGGGGCCGCGCGGCCGGGAGGGGAGGGGGCGCGGTGCGATCCGGGGGGCGCGCTGCGGGGCCGCGCGGCCAGACGGCCAGGGGACGCGTCGCGGCCGGGCGCGTGCGGGGCCGCGGCGGGGGCTGGGCGGAGCCCCTCGGCCGGGGCTCGGCGCTCCTTGGCGCTCAGGAGCTGCCGGCGGCAGGCGAGGGCGCGTCGGCGCCTTTGGGCGCTCGCCGGGCCGCAGGTGCCTGCGTGCGCGCCCGGGGTCTTGGGTCCTACGTGTCCCGGGCCCCGTGGGGACCCTCGACCGCGCGCGGATCCGCCCTGGAGTCCACGCTCCCGCCCCTCGGGGCTCGCAGCCGGGCGGAGCCGGGCGGCGCCGCTGTCCGCGGTGCTGACGGCTGGCGGGGGCGGGGGCCCGGGCCGCAGAGGCCCCGCCTCGCCGCCACTGCCCGAGGTGGGAGCAGGGAGGGGGCAGCAGCGGCCCCGCCTCGCGGGAGGGGGCGCGGGGCCGAGCGCGGGCCCCCGGGAGCTGGCCGCTTGGCTGCTGCAGCGCGCCCGCGGCCACCCCTCCCCCGCCGGTCCTTAACCCACGCACTCCGTTCGAGTACATGATCCTGGCCACCATCATCGCCAACTGCATCGTGCTGGCCCTGGAGCAGCACCTCCCTGACGGGGACAAGACGCCCATGTCCGAGCGCCTGGTGAGTGTGGGCTGGGCCCCGCTGCCCTTCAGGGCCTGAGCACACCCTTCTCCTGTGGTGGAGGACCGGGCAGCTGCCCTCTAACCCGGAGGCCACGCGACCCTTGTCCAGGTTCTGTGGGGTGGTGTCCAGCCTGCCTCCCTGCAGCCGAGGCCGAGGGCCTTCCTCCACAAACCCTTCTCCCATGAGGCCGACTCTCAGGCCAGACAAGCCATTTTCCTTCCTGCCAGGAGTCCCCTGGATCTCCTGCAGGTTTGTAGGGTGTGGGGCTGGGGTCCTCAGCCTGGTGGAGTCCTGGGGTGGGCACCACTTGCAAAGAGAGGGCACAGTGCCCTGGCCCCTTAGCTGGGTTCGGTGTGGGCCGGGGTGGGCTGAAAGCCCGTGCAGGGCAGGGGCCGCATCTAGAGAGTGGACAGGCTCCCTGAGGAGATCGCCTGTCCTCCCTCCCACCCTGGCTTCTGCATGAGATGAGGCTTGTGAAGTGCTCAGAGGGGGACCCCGTCCATGCTAAGTTTGGGTGTCTGTGGTCAGGTGGGGGCCAGGGTGGATGGTAGGGGAGCAGGAGTTCTCAGGGAGCCCAGGGCAGGAAGTGCGCAGTTGGTCCCAGTCCTGTGATGGCCAAAGGGTGAGTCGTGGACCCTGGGGCTCTCTCTCGCCTTCTATGGGCCTCAGGTGCCTGCTCTGACCTGGATGAGTGTCCACCCTGAGACTTGAGGGTGAAAGGCTGAGGAACCCGGGGCCAGGGGGTGGGGTGGGATGGGGAAGGCGGGTGGTTAGGCTGCCAGCTTCCAGCACCAGGACCCAGGGTGTGGCCGGAGCTCCTGGGGACTTTGTCAGGGTAGATCACTGGGGGAGCCAGGACTACGGGACCTGCCCGGGGTCAGGGCCGAGCCTGGCATCCAGCTGTGCTAACTCCGGCCTTGTAGCTGGGGTGGGGTTCTTGCTTTGTGCACACAGATGGAGGTGCACATCTAGGGGCTAGGGGCTGGCCTGTCAGGTGAATGAGCAGAATGTGTCCACCCTGCAGGTCTGATCAGCCATCCACAGACTCCAAGCCCAGAGCCAGGCTCAGACCTGGAGGGGCAGAGGAGACAGAGGACCTGGGGGTTGGTGCTGCTGCCCAGGAGCCCATGGGCCTGGCTGGGTCAGGGGAGCTGCCCGGCTGCCTGCATCCAGGACTTGGGCGGGGCCTCCTGGACTCCCTGTCCCACCCACCCATCAGCTCCGGAGCTGCCTTCAACAGGAGCCCCTGGCTTGCTGAGCACCACCAGACTCCCTCCCAGGCCAGCTCTGGGCCATGTGCTGGTCAAGAGTGGGCTGCTGCCTCACTTCCTGAAAGAGCTGTGCTGGGTGGACCCAGTTGTCCCCCAGGGCCAGTGATCAACGGCCCCTCCCCCTTCCCCCACTAAACTGGACCAGAAGCCTCAGGCTGGGAAGAGTGCAGGTCCCTCTGCCCCCTGTGGTGAGTCAGCATCGGGGCAGCACGATGGACGCTCAGAGGCCCAGCCTCTTGGGTGCTGGCAGCTTCCACCACAGGGCCGAGGAGGAGGTGTAGGCTGAGGCAGATGGGGACAGCCCTGGAGGGCCAGGCTCCCTGGGAGTCAGGCCCAGGTTATGGGAACTGGCCACACCCACCACCGGCAACTCCTCCACGGGCCAGCCCCTGCTGCCCCTGCCCCTCCCTGCAGGGCACAGCAGCCTCCTGCTGTGGTGTCCACAGTCCTGAGGTCAAGCTGGCCACAGCCCTGCCACCCCTTGGTCTGCCTCTTGAAGCTGCAGTGTCCAGTGTCCTCAGGCCTCCCTCCACATCCAGCTCACCCGGGCTTGCCTGTGCCCACGCTCTGCTCTGTCACGTGCCACACCACGTCCTCCCACAGCCGCCTCCCCGCCCCGGCTCTGCTCAGCGCCACTCGTGTTGGCGCAGACATGGCCTGGGGGGAGGGACGCTGTCAGCCGTCTCTTGTCTTCCTTCTTTTGGCCATGCCGTTGCCTTCACCTGGAGCACCCATCCCCACTTGTTTTCCATCAAGATCTGTGGGTTCCTGTCCAGCTGTGCTGGCTGCACAGAATCCTGGGAAGGCTGGCTGTGTCCAGCAGCCTAGTGCTGGGGCTGGGGCCGGGGCCAAGGGCCAGACCCTGAGGGGTCCTGGGTTTGAGTCCAACTCTGCCACCCCCAAGCTGTGTTCTCAGCCTCTCTGCCTCTGTCTACTTCTTTTTATTTAAAAAGTTTTGAACATTTATTTGAGAGGCAGGGAGAGAGAGTGTTCCCAGCCATTGGGCCCCTCCCCAGACTCCACAATGACAGGGATGGAGCTGGAGCTGCTAGCCAGAGCTCCGTCCAGGTTTCCCACGTGCGTGGCAAGGACCCAGCCACGTGGGCACCACCACTGCCACGCAGCACGTGCATTAGCAGGGAGCTGGAGTCAGAGCAGAGTCGGCACTGAGGGGGATTCAGGTGTCCCGGCTGGCGTCTTGACACCTTTTCCAAATGTACTTGTGCTTTATGACGGGGATTGGAGTGTCCTTGTCACCCTACTCAGTGATCACACTGCAGACAGCCTTGTCCCTGTCACTGCCTTCCCCGGGGCAGGCCAGGGTGAGGTCTCGGTGGGCTGGGTCCTGGCCTCTCTGTGAACCAGTGCAGAGGCTGGGGTGCCAGAGGTGGGAGGCATGAGGGCAAGCCCTGGTGTGACGGGCACAGGGAGCCATGGCCCATGCAGATGGCATGTGGGCTGGGGAGCTGCAGGCAGCGGGGACCCTGCCACATGCTTGTTTGCAGGACGACACCGAGCCCTACTTCATTGGGATCTTCTGCTTCGAGGCGGGGATCAAGATCCTGGCCCTGGGCTTTGTTCTGCACAAGGGCTCCTATCTGCGGAACGGCTGGAACGTCATGGACTTCGTGGTAGTCCTCACGGGGTAGGTGTGCCTCTGCCTGGGCCCCCTGCCATGGACTGGTGTGAGGAGGTCTCTGCTGGCTGGGCTGTGAGGTCTTCCCAGGGAGGAGAGGGTCGGCCTGCAGTCTGGGAGAGGCTGTCTAATGCCTGCCAAGCTCAACCTGTGGAGAGTTAGAAAGCTACCCCGAGGGTGGCTGAGGCTGGGAGTATGGGCAGTGGCCCTGCTCCTTGTCCCTGGCCGCCCAGTGGAGTCTCCACTGCCCTTCTGTCCTGATGGGCGCTTTGGGGACCCTTGCTTATTTCTCAGGCCCACAGCTGAGCTGTTGCTGGTGGTGGAGAGGGAGTGGAGCCTAGGGACCTGGCTCCCACAGAGCCTGTTTGCAGGGACCAGCCTGCTTTTCCCTGGGGCCTTGGGCCTGCTGTGGGGAGCAGGAAAGCCTCTGGGTGAGGCAGGCTCTGTGCTCCTGCCCTGGTGGCTGCTCTACCCCTGCTGTCTCTGGGGGAGAGCCGTGTGTATGCGCGCCCAGGGCAGGTGGGGGAGGAAGAGGGCCCCCTGCGTTGCCGCGATGCTGTTTACCCCTCCATCCCTGAGGACGAGAACTGTGCCTGCTGCATTTTCAGGATGTCCCTGGGGGATGCTTGGGGCGGGTACCTGGGAGGGGCACTGAGCCTATGCCTTGTGAGCAAGCCAGGGGTGCCCTGGGGTGTCCATGGGTGCTCGCAGCTCATGGTGCTGGAGACGGGGATGCGAGGCTGGGCTCCAGGTCCAGGGGAGCTTGAGTCCCTCTATGAGTGTGAGCCCCCAGACCCATGCTGGCCCCAGGCCCCTCCTTCTGGGCTTCTGTCTGCGTCTTTCCCTGACATCCTCCCCTCTCCCATCTCTGTCTCTGATCTCTGTCCCTTGACCATCTCTTGCTGCCTGCGCAGGGCTGGGCCCGTGCGGCCCCCGCGACAGCCCTGGGCTGGGAAGGGAACCCCCAGTGGGGAAGCCACCCCTTGGGGGCTCACGTGCACCCCAGGGCTGCCCAGGGAGCCACTCAATTGCTCCTGCCTGAGCCCCGTGGGGCAGAGGACCTGTGCTGGGGGTTGCATGCGAAGGGGAGCCGGCCCCTGGGGAGCCGCGTGCCGGTGTTTCTCGTTACTTGGTTGGTTTTAATTAGGGTTTGTGTAATTGGTGTGCCGAGGCGGTGACACCCTGGACGGGTGCCCGGTGAAGCTGGATTCCTCCCCAGTGGTAGCCGGGGTCCCTCTGCCTCAGGCTGGTGTGGGAGTTGTGGGGGTACCCCCACCTTGATTCTTGCCCTCAGTGTGCGAGGGTGTAAGCCCTGGCAGGCACACACCTGCTCAGGATGTGGGGGCCAGGCTGTTGCCCCACATTGCATCTGGGCTGTGCCTGGGGCTGCAGTCAGCTCTGGGAGAGGTTTGGGCTGGGGGGTCTCAGGCTCCAGGCTGGAGGATCCCACCCAGGTTGGAGAAGCTATGAGGGGCCAGGAGAACTGAGAGGTCTTGTCAGCACCCTGTGGCACTGAGGCTGCCAGGGGCCTTGCCTGCCCTCTTGGGCCTGTTTGTCCTGGGTAGCTGGGGTCATCTGGGGGCTCTGTTCCCCTTTGCGACAGTCCAAGGGTGACCACCCAGGACTTTCCCTTGGTCCCGTGGGTGAGGACAGAGCCAGCTGGGTCCGTTTAGGAGGCCGTGTCCTTGTCATGGCTCCTGGCTCCTGGTCCATTCCTGAGTTTGCCCAAGAGAAGTCTGCCTGCCCCCACTTCCTCCTTGAAGGAAGTGTGGCCGCTGGTGGTGCTGTAGGGCTGGTCCGGGGTGCTGTGGTCAGGGTGTGCTTCTGGGGCCTCAGCCTAGGGGTACCTGCTCGTCCTGCTTGGTCGTGCAGCTCCTGGTGCTGCACCCTCTGTCCATCTGTCCCTCTGCTCTTTGTGTGTGTCTGGCCACTGGAGCTGCCCCTCATCCCCACTCACTCATCACTCATCTTACCCTGTCCTGAGCACCTGCACGTGTGGCAGACCCAGGGGTGAGCAGAGCCCACCACGCCCCAGTCCTGAGGCTGTGTCTCCTGTGGACAAGGCAGCCCCTGGCCCCTGGGAGAGATGCAGTGGAGGCCTCAGGGCTGAGGGCCTGCAGCAGAGACCACCAGAGGACGAGGCCAGGGTTAGGCTTTGGGCCTGGTGGTGGCCTTGAGCGGGGAGCTGGGGCCATGAGGGGCACAGTGGGACCCCATGGGATTCCTAGGGTGTGGGGAGCGCAGAGGAGACACTGCCTGGCGGCCAAGCCCAGGGCAGCCAGGGTTTACAGGTGGTCACTGGCTGGGGCATCTGCGACAGGAGCCGAGTGGCAGGGTAAGAGCCGGGTCTGGCAGAACAGCACTGGGAAAGGCTCCCTGTGGCAGCTCTTTTACTTTTTGGTGAGTCTTGTGGCAAAGCATGACAGAGAAATGGGGCAGAGAGGAGGGATGGTAAAGAGGGCTTTGTAAGCTCCACAGCCCTGTCCCATTTGTGCTGGGCATGACCCACAGGGACCAGGCCTGCTGGCCTCCTGGAGCAGAGGGAGACTGGGGGTGCACGGTCCCAGCCATCCAGCAGCTGCCGGTGTCCAGCTCTGGGTGTCCAGCTCCAGGTGTCCCCGTGTCCTGGCCTCTCCTTCTTGGTTCCACCTGGGGCAGGACCATCCTCCCCTCATTAGGCCCAACCTGTCTGGTGTCCTGGGGGACAGCAGGCTAACTTTATCAGCTCACAGGTGGCTCCCCAAGGGGACGCTTCCAGCCATTGCATCTCATTTCACCCCAAAGAAAGCTGGGATTTCTTTCTAGGACACTAATTAGAGCTCGGCCTTCCCTCCCTGGCCTCAGACTTATAGGAAAAGCAGTGTGGGCCATGGAGCTCAGTGGTTACTGCCACTGGCCGCCCATGGCCGGCCCATGGACACTGCCGACCTGAGCCTCCTGGACTCAGCTGTTGCCTGCTGGTGACCCCTGCTGCTTCATCTCTGGGCACGGGGATACAGACGGTGCAGGAGAGACAGAGCAGGTGCACAGCTAGGCTTCATAGGGTCCCCCTCAGGGTAAGGGGCACCATGCAGGGCCAGCCACAGCCCTTGTCTGAGCTCAGGCACAGGAGACTCCCAGAGACTGGACTTGAGCATGGGCCAACTCCAGTGCTCGTCCAGCAGTGAGCAGAGAAAACCCCCATGCAGGTACCACCTCAGCTCTCAGGTCTAGGGCTGAGACTCCACCAGGGGGTCCTGGGTGTCCTCTCCCCTTCCCCACCTGAGACATGAAATGGTTTTGGAGGCCGTGACGCTACCCTATGTGGCTGGAGCCCGTCGGGGAGGGGCTGCCTTCTGAGAAGTGGCCCTGGAGCCTGGGCTCGAGGTCCGCACGCGGCGTCTCTGAGCCCTCCTTAGTGACTCACAGCAGGCCTGGTGGAGGACACATGTGGTGTCCTTGTTGTGGGCACCCTAGAACTGCCAGTCCTACATGTGGGGCTCCAGAATGCTGTGGACAGGGCCCGGGTGTGGCTCAGCTGCGGCTCCTCCAGGCTGAGGTTTGTGTTGGTTCTGCAGGGCCTGGAGGCCAACATGGTGGGGGGGGGCCTGTCTTCCGCACTCAGGACCCCCCCACTCCTCTGTGCTTCCTCTCTGCTCTGTTTCTTTGACTGGATTGAGCCAGAGCTGGCACTGACCCTGTCCACCAGTGTGGAGGGGCTCAGGCTCTGCCCTCCTGATGCTGGCTGGACTGGGCGTGGGCCAGCTGCAGTTGCTGTGGCACTGGGGATGACAGGCCTCCTTGCCACCCCAGTCACAGGTCACAGCTTCTGGGCCTGATGTGTGCACCAGGTCCCTGGCCCACGAGCTCGGTGCTGCTCATGGTGGTGCCTTCCTGTGCCTGAGCCTCTCACCAAGCTGGGCTCCAGGTGTGGGAGTCCTGCAGGTATATGCTCCCTTTCTCCCCAGGGAGGGTTTGTTCTCTGAGCAGCTGACCCTGAGCTCACAGCTGCAGTAGGTGGGGACAGGCCAGTGTGCTGGGCTGGCCCACAGTAGCTGCAGGGGCCACATGCTGGGAGTTCTTTGGGTCACTCACAAACACTGGGAAGCCTTCAAGGCTGGATTTGGGGGTGTCTTGGACTGAGCGGTAGAGAGGAGGGGCGGGGGCAGTGCAGCCTGGGGCCTGCTCAGAGCTGGGGCACAGCTGTGTGGGGCCGGCTGATGGGCAGAAGGGGCCTGGCCAGGGTTCTCAGGTGGGTCTGAACTGGTTGTCAGCAGTAAAAGCCACCTTGCCACCTCGCTTGGTGGAAGCCCCCCGAGTCTGTGCAACCCCCTCCCCCAGTGTTGCCCCCACCAGCTGCTGCATTCCGGAGCCCAGACACAAAGGTTGGGGCAGCTGGCCCAGGGTTTGTGGGGATTCAAGCTCCTGCCTCGCTGCACTGGGTGGTGGCTTCCCCCACAGGCTGCCTCCCCGCTCAGCTCCATTTCCCAGGGGAGCTGAGAGCTGCAAATTCACACTGAGGCGGGAATGGCTGCTAATGGCTTCTTGTGTTACTAGGCCTGGAGTGGGTGGGGCTGCAGGTGCTGGCCTGGCTCCTGGGCCTTCCTGGATGCTGGATTCCTCACCACCCCAACCCCTCCATCCTGTTTGTAGCAGCAGCCAGACAGAGCAGGGACCTGGAGTGTAGGTTCCTAGCAGGTCACAGAACAACCACTCAGCCTCCGCCGGCCCTATGACCTGTCGGCCTCAGCCCTTGCAGCCCCCACCCCTACCCTCCGCCGTGAGTCTCCTTTCTCCAAGGCTCAGAGGCTGCCCCCACCACTCAGCTGACCATACGAACCCCGAGTCTGGGCCTGGGTGGCAGTGCTGGGCACCAGGGTCCTCCTCCACCAGGGCCTTCCTGCCTCCCAGCCCCAGACTCTGCTGTCCACCTGGCTGGACTTGCCCACTCTCAGAGGCTGCCCTGCTCTGGCTCTGGCTCCAACCATAAAGTCGTTTCTGCCACCTCATTCCCATGGGTGCCTGCAACAGCTCTCCTGGCTGTACCAACAGACAAGGCCCCCGGCCTGGACGGTGTTGACAACAGATCTGTGTCTAGGTCTCGGAGGCTGGAAACCCAGGTTCAGGGTGCCCATGTGGTGATAGCTGGTGAGTGACAGCAGTGGCTTGGGGAGGCGATGGAGCTGGAGGCCCGGGACGCCTCCCGGTGCAGCCCACAGCCTGCAGTGTCACAGGCTCTGTGTAAAGAGTCCTGCCCCCTTGTCCCTCCTCTGGCTCTGTCCCGACTGGTGCTTCCCACACCTCCTGTCACTGCCTGGTGACAAGGAGCCTCAAAGGGGCCAACGATGGGCCAGGCTGCGGCAGGGGGGGCCCCTCCTGTTTGAGGGCAGGAATTCCCGAGGGAGCCTCTCCCATTCCTCCCCCAGCTTGCTGGCCCCTCCCCAGCACCTGCTGTCTCAGACCCTTGTTCTGGGAGTGCTGTGGGGGGAGGGAAGGCTCCAGATGGACAGCAGTCAGCACTTCCTTTCCCTTCTCAGCCAATCAATAGGCATGGGTGGAGGCTGGGTTTCCCCAGGGATGTAGAGACACCCCCCCCCCCCCCCCCCCGGCAGTGCAAGGCAGCCTGGACTGTGCCCCGCCCAGGAGGGGCAGTTCCCAGGGTGTGCATTTGCTCCTGGGTCCCCAGCCTGGAGCGTGGGTGCAGGCCTGGTCACAGAGCCCTGCAGATCTCTCCCAGATTGGCAGGAAGAGGAGAGTGGGCAGTATGAGATTAGAGACGTGAAAAGATAAATAAAAAGTAAAAGCTGACTCTCTGTCAGGTTTCTTCTGTGCTAGCTGCTGGCCTGATAAAATAATTCTGCAAACCACGCAAGCCGGATGCTGACATGGAGGCCTCGTTCTCAAACACAGTTTTTATTTTGAGCTAACTGTAGAATCCCAGTGCCCGGGGGCTCTCCCGCCTAGTCCTGCCCTGCCTCGGCCCTGCCTGCATCCGGCATCCAGATTCTCCGTGTCTGTGATTTTGTTGTTTTAAGGACAACGCATCATGAACCACGCCACTGGACTGCCTGCTGCCCAGGTCCTGGCGTGAGTTGGTTTCTCCGTGCTGGGAGGTGCGTGCTGTGGAGCAGCTGCGTGGCATAGCCATTTGCTGGTCGCAGGATGCGGGTGTTGTTGCTGCCGTGCATGGTGTGCGTAGGCTCCTGTGTGAATGTCAGCGTTCGTGCCTCTGGGATGGATGACGGGGAGCACATTACTGGCTGTGCCACGGCTGTGTCCACCAGCCCTGAGAGACCTGGTGGCCAGGACCCTCACTGGCATTGGCTCTTCGTGCCTGCCCATGCTGCTATCCTGCTTGTTGGCTGGGGGTCTCCTGTGACCCCTAGTTCTGGGCGTCTTTGGGAGCTCACTTCCTGTCTGGAAATGCGTTTTGGTGGGAGTCTGTGTCCACCTGTTTTTGCTCATGTTCCAATTAGATTGTTTCAAATTCATCTGTTGTCAGATATGTTTGCAAATATTTTTCCCAGTCTGTAGCTTTTTTATTTCTCTCTCTCTCTCTCTCAAGTTTATTTCATTTATTTGAAAGGCAGAGAGCCAGAGAGAGAGAAATATCTTCCATTTGCTGGTTCACTCCCGAGCTGGCTGCAACAGCCAGGGCTGGACCTGGCCAAAGCCAGGAGCCTGAAGCTGCTTCTGGATCTCCTGTGCAGGTGCAGGGGCCCAAGCACGTAGGCGTCCTCTGCTGCTTTCCCAGGCACAGCAGCAGGGAGTTGGACTTGAACCCGTGTGCTGCTGTGGGACGCTGGCACTACAGGCTGCGGCTTGGCTTCCTGCGCCTCAGGGCCGGCCCCCGTTTTTTTTTTTTTTTTTTTTTTCCACTTTCCTAATAGGGCCTTAAGTCTTGAGTTTCAGTGGCTCCCACGTGTCCATTTTCCCTTTTGTGGGCTGTGCTAGTGGTGCTGAGTCCAAGAGCCCTTGGCCAACCCAACCACAAAGATTTTCTCCTGTGAGTCTTTCTCCTAAAGGTTTTATCATTTTACGTTTTATACAAATCTACGATGCACCTTGAGCTAAGTTTTGTATCAGGTGCGAGGCATTGGCTGAAGTGTTTTTATTTTTTTTTTCTTCCATTTCTGCCCAGTGGATCTCTGGTTACTCCAGGACTATTTATTGAAAAGGTTGCATTTTCTTCATTGAGTTGTTTTGTACTTTTGTCAAAAAAATCTGCTGGGTTTATTTCTGACTGCTTTCTTCTTTTTTTTTTTAAATTATATTTATTTAAAGGTAGAGTTAGAGAGAGGGAGAGACAGAAAGAGAGATCTTCTATCCGCTGATTCACTCCCCAAATGGTTACAACAGCCCCAAGCTGAACCAGCAGCCGGGAGCTTCTTCTCGATCTTCCACTTGGGTGCAGGGGCTCAGGCACTTGAACCATTTTCTGCTGCTTTCACAGGCCATTAGCAGGGAGCTGGATCAGAAGTGGGGCAGCTGGGACTTGAATTGGTGACCACATGGGATGCTAATGTCACAGGCAGCAGCTGCACCACAACAATGGCCCTGAGTTCTTCTGTCTGCTGCTCCGTGTGACTGTGGCTCCACAGACCACACTGTACTGCTTACTGTAGTTATGTCTCTGCTCTTAAAATTGGGTAGGCTCATTCCTCCTACTTTATTCTTTTTTTCACGTTGTTTTAGCTGTTCTTTTTTTTTTTTTTTTTTTTTTTTTGCTTTCCATATAAATTCTAGAATACTTGTCAATATACATACAGAAAAACACCCTTAGCTAAATTGTATATTTGGAGAGAACTGATGTTTTTACTATGTTCAGATTCCAATCTATGAGCACAGGTTGTTTCTCCACCTCATCTATGTAGATATTCTTTTTTTTTTTTAATTTATTTATTTGAAAGGCAGAGCTACAGAGAGGCAGAGGCAGAGAGAGAGAGGTCTTCCATCTGTTGGCTCACTCCCCAGATGGCCACAGCCGCTGGAGCTGTGCTGATCTGAAGCCAGGAGCCAGGAGCTTCTTCTGGGTCTCCCACGTGGGTGCAGGGGCCCAAGGACCTTGGCCATCTTCTACTGTCTTCCTAGGCCATAGCAGAGAGCTGGACTGGAAGTAGAGCAGCCGGGACTTGAACTGGCGCACATATGGGATGCCGGAACCATAGGCGGCAGCTTTACCCACTATGCCACAATGCTGGCCCCATATGCAGATATTCTTTGATTTCTTTCATCAGCAAATGTAGTTTTCAGGATACAATCCTCTGCATGTTTTTTGACAGGCAGAGTTAGAGAGAGAGAGAAACAGAGAGAAAGGTCTTCCTTCTGTTGGTTCACCCCCCACCCCATGTGGCCGCCAGAGCCGGCGTGCTGCGGCTGGTGCACTGCGGCGATCAGGAGCCAGGAGCTTGGAGCTTCCTCCTGGTCTCCCATGGGGTGCAGGGCCCAAGGACCTGGGCCATCCTCCACTGCTCTCCTGGGCAACAGCAGAGAGCTGGACTGGAAGAGGAGCAACTGGGACAGAATCCGGCGTCCCAACCAGGACTAGAACCCGGGGTGCCGGCGCTGCAAGTGGAAGATTAGCCTAGTGAGCTGCAGCGCCAGCCTCTCTGCATGTTTTATTAGATTTATATATATGTATTTGTATTATTATAAATTGTATTTAAAAAAATTTCTTTCTTTGAAATGCAGAGCAACAAAGAGAAACAGAGAATGGACTAGCACACACAAGAATATATCTTTCGGCCGGCGCCGTGGCTCAACAGGCTAATCCTCCGCCTTGTGGCGCCGGCACACCGGGTTCTAGTCCCGGTCGGGGCACCGGATTCTGTCCCGGTTGCCCCTCTTCCAGGCCAGCCCTCTGCTGTGGCCCGGGAGTGCAGTGGAGGATGGCCCAGGTGCTTGGGCCCTGCACCCCATGGGGAGACCAGGAAAAGCACCTGGCTCCTGGCTCCTGCCATCGGATGAGCGCGGTGCGCCAGCCGCAGCGCGCTGTCCACGGCGGCCATTGGAGGGTGAACCAACGGCAAAAGGAAGACCTTTCTGTCTGTCTCTCTCTCTCACTGTCCACTCTGCCTGTCAAAAATTAAAAAAAAAAAAAAAAAAAAAAAAAAAAAAAGAATATATCTTTCACCCTCTGGTTTATTTCCTAAATGGTTACAACAGCTAGGGCTGGGCCAGGCTGAAGCCAGGAGCCAGGAACTCCTCCTCCCTGATCTCCTAATCCCTCTGGGCCATCTTCCACTTCTTCCCAGCAAGTGTAGCATCTGGGGAAAGCCACGCCTCTGCTCCCATGAGGGTGCCTTGTTGGGAATATTCAAATTATCCATTTCATATTTGGTGAGTTATGGTTTGTGTTTAGGAAGACACAGACATGCCTTTGCTGGTTTACTTCCCAAATACCTGCAACAGCCAGGACTTGATGAGGCTGAGGCTGGGAGCCGGGAACTGCATTTGGGTCCCATGTGAGCAGGGGCCTCGGTACCCGAGTCACCACCCACTGCCTCTCAGGGTGCACAGCAGTGGGGCGCTGGGGTTGGGAGCAGAGCCAGCACTGGAATCCAGACCCTCGGCAGTGGACTTCGGGTGTCCTAACTGAGGCCAAACGTCTACTCCACTTCATCCAGTCTGAGGAAGGTTCCTGTGTAAGCCGTCAAGTTCGTGTGTGTGCTCTGTTCTTCTGATGCCTGCAGGGTTTGTAAGGAGATCTTTTGTTGCGTTCCTTACATAGGCAATTTTTGTGTCTGCTACTTTTTCCAGTCTTGCTGGAGGTTTGTCAATTTTACCCATCTTCAGAGATTTAGTTCCTTGTTTCATTTTCTCTCTTTAAAAAAATCCCATTTATTTTTGTCTGTATTTTATTATTTCTTTCACTCTGTTCTGGGCTTATTTCACTCTTCTTCGTCTTCTCAGTTCTTGTGATGAGGACTGAGACTTTTCCTCTTTCATAATGAGTGCATATAACGCTACAAATTTACTTTTCAGGGCTGCTTTAGCTGTATACTACATATTTTAATATTTTGCACTTGCAAATTTTAAAATTTGTTTGAAAGGCAGAGAAAGAGACAGAGATAGAGCGGGGGAGGGGGGGGAGAGCGCTTCCATTTGCTGGTTCACTTCCCAGTGGTGCAACAGCCAAGCCTGGGCCAGGCTAAAGCCAGGAGCCGGGAACTCCTTCCGGGTCTCCCACACAGGTGCAGAGGACCAAGCACTTGGGTCATCTTCCACTGCTTTCCAAGGCCATCAGCAGGGAGCTGGTGTGGAAGTGGAGCAGCTTACATGAAACACCAGCATCTCAGGCAGCCTCACCCACTGCACAATGACTCTGGCCCCTCGACCTTCACTTTTTATGACACAAACAGATTCACTGCTACTTTTCTTTCTTTCTTTCTCTTTCTTTTTTTTATGGAACACAACACACTAACTTTTGCTTTGTATGGGTGGCTCAAGTGCAGCTAGGTTGTCTTTTTTTTTTTTTTAAAGATTTATTTATTAGAAAGAGTTGCAGACAAAGAGAAGGAGAGGCAGAGAGAGAGAGAGAGAGAGAGAGATGTCTTCCATCCACTGGTTCACTCCCAGTTGGCTGCAATGGTCAGAGCTGTGCCGATCCGAAGCCAGGAGCCAGGAGCTTCTTCTGGGTCTCCCACACAAGTGCAGGGACCCAAGGACTTGGGCCATCTTCCACTGCTTTCCTAGTCCACAGCAGGAGCTGGATCGGAAGTGGGGCAGCTGGCACATGAACTGGAGCCCATATGGGATGCCAGCGCTGCAGGCGGTGACTTTACCCACTATGCCACAGCGCCGGCCCCACTGTGACTTTTTTGTGATTAATATTTGTGTGTCTTTCTCCAGCTTTACTTTCAACTTGCCTATGATGTTATATTTTCTTAATTTTTATTTAATTTTAATTTTTTTATTTTTTGCCAGGTAGAGTTAGACAGTGAGAGAGAGAGACAGAAAGGTCTTCCTTCTGTTGGTTCATTCCCCTAATGGCCACTACGGCCGGTGCTGCGCTGATCCGAAGCCAGGAGCCAGGTGCTTCCTCCCGGTCTCCCATGCGGGTGCAGGGACCCAAGCACTTGGGCCATCCTCCACTGCCTTCCCAGGCCACAGCAGAGAGCTGGACCGGAAGAGGAGCAACCTGAAAAACCAGCATCCCACATGAGCTCTGGTTCAAGTCCCAGCTGCTCCACTTCTGGTTCACCTCCTTTCTAATGCTCCTGGGGAAGCAGTGGAAGATGGGCCAAGAGCCTGAACCCCTATCACCCACGAGGGAGACCTGGATGAAGCTCCTCGCTACTGCCTGGCCACCAAGCCTCTGTGGCCATTTGGGGAGTGAACCAGTGGATGCATGATCTCTCTTTGTGTCTCTCCCTCTCTCTCTGCAACTCTGACCTTCAAGTAAATAAATAAATCTTTAAAAGAAAATATTGATGGAAATTCAGTGGAATTCAAATATAAGTTTGTTTTAATGCAAAAAAAATTGGAATAGATGCACATAAAGAATCTTTAAAAAGTTCACAGGAAATGTATACCACGAAAAAAATGCATACAATGAAAAATATGCATGGGTTTCCAAATGTTTTGCACCAAAATGCACATTTTTCTGTTTTCCATAAACTTTTTGAAGTACTTTTTTTTTTTTTAAGATTTATTTATTTATTTATTTGAGATGCAGAGTTGCAGAGAGAGGGGGAGACAGAGAGAGGTCTTCCATCCGCTGGTTCACTTCCCAAATGGCCGCAATGGCTGGAGCTGCGCTGATACAAAGGCAGGAGCCAGGAGCTTCTTCTGGGTCTCCTACACAGGTGCAAGGGCCCAAGCACTTGGGCCATCTTCCAGTGCTTTCCTAGGTCACAGCAGGAACTGGACTGGAAGTGGGGCAGCTGAGACATGAACTGGAGCCCATATGGGATGCTGGCACTGCAGGTAGCAGCTTAGTCTACTGTGCTACAGTGCCAGCCTGTATTCAGTTCA
The DNA here is from genome assembly GCA_949820135.1 of Sylvilagus floridanus. Lineage (NCBI taxonomy): Eukaryota > Metazoa > Chordata > Mammalia > Lagomorpha > Leporidae > Sylvilagus > Sylvilagus floridanus. The sequence continues at coordinate 99,164,988 of OX463243.1, forward strand.
TTTTTAAAAACTTATTTATTTGAAAAACAGAGACACAGACAGGGTCCACTGCTTCATTCCCCATTTGCCCACAACAGTAAGAGTTGGGTCAGGCTAAACCTAGCATCCAGGAACTCCATCTAGGTATCCCCTGTGGATGACGGGGGTCCACGTCTTTGAGCCATCTCCTCTGCCTCCCAGGGCACTCGTTAGCAGGAAGCTGGAATTGGGAATGAAGTGAGAACTCAAACTCAGGCACTCTGGTGTGGTGTCAGCTGCTGCACCACATGTACTGCATCAGTCTTCTGTCCCCAGTTCTGCTGAGCTTTTCATTTTTGTTATTGGACTTTTCAGCTACAAATTTTCATTTGGTTCTTCTTTATATGTCCATTTCTGTGATAATGCGCTCTAGTTTGGGAGTTTGTTGAAGCATTTTTACTAACTGCTCTGAAGTACTCGTCAACTTCGACCATCTGTCATGATGGAGTTGGCATCTGTGATCCTTTCTTCATTCAGGTTGTGATCTTGTGTTTTGTATTATCACTGACTTTTTCTTGAAACTTGGACATTTCCATGTAATTTTTTTTTTTTGACAGGCAGAGTGGACAGTGTGAGAGAGAGACAGACAGAAAGGTCTTCCTTTTTCCATTAGTTCACCCTCCAATGGCTGCCGTGGCCGGCGTGCTACGGCCGGTGCAGCGTGCTGATCTGAAGCCAGGAGCCAGGTGCTTCTCCTGGTCTCCCATGCGGGTGCAGGGCCCAAGGACTTGGGCCATCCTCCACTGCACTCCTGGGCCACAGCAGAGAGCTAGACAGGAAGAGGAGCGACCGGGACAGAATCCGGCGCCCCGACCGGGACTAGAACCCAGTGTGTCGGCGCTGCAGGCAGAGGATTAGCCTATTGAGCTATGGTGGTGCCGGCTCCATGTTATTTTCTGAGAGCATCTCTGAGACTTATCCTGCAGGTTTCAGGGTGTGCTGCCTATTTCCTGCAAGTGGGGTTAGAAATCCAGACCCCTGCTTGGCCTCCATTGCCAGGGCTCCTTGTGACTGCCAGGAAGAGGGAACACACCCATTTTACAGAGTGAAAGCTGAGAGGGGTGCAAGCCTTGCCCAAGGTCCTGCAGATGAAGTCAGGAATGGGAGGGGTTTCTAGCTGGACTGAGTTTGAGTCTGTACTCTGAGCTAACAAGCATGGCCTTCAGAAACGCAGGAAGAGTAAAATCTTCCCGAGAACTGCAGCAGTCCCTGGAGGCTCCTCCTGGGGCTTTCACTGCCAGGCAGAGCTTTGATGTTCTTGACCAAAGCTGGACAGGGCACTTCTGCCAGCCCAGACACACTGGCCTCCTGGGGGAAGTGGCAGGAGCCAGAGAGGTCAGCAGGAAGGGCTATACAACCCAGCCTACCTTGAGAGAGTTGGCTGGGGTCCTGTCTGCCTTGCAGCTCCCCTGTGCCACTTCCCTGTGTCACTGTGTGGGGCGTGAGGCACTGGGTTATGTCATGGTGACTCGTATCTCCTGGGTCTCAGTTCCAGGTCCAGACCCATGGTTTGAGCCTAGACACACTGGATGTGCTCAATGGGCTGTTCCACAGGGCGTGCTCCCCGTCAGAATGAGGTGAGCTCAGAAGGTGTTTTGAGTATCCCTAGCATGCCGTTAGTAGCCCACAGCCTTTTGAGTAAGATGTGAGTGTTGTCTGCTGCCAGGCTTGTCCTCAGGGCTGGGGTCTCCACAGGCAAGGCCAGCCATTCTATTCTGCAGTGTGTCTGAGGTCTCTTGATATTGGGGGGGGGGGTGCCTCAGAGCCCTGGGCCCATGCTTCTTGGAATGAGGACTGGGAAGGGACTGTGAGGGGACCCCTAGCATCTCTGACCAAGACTCAGGCTGCTTCCATGGCAACCGCCTGTAGCCGCCTGGGTGAGAATCAGCACCTGCATCGTCAGTGACAGAGCAGTTCCTGCCTGCTTCCCTGCACCATCTTGATGGGCTGTCCCACTGGGCTGGGGGCCCCTGCCCTGGCCTGCAGACTCCTCTCCTTGCAACATGAGGCAGATGCCTCCTCATCCCTCACTTTGCTTGTGGTAGCAAGTCACAAGGACACTAGTGCCTTATCCAAATCCAGCAGCCAGGAAGACAGAGGCTATGGCTTGTACCATGGTCACCGGACTCCAGGGTCCTGGCTATGGGGCTCAGGTTCCTGCAAGCCTGACCCACTGAGCCCAGGGTGCAGCCAGGGCAGGGTGGAGCAGCATCCTCAGCCCCCTGGGCTCAGCGATGTCTGGGCAGCCCTTGAAATGCCCATGCTCAGCCCCCAGCAGGGATGGGGACTTACCCTGAATTCCAGGCAGTAGGGTCTTGCCCTCCAGATATTTCTCGCTGGCCTACTGTCCAATTTGATGTTTTACAACTTATTTATTTATTTGCGGGGCAGAGAGTGAGAGCTCCCACCTGCTGGTTCACTCCCCAGATGCCTGCCATGTCTAGGGCTGGGCTGAAGCTGAAGATGGGAGCTGGGAACTCAATCCAAATGTCCCGTGTGGGTGGCAGGAACCAGACGACTACAGCTGTCCCTGCTGCCTCCTGGGGCCTGCATTAGCAGGATGCTGAAGCCAGGGCCAGAGCCAGACACACGCTGATATAGGAGGTGGGCATTTAAAACCCGAGGCTGAGCACCCAGCCTCCAAATCTGATGCTTTCAAGAGAAAAGGAGACACTTGTGGTGACTGCAAGGTCAGCAGGTGTGGTTCCTGGCAGTCCTGCTCTCTGTGCCTTTGCTGGGACAGAACGAGAGCCTCAAGGGGAGCTGTGAGTCCAGCCCGGCAGGGCAGAGGATTACCCCACTGTGAGTGAAGGAGGGCAGACGGGAGGCCTCAGGGCTTCATCCACACCATCTGCACTGTCCTTGTGGGCGAATGGCTCCCCACACAGCTCTGGGACACATGCCCTGTTCCTGGGGACTGCTGGGTCACAGGAGGGCCGTGGCTCCCTGGGCTCAATACAAGCCTCTGAAGGGCTGGCCGGGGCCCTCCTGATGTAGGGTCCAGTGTAGAGGGAATCTAACGGGGAGCTGCTGGTGCCTGTGCCATGTGTGTGCCCTGTGTGTGTCTGTGCATCCTGTGTGCGTCCTCCGTCTACATGTCTTCATGTCCACACCACATCTGGAGGCCTCACTGCGGCTCCCTATGTGGAGGTGACCCGGGCCTGGGAGCTGAGCCAGCAGCCCAAGTTCCTGTGTATTTTACACAGCTGTACTCAGAACTGTAAAAATATGCCTTTTACCTTTTTCTTTTTTTACAACAGCCCTTGGGGTCATATCTGCATGTAGTCCAGTGGGTTTTAGGTGTTCACAGAGCCGTGTAGCTGAGAGTATCTACCTCACCCCAGAAGGAACCCTGTGCCCATGGGCAGTCCTGCCCTCCCCACCCCCAGTGGTCACTCTGTCTTCACAGGTTTGTGCACTGCATGTGTGGCTGGTGACCCTTTTTTGTCTGCCAGGGAGAGCGTGTGTGGCCCATGTGTGTTGCCCTCCCTTCCACACTGTGTCACACGTGTATGTGACTGTGGCTCCCAAGACCGCCCCACATTCCGCTCTGGTCTGTCCCCCTACTGTGGGACCCTAGATCGTCCTCCCCCGCGCTGCTGTGGTGACACTATATGGCTGAGGCTTCTCGGTGTTGTGTTCCCAGGGTGGATGGAGTATGAGGGTCCCTCGGTGGGTAGGTCCCCAGGGTGCACGGGGTACTGGTGTTTAAACATTTCATGGCTCCAGATATATTTTGCCAAGTCATGCTCCAGACATGGGTGTCCGGCCACGTTCTGGCAGGTTCTGAGTCACTGGTTTTGATGCCGGCTGTGCTGCCTGCCGGGCGTGGTCCTCTGTGCCTGTCGCCCACCATGGCCCTTGAGTGTTTGCTTCCAGAATTACCAGCGGGGCTTCTTGCCACCCAGATGAAGAAGGGTCAGTGCCTCCTCACTGATGGCCACTGACTGCCTAGGCCTGGGCCTGGAGCAGGGCTGGGGGAGGGGCCCGGCACTGCATCCTGGCGCTGAGGCGGCCTCCTGGCTTTCCAGAGGCGTCTCTGGAGGAAGGGTTCTAGGACCCAAGGCCCCTTAGGAAATGCTTTTGAGTGCATGGCGTGTGATGTAATCACTCCTTTGCTACTGTTGCTAGTATAACGTCTTTAATTAAAGCACCTCAGCTATCCCATTTTGTATCTTTATTATTTCAATGGAGGATAAAGTTTTATTTTCTGTATAAATAAAAGTTAAAATGGTCATTATAGGGAAGAATAAAAACCATGCTCTGCAATCCCGCCGCCCTGTTACCCTGTCGAGCTCGCTCTTTGTTTCCAGCGTCTTCTCTGCCAGGGTTTCCGTGTGCACAGCTGGTGGCCACACTGCAGGCTGCAAATCCCCTTGTGCAGCCAGCACCTAGGACGGCTCTGCAGAGGAACAGACCTGTCTCTTCATGCCGTCAGGCATTGAGTTTACCCCAAAGCCTCATTCTTTGCCACACTTCTGTTTATCTCCTTGGGGCAAATGTCTAGAAGTGGGAAGAACTTTGTTTCCTCTGTACCTGATGGTATTTAAACACTCAGCTGTTTGTGCCCACCAGGCCCTGCTTCCGTTTCCGTGTCTGCCTGTAGTCTCAGGCGTGGCTCAGACCCATGTGTTCACATCTCACAGGAGTCCTCTGTTCTTTGACCTTCCTTACCCAACCCTTTAGTTTTTCAGATGAATTTCTGGGTAATTTTGTTGCAGTCCCAAGCATTCCTGTTGGGATATTGATTTGCTTCTCAGAATCTCAGTTCAGAAATGTATTTGAGGGCACAGTGGAATGATGCTTTTATTTTGGTGCAAGGTATTTTGAGATCTGGGTGGTTATTCATCCCACACATTTCTATGAACTGAGACCTCACATGTGCACGTCAGCTCTCCTGCTCTATGTGAGGTGTTGCAGCTTTCTTTATAAACGCCAGTTACTCCTAAGTGACCTTTGTCCGTTGATGCTGTGGGTCAAGGCATGAGACCTGCTGCCGCTGCTGGCTCCAGGACCCACCCTGAGTACCTCTTGATTTGTAGAAGATGGCATATGGCTGAGCTCTGGTGTTCTAGCACAGATATCTGGGTGCCGGGGTGAGGGCAGCTCCTGGGGCTGCTCTGGGTCCCGTTTTTCCTTCCCTTCACCGGGTCGCTCTCAATGTGATATACTTTCTGTTTAAACTCCAGCTACTTCTGGCCTCTGTGGAGGTTGGTGGGGTGGCGGGTGGGCAGAAGGCAGGTTTGGGGGTGATGGTTGGACTGGTGGCAGTGGTGCATCAGAGCCACCCCAGAGCACTGGGCTCCCGCAGTTCTGGCTTGGGGAGGGCTGGGTTTCTGACCTCTTCACTCTGGAGGCCTCCGCCCTCGGCCTACCAGCAAGGGCAACATGCTCTGTTCCTTTCCTTGTTCCTTATCCATGCTCCGTTATGTTGGCCAGCACGCTGGAAACAATACTGAATGAGAATTATGCTGGTAATGATTTTGTTGTTTGATTTTTAAAAAACATTCATGATAAATGTGATTTTGTTGGTACTCATTATTTATTTAGTCGATGAAGAATTGGGTCTGCTGTATGCCTCTTTTCTTTTAAGGTTTATTTATTTATTTGAAAGGTAGAGTTATAGAGATAGATAGAGATACAGAGAGAGGTCTTCCATCTGCTGTTTCACTCCCCAAATGGCCCAGGGCTGGGCCAGACTGAAGCCAGGAGCCAGGATCTTCTTCTGGGTCTCCCACGTCATTCAGGACCCAAGCACTTGGTCCATCTTCCACTGCTTTCCCAGGACATTAGCAGGGAGCTGGATCAGAAGTAGAGCAGCTGGCACTTGAACCAGTGTCCATATGGGATGCTGGCAGGCAGGCAGCGACTTAACCTGTATGTCACAATGCCGGCCCCTGTTGGTACCCTTGAGAATGGATTTTGTACATGGAAAAGATTTTTCAAGACTGTTTTAGTTTCTAAAAATGAACCCTCGGGGGCTGAGCCGAGGGCAGCTAAGAGCCTGCCGTCGTCTCCCCTCAGAGATGCCAGTGTGGGCAGCAAGAGCTGGGGAGGTGGGGGAGGGATCATGCATGGTGTTGGTGTAGAGATAGGAGTCATCAAGGCAGTACTCACCCCTTCCCAAGCCCCCAGCACAGCATGGGGACACACACCTTGCTCTCAGGGGATAAAGAACTCATGTTTAAGGTTTCCGTCCCAGGCCCGGTGTCCTCTGACGGAACCTCCTACCCCATTAGCTGGGTGGCCAAGGGATGACCTCCAGCCCCCTCCCCCAGTCGCAGACAGCACAGTCTAGAGGAGGACCTCCCCCTTCTCCCCGCCTGGGGACTGGGGCACGGAAGTGAGCTCAGGACTGGCTGTGGCAGAGCCCAGGCAGGTCGTGGCTCTGGAGAGGTGGGAGCCAAGCACACAGCTCCTGCCGTTCTACCTTCTCAGGTCAACCCTAACCCAAGAGGAACTTCGCTCTGTGGAAAAGGGTGAGCCGGAGGCCCCCAGCAGGCTGCAGCCCTACTGATTGTGTGAGCAAGCACAACCTGAGGAGGCATTCATGGCCGGAGGCATGTCCCTACCCCAACTCAGGCTCTTATTGCAGGAGCCTCCCTGGCCCCTGACATCTCCACAGACTGTGAGCCAGCGGGAGGCCCTGCTCACCCTGCTATAGCCCCGGGGAGAGAGCTGGTGGCTCACCCAAGAGGCTCTGCCCAGAGGCCCAGAGAGGCAGGTGGGCAGCCCCACCCACCTAGCTCCCACCCTGGGAAGCAGCCGGGCAGCGTTGCCCGAGTGGCTCCATGAACCAAGGCCCTTGGAACGCAACAGAATGGCCCTGCTCGTCGTCCTGTGGTGCCCAGGAGCAGCTGACCAGCTGGTTTTCCGGAGCTTGGCCCACCAAGGTCCTGAGAAGTAGGTGCTTGGCCTCACCCATCCTCTGTTAGCCTTGGGAAGGGGCTGGACAGCTCTCCCTGAGCAGGCCATCCTCGAGGCCCCCGTGAAGTTACTGGAGAGGCCCTTGGACACTGGCAGGTTTCCAGTTTGGGGGCAGTCTTGCCACTTGGCCCCTGACACATACAGGCACCTGATCCTTATACCAGGCTGTACCGTTGTTGCTCTGGCCCTGGGGCGGCCCTACACTCAGGACTCAGAAACGAGTGTACATGGATTACCAGCAAATCTGCCCCAGCTAGGGGAGCCGCATTCCAGCTGGTGGTACAACCCCTTAGCCCCTGCAGCCTGGGCCACTGAGATAGCCACAGACACCACCAGCACTGGTTGCAACTGAAGACATGACTCAGACACTGCACAGAGCACCTGCCTGGAGCCACCAGCATCTGAGGCCACGTGGCTGGCAGGGAGCCTTTGACACAAAATCACCTAACAGCTCCTTACAAGCAGCTGACCCATGGGGTGTGTGAAAAGCATCGAAGGACACAGCAGCTGTCCAGTAACAGGCCACGAAGAAATGGAAATCAAATCGGCTGACCAGGAATTCTGAAGAGGCATTTTAAGGAAACTTGATGAGATACTAGAGAACACAGACATTTCAGTGACCTTAGGATGTCAATTCATGAAGTGAATGAGAAATGCAGCAAAGAGATAGACCATGAAAAATGAAACAGTCAGAAATCTTGGCACTAAAGAACCCAATAAATTAAACAAACAAACAAACAAAAAACAACAACTGAGAACCTTAAAAGTAGAATTGAGCAGACTGAAGAGAGAAATTCAGAGTCTGAGATAGTTCTTTTGAAATAACCCAGACAGACAAAAAGAAAAAAATAATTAAAAAGGATGAAGAAAAAATAACTAAAAAGGATGAAAAAATCCTTCAACACTTACAGGACACAATTAAGCAAGTGAACATTCACATTGCAGGTGTACCAGGAGGAAGAAAAAGGCACAGAGGAATCCAGCCAGCTGCTACCTGAAAAATTCCCAACTCTTGAGAAAGATACTCCCTAACAGATCTGACCAAAAAGTCCCTCTCTGAGACGTATTACAGTCAAACTATCAGAGAACAAGCAAAGCATCCTAAGGCTGGAAGGAGAGAAAGGGGTCCTGGGTCCTGGGTCCTGGGTACTGAGCACTGAGCACTGAGACTTCTCTGCTGAGGCCTTGCAGGCCAGGAGGGAGAGGTAGGAAACAGTCAGTGTTTATTCTAGCCAAAAATGCTAAACCACTAAAGCTATTCTTTAGAAACGAAGGAGAAACACTTCCCACACCCTGCAACAGCCGAGGGAGCTTGTCACCATCAGACCAGAGATGCTTGAGAGAGTTCCATGCAGGACACGGAAGGAGGGTGACAGCTATCAGGGAAGCCAGAGGGAACGCACGCTGGACTTCAGAGCAGACACAGACCAACGGGAGGAGAAAGCCGATGGTTCATATCTTATTTTTACCATGTTCCTGGATTTGATTTTCTATTTAGTTAAGGGTTTATCCACCTGTATTAATTAGGACTATAGTCCTGTAGGTATTTTTCCCCCTTGTACTGTCTCTCTTTACTTATTGGAAAGAAGGAGAAAGATTGATCAATCAATTGATCTCCCATCTGCTGGCTTACTCCTCAAATGCCCACAACATCCAGGGCTGGGCCAGGCTGAAACCAGGAGTTCAGGATACAATCCAGGTCCCACCTGGGTGGCAGGGACACAGGTGCTGCCTGAGGCCTCCCTTGCTGCCTCCCAGGGTCAGAGCCAGGACTGAGACCCAGCACTGATATCAGACACAGGCATCCAAGCATTGGCTTAATCATCACACTGAATACCCACTCCTATGTTCGTCTGATGGTTCTGTCTGCTAAAGGAAGCATAATGTTGTGCTGGTTTTTTTTTTTTTTTTTTTTTTTTTTTTTTTTTTTTTTTTTTGGGCAGGCAGAGTTAGACAGAGAGAGAGAGAGAGAAAGAAAGGTCTTCCTTCTGTTGGTTCACCCCCCAAATGGCAGCTACGGCCGGTGCTGTGCCGATCTGAAGCCAGGAGCCAGGAGCTTCCTCCTGGTCTCCCATGCGGGTTCAGGGCCCAAGCACTTGGGCCATTCTCCACTGCTCTCCTGGGCCACAGCAGAGAGCTGGACTGGAAGAGGAGCAACTGGGACAGAATCCGGCGTCCCAACTGGGACTAGAACCTGGGGTGCCAGCGCCGCAGGCAGAGGATTAGCCTAGTGAGTTGCGGTGCTGGCCTGCTGTTATTATTTTTTTTTTAATGTGTGTTAGCATTTACCATTGAGGGGCCAGTGTTATGGTGCAGCCAGTAAGCCATCACCTGTGACACCAGTATTCCACCTGAGCACTGGTTCTGGTCCAATAGTTCTCGCCGCCAATGGCCTGGGAGAGCAGAGGAGGATGGCCCAAGTGCCTGGGCCCCTGCCTGCGCATGGGAAAGCGGGAGAAGCTCCTGGATTAGACCTGGCCCAGCCCCGGGGGAGTGAACCAGCAGCTGGATGATCTTTGCCCATCTGCCTGTCCCCCTCTAACTCTGCGTTTCAAAGAAATAATCTTTAAGTAGTATTTCAAACTCACTAATATCATCTAGGCCTTTAGTTACCTTTAGGGTTAGATTTTCAAAATGAATTTGTCAATTAAGGAAGACTCATTTGTTTTCATTCTTTTTCATTTTCTGATTTTGTGTTTTTGTGGAAGTATGTTTATTTCACAGAAGCTGCCCAAATTATTGACATAAAATTACCGTTCTTTAAAGAATTAAAAATATTTACCTCAGGATGCAGCAGTTCCACGGGCGAAATGTCCATCAGGGGGACATCGGTGGGCACGCGAACGCCTGGTAGGTGCGTGCGCACCACGCGGGAGCCCGCAGAGCATGCGCGCAGGGGATGAGCCCGCGGCGCGTGCGCACAAGGAGATCCTGCTCACGAGGCCCCTGAGCCGCACTGGCGTCCCCCAGGCGAGGCTGTGGGTGGACCGGGCCGGTGGCGCGTTCCCCGCCTGGACCTCGGGGGCGGGAGAGGCTGCGGCCCGCCGCGTCTAACGCAGGTGCGCGTCCGAGTGGTGTCACCGCGAGGCGTTGGCGGGCGTTGTGTGAGGTGACGGCTGCACCCTGGAAGAGTGTGCGTGACCGGCTGTCAGTCAAAAAGGAATCCCTGAAGAGGTGGCCCGGCGTCCACCGCCGCCCTCGGGAAGACAGCCCACCTCCTCGCACCTCTGTGTTTTCAGGCAGGGGACCGACGGACGTCCGGACGCCCGCGGCCGCTGCAGGCCGGAGCCGGCAGCGAGGGGCGCAGGGCCTTGGACCCCTGGCGCCGGGCGCGCACGGCCGCCCCTCCTCGGACGGGGCAGGGTGCTGGCGTGAGGCGGCGGCCGTCCGCAGCCTGGCCGCGGGCGCCGTTGCCGTCTGGCGCGCGCCGCCTCCTCCCGGCCCTTGGCGGTCGGGCCCCGGAAGCCCTGAGCGAGCTGGCGTCCCCGCAGCTTCCCAGCCCCGTGTACCCGGGGGCTTCCGACGTCCGTAGCGATCACGAAGAAACCGCGCGGGTCTCAGAGCCGTTGCTCCATAGCACGCTTACGACCCGGATTCCGCTGTGCGCACGCTCTGCGAGCGCCCCTCGGTGTTCCTGGGGCCAAGGACGCCCTGCTAAGGGTGTGCGGCCCCTGAAGTATCTGGCGCACGGCTCTCCTCCTGCCCGCGCAGAGGCCCCCTGGGTGGGGACGCGTGTGTGTTTTCTGTTTTACTAAATTTTCAGAGGCCTGCCTTTCTGCTGTTCATTTTCTTGTAACCAATTTTGATTCTGCATTATTTTCGTTTTTCTACTTTATTGAAGTTTACTCAGCTATTTTCTTTTAGGATTCTTGGGATGTATCAATGGTTGGTTTATTTATTTTTAATGTTTTAAAAGTAAATCCAGGGGCCGGCACTGTGGCTTGTTGGGTTAACATCTGCCTGCGGCGCCGGCATCCCATATGGGAGCAGCTGGATTCGAGAACCAGCTTCTCTGTCTCCAGTCCAGCTCCCTGCTAGGGCACCTAGGAGAGCAGCAGAAGACGGCCCAAGTGCTGGGGCCCCTGCACCCCTGTGGGAGACCCGGAGGAAGCCCCTGGCTCCTGGTTTCAGATGGGCCCAGCTCTGACCGTTGCGGCCATTTGGGGAGTGAACCAGCAGATGGAAAACATTTCTGTCTTTCCATCTCTGTAAACGCTGCCTCTCAAGTAAATAGATAAATCTTTATTAAAAAAAAAGTAAATTCATTTACTTTTATAAATTTCCCACAAAGTGTCTCTTTAATTGAATCCACGAGTTTTAATAGTATTTTCATTGCTGATGTGTTCATTACTTCTTGTTTGATGAGTTTTTAAATTCTTTGTTTTAAGGTTTTTGTACTTGTGGATTTTCTTTTAAAGTTTTTTTATTGTTGGCACTTAATTAGTTTAATTACAGGAGTGTGAAAATATATGTTACTAATTCTTTGAATTTGCTGAGGTTCTTTGACACAGGACATTGTCAGTTTCAAAGATATTCCAATGTATTCCAAAAACTGTGTCCTCTACTTGTGAGGAGCAAATTTGATAGAATATGGAAGCTGTAGATAATTAAGGGCCTGGCATTGTGGTGCGGTGGGTTAAGTAAGTCTCTGCCTACGACTTTGGCATCACACAGTAGTGCTGGTTTGAGTCCCAGCTGCTCTGCTTCCCACCTAGCTCCCTGCTCATGCACCTGGAAAAGTAGTGGGTGATGGCCCAAATACCTGGGCCCCTGCACCTGCATGGGAGACCCTGTTGGAGTTTCAGGCTCCTGACATTCATTTGGGGAGTGGATGGAAGATCTGTCTCCCCCTCTCTGTAACTCTGCCTTTGAAATAAATAAAGTTAAATTAAAAAAAAAAGATATTTAAAAAAAGAAGGTTAGAATTATATAATAGGTCATTGTTAATTTTGTTTTAATCTTACATAGCCTTCCTAAATTTTGTTTGGTCTTTTAGATTCCGATAAAAAGGTTTGTTAGAATTTTTTGCTATGTTAGATGAATTTTCATTTTTTATAAAGCTTTATTTATTTATTTGAAAGACAGAGTTACAGAGAAGCAGAGGCAGAGAGAGAGAGAGAGAGAGAGAGAGAGAGAGATGTCTTCCATCCGCTGGTTCACTTCCCAAATGACCGCAACAGCCAGAACTGTGCTGATCTGAAGCCAGGAGCCAGGAGCTTTTAATGGGTCTCCCATGTGGGTGTAGGGGTCCAAGGACTTGGGCCATCTTCTACTGCCTTCCCAGGCCATAGCAGAGAGCTGGATCGGAAGCAGAGCAGCCGGGACTTGAACCAGCGTCCGTATGGAATGCCGGTGCTGTGGGCCGTGGCTTTAACCCACTGTGCCACAGCGCCGGCCCCCCAACTTCCTTTTTTTTTTTTTTTTTTGACAGGCAGAGTGGACAGTGAGAGAGAGAGACAGAGAGAAAGGTCTTCCTTTGCCGTTGGTTCACCCTCCAATGGCCGCCGCGGTCCGCGCGCTGCGGCCGGCGCACTGCGTTCGTCTGATGGCAGGAGCCAGGTGACAGGTGCTTTTCCTGGTCTCCCCATGGGGTACAGGGCCCAAGCACCTGGGCCATCCTCCACTGCATTCCTGGGCCACAGCAGAGGGCTGGCCTGGAAGAGGGGCAACCGGGACAGAATCCAGCGCCCCGACCGGGACTAGAACCCGGTGTGCCGGCGCCGCAAGGCGGAGGATTAGCCTGTTGAGCCACGGCGCCGGCCCAACTTCCTTTTTTTTTTTTTTTTTTTACAGGCAGAGTGGACAGTGAGAGAGAGAGACAGAGAGAAAGGTCTTCCTTTGCCGTTGGTTCACCCTCCAATGGCCGCCGCGGTCGGCGCGCTGCGGCCGGCGCACCGCACTCGTCCGATGGCAGGAGCCAGGAGCCAGGAGCCAGGTGCTTTTCCTGGTCTCCCCATGGGGTGCAGGGCCCAAGCACCTGGGCCATCCTCCACTGCACTCCTGGGCCACAGCAGAGGGCTGGCCTGGAAGAGGGGCAACCGGGACAGAATCCGGTGCCCCGACCGGGACTAGAACCCGGTGTGCCGGCGCCGCAAGGGGGAGGATTAGCCTGTTGAGCCACGGCGCCGGCCCCAACTTCCTTTTTTTAAAAGAAAGATTATTTGAGAGGCAGAGTTACAGAAAGGGGGGAGGAGGCAGAGAGAGAGAGAGAGATCTTTTATCTGCTGGTTCATTCCCCAAATGGCCACAACAGCTGGAGCTAGGCCAATCCGAAGCCAGGAGCCAGGAGTTTGATCTGGGTCTTCCACGTGGGTGCAGGGTCCCCAAGTACTTGGGCCATCTTCTGCTGCTTTTCTAGGTGCATTATCAGGGAGCTGGATTAGAAGTGGAACAGCCAAGACTTGGAGCCTGTGCCCATATAGGATTCTGGCACTTTAGATAGAGACCTAGCATATGCCACAGTGCCAGTCCCTCCCCAAAAAACTCCAACTTTTTGTTTCATCAATCTTTTGTATTTTTTTGGCCTCAATTTTATTTATTTCTGCTGTGATCTTTATTTCTTTTCTTCTATGAATTTGGAGTGTGGTTTGTTTTTGCTTTTCAGGTCCCTTGAGTTGCACTGGGATGCTGTTTATTTGACATCTTTCTACCTGCTATAAATTCATCTCTTGATATAGTCTTTGCTGTGTCCCATAGGATTTGATATATTGTGTTTCTATTTTCATTTGTTTCAAGGAATATTTTAGTTTCCCTTTTAATGTCTTCACTAGTCAGTGAAGAGCTGATATTAAATTTCCATTTTTTGCACAGTTTGTCCAGTTCCTCTTGTTGACTTCTGACTTTATTTTGGTCAGAGAAGACATGTGATGTAATTTTGATTCTTTGAAAGTCTGTTGAGACATGTGTTGTGTGTTGAGGGGAAGAACTGTCATTCTGCACTTGCTGGGTGCAGCATCCTGTGGACGACTAATGGGTGCACCTGGTCCACAGTGGAGTTTAGCACCAGTGCTTCCTTTTGGGTGTGTTGTTTGGATGATCTGCCTGTTGATGAAAATGGTGTTGAGGTTCCAACTGTTACTGTATTGAGGTCGGTCCCTCCCTTTAGATCTGAGACTATTTGCACTGTCTGATGTGGGGGGCGTATATGTGTTTACAATTGTTCTATGCCCTTGCTGAATGATCCCTTTATCACTGTGTAATGACCTTGTCTTTGTATGATTTTTTACTTAAGTCTCTTATTTGACATGAATGTGGCTGCTCCTGGTGTACATGTGTGTGACTACTGCTATGTATGAGTGACTACTATGTACATGTATGTGACTATAGCTGTGTATGTGAGTGTGACTGCTGTGTACCTATGTGTGACTACAGCTATGTATGTGAGTATGACTACTGTGTACATGTGTGTGACTACTGCTGTGTACGAGTGTGACTACAGCTGTGTATGGGAGTGTAACTACTGTGTACATGTGTGTGACTATAGCTGTGTATGTGCAACTACTGTATATGTGAGTGTGACTACTATGTATGTGAGTGTGACTATTGTGTATGTGAGTGTGACTACTGCTGTGTACATGAGTGACTGCTCCTTGTGTACATGGGGTGACTACTGTGTGCATGCGTGTGACTACTGTGTACATGTGTGTGACTACTGTGTATGTGAGTGTGACTACTGTGTAGGTGAGTGTGTGTGTGTGTGTGACTACTGCTGTGTACATGAGTGACTGCTCCTTGTGTACATTGGGTGACTACTGTGTACATGCGTGTGGCTACTGTGTACATGTATGTGACTACTGTGTATGTGAGTGTGAGTACTGCTGTGTACATGCATGTGACTACTGATGTATACATGTGTGTGACTACTCTGTGTATGTGCATGTGACATCTGCTGTGTACATGGTGTGACTACTGTGTCCATGTGTGTAACTACTGTATACATATGTGTGACTGCTGTGTACATGAATGTGAGTGCTCCTTGTGTACAAGGGGTGACTACTGTGTCCATGCGTGTGACTACTGTGTATGTGAGTTTGACTACTGCTGTGTAGGTGAATGTGACTGCTCCTTGTGTACATGGGATGAATACTGCTGTGTACATGAGTGAGACTATTACTGTGCACGTGCCTATGACTGCTGCTGTGTACATGCGTGTGAATGCTGTACATGGGGTAACTACTGTGTACATGTGTGTGACTGCTGTGTATGTTCATGTGACTGCTGCTGTGTACATGGTGTGATTACTCCTGTGTACATGCATGTGAATGCTGCTGTGTATATGGAGTGACTACTGTGTACATGTGTGTGACTGCTGTGTATGTTCATGTGACTGCTGCTGTGTACATGGTGTGATTACTCCTGTGTACATGCATGTGAATGCTGCTGTGTATATGGGGTGACTACTGTGTACATGTGTGTGACTGCTGTGTATGTTCATGTGCCTGCTGCTGTGTACATGGTGTGATTACTCCTATGTACATGTATGTGACTGCTGCTGTGTGCATGGTGTGACTACTGCTGTGTCCATGTGTGTGACTACTGCTGTGTACATGTGTGTGACTGCTGTGTACATGAGTGTGACTGCTCCTTGTGTACATGGGGTGACTACTGCTGTGTATGTATGACTACTGCTGTGTACATGCGTGTGGCTTCCCCTGCTCAGGTTGGTCTCCATTTGTGTGGATGATATTCTCTATCCCTTGCTTTCAGTCTATGTGTGTCTCCATCAGTGAAGGCAGTTTCTTGTAGACAGCAGGTAAATCTTGTTTCTTTGTTTAATCCATTTAGCTGATCTGTCTCTTTTAATCAGTTGTGTCATTTAATCTGTTTACATTCAAGGTTGTTATTGCTAGGTAACAACTTACTCTATCAGTTTCCCTTCAAGGTTATTATTTTTGAAAATATTTATTTAAGAGACAGAGGGGAACGGAGACCTTCCATCTCCTATTTCATTCCCCTAAATGTCCCACAACAGCTGGGGCTGGGCCAGGCAGAAGCCAGGAGCCAAGGACTCCACCCACATTGCCCACATGTTGCTGGGGATGCAAGGACTTGAGCCATCATCTGCTGCCTCCCAGAGTGCACATGAGCAGGAAGCCAGGACTGAGGGCAGAGCCAGGGTTGAACTTGGGTGTTCAGATGTGAGATGCAGGTGTCTCAAACCAGCATCTTCAGTACCATGCCACAGCCTGCCTCTTAATATCATCACGGTAGATAACAACCTACTCCTGTTATATTAATTATTTTACTGTTGTTTTATGTTTCCTTTGTTCCTTTCTCACTCTTGTCATTAATCTTTGTGTTTTTCTTTTCTGATACTTTCTGCTTACTTTCTGTTTCTCATTTGTTCTCATATCTATTCTACCAGTGAGTTTTATATTTTCTTTTTTTTTTTAAGATTTATTTTATTTATTTGAAAGACAGAGTTACAGAGAGAGGTAGAAACAGAGAGAGAGGTCTTCCATCTGCTGGTTTACTCCCTAGATGGCTGCAACAATCGGAGCTGCACCGATCCGAAGCCAGGAGCCTGGAGCTTCTTCCTCTCCCACCTGGGTGCAGGGACCCAAGGTCTTCGGCCATCTTCCACTGCTTTCCCAGGCCATAGCAGAGAGCTGGATCAGAAGAGGAGCAGCCGGGACTCGAACTGGCACCCATATGGGATGCCGGCACTTCAGGCCAGGGCTTTAACCTGCTGTACTACAGCACCAGCCCTGAGTTTTATGTTTTCATGAAGGAAGTTATTATTCTTTTGCTTCTAGATGGAGGACTCTTGAATATTTTCTGTAAGGCTGGTCTGGTGGTGATGAATTCCCTTGATCCTTTTTTTTTTTTTTTGGACAGGCAGAGTTAGAGAGAGAGAGAGTTATAGACAGTGAGAGACATAGAGAAAGGTCTTCCTTCCATTGGTTCACTCCCCAATGGCCACTATGGCTAGGGCTGGGCCAGACCAAAGCAAGGAGCCAGGAGCTTCATCTGGGTCTCCCATGTGGGTGCAGGGGCCCAAGCACTTGGGCCACATTCCACTGCTTTCTCAGGGCATTACAGGGAGCTGTATCAGAAGTAGAGCAGCTGGGTCTCAAAATGGTGCCCACGTGGGATGCTGAAGTCACAGGAGGCCTTCCCTGCTGCGCACAGCACTGGCCCCGGTGTGCTTGACTGGCAGCTTCTGTTCCAGCACTCTGTTTGTCTTATCCCACTCTACTGCTCACAAGGTTTCTGCTGAGAAATCTGCTATTAGTCTAATGGGGATTCCCTTCCGTGTGTCTTAATGTTTTCTCTTTTAGTTTTGAGAGCTTGATTATAACCTGCCTTAGAAAGGACCTCCTTGTGAGTCTAGTAGGGGGTTTTCTGAGCTTCATTGATATGGATGCCATCTCTCCCAAGACCTCAGCAGTTACGTTAAAATGTGTTCTGTGCCTTTCTCCATCTCTTCTCCCTCTGGAATTCCCATCACGTGGATGTTTGTTTTTGCCTCATAGATCCTGAGGGCATTCCTTCTTCACTCATTCTCTTTCTCAGATGTTCTTTGGCTTATCTTGTTTTTGGTGACTCTCATTTATATTTTTTCATTTCATTGATTGAATTCTTCAGCTACAGGATTTCTGTTTGGTTCTTTTCTGTATCTTTGCTGAGTTTCTCTTTCAAATCATGAATTGTTTTCCTGATTTCACTGAATCGTCTGTGTTCTCTTGTGTGTCAGTGAGCTTCCTTTAGACCATTATTTTGAATTCATTTTCAGGAATTTAATAAATTTCCTTTTCACTCAGCCTGTTACTATAGAAGTATTTTGTTTCCTTGGTGGTATTGTGTTTCCTTGCCTTTTCATATTTCTTGTGTGCCTATGTTGATATTTGTATAGTTAAAGTAACACTTATTTTTTCCAACTTTATAGAAGTTTATTTTTCTGTGGGAAGATATTTTTTCTTGTGGATGTGTGCTAGGGTGTCAGTTTGGCATGGCATGCTAGCTTTGATTCTCAGTGGACATGGGTTTCTGTGTAGTCTCTTCAGCTGTAGTTCTCATCGGTGATGCCTACAGTTGCGTCAGTGTCTTAGGTTGAAGGTATTTTGATGCAGTGGTGTAGTAGGGATGAGGCCCCCATGCCTGTAGGTGCTGCAGCTTGGCAGCTGTGTGGCCGACTCTCCATAGGGTGGGGCTGCTGGCTGGCTATTGGGCTGGGCTTAGGTACATGTAGGTGCTGTGAGTCAGCTGTCTATGCAGCAAGACCTCTAGGGGCCTGAGTTAGATTGTGCTTGGGCTTTGGGGCCTACTCAACTGTGTGAGGCACCTGCTTGGGAGCACATGGATGCTTCAGACTGGCTGACTGTGTGGATGACTTACTGGGGAGCAGAGCCACTTCCTGGCTGGCTGCTGTGTGTGTGGCCTGCTGGCTGTGTGCTGGGCTTTCTTGTGTGGGGGTGCTGCGACCTACCTGACTGTTGGGCTGGGTGCAGTACACACAGGGATGTCGGGCTGCTAGCTGTTGGCTCCGCTCTGAGCAAGTTTACCTGTTCCCTTGAGGACAGGGTGTCGGGTGGTTTTGGAAGCCAAGCCTTTCTGTTGAGCCTGGGCTCCGAGTAGCTGGGGAGATGTTCCTGCACGATGGAGTGAAGGTGGCATCACTAGAATGGAGACTCACTTTGGCTGCCAGTCCCCAGGGTAGGATGCCCTCTGGCAGTAGGTCTGGTTACAAGACAGTGCTGAGCCACAGTGCTGGGGAACCTGAGCGTGTGCACTCTGGGCAGCTCTCCAGAGTATTGGGGCCTCTGTGGGTGTGGGATTCTCCTGTGTAGTCTCTGCAGCAGCAGATGGGACTGCTGGGGGGTCTGCAGCCTCTTTTCCTCATGAGGACTCTGTTGGCTCCATGCCTTTCTGGGTGAGGGTCTGTGAGGGAGGCTACCCTGCTTTCCTGTTTTTTTCCCCACTCCTCTGCTTCCTTCTCGCACACTTCTCTGTCACTGAAGTTGAAATGTGGTTTATTTGATGGGGTCCCTTTCATAGTGGGGAACAAGTGGCAGAGAGCTCTGGCATCTTGCTGACATCACTCTGTGCCATCCTTCTGAGACCTGTCCTCCCTTCTAACCCCTTTCTTGTTCTCCTGAGATAGAAGGAGAAGGGGTACTCGTGACACATGTGCTGGTTCAGAGGCCCCCAAGTTCCCACCTACTCCTGTCCCCACTCACTACTGCCTCTCATGAAGCAGCTCCAGGTACAGCTAGAGTTGGTTTGAGATGTGGCTCAGGCTGGGACTCAGGTAAAGGACAGGTTTACAGCCTGGCTAGGGGCTCTGTGTCCACTGGGAGCTGAGGAGTGGTCATGGGGTGAGCATCACTACCACATCCTGGGGAGAGCTTTTGGATTCAGTTCTTGCCTGGTCAGTCCCACGCCCAGCACTGCATCTCTACTTGGAGACAGGGGGACAAGGGCATGAAGGTGTCACATGTCTTGGGCAGAAAGATGTGGATTGCAGAAGCAGTGTGTTTTCTTCTGATGGGCTCCATGTGGAAACCCTCACTTTTCTTCTTTTTGTTCCTGCCAGGATTCTTGCCACAGCCGGAACTGACTTCGACCTGCGAACGCTGAGGGCTGTGCGTGTGCTAAGGCCCCTGAAGCTGGTGTCTGGGATTCCGAGTGAGTCCAGTGAAGATGGTCAGGCCCATGCCTGCCTGGAACACAGCCTCCACCCCTACCCTCCCCATGGCGTGGTGCAGCGATGCCCGCACCAGTGGTCCTCTGGCTTTGGGGACTCTGAGCTCAGGGAACCACACAGGTAGAAGGTAGCCTGTTCATTTCTCTTGGAAACCCAGAGGGTGGCCCTGTTTTGCCCCGACCTGGCTCTCCCAGGTGGCTCCTCCTCAAACACTCTGCTGTACGTCCAGCTCTTTGCTTTTTTTTCAGGGGGACTAAAGAATTATTGAGATTGACCAAGGTGGTGGGGCAGGATGCTGAGAAAAATATTCAAAAGCTACCAACTGGCCACCTGTCTTGGCTCAGTACTGACAAGGCCTGTGGGGCCCAAGAGGAGCCGTAAGCCATGCTCCTAGAATGGATCACTCCAGGGAACCAGCATGGCAGGAGGATGGTCAGTGGCTCTTGTGAGCCAGTGACCATCCTGGCTCCTGCGATGTTTGCTTTTAGGTTAACAAAGGGACTGGATAGGCAGGGATGTAGCTCTATGTTCTCCTGAGACCATTGCAGGAAGGGTCAGCTCTCTGTTCTGCCCTGAGATTCTGCCAGGCAAGGGCTCTGTCCTGTACCCAAGACCTGGGACAAAGCCGGAACGGGGAGGGGTCATAGTACAGCCTCCTCGGTCCAGTTTCTCTTCCGTCCAGTTCCTGTACCTCCTCATGTCCTATGTCCAGTGGCAAACATCCTCCCATTTTGGAGGAAAAGGGACCTGCCCCACTTTCCCCAGGAGTTGGGTCATTTTAGGAACCACAGTATTTCCTTCCAGGATCTCCTGGTCTTTCCTCCCCCATGTTCTCTGCTCTTCCTTCCTGGGATTCCCTGCTTTTTATTCCTAAAATACTTTGCTTTTTCCTTCCAGAATTCCCTGCTGCTAGGTTCCAGTATTCTCTGCTTTTTTTTAAAAAATTATTTTTTTTTTTATTATTTTTTTTTTTGGACAGGCAGAGTGGACAGTGAGAGAGAGAGACAGAGAGAAAGGTCTTCCTTTGCCGTCGGTTCACCCTCCAATGGCTGCCGCGGTCGGCGCGCTGCGGCTGGCACACCGTGCTCATCCGATGGCAGGAGCCAGGTGCTAGGTGCTTTTTCCTGGTCTCCCATGGGGTGCAGGGCCCAAGCACTTGGGCCATCCTCCACTGCACTCCTGGGCCACAGCAGAGGGCTGGCCTGGAAGAGGGGCAACCGGGACAGAATCCGGCGCCCCGACCGGGACTAGAACCTGGTATGCCGGCGCCGCAAGGCGGAGGATTAGCCTGTTGAGCCATGGCACCGGCCTCTCTGCTTTTTAAAAAATTAATTAACTAATTAATTAATTTGAAAGTCAGAGAGATACAGAGATCTTCTGTCCACTGGTTCACTCCCCCAAAGGGCCACAACCGCCAGGTCTGGGCCGGGCAGAAGCTGGGAGCCAGGAGCTGCATCCTGGTTTCCCAAATGAATGTCAGGGGGACCATCTGCTGCCTCCCAGGCATATTAGCAGGAAGCTGGATCGGGGCTTTGAGCAGGCACTCTGATTTGGGACGCCAGCCTCCCAAGAAGCTGTGCCTGCTTTCTTACCTAGAGTATTCTCTCAGATTCCCTCATCTTCCCTCCCGGGGTCCCCTGCTTCTGGCTCCCAGGATTCTCTGCTTTTCTTTCTCAGGATTCCCTCATCTTCCCTCCCAGAGTTCCCTGCTTTTGGCTTCCAGCGTCCTTTGTTTTTTGTTCTCAGAATTTCCTCATTTTCTTTCCCAGGGCCCTCTGCTCTTGTCTCCCTGCATTCTCTGCTTTTCTTTCTCAGGACTCCCTCATCTTCCCTCCCAGGTTCTCCTGCTCCTGGCTGCCAGCGTTCTCTGCTCCCTCAGTTTTCTCACATCTTTCCTTCCAGGGTCCCTTGCCTCTGGTGGTCACAACTCTCTTCATTGGTGGGATTCTTCCATCTTTCCTCCCAGGGTGCCCTGCTCTTGGATCTCGGAATTCTGTCCTTTCTCAGGACTCCATCATCTTCCCTCCCAAGATCCCCTGCTTTTGGTTCCTAGCGTTCTTTGCTTTTGTTCTCAGGGTTCCCTCACTGCCCACTCAGGACTCCCTGCATTCCATTCTGTTCCCTTTAGGGATTGTTTGCTCTTATCTGACCCGAAGCACTCTGTAGCTCCATAGGCTCTCTGGCTTACACCCTCTGCCCTGGACTTCACGCACTGATGCCCACACTTTGCTTCCCCCCTACCTGGAGGCGTTGCTGCAGCCACCCCACCCCCTCCCGAGCACCCTGACCTCTGTCCTCCAGGACTCGCCATTCTGTCTTCCTCCCCAGTGTCCCTTGCTGTGCCCTCTGTCTTTTGCCCCCATGAACAAGCACTGCCCGCCCCTTGCCCAGAACCCGGCATTGCCCTCCTGAGGGTCTTGTCCCTGCCCTCCCCTCCCTGCTCGGTGGTTGTGCCCTGACTGCCCTGCTCTGCCTGTTCTGGCCCCAGGCTTGCAGGTGGTGCTCAAGTCCATCATGAAGGCCATGGTCCCGCTGCTGCAGATCGGGTTGCTGCTCTTCTTTGCCATCCTCATGTTTGCCATCATCGGCCTCGAGTTCTACATGGGCAAGTTCCACAAGGCCTGCTTCCCCAACAGCACAGGTGAGGCCCAGCAGCAGCCCCTAGGCTCAGATGAGGCCGCAGACTCATGCATCCAGGAGACAGGCACAGTTGAATGGGTTATGGGGACTTCCGTTCAAGTGGAAGACACAGGCATCTGACACGTAGCACGAAACAAATGCATAAATACAGATTATAGTAACTGTAGGAAGGAAACAAAAAATATTTGAAATGGAATGACTTAGGGTGTGCTTTGCAGAGCATGGCCAGGGTGGGCTCTGTGCTAATGACAGCCAAGTAGTGATCTGAATGCAGTGAGGGGTGGCCTTAGTTACCAGACACCGTGAATAGGGAGTTCATTAAGGAGCAGGGAGGCCAGGGACCCGGATTTGTGGCCGTGGTCACAGACTCTGAGGCTTCCTCAGAGAGAAGTGGCAGGATCGGGGGGCTCTGGGTGAGGAGTCAGCCTCTGGCCTTTCTGACTGGACTGGAAGAGCTCTCGTCCAGGGTTAGGTTGAGGTAGTGCGGGGTCACATTTAGGGTATGCTCAGCAGCATTTTCCAAGAGGGTCGTTTGTGGATGGTGAAGGAAAGAGAACTGTTAGGGCAGCACAAGGCTCGGGTCTGAGCTGCAGACACATCAAGGAGAAAACCTACACGATCGTCTCTTAGATGCCAAAAAAGCCTTTACCAAAATTTAAGTCATTTATGATTCTTAAAAACATGAATCAGACTGCAAGTAAAAAGATGTTTTCTTAAATTCTCTAAAATCTCCTGCAGACCTCATTCTTCATTCTAAGTCTTGAGATCTTTCCCTTTCAAGATCAGAAGACAGGAGGCCCACCTTCACCTGCAGTCTGTGTGGTGTTGGTAGCAGGGCCAGGAAGGGGGAAGCCCTGTCAGGGTCAGGGTGACATAGGAGTGCTTTCACTTTCAGAGCCTGCTGCTGTCTCCACGTAGACAGCGACTTCCTGGTCTTCCCTACAACCTTCTGGAGAGGGAGGAATAAACTCGTGTGGTCAGTTTTGCCTTCTAAACCTCAGAATACATGCTTTGCATCCTAGTGACCCCTAAAAGCCTCCCATGTGTGGACAGGTGGGATTTCCATGTGCTGTCACACAGTTTTTACAGTGTGTTTTCCTGCCTTGTGGGTTTGGGCGGGAAGGAGGGCAGCATGTGCTGCTTGCTGTCTGGTCCTGGAGGCCCACAGTGGTTTTCTGCATCTCTTGACTCCTCTCTGGGTGGCCCCTGGCTGCACATCAGCGGAAGGGCTCCATTCTGCAGGGGCCAGGAGGTTGTGGCCATGCTCTGGGCACAGGTTGGGCTGGCTTGTCATCCTGCCTGACAAGCTCTGGGTGCTGGCTCCTGAGTGACAGCTAGATCTGCTGTGAGGAGGATGCTCTGGCAACTTGGCTGTGAGGAAAGGGGATGGCTGGGTGGCAGTGGTAGGGGGAACTGCAGATGAGGGGTTAGCTGGTTTTGATTCGAAGATGGCTGAGTCCTGAGCCTGTTTCAGTGTTGACGGGTAGGTTCCAGGACCAAAAGGGAGGCTGACCTAGTTCCTGAGAGGTAGGTCCTGAGCAGACAGAGGCAGAGTGCAGGCAGGAGGAGAGACCCAGTGCAGGTGCGAAGTGGCATTGTGGAGAGGTCTGTTGGAGCCTGACGCCCGGCCCAGGCATCCCACTGGGGGTTGGAGAACTTGGTGTCTCTGAGCTTAGGGTCTGCTTCGTTCTCCTCCTTACAGACCCAGATCCTGTGGGTGATTTCCCCTGTGGCAAGGAGGCCCCGGCCCGGCTCTGTGAGGGGGACACGGAGTGCCGGGAGTACTGGGCCGGACCCAACTTTGGTATCACCAACTTTGACAACATCCTGTTTGCCATCTTGACCGTGTTCCAGTGCATCACCATGGAGGGCTGGACTGACATCCTCTACAATGTGAGTTGTATCCTAGTGCTGGGCCTGGGCTGGGCCCTGGAACTCCTGGCTGGGTCCTCTGGGAGCACCATGCGGGATACCACTTCTGATCTAAGGGCCTCTGACACCTAGGGTGAAATGCAGGTCTCTTCCTCCAGGCGCTCCAACACAGGGGTCCCATGGTCCTTTCAACCCATGCTCTTTACCTGGCTCTTCCTGGAGTCGTCTCCGGTCTCCCTTATGAAGGTGAAATTGAGGGCTGGGTGCCGAAGCTCACCCAAGAAAACTCCAGAGAAGATGCTACTGTTGCTGTTGGTGAAGCCAACCACAGTTCACTATGGTCACAGATGCTCACTGTGGACTCACTCCCCGCTTGCCCATGCCCAGTGTTTTGTCACTTCGGGAGCCTCGTTGCACTGAGTCCGAGGAAGCCCCTCAATCTGAGTGCCAGCAGACCCATAGCAGCTCACTGTTAACCCCTGGCCGCTCTCCCTTGGGGGTCTTCTGGAGGAACTAAGGATAAGTGAGGCCTGCTGGCCCTCTCATTGTATCACGCTGCCTGGTGAAGATGGCGAGGGGCAGGGCAGGGCTTTGGGGCTACCCTGAGCTGAGGCTCAGCAACGCTTCCCTGGTTTTGCTGAGATTCTTGGGGCAGAAGCTGGGACAATCCATTTGTTTCTGTCACTCCTAGTGTACCAGGTCCTGTCTTCTCTTTGATCTCAGCAGTTTAAGGTGGTCTGGGTTTGGTGGCTAAGGCCCTGGGGCTGCCTGGGACCCCCTTGCTCCCACTTTACCTCCACCTGAGGCTGTTCTTGGTGGACTGTGCCATCAGCTGCTGAGC
This sequence comes from Sylvilagus floridanus, assembly GCA_949820135.1. NCBI lineage: Eukaryota > Metazoa > Chordata > Mammalia > Lagomorpha > Leporidae > Sylvilagus > Sylvilagus floridanus. Next base: position 99,189,932 of record OX463243.1, read on the forward strand.
AGACCTGAATCTCTTTTCTATGTGGAGACCTCCTTGCGACTCCACCACGGGGCACAGTAACAATGAGGTTGGTACCTCCGGGCGTTGGGAGGTATAGAGAAAAGACTCACGAGAGCCATACGTCTGGGAAGGCATGGCTGGTGGGCTGGTGGGTTTTGGGCAGCTGGAGGGTGTATTCTGAGTCCTGTTGGGGTGAGGTGAGGGATAGAGCCCAGGTTGCTGTCACCATTAGCCTGTCCCTTGTGTGCTCTGAGGGTGGGACCATGTGCCTGGACTCTGTGCTTTTCTCTCAGCCCCTAGCAGCCATGCCTAGGAGTGCTGGTGGCATGAGGGTAGACAGGAGGCCAGGGAGAACCTGGGGCCCTTTGTCACAGCTGCTCATGGGGCCAGGAACTCAGCAGCTGTTTGGTAAATGCATGGCAAGCTTGGAGAGTAGACTAATGGCCAAGGAAGAGTTAAAGAAGAGCTGGCTCAGGATGCATGGAGCTGGACTCCCCCTTGCATTTCTTCTGATGACAGACCCTGTCTGATCAAGGGGATGAGGAGAGAGACAGAGGCAATGAGGAGGAGTTTGGGTTTCTCTTCCTGTAGCCAATCAAGGAACAGTTTCTACAAAGACAGGCCCTAACAATAGCTCCAGGCTGGCCACATCCCTGCCAGCTGCACCCAAATGAAGGACTTGTGACCAGCTTCTACAGTTCAGTGCCCACTGGGCTCGGCCAGCAGCTGTTGTGACACAGGTGACACGGCTCCCCTTCCTGGGAGGGAGTCTGTGCCCCCAGGGAGGCAGTAGACTGCAACCAGACCCTGGGCGGGAGGTACTGGTGAGGAAGGGCTGTAGATGCACCCGACATACTGCAGCTGGGCCACCAGGGGCCGGGCAAGAGGCCCTCCATCAGAAGGGCTCGGGCAGTTGCAAATGTTGTGAAGAAACCTGAGGAGGACGAGGGGCAGGAAGTTGTGTGGTTTAGGAACTGGCCTGGCAGAGACCCTGGGAGGCTGCCTTGAAGGTTGGCCTGAGGCACAGGGATGTGGGGCAGCAGTGGGCTGTAAGGCAGGGGCCAGGAAGCACCAAGTCCGTTCCCTCCCCCTAAGCACACGAGGTCCGTCTTTGGAGACTGGAGAGGAGATAGGTCTCTGCTCCTCACCTCCAAGTCACTGAGAGGGGCTTCTGTGGCCCCTTCAGCTGATGGTGCCTGGGTCCTTGGGGCAGAAGCTATTGGCATGCAGCAGGGGTGGAGGGAGACAGAGGAGGGCATTTGCAAAGTTGAGAGCAGGGGACCTACCTTGCAGCCCAGCTGTTGGCAGGGGAGAGTGGACAAGAGTTCTAGCAGAGAGCGTCTTCCCAGAGACTGCAGTGCGTGGAGGAGGGCCGCAGAACCCCCAGCCAGGGAGAAATGGTTTGCCTGTGTCTGGAAAAGTCTGCGGGGACAAATAAGGCTTTGTGAACTGTGAGTCAGCAATAGGTTCCCATAGGCCTGGAGAGATGAGACTGCCTCAGGCCAGCGCCACACCAGGGAGAACTCGCCTGTCCTCTTCCTCCTCCGCTGCTTGGACAGAGCTGGGGTCAGCAAGTTCTGCAGCAGGCTGAGGACAGAACAGAGGGATGATGGAAGGGTGGCGGTGTAAGGGGCCATGTCTTCGCCTGCCTCTGCAAGCTGCCAACTCTGGCTGCTGGTTGGGGGGCAGGTGCTGTCTGGGCAGAGCCTGCTGGACAGTTCGATTGCCAGCTGGGGCTGGGCACTTGGGATTACTGAATTGGGACTGTGTTTTCAACTTGAAGCAATGTAGGACTTTCTGTTGCCAGGAGCCCTTAGAAAAGCCGTGGACGTGTGCAGATTCCCATTTGTTGGGCCAATGGCCATCTTTAGAAGGACAAGGAGGGATCAGCACCATTGGTTTGGAGCTGGGTATGCATGGTGCTGCCTCTTTGCATTATATTAGCTACATGAGCAGCACTCAATGTGTGGGTGAGAGGTTATTTTTTTAAATAGATTTTATTTATTTATTTGGGAGGTAGAGTTATAGAGAGTGAGAGGGAGAGACGGAGAGAAAGGTCTTCCATGCGCTGGTTCACTCCCCAAACGATCTGAAGCCAGGAGCCAGGAGCCAGGAGCCAGGAGCCTCGAGCCTCCTCTGGGTCTCCCACGTGGGTGCAGGGGCCCAAGGACCTGGGCCATCCTCTACTGCTTTCCCAGGCCATAGCGGAGAGCTGGATAGGAAATGGAGCAGCCCGGTCTTGAACCTGCGCCTATATGGGATGCCGTCGCCTCAGGCCAGGCTGTTAACCCACTATGCCACAGCACCGGCCCTGAGAGGTTATGTTTTGGTTGTAACACAAATGGGACTTGCTTGCAGACCAGATGTGCAGTGTGAGAGCACGGAGAATTGGGAAGTGGCTCCAGCCATGGGAAAGGCTGTGCCAGTCTCTGAGAGGGAAGGGTTGGGTGCAAGGTGTCTGCTTCTCTTTGTTTCAGTGGAGTGTTGGTGGACTCAAGGCACCTATTTTGGCTCTGTAAAGTGTCAGGTAACCATTTCATCCAGGTGGAGCTGTTAGGGTGCAGTTAGCTGTGTGGGAGGGAGTTCAGAGGGGCAGCAGGGCTGAGGCTGTGTGTTTGAAGCCATTGACACATGGGTGGTGTTTAAAATTATGGGAGCATACGAGATCCACTGGGTACTGAGCCAAGATGGAGTAGAGAAGCCTGAACACTGAGCCCTGGCGAATGCTGGAGGAAAGGAGCCAGCTCAGGAGGTAGAGGTGGGGCTCTGAGAGGTTAGGAATGACTGACAGCACATGCTGGGCTTCAGGAAAGTGAGCTGTTGGGTCAGATGCTGAAATGGGACGAGAAACCCTGAGCATAGCATCTGGCAAGGGCAAGGCCCCTGCACCTTCATGGGAGACTCAGAAGAAGCTCCTGGCTCCTGGCTTTGGCAGCCTTTGCAGCCATTTGGGGAGTGAACTAGTAGATGAAAGATTCTCTCTCTCTCTCTCTCTCTTTCTCTGTAACTCTTTCAAGTAAATAAAGTAAATCTTTTTTTTTAAAGACTCAAACCAATGCTATGATATAGGATGCTAGCATTGCAAGTGGTGGCTTAACCTATGACTCCCCTCACAAGTTAAATTTTTACTTAGAGAAAACTGTAGATTCTATGCAGTTGTGAGAAATAATATGGAAAGGTCCCATGTATCCTTATCCTGCTTCTCCTGATAAAATCTGCTGGTTCACTTCCCAGTTGGCTGCAACGGCTGGAGCTATGCTGATCTGAAGTTAGGAGCCAGGAGCTGCTTCTGGGTCTCCCACGTGGGTGCAGGGGCCCAAGGACTTGGGTCATCTTCTATTGCTTTCCCAGGCCATAGCAGAGAGCTGGATCAGAAGTGGAGCAGCTGGGACTAGAACCGGCACCCATATGGGATGCCAGCACTACAGGTGGTGGCTTTACCCACTATGCCACAGCACTGGCCCCTGTAGTTTGTTTAAACATTCATCTGTTAAAGGATATATGAGTTGTTTCCAGCTATGGGTCATTATGAATAGAATTGCTATACACTTTTGTGCTTTTTTTTTTTTTTTTTTTTTTTTAGGATTTATTTAGGAGCCAGCTCTGTGGTGTAGCAGGTAAAGCCACCACCTGCAGTGCTGGCATCCCATGTGGATGCCAGTTCAAGTCCCAGCTGATCCACTTCCAACCCAGCTCCCTGCAATTGTCCTGGGAAAGCAGTGGAGGAAGACTCAAGTCCTTGGGCCCCTGCACCCATGGGGGAGACCTAGAAGAAGCTCCTGTCTCCTGACTTTTGGATTGGTCTAGCTCCGGCTTTTGCAGCCATTTGGGAAGTGAACCAGTGTATGGAAGACATCTCTCTCTCTCTCTCTCTGCCTTTGCCATTCAAATTTGAAGGTCAGCATTACAGAGAGAGAGAGAGAGAGAGAGAGAGAGAGAGAGAGAGAGAGAGAGATCTTTCAATTTCTGGCCCACTCCCCAGATGGCTGCAACAGGAGCCAGTAGCTCTACCCAGTTCTCCCACATAGGTGAAGGGACCACCTTCCGCTGCTTTCCTAGGCCATTAGCAGAGAGTTGGGTTGGAAGTGGAGCAGCTGGGTGTCAAACTGGTGCCCATATGGGATGCCGGCACTGTAGATGGCAGCCTAACCCACTACACCATAGCACCAGCCCCGGTGTTTTGTCTGGGAGCCTGATCTGCATACTCCCAGGTGTTCCAGGGAAAACCTGGCTCTTCAGAGGGAAGAAGGCTAAAATCCCTGGCTACAATAGGAAATATGAAGAGTTACTGCTTACAGATCCTGGCCCAGAGGGAGCCAGGAGGAGAGAGGACCTCCAATGGAGGGCTGTTCCAGGTGGGCACAGAGAGGCAGAGGGTGCGGGGAGAGGAGGAGAGAAGACACTAGCAGTATATACAAGGGAGTAAGAAGTGGGTGACTGTATTTCTTTTTGAAGATTTTATTGTATTTATTTGAAAAGCAGTGATAGAGGGAGAAAGAAATAGAGGGAGAGGGAGAGAGAGAGAATCTTCTGGCCTTTGGTTTATTCCCCAAGTGGCTACAGTGGCTAGGTCTGGGCCAGGCCATGACCAAGAGCATGGAACTCCATGTAGGTCTGCTGCATGAGTGCAGGGGCCCAAGTACTTGGGCCATCTTCTGCTGCCTTCCCAGGCCATTAGCAGGGAGCTGCGTGTCAATCTGCTGTGCCACAATGCCAGCCCCAGATGTGGGAAAGGCCCGAGTGTCTGCCAGGTGTAACAAATGCATCCAGGTTTCCACACGGCCCTGCCTCGAGATGTTTGCCTGTGGTGCTCAGCTTCTTGTGCTCAGGGAACAGTCTTTGCCATGTCGTGTCATCATGAAATGGCATGTTAAGGTTCGGTGTCCATGTGTTCATTGCTGGTATATGGAGATAGAATTGATGTTGGTTGTTGACCTTGTGTCCTGTGAACTTGCTGAATTCTCTGAGTGGTTCCAGGAGGAATTCTGTAGATACCTTTGATTTTCCATATTGATAAATGTATCATTTGCAAAGAGGGATGGTTTATTTATTCCTTCTAATCTATATGCTTCTTTTTTCTCCTGATTTTTTTATTGTGACAAAATATTAACAGCAAAATTTATAATCTTAACCATTTTTAAGTGTGTGGTTCAATGGTGTTAAATCCATTCACAATGTTATGTGACCATTCCCACCATCCATCTTCATACCCCTTCTCATCTTATAAAACGGAGACTGTCCCTTAACATGAGCTCCCAGGCCCTCTTCTCCCAGCCCCTGGCAACTACTGCTCTGCTCTCTGTCCCTGACTGTGACTAATTGTGTCACAGAAGTGGAACCAGATGGTATTTGTCTTTCTGTCAGTGGCTCATTTCACTTTAACAGAATATCTATCTTTCCATGTTTATCCATCTGTAGCTTATTACAGAGTTTCTTTCCTTTTTTAAAAAGATTTTATTTATTTGCTTGAGAGGTAGATTTACAGACAAGGAGAGGGAGAGACTGAACAGTCTTCCATCTGCTGGTTCACTTCCCAAATGGCCACAATGGCTAGAGCTGGGCTGATCTGAAGCCAGGAGCTGGGAGCGTCCCCTGGGTCTCCCACACAGGTGCAGGGGCCCAAGCACTTGGGCCACCTAATGCTGCTTTCCCAGGTGCACTAGGGGAGAGAGCTGCATCAGAAGAGGAGCAGCCAGGAGGGCACAAACTGGCCCATGTGGGATGCTGTGCTGCAGGCGGAGGCTCAGCCCATTGCACCACAGTGCCAGCCCCAGGATTTCTTTCCTTTTTAAGACAGATGAGTTGTCTACTGTGAGTGTGTGCATACCACATTTTGTTAGCCGTTCACCTGTCAATGGACATTTGGGTTGCTTCTGTGTTATGTCTCTTGTGAACAATGTTGCTACGAACCTAGCTGTGCCCAAATTTCTCTTCCAGGCCTTGCCTTTTGGTTCTTTGTATAAACTCAGAATGAAATTGCAGATGCTTCTCATTGGTTGGTTTGTGACTCACTCATCACAGTCCTCACACTTTAGAGCTTGGGAGTTTTGATGTGTTCAGGATGTGCTTCTTAGCCACAGGTGAAACCCATTTGTCATTTCCTGAGTCCCAGAAACCACGGTGTTTATTCCAAATGTTTCTAGACATTCATAGCAGTGCAGTCATACAATAGACAAACTTTTTATATCCAAGTCTCAGTATTTTGCTGTTTTTTTGTCAAATACGATTCAGTTGTGTGGATAACCAAATATAAACTATATATGCTGTTTTTATTTTATCATTTGATAGATTCTTTCCCCTTTTCTTTTAAAAATAGTTTGCTTATTCCAGAGGGAGAGAGAGAGAGACAGATTTCCCAACTGCTGGTTCACTCACCAGATGCCCACAATGACTGGAGTGAGTCAGGCTGTGGGAACCAGACTCACAGTCCATGTCTTCAGCCTGGGTGACAGGGACACATCACCTGCCTCTCAGGGTTTGCATTAGCAGGAAGCTGGAGTCAGGAGCCAGGGCCGGGAATTGAACCCAGGTATTCTGATGTGGGACACAGAAGTCTTAACCATTAGGCTAAACATCCACCCATGTTTCTCCCTTTCTGTACTATGAATAATAAACACTTTAAGTGTTCATGTGCAAGTGTTTGACTGGAATATGTTTTCATTTCTCTTGGGAATGTGATTGAGAGTAGGATTCTTGAGTCTATGATAACTCATTTACCCATTTGAGGAATCATAAAACTATTTCCCACAGTGGCTGCATCATTTTATGTGCCACCTGCAAGGCCTAATGATTCCAGTTTTTCTGCTTTTTCATCAGCACTTGTTTTTGCCTTTTTAATTTTAATCCTATTGGGTGTGCAGTGGTCTCTAATTTGACTTTGATTTGCATTTTCCTGTTGACATGTGACAATGAGCATCTTTTGTATGTTTGTTCACCATTTACATATCATCTTTAGAGAAATACCTATTCATATCTTTTGCCCATTTAAATTGTTTTCTTTTCATTACTGACCTGTAAGGTTTCTTTATATATTATGTTGATCTCTTATCAAAGGTATGATTTTCAGTTTTTTTTTCCAGCCTGGAGTTGTCTTTTCATTTTCTTAGTGTTGTCATTTGGAGTACAAAAGATTTTTATTTTGATGATGTTCAAGTTCTTGGATCATTATCCACCACCTTCCCAGATGCATTTAGCAGGAAGCTGGATCAGAAGTGAAGCAGCTCTCTGGCACCCCACTGTGCCACAACACCAGCCCCCTGTTGCTATAGTTGAAATAATACATAAAATCCAGACAGCTTTTAAAAATGAACTGAATCAAAACCCATGGGGTGGCATTGTGGCATAGAGAATTATGTGGCAGCTTGTGAGGCTGGCATCCCATACTGAAGTGTCATTTCAGGTCCTGGCTGCTCTGCTTCTGATTCGACTTCCTGTCAATGCACACCCTGTGAGGCAGCAGATGATGGCCCAACTTGAGACAGAAGAATTACCTCAACAGAAAACAAAAAGACTATTTTCACATATCTACTAACATATATGTTTTTAAAAGCCTCATTGCTTTAACAGAATCAGATTTAATTTTACATCAAAGAAAAATAGATTGATAGCTTCTATATCCAAAAAAATCTCTTTATAACCTTTTATAATTTTTACACCTTTTGCAACTTACCTAAACTTTTTTATCTTTTTCTTTTCAGTCTAGAATAAACTAGCTATTAAGACAAAGTAATTCTTACAAGCCATGACTTTTTTTTTAAATCTCTCTTAACCTTTTTCACTAAGAAACATATTGTTATCCTTGTGACCTTTTTTCCATCTGCTGATTTCCTTGATTTGCATTGAAATAATCCTTTAAAAATCTCTAAATTAAGACAACATTTTTTAAGTAAAAGAACATACTGAATTTCAACCTTAGTTACTTTTAAGCAGCCTTGAATTTATTTTTATTTATAGACAGTTTATAAAAACGTATTTGTCAACAAATCCAAAGTTTTTTGTAGAATATAAGTTGTTAAGAGTACTTAAGTTTACAATTAGACACATTTATCTCATTTACCTTTATCCAATTTACATTTAGCAATTACACACAGATGACTTAAGATGCTGATATTATAAATACCCTATCTTAATTACAGTTAAAATTACACTTATGTGGAATTTTATTTTGTTTTTTTATAGAACAACCCTAACTGGAAATCAGTGCTATCAACCTGAGATCTATCAAATGGCCAATTTTCATCTAGTCTCAGGAAGACTGGCAGTGTTGCTATAAAACACCACCTTTTTTTTTTTTTTCTTAAGGCAGTGTAATTTAGATTTATATTATCCAGTTACAGCTGAACCACATTAGTGTAGAGTCATTGCCCTGGCATTGTTATGTGTGAGATTGTTGCAAGTTTGTCTCTTTAGATTTTAGATCAAATTTGAGCCTAGTTTTTCACCTAACAAGCACCTTAGGCTGACACCTAGTCAACAGTCAGATAGCTGGGACTGTTTCTGACACAAACACGTGTTCAGGCAGCTGCAAGACAGGTCCCAAAGGTGACCGTGGGCCAAGGGTGAGTGTGCCACAGGCGAGGAGCCCACTGGAGATTGTTAACTTACATTTAGGAGACTTCTACATGTCACTGCCCCAGGCTGAAAGACAGGCGACCTTCCTCTTTCACTCCCAGAAAAGGGGTGGAGTTAACACCACAAACCAAAGAGGAAAAAAGTCTAGTCTGCCTCTCTCTTCTTTCAAAGAAGCCACAGCCAGAGGGGAGGAGAGTGGGGCTTAACCCTTTAGGCCTTATTCAAGCACAACAGAAGCTTGGTTTTGTAACCTGCTGATGGATTTTAGGTTATGAAAAAAATGTCAACTTTATACCATGTTTATTTATTATTTGACAGTTTCATGGATCCAACTAGAAGTCCCAAGGTCAGAGACTCAGCTGAGCCAAGATAGTTGCTTTAACATTTTAGAGGGAATTTTATTTAATTCACACTCAGGAAACTCTTTGTGCTAGAGGAAAGGGAGGAGGGGAAGGAGAAACCACAAGAATTGGACTCCATTCCCTTATAAGCCCCAGTCTGAATGTAGGCTGTGTGCAGCTTTCAGGCCTTTGATATGCTTGGGTATATTTTTTTCCCATTAAACTATGTACTTTTGTTTACATGTTTCCCACTAAACCATGTACCCTTGTTCTCTGTCTTACATCAGAACTCTTTTTTTGCACAGAGGCAGTACCCTATTTTACCTACCCTGCTAGGTGTTATTTTTTCATTTACTACTGTTTTCTTACATCAGAACTCTTTTTTTGCACGGAGACAAGAACCTGTTTCACCACCCCTGTGAACAGTGCCATGTCACCAAAGCTCTTTGGGTATGGGCTTCCAGCTCTGAAAGACCAACCTTACCCCATGCAGGAGGCCATGACAGTCATTGAAGAGAACATCTGTGAATACTCAGCACCAGGACAGATGGGAACCCCAAAGAAGCCCCCAAGAGCAGGGAGGACTCCACCTCCCCCAGCTTCCTGCGTCTGCCCTCCCACCTGCAGATATGTGCCACACCCCAGATGTCAGGACACTCACTGGAAGCGGCTGATAGAAGTTTTTTTTACAGATCCCATGAATGCAGGGCCCTGGCCCCAGTGTGGCCCTCAGGCCACCCAGAATCTGCCTGGCTTCTTGCCAAGCTCTGCTCTGCTGGTCATAGCTGGGAGCCCTGGGGCCACCAGCCCACGCCCGGTACCTGAGTGTTAGGGTTTCGTCTTGGCGCTCCGGCATTTTACAAGATTACTGGGGCAACTCAGGGAGGTTGATCAGGCTCCCCTGCTGCCATCCGTGGCAGGTCCTCCAAACCAGGACAGATGCCTCTCTTTTCTTCTTCTGATCTTGGGAAGGCCTCTACCACAGCTTCAGTCATGTTAGTTAGAAACAATCTAATCAAAAGACAGAGACCTCCACCACAATATAGCAGTCTAGCTTTCATTTGATTAACATTTGCATGGTTTATACTTTCCAATATTTTACTTTCAACATGCCTGAGTTGTATTGGGATTCAGTTTCTTACAGACAGCAGGTAGGTCAATCAACGTTTTTAAGTCCACTTTGCCAATCCTTTTATTTTAATTGATGTATTAAGATAATTTACATTTCTTACAACTATTGAAATGTTGGGCTCAAGTCTGCTGTTTTATTTTTTGTTTTCTTTTTTTTCTCTCTGAGTTGTGGTTTTCTTTTATTTTAATATCTGGGTCCCCCCCACCACCACCACCACCACCTTCCTGTGTATTGCTTGAACTTCTTTTGGAATTCTGTTTTGATTTGTCTGTGTGCGTGAGTGCACTGTGGTGTGCTCTTCCAGTGGCTTGCTCCAGCATTGCATGCACGTAACTTGTCCTGGGGCAATCACTGGACTCATCCAAGATATTACGTAAACCTCATCTTCACAGCTCTCTGCCCTTCCCTTTTACGACAAATCACCTTAAACCTTTCCTGTACGGTCATTTACGGCCAGAATAAGACAGTGGTTTTTGTTTTTGTTTTGCTTCAATTATTTTATTTTATTTATTTGAAAGAGTTACATAGAGAGGTAGAGGCAGGGAGAGAGAGAGAGGTCTTCCATCTGCCGGTTCCCTCCCCAATGATTGCAACGGCTAGAGCTGAGCTGGTCCGAAGCCGGGAGCCAGGAACTTCTTCCGGGTCTCATATGTGGGTGCAGGGGCCCAAGCACTTGGTCCATCTTCCACTGTTTTCCCAGGCCATAGCAGGGAGCTGGATTGGAAGTGGAGCAGCGGGAACTTGAACCAGCACCCATATAGGATGCTGGCACTGCAGGCGGGGGCTTCACCTGCTACACCACATGTATGACCCTTGCTAAAATTATCAAACAAAATTTAGAAAACTCAAAAGGAGAAAGAATGTCTATTTACCCTTTTTCTTTTATTTCTCTTTTTCTCTTTCTCTTTCTCTTTCCATTGTTCTTTCTTCCTTTTCATGGTTAGTGATTCTTTTCTGTTTCTCAGCCAGAATGACCTGGGTGCTGAAAAGGTGGGGTTGTGGGGGGGGGGGGTTGGGGGAGGTGCCAAGCCTGTAGCAGTGGCCTTTCCCCTTTTTCCCAGGAGGGCAGGCAGGTTCTGAGGCAGGTTGGTGGTAGTGGTGGCCACCTGGTCTGCAGGCCCCTGTTGCATGTATGTCTATGTGAAGGTGTGCTCTGGAAACACAAGCTTCAGGTAGAGGTGTGATTTTGAAGGTCAGTTTCAGGCTATGTTCCAGATCTTGTTGGCCAGCCTGAAAATACCTAGGGGTTGGAAGTCACAAGCTGTCTGGGGAACTCAGGACTTTCCAGGCAGAGTCTGTAAATCCTGTCCAGGCTGGCAGACACAGGAAGCCTGGAGCCTTAGCAACAGCACGTCAGTCAGGGCCCAGCTCTCCTCCAGCCTCTGTCCTGCCGGGGCCTTGGCCTATGGCTTTAAACGGCCTCCGAAGCCAGGAGCAGACACCCTGCTGGTCCCCCACTGCCAGTGCCCATTTCCTTCCAGTTCACCTCTAGCACTGGACTTAATGGGGAAAGCTGCTCTCCACCCTCTCTTAACTAAGCCTAAGGCCAGAGACCCGTAAAAACCAAGCAGCAGCTGTGTGGTTAGTGGGACTTGGAGGAGCTCACCCTTCTGTGGGCTGTGCTATCTGGGGAGGTGGCCTTTGCTGGTCCTTCTTCTTTTTAAGATTTATTTATTTATTTGAAAGTCAGTTAATAGCAAGAGAGGGAGAGAGAGAGAGAGAGAGAGAGAGAGAGAGAGAGAGAGAGAGACGGACAGACAAAAGGAAAGGAGAGAGATCTTCCATCTACTGGTTTTCTCTGTAAATGAACACAATGACCAGGGCCGAGCCAGGAGCCAGGAGCTTCCTCCGGGTCTCCCACATGGGTGTAGGGGCCTGGGCACTTGGTCCATCTTCCACTGCTTTCCCAGCTACATTAGTAGGGAGCTGGATGGGAAGTGGAGCAGCTAGAACTATAACTGGTGCCCTTCCTCTGGCTGGGCTTCCGCTCTGTCTTAAGTGTCCTGCAAACTGGCTCCCATTTGGGATGCTGGCACTGCAGACGGCAGCTTAACCTGCTGCGCCAAAGCACAGGCTCCAACTGGGCCTTCTCTGTACTCAGGTCATGCCCCAGTGCTGGTTCTGTGTTGGGCTGGGCATATGGTGAGAACTGTCCCCATGGAGCTTGGGGGGATGCAGCGTGGAGGCTCACTGTTGCTGTGTGCCATGGTTAGGCACCGAGCTCCTGCGGGGCTACATTCGGGATGAAATGTCTCAGAGCTACCCAGGGACACCTGGCAGCCTGGGGAGGCTGTGGATGCCCTATCCGGGGCACCTGGCAGCCTGGGGAGGCTGTGGACACCCTACCCGGGGGGCATCCTGAGCAGCCTGTGGCTCCCTGGCCTCCCTGCCTTCTGGCATTGCAGGGCAGTGCCTGGGAGGGCTCAATATTCCCTCTCCGCTGGGAGCTGCAGCCTGGAGAGAGCTCTGCCAGGCAAGGGCAGGTCTGATTGTGGGTCCTGCCTGGACCCCTGGGCCTGGGCCCCTCCCTCTGGCCAGGCTCCTTCTGAGAGAGAGGACTGATATGAGTGGGGGCACTGCTGTGGCCAAGGCTGTGTGCTTTGTCTACCTGTCCTCACTTCCTCTTTCCTCCTTCCAGACAAACGATGCAGCCGGCAACACGTGGAACTGGCTCTACTTCATCCCTCTCATCATCATCGGCTCCTTCTTCATGCTCAACCTGGTGCTGGGTGTGCTCTCAGGGTAAGAGGCACACAGGGCTTGTGCAGGCGCCCCTCTGTCTTCTCAGGCTAAGGGGAATGTGCAGTGGAGCTGGACCTGGTTACAGTGGGGAGGGCACCTGGTCCCATGAGTAACCCTCTGTGGAAGTGACTGCCAGCATCCTAGTCCTCTCTTGCTCTGTCCCTTGACCATACCCCACCTCCTTACCTGTATGTATCAAGCTCTGGCTCTGTTGTGGGGAAAGGCTGCTGCTGTGTCCCCCCTGGTGTGGTCTGTGCCATGTCTCCACTGGTGTGGTCTGTGCTGTGTCTCCCCTGGTGTGGTCTGTGCTGTGTCTCACCTGGTGTTGTCTGTGCCCTGTCTTCCCTGGTGTGGTCTGTGCCCTGTCTTCCCTGGTGTGGTCTGTGCCCTGTCTTCCCTGGTGTAGTCTGTGCCATGTCTCACCTGGTGTGGTGTGTGCTGTGTCTCCCCTGATGTGGTTGTGCCCTGTCTCACTTTGTGTGGTCTCTGCCATGTGTCCCCTGGTGTGGTCTGTGCTTTGTCTCACCTGGCGTTGTCTGTGCCCTGTCTGTCCTGGTGTGATCTGTGCCGTGTGTCCCCTGGTGTAGTCTGTTTTGGGGTGCTTCCAAGCAACCTCGATGAGTACAGAACCTCTCTGTCACAGTGGCCACACATGTGGCCTCTGTGTCTCAGCTGCAGCCTGGACCCCTGTCATTGCCCTCTCCCCTCTGATCACCTCTATGTGTGAGCTCCTCCAGGAGAAGACACAGAGGGCACAGGGCTGGAGTCTTTCCTGGCCTAACCTTTCACTGGAGTGAGAAGAGACAGGCTTCCATGGCCTGCTCTGAGGCTGCCGCCCTTGCCTAGGGAAGGAGGTGGAGGGTATTGGGCCTGGCCTGTCTCTGTGCCCCAGCCAAGCATCAGACTCTGTACAAGGTGGGAAGAAAAAATCTCATTCTTCCACCCTTGAGACTGCTGCTCAGTTCTAGGACTCTGGATGCAGGATGGGAAGAGTCTGGTGGACTCGAGGCAGCTGACCTGCAAGCCTGAGCCGCAGGCATGCAGAGAGATGGCAGCCAGGGGCTCGGGCTCAGAGACGCATCCTTAGCCTCGGTCCTCTGCCTTGAGGACGGGGTTGTCTCCTCAGGTCGTTCTTAGCACCTCCACAGGGGCCACAGAAGCGCAGCACAGGGGCCAGTCTGGTGGGGAAGCCAGAGAAAGCTGGGGCTCCAAGAAGGCACCTGGGGAAGGGGTTTCTCAGTTGAGAGCCAGAGAGGGTCTAGGAATAAGCCAGGCTGAGAAAGCTGGGGGCAGGGTCCACAGAGCAGAGGGTGGCACGTGGGCTGTGGGGCTAAGGGTACAGTGCAGAAAGAGAACTCAGGGACCAGTGGGCACTGGCAGCAACCAGGCTTCTGGGGAGTGTGGGCTTTGTGCTGAGCATACTGCACTGTGGGAGAGTGGCGGGACCACCAGGGGTTTCTGGGACAGAGCAGCACGTGCCTCTTCCTGTGCCGAGCATACAGGCAGGGCTGGAGGTGGGAGGGGAGGCAGAGGGCAGAGCTATGTATGGGGGGGGGGGCGATGCATCTTCCCAGCTGCTTTCCTACCTGTAGGCACTCTGCTCTCTGGGAGAGGGAATGGGGGTGATTTCCTGGTTAGCCCAGCTGAGCCCTCCCTCAAGTGTCCAGACACAGCAGATGTACCCCTGGGTTTTCTTCTGGTCCTGAGAGCCAGGGCCCGTACTCTTGTGCATGCCCTGCCTGGGCCGGATGCTGGTTCTGGGAGCTGGTCCAGCCTTGGTGTCGCCATGTCTGTCAGGAACTGCAGGAGGGAGCTGCTCGGAGCTGATTCAGTCTCATTATTCCTCCTTTCTGGGCTCTTGTCCTCCTGGCAGCCCAGAGAAGTGGAGCTGTTGGTTCCCCTTATGGCCCTTCTTATCCTGTGAGGACAGGGTGAGTGGGTGGGTGGACCTTCCTGCTAGCCATGTGTGAGCAACAGCTGCCCTGTGGTAGGGACTGGACACCATGGTTAGTTTCTGTTGGCAGCACTCAAGACAGCTCCAGCCGTATCATTACTCCCTGTCTCACGGTGTGGCCAAGAGGCCACCGTGGACTCTGCCTGCCTTTACATTTGGGAGTGGGATGCCCAGATAGGAGGGTGGCAAGCCTGGGTGGGACGCTGGCCTGTCTTGTTGCCTGGACACATTGGCCAGAGGCTTAGCGTCTGTTCTGGTCAGACCCATGCACTCCCTCTCACTGTGGCTGTGTGTCAGGAGTCAGGACTGCCATAACACCACACCCAGCTGAGAAGCTTCTCTGCAGATACACACATGCAGTGTGGGAATGCCTTTCTTCTGGCTGGGAGGTTGGGGCTGGACATGGGTGTGCTGGACAGCAGATAGCAGGGCAGTCCTGGCCCATGGGATACTTGCCTAGGCCTGCGGTAGGTGGGGGTTGGAGCCATCTCTGCCCTCTTGCATGCTCCCTCTGTGCACCTAGGAGATGTCTCTGAGCTGCAGGTTGTCTTGGGGAGCAAGGAGCTTAGTAGGAGCTGAGCAGCGCCCTCCGTGTGCCCAGTCTAGAAGAGCTGGAGTTTCCTGCCCTGGCCTTTTGCTGGTGCCCCTTCCCCTGGGGGTGGCACACCTCTGGGCTGTGGTCTCCTGATGACTCACTTGTCCATCCCCGGCACCTCCAGAGAGTTTGCTAAGGAGCGCGAGAGAGTGGAGAACCGCCGCGCCTTCCTGAAGCTCCGGCGGCAGCAGCAGATTGAGCGGGAGCTCAACGGGTACCTGGAGTGGATCTTCAAGGCTGGTGAGAGCCAGTAGGAGTGGGATGCCCAGCTCCTGGCCCTGAGCCCCTTCTGCAGCCAGCTGGGGTCCCCTGCTTTGCATGGAGTTTGATGGAGGGAAGTTGAGGCTCTAAAGGTTTCTCTGCGACTACCCAGGGGCCTGGCCCCAGGCAACCACATGGTTCTGAGGACCTGGCTTCTCTAATGGGGGATTAAAAGGCCAAGGTGCAGCTGAAGCTGGGCTCTGCCATTTGGACTCAAATACTGTGCCCTTGACCTGCCCTTGACCTGGGTCTCTCCCTGGGTCCAGGCCCTGTCTGCCAGGTGCGGTACTTGTTCCTGCCTCATGAGGCTTCGCAAGGACTCTCCTGAGAGGCAGCCACCTGTGGGGCAGGGTCAGGTGTTGCTGGGGACACAAGACAGACTCGAGGCAGCTGGGCCCTGTCTGTGGACCGTGGTCTGGGTCAGGCCCTGCTGTGTCCTGGAAGTGTAAGGGCTGAGAAGGCCATGGCAGGGGCTGGGGCTAGGAGGGTTCTGACCAAGGCTGTTTCCCCTTGCAGAGGAAGTCATGCTGGCTGAGGAGGACAGGAACGCAGAGGAGAAGTCCCCTCTGGATGGTAGGTGGCTCTGGTTGCCCTCCTGGTACTGGGAGAGCGCAGCTGGCTGGTGGACCGTGGTGTGTTCCCTGGGCTTGGTGCCTGCACCTCTGTCACGTGACAGACCTGAGGCCGAAGTCTGGCGTCATCACCTGAGCAGGTTCTGTGGATGGTGCTGCTTCTGCAGTCTTAAAGCTGCAGGTTGAAACCACACTGTGTCCCAGGGCGTGGGCTGCTGCTCCCAAGGGCCATGGGAAGACCCTGAGACCACCAGGGGCCACTGAGGTGGGGGTGAGGCCATAGCAGCAGGAAGGCCCTCTCTCCACACCCACTGCTCAGGTGAGCGCCAGGCAGCAGGGCCACAGCTGCTGCCACTCGGTGGCCCCCATGCTCTGAGCAGCTCTGCACTGAGCCCTTGGCAACCCTGCCTTAACTCCAGATGGCTGCTCCTGGTCTCCCTGGTGGCCAGGCCTTTCCACTGACCTCACTGTGGAGAGAAGGGAAAGTGACTACCCACCTTCAGAGCTTCCTTGTTCTTTATGCTGGGACTGAGGGGGTCCCAGGGCCGGGGACATCCTGCCTCAGCCTCAGCTCAGACAGCGGCCAGGGGTGGCCACTTGTGGGGAGGCTAAGCCCACGCAGGTCACTCACAGCGTCCCCTGCTCTGCTTAAAGCAGTGTTGAAGAGAGCAGCTGCCAAGAAGAGCAGAAGCGACCTGATCCAGGCCGAGGAGGGGGAGGGCCGGCTCACAGGCCTCTGTGCTCCCGGTGAGTACCCTTGGCTTTGCGTGGCCTGGTCCTGGACCCAGTGTGCACTGGCCCCTCCTGACATCAGCTGCAGCAGGGCTGTCTTCATGCCCCAGTGCCTGCTCCTTCGTGTCACGGGCTTTGCTGTCTCCCACAGGGGCATAGAGCCCTGGTCATATCTGGAGGCCAGACCTTTACACAGTCCTGTAAGGGGCAGAGGTTTCTGGCCACGTCCCCCATCTTCCCTCGGCTATGCCTTGGAGGCCCTCACCTCATCCCCTGCTTCCCCCACTGTGAAAAGGAAATCCTGGGGAATTTACCCCCACAGCTGTTTAGTCCCCTTAGCACCTGAGTGTCCAGGTTGTTCTCCACCATGGCCTATTCCTCAGCCTATGTCTCAGCTTGGTGGGGGAGGCATGGACACTGGGCAGACCACTATTCTTGTCAAGGTCCTGGGTCCAATCCAATCTTTTTTTTTCTTTTAAAGATTTATTTATTTATTTGAAAGTCGAGTTACAGAGAGAAAGAAGGAGAGGCAGAGAGGGAGAGCTCTTCCATCCACTGGTTCACTCCCCAATTGGCTGCAATGGCTGGAGCTGGGCCTATCTGAAGCCAAGAGCCAGGAACTTCCTCTGGGTCTCCCATGCAGGTGCAAGGGCCAAGGAGTTGGGACATCTTCCAGTGCTTTCCCGGGCCATTAGCAGAGAGCTGGATTGGAAGTGGAGCAGCCAGGACTCGAACCAGTGCCCTTATGGGATGCTGGCACTGCAGGTGGTGGCTTTACCTGCTACATCATAGTACCAGCCCCTCCAATGCAGTCTTGAATTCCTTACTGTCCTAAAGATCTGTTTCCTGTTAACATTGTTTCATTGATGAGACAGCACACTGTAATGAAGCTGCATACACAGCACTCTGCCTTGAACATGCCCAAATATGGGTACATACATGCACCCCCACACACACACACCACACTCCGCACATACATGCATGCACACAGACCCCCTACATCCTCCTGTGTACACATATGTGCCTGCACACCCCTACATGTGCATACACAGGGCACACATATCCTCACACCTCCAAGCCCCTCATGCAGCACACACCTACACATGCAACATACCCACACACACATGCATGCACACAGACGCCCCACATCCCCCTATGTACACACATGCTCCTGTGCTATCCTCAGCTGATGTACATGCACACCTGGTGTTGTGAGGTGCATGGATTAAAACACAGCAAGACTTTTGAACTCAAATTAGGAGTCTGTCTTAGCCAGCTGGCAACTGCCTTCTCACAGAGCAGGTCTGGAGAAGACAGCCCTGAGTTGCAGTGGTGGGGGCTTTTTAAAGGCAGAACCTACTTTTTACCAGACATTTGATTATGTGTGTGAGCCTGTGTGAGCAGAAAGCAGGCATACAGAAGCAAGAAGCAGTTAGCTAATTCACCAGGTTTTTTTGTAACCTTGACGCCACCTGTGCTCTCCTGTGTCTGCAGCTGGGAGTAGACAGGAGAAACCACAGTCTAGTGGCCTTGGCCATTATCAAGCAAGCAGAGGTACAGAAGCTAGAAATGGGCCAGTTACAAACTAACATTTAATTTTATGAAGAATAGGCCTTAAAACAACCAAGCAAAATAACCTATCAAACTTTGAGTCCCTTGTCACACCGGCACCCCCTACATGGACACACAGGCACACACAGCATACACACACATACATGCGTGCTTTTGGGCTTCTCAGTTTCCATTGACAATGCAAGAAGATGTTTGTCCCTGGCCCCAGTGGACGCTGCAGCTCCTGCTGATGTTTCCCTGTGC
The DNA here is from genome assembly GCA_949820135.1 of Sylvilagus floridanus. NCBI lineage: Eukaryota > Metazoa > Chordata > Mammalia > Lagomorpha > Leporidae > Sylvilagus > Sylvilagus floridanus. Next base: position 99,208,647 of record OX463243.1, read on the forward strand.
CTGTCATTCTTGTCTCATTCTCCGCCTCTTCCAAAGTCTGTTTCCCATCGGATTTGTTCCGTGGCATGTCCAGATACCTCATCCACTTTTCTGTGAAGTCATTCATATTTGTCTTGTCAATCACAAGAGGCCGGTGTATTTTATAGATTTGAGTCTTTTGTCACCTCAGTATAATTTAAAAAAATTTTTCCTATGAGTGTTCTCCTGTTTCTGTTTCATACTGAATTTTTGTCCTGATTTTGTGAGGTGAGTTAAAGAGCTTTAAAAAGTCTTTTTCAATGGCCTGGTCTTTGTAAGTAAGATGAAACTATGACTCCATAGAATCCAAGAAAAAAAGAATATGGGCCAGTTTTGTAATCTATGCTTTGTCAGGAAATATTCCATTTTCTCTGAGTATTCAAACATTTTTTTGAGCTGTGTGTAGTATTCTCTTAAAAACTCTTCTGTATTCCATCATTTCTGTGTTCATTCACTCAACAAATGTGTATTGAGTGGCAGTGATTGAACTGCTTGAGGCACTGAAGCTACTACTTTGAACTAAGCAGTGAAGGTCCTTTAGCTTCTGGAGTTTCCATTCCAGTGGAAGCATCAGACAGCAAATTAGGTACACTGATACACAATGTGTCCCAACACTAGGTGCCCAGGGCCTGCAGGTGCTGGCTTTGCACACAGAATGGCCAGGGATGGCTAAGGAAGAAGACTGACCCTCAGTGGAGAGCTAGAGGAAGTGGGAACCCAGCCAGTGGGACACCTGGGAGAGAGACCCACGGCAGGAGTATGCCTGGCAGGTGTGACCTGGGGCAACAGAAGGGGACAGAGCTGTGGTGGGCTTGGTCCAGGCAAGGATTCCGGGTGGCCCTGGCTGCGTTCAGAAGGCCAGAGCAGAGGCTGCTGAAAGACCCAGGACAGCGGTGTGCACTTGGAGGTAGCAGGGAAGGTGATGTGAAAGGGTTGCATTGTGGGTGTACTTTGAAGATTTGCTGATCAGTTAGCTGGACATGGGTGAGAGAAAGAGAGGGTCATTAGGACCACATAATAGATTTTGGTCTGAGCATCCAGGACAGAGAAGAGCTGCTTGGGAAGACTGGACTGCAGGGAAGAGTGATTGTGGGCACTGATGCCTAGGTCCAGCATGGAGTGCATGGGGCCTGGGATGGGTGCAGGAGACCCAGTGGGAGCCAGGTCCAGCAAGTGCAGGGGCCCAAGGATTCAGACCATCTATAGCCTTCTCAGGTGCATTAGCAGGGAGCTGCATTGGAATAGCTGGACTCAAAGCTGTGCTCTCACAGGGGATACCAGTGCTTCAGCTCACTGCCCTACAATGCTCTCCCCAAGAGTGTGCTTCTTAATTTACAGGAACTGTTAAGACATTTTAATCATCATCTTATCTCTAATTTTATCAGATAGTAATTGCGAATTGTGGCCTTTTCGAGTTCAAATTACTTCATGGCTGACTGTAGGAGTCTTGTCAGCATCAGCAAAGCAGTGCATCCTAGTAGTTGAGACCCCGCATTGTGAGTGCCTGTGTTCCGATCAGACGAGTGTCTTTGCTTCCTGTCTGCTGGAGCTGTTCAGTTCTAACAGGTGCCTGAACATTGACACTTCACTGTAGTTGATGGATTCCTCATGTGCTTTTAGTGACCTTTGTGTGTGTAGCCATTTGATCAATAGAAAATGGGTGACTGTGTGTCTTCCTCACAGGCTGTGGGTCACTCAGCACACAACACCTCCTGTGTGTTCCTGCTTCCTCCCCTGGACGGCACTGCCGTCTGACACAAATGCCACTCCTGCTGCTACTCCCTGCCCTCACTGGTTTTTGTTTTTAGCTTGCATTAGCCTGGTACCTTTCCTTCCCTCTAGTTCAGCTTTTCTTCATCATCGTGTTTCTGTAGATTGTGGTGACTGTCCTTTTCCTAAGCCTGCGTAACGGTCTCCCTTTCTGATGGGAGCAATTTTGCAGGTGAGAGGTCTCCACAATGCTCACAGAAAAGTGTGTGTTATGAGAAAACTAAACATGGGCTTCAGAAGTTTTTTTGCTAAAGATCCTTATCTTTTGATTCTATTTTCCATGAGCTTAAAAAAAAGGATTTCTGTATTTATTTGAAAGACAGGGAGAGGTGGGGGGGTGGTGGTGGGAGACATCTTCCATCTGTTGGTTGGTTCACTTCCCCAAATGCCCCCAACGTCCTGAGCTGGGCCAGGCCTACATCAGGAGCCAGGAGCTCCATCAGGGTCTCCCATGTGGGTGCAGGGTCCAAGTGTGTGAACCATCTCCTGGCAAAGGCTTTCTTTTTTCTTTTTCTTTTTTTTTTTTAAGATTTACTTATTTGAAAGGGTTACACAGAGAGAGGAGAGGCAAAGAGGTCTTCCATCCTCTGGTTCACTCCCCAGGTGGCCACAACGGCTGGAGCTGTGCCGATCTGAAGCCAGGAGCTTCTTCCAGGTCTCCCGTGTGGGTGCAGGGGCCCAAGGACTTGGGCCATCTTCTGCTGCTTTCCCAGGCCTTAGCAAAGAGCTGGATTGGAAGTGCAGCAGCCAGGTCTCGAACTGGTGCCCATGTGGGGTGCCGGTGCTTCAGGCCAGGGCGTTAACCTGCTGTGCCACAGTGCTGGCCCTGCAAAGGCTTTCTATCAACCAGTGAATCCTTCCTCACAGTTGAAAGAAACCCAAGCATTTGTGTGCATCATGCATCATTTTCATTGCAATTAATTCTTAGGCTAATTTAATTCCTAATTTCTTCCTAGCTCCATGAATTTTATCTTTTTTTCTTGAAGTAGTCCTTTTTATCATAAAAAATGTATGCTGATTAAGTTAAATCTGGAGAATGCAGAAAATGGAAAAGAAGAAGTTCCTATCTCTCAGAATTTCCCCACTGAAGCAGTGATTCTGGCTGGGACCTATTCCAGCACTGACTGTCGATCTCCTACACCTGGGGCTGGAGCCTGTGCTTTCTGAGAAGGGCAGTCCTCGGTGACCTTTGTACCCTTCCCAGAGACCCAGGGCCCAGGATGCCCCAGAATCCTGGAATTCTTAGGAAGGAATACTGGTCTGGCCTGGTGGTGAACCAGGCAGGCCCTGTGGCTTCTGTGCAACTGAGGATGCTGATGGGTCTCTGCCCTCAGTTCCCTGTGTTACTGCCTGGCAGTGGGAGTGGACACAGCAGCTCTCCATGGGGTCCTTCCACCAGGCCACACCTGGGGTTGCTGGCCCTGTTCCTCTACCACATGGGGTCCCCTCCACCAGGCCACACCTGAGGGTGTTGGCCCTGCTCCTGTGCCACATGGGGTCCCCTCCACCAGGTCACACCGGTTGCTGGCCCCGCTCCTCTGCCATCCCTTGCAGAGTGTGTTAAGGGACAGTTGAGGGGCTTAAAGGACTCTGTGGGGCCAGTGTGGCTGTGTCCTGTGGGTATAGGTAGATGTGTCGAGCGAGGTATGACAGGCAGTTGAGAAGGGGCAGCTTTCCCTCTGCCATCTCTGAGTAGCTGTGTGGTTATGTGGGGGCAGGGGTTCAGAGGGCATGGCCCGCTCTGTAGGGCTCTGGCTCTTAGGTCTCTCTTCACCCATGTTGAAGGTTGCCCCCCTCCCTGGGCTTCCCTTGGGTCCCATGTGGCACTGAGTTCCAGCCCCTGGCTGGAATGGCCAAGGCTAGTCAGCAGTGGCTGTCTCAAGTGATATCTGGGCGTGGACAGAGGCCATGTCCTGGCTCAGCTGGAATGGTCTGTTTTCTTCCATGGGTATGACATGAGTGCCAGAGATTGGCCCTGGCACACACAGCACAGCCGTGCACTCCTGCACACACAGGGACAGCCGTGTACTCCTGCACACTCAGGGACAGCTGTGCACTCCTGCATATACAGGGACAGCTGTCCACTCCTGCACACTCAGGGACAGCCGTGGACTCCTGCACGTACAGGGACAGCTGTGCACTCCTGCACACTCAGGGACAGCCGTGGACTCCTGCACACACAGGGACAGCTGTGGACTCCTGCACACTCAGGGACAGCCGTGGACTCCTGCACACACAGGGACAGCCGTGGACTCCTGCACACACAGGGACAGCCGTGCACTCCTGCACGTACAGGGACAGCTGTCCACTCCTGCACACTCAGGGACAGCCGTGGACTCCTGCACATACAGGGACAGCGGTGGACTCCTGCACACACAGGGACAGCTGTGGACTCCTGCACACTCAGGGACAGCCGTGGACTCCTGCACATACAGGGACAGCTGTGCACTCCTGCACGTACAGAGACAGCTGTCCACTCCTGCACACTCAGGGACAGCTGTGCACTCCTGCACACACAGGGATAGCCGTGTACTCCTGCACACTCAGGGACAGCCGTGGACTCCTGCACACTCAGGGACAGCTGTGGACTCCTACACACTCAGGGACAGCTGTGCACTCCTGCACGTACAGGGACAGCTGTGGACTCCTGCACATACAGGGACAGTTGTGCACTCCTGCACACACAGGGACAGCTGTGCACTCCTGCACACACAGGAATAGCCGTGTACTCCTGCACATACAGGGACAGCTGTGCACTCCTACACACTCAGGGACAGCTGTGCACTCCTGCACACACAGGGATAGCCGTGTACTCCTGCACATACAGGGACAGCCGTGCACTCCTGCACACTCAGGGACAGCTGTGGACTCCTACACACTCAGGGACAGCTGTGGACTCCTGCATATACAGGGACAGTTGTGCACTCCTGCACATACAGGGACAGCCATGCACTCCTGCACACTCAGGGACAGCCGTGGACTCCTACACACTCAGGGACAGCTGTGCACTCCTGCACACTCAGGGACAGCTGTGGGCTCCTGCATATACAGGGACAGTTGTGCACTCCTGCACATACAGGGACAGCCGTGCACTCCTGCACACACAGGGACAGCTAGTGCAGACACATGGATCCCCAGGGCCTGTAAGCACTCAAAGATTCACCTGGATCTCTGCTTCCCTTGTCTGAGAAACTGGAGTGAGGCCCGGTCAAGGGAGTGGCAGGGATAACTGGCACCATTGCTGTGACTGTTGGGGCTGGGGCTGGTGTCCTGGAGGGTGTCTGTGGGCAAGTGGGTGTCTTGCGCTCCCCAGTGAGTATGTCCGTGGGTATGTCCTGGGTGACCTGGAGCACGTGTCCGTGGGTAGGTGCTCCAGAGGCAGGTGTCTCCCCGGAGGGTGTGTCCACAGGCTCGTGCATGTCCTGGGTGTCAGCTGGCTCCTGTCCCCCAGGTTCCCCATTTGCCCGTGCCAGCCTGAAGAGTGGGAAGACGGAGAGCTCGTCGTACTTCCGGAGGAAGGAGAAGATGTTCCGTTTCTTCATCCGGCGCATGGTGAAGGCACAGAGCTTCTACTGGACGGTGCTGTGTGTGGTGGCACTGAACACACTGTGTGTGGCCATGGTGCACTACAACCAGCCGCAGCGGCTCACCACGGCGTTGTGTACGTCAGGGGCCTAGGGTCCCGCCAGACCCACCCTCAGAGTGTGAATGAGGGGAGGGCTTCTGCGCATCCCGGGGGTGGCAGAAACAAGCCAGGCTAGACAGACCTGTGTCTTCAGACCCGTAGACCCTGGCCCTTGGAGACCGCCATCCCGCGAGACTGCTCCTGAGGAAAGAGGGTCCTGGAGTCGTGCACCCCCAGGGCTATCCTGGTTGATTCCTTTTTCTTTACAATTCACTGGTTCTGGGGGTGCCTGTGTGCAGAGCTGATTCGCTGTCCCATGTCCAGAAGCCCCAGGGCAGTCAGGGATCCCAGCCACCTACATCCAGGGAACAGGACTGAGATTTCCAGGCTGACCCTTCCTCTCCTGGGGCTGCTGGCCATGTGGGACTATGAGTCTTGGTGAGCAGTCTTGACTCCTCGCAGAGCGCTGTAAGCACGGCCACGGCCCCTGCCTCTGTTTCCTGTGCTGCAGGCTGCACTTCAGGTTTTGCATTCTCTAGGGGTCAGCTGCACTCGCCCTCTTGCTGCCGGGGAATGGCACCTGCTTTGGGCTTCTACAAAGCCCTCACTCTCCCATTGAGAGCCGTGGGGCCCTAAAACTGCCCCACACACCGAAGAGCCGTTTCTGGCTGTGGAGGAGAAACTCCCTGGCTCTCGGTGCTAGCCACCTGGTTGGCATCTCCTGACCACTGGACCCGAGTGCTGTGTGCAGGATTCCCCTGGAGCAAGCGCCTCCCTTGCCCTTCTCAGTTCTTTATTCCTGTCCTGGGCTGAGATCTCAGAACTTGGGGAGCTCATCCTGGGAGGGGCCCAGAAGTCTGTTGTTCTGTGGTCTGGCCAAAGGCCTCGCGCTAAACCTCTCTTTTCTGGCTTCTCCTAGACTTTGCAGAGTTTGTTTTCCTGGGTCTCTTCCTCACAGAGATGTCCCTGAAGATGTACGGCTTGGGGCCCAGGAGCTACTTCCGGTCCTCCTTCAACTGCTTTGACTTTGGGGTGAGTGGGTGCCTGCTGGGGTGCCCTGGGGGGACAGCATTCTCAATGTGCTTTTGTCTGACCACACACTGCCACCCACCATGCGTACCCAGCGTGGGCTGGGGTCTGTGATCTTGTGTGGGTGCAGAGGCTGGAGAGGGAGGCCTGCCCTGGCCCCTGACAGAGGGGGGCATCAGCTGCTGTTGCTCCCCACATGCAGGTAGTCATCTTTTCCTTGTGACCCCTACCTGTAGCCCCTCAGGATCTGCAGTAGGTTCGATAGTTCCCTCTGTGCTGGGCCCTTGCTGGCCTTGGGGGGCTCATTCTCTCCCCAACAGAGCTCAGGGCCACTGTGGTCCTGGTTCCCCAACCATCCTACAGATCTGGTCCTGAGCAGGCTTGGGTCCATGCCCCAGTGCTTTGAGGAATAGTGCTGGGCCATGGTGCCAGGCCACAATGGCCTGCCCCTCCTGTGATCCTGGCCTGATTCCTTCACCAGCCTCGGCAGGACAAGAAAGCTGCTGCGATCAGTAGGAAGTGCCCATGGCTAGCTGTGAGAGTTGAGACCAGAATGCAGGGCAGGGGCAGCACAAGAAGCATCTCCCTGAGACCCAGCAGAGGCTGTGGGGCACTTGCCTGGGGTCTGTGGCCCTGTCAGCACCTGCTGGAGGCTCCAAGTGATGAGGGGAAGTTCACAGTCCTCGGGAGAGACTTGGATATCAGCTGAGTTTGCAGTGGCCAAGGACTCAGCCAAAATTTCAGCTTGAAAATTTGGCCTAATTTGAAATGTTCTCATGGTGGCACCGCACTTCTGTTAAACTCTCATAACTCTTCCTTTGTAGATGAGTTACTGAAGACAGCTCCCCGGAGTCTCACCTCATTCCAGCTCAGCTCAGAGCTAAGCCTCTCAGCATTTAGGTCAGGTGCAGGTGTGGATGTAGCTCTTTAAGTATGGCTCCTTCACTCTATTGCCTTAAGAAGATAAACAAGTTATCTTCCCCACAACCAATATACAGTCATGGATAATGCTGTCAACATTCCTGTTTCTCAAGGGGACAGTGGGAACCACAGGAGACCCACTGGGCCACAACAGTTCTGAAATCCAGCTCAAAAGATGTTGGAAATTCTTTAATTAGCTCCTCTGGCCTGGGAAGCCTCCTGGGCTCTTGGTTCTGCCCCCGGGTTACTGTCCTTTGTCTTCAGCTGGGCACATTTCCCAGCCTGCTTCCTACCAGGGGAATTTTGGGAATGGGGACACCTCTTTTTGTCTGGTGTTGTCCTGGTCCTGTCCCCTTCAGTGCAAGCTGTAATGTCTGCGTGTCTGTGAGAACTTTGTCGATGTCTTGTGATCTGCTTGGGGTTGAGCCCTGCTCTGCCTGTGTCCTGTTGTGGTGTCAGAGGGCCGACACCTGCCTGCTTCACTGACAGGCTCTGTGAGGGATGCTGTCAGTCTCTTTGAAGTGTGACAGGCACTGTGTTTGTGATCTCAAGTAAAAGTCACCATCTTGACCTCAGTCTCATCTTTTGACCATGCCATTTCATGTGCTACCTGGAGAGGGTGAGCATTTTCAAAATAAGCATACCCTGACCTTTTGCTGGTGGCGTGTTAGCTGTTTAGCTGTCTGCTTCTCCCTGTGAGGTGGTGCCTTTCAGTGCTTGGTGTGGAAGTCTCCTGCGGTGGATTTCCCAGTTCGTGACACATTGTCTATGTCTCACGCGACTGCAGGACCCCACCCTCAACCACCAGTCAGATTCTCCCTCTCTGAAGGGGAATGCCCAGCATTCTTTGAGCTGTGTGTTCAGGAGGCGTTAAGGTCTCTCAGATTTGCTACTCAAGGCCCATTCTCTGGCTTTTATTACAGCAGTGTTCACTTCTGTTTCCACAATCTGCATTGATTTGTCTTTTTGAGGAGCAAATTATCCCAACACTTTGTGGTTAAACCAGCAAACATTTGAGTGTTTCTGTGAGTGAGGGATCAGGATGTGATATGTGGGGTGCTCAGAGTCTTCAACGGTCATCTCGGGCTCATTTGGGGCTATAGAGTTCAACTCCATGCCCATGCTAGGTTCTTGTTAGGCCTCAAACACTCAGGCTCCTATGTGCCTGGTTATGCGAGCCTCTCCAGAGGTTGCTGGGGTGTCCTTAGAATAGGGCTTCTGGGCTGGCGCCATGGCTCAACAGGCTAATCCTCCGCCTTGCGGCGCCGGCACACCGGGTTCTAGTCCCGGTCGGGGCACCGGATTCTGTCCCGGTTGCCCCTCTTCCAGGCCAGCCCTCTGCTGTGGCCCGGGAGTGCAGTGGAGGATGGCCCAGGTGCTTGGGCCCTGCACCCCATGGGAGACCAGGAAAAGCACCTGGCTCCTGGCTCCTGCCATCGGACGAGCGCGGTGTGCCGGCCGCAGCGCGCCGACCGCGGGGGCCATTGGAGGGTGAACCAACGGCAAAGGAAGACCTTTCTCTCTGTCTCTCTCTCACTGTCCACTCTGCCTGTAAAAAAAAAAAAAAAAAAGAATAGGGCTTCTGGTGATCTGAGAAAGAGCTGGGGCACCCAGGACAGAGAAGCAAGGGTCTTTTGTAGCCTCAGCTCACAGGTGACGTCCCTGACTCCTGCACTGTTCTCTTTGCCAAGAGTGAGTCTTGGCCCAGCCTATCCAGGGGATGGGATTATGTGAAGAGTGACAATCAGGTGATGAGAATTTTGGAGGCTGTCTTGGAGGCTGCCTACTTCGTGAACCAATGGGGGACAAATTTTGAGAATTAGTAGAAAACAGGAGAGATGCTGGAAGACTGCCAGCAAGAGGGAACTTAGAAAACTACAATCTTCGACCCAAGCAAACATCTAGGTCATTTGCTGATGATGCTAAAAATCAGTGGTGATGATAAAGGGCCAGTGAGTGGTTGCTGGGAACAGATCAGCAAGCCTTCCCCGGCTGCAGCATTGGCAGGCCATCCCAGATGGGCCTGGTTGTTGGCAGGACATCTGCTGCTCTCTGAACGAGGCATTTGTGGGGAAGGCAGAGCAGTGTGCGTTTCAGTGAACTCCAGTGCAGACAGAGGAGTGAGGACCTGTTGGAGGATCTGGCATGCTGCAGGGCCATGGCCTGGCCTGTCCTCTCCGTGACTGGATACTGACTCTGATGCTCAGCTAAGTTTTGCAAGAGAGACAAGTACGGTAGAACTGAATTTAAGAGACAGATACTCAGCGTTTAAATTTCCCATGCCAATTGCAGACATGTAGGTTAGAGGAAATGAGAATGACACACATAAAGAGGACAGGAGTGTACCTGCACATGGGAGTCCCCAGGGAGCCCCACTGTGGGACTTCAGTCTGGACCCCTGGAGTGTCCTGTCTGCTGCATCCAGCCTCCCCTCCTTCCTGAACCTTTCACGTGATGCCTCACCAGCTGGCCTCAGCCAAGGGCCGTCTGAAAGGAGGCGTCTACCCCTCACCCACAAGCCCCAGTCTACCAATAGCAGTAGTGCCTGAGATAACCCCATGAGGAAGACATAAGGGGCAGGCCTGCCGCCATCTGTTCTCGGTGGCATGTCCTGGCTTCTGGGCCCTGGGAGAGAAAAGAGCCTGCATATTTTGGAGGCAGAGCAAGACCAAGGAGGGGAGATGCAGAGAAATGGGTTTTGCAAGTCTGAGAGGATGGCGTAGTGGCCTGGCCCCAGTGTCTAAGAGGATGCTGGCTTCACCTTGCTGTGACAAAGCTCAGGTGAGGCACTAGATGAACTGTCAGGAAACCGAAGGCCTCACCGTGCTCCAGGTCCTTTGTCTGCCTGGTGTATATGGGGTGGGATGGGAGAGAGGACAGGTGCCAGGACCAGAGGGACTGTGCCCTTAGAGGACACAGCATGAGGTGTACTCCTCTGCTCCTTTGGCTTGACTACATGCAGGAATCAGAGTGGGCACTCAGAGAGATGCTGCCACACAGGTGCACACTGCAGACAGGTACACACGCTCATGGATGCCATGGGGTGCACACCCACAGATAGGTGCAGACACTCATGGATGCCAAGAGTGCACACACACAGGTGCATATGTGTAGACATGCACATTCACATATGTCATGGGGTGCACACACAGGTGCACACTACAGACAGGTGCACACACTCATGGGGTGCACATACACAGGTACACACCCACAAACAGGTGCACATATTCTCGGTTGCAAGTGCACATGTGTAGACATACACATTCATAGATGTCATGAGGTGCACACACCCATGTACATGTGCATACGTGCACATAATCATGGATGCCACATAGTGTGCACACATACAGATGCACACATTCACAGATGCCATGGGGTACACACACACAGGTACATGTGCAGATAGGTGCATGCATTCATAGGTGGCAGTGTGCATACATGCTAGTGCACATGTGCAGACAGGCACACATTCATGAATGCCACATGGTGTGCACCCACGCACACACATTTGTGGCTACACGTGGCATGCACACAAACAGGTGCACATGCACAGATACATTCTCGGGTGCCACATGGTGTGTACCCACGGGTGCACATGTGCAGACACGCACGCATAGGTGTGGGTGTGCCTGAGGTTGATGCTGTTCCTACCGCAGGTCATCGTGGGCAGTATCTTTGAAGTGGTCTGGGCTGCTGTCAAGCCGGGGACCTCCTTCGGGATCAGTGTTCTGCGGGCTCTGCGCTTACTGAGAATCTTCAAGGTCACCAAGTAAGTTGTCCACGGCATTGTATCTCACTTGTGTGCTCCTGGGCAGGAGAAGTAGAGTGGGTGCCACGTGAGGTCGGGGACTCTGGGGGCTTGTTCTCAGGGATTCATGGTGTTCAGAAATCTGTTTCTGAGGCTTCTTATTGGTTTAACTACAAGACAGTCACAGAACAGCACAGGCGGGAAACCAACCCAGCATGGCTTCCTCTCAACCTTGTTGTGGCTGTCCCAGTCCTTGGCGTCGCCCCCTACTGGCATTAGGGCTGCAGCATGCACTCTGGTTTTAGTTCTTGCTGTTTCTTCTGTAGACACTGCAGTGCCATCACCCCCACCTGCAAAGCTGGCTTTGCCTGTGGCTGCCAGGAGAGGGAAGTTACCAGATGGAAGGGTTTTCATCATCCTGCCCACACCTACCCTCCTGTCCTGCAGCTCCAGTCCGCCCTGAGCCAGCCTTGCGCCTGTGCAGCTCCTGCTCCTGGGGCTGACTTCACCCTGGCCCTGCCCCTTCTGAGTCTTGGTGGCATTGGTAGTAGCATGACCCTGGTTTTGATCCTGCCTTCCTTGGGTCTTTGGATGTAAACTGCCCTCGTGGAGACAGGCTCAGGGCAGTGAGGTGGTGCAGTCAGTGAGTGGAGGACTGGGCTGAAACCTCCCCTGGCTTGAGCTGTGCTGGGTGGACAGTAGTAGGAAGTCCACTCTGCAGCAGCCTCGGCCAGTGTAGGTTGTGACCAGCCCAGAGTAGGGACGCCAGGAGGCCGTGGGCTCCCCTGTCCTCACAGGGCCCCACCTGCTCCTCTGCATGGGTGTCTGGGTGGCGTCCCTGCCAGCCTGGACCCCGGTGCTGAAGGAGCAGAAGCACTGACACTGAGGCTGTCGGGATCTGGGTTTGCAGCTCATCCCTCCATGGCCAAGGTCTCCTCTTGGAATCCCCATGGTCTCCTAAGGTGGACAAAATTCTGATGATCTTTTCTAGTCTGCTGTAAATCTAAACCCAAGCCCTTGTGAGGAGATGAAGGCTCACATGTGGAAGGGTCTGGGCAGGACTTTGTCCAGCAGGATCTACAGCCCCCTTGGCTTCCCTTACCCTCCCGTGACATGCTGGGGAGGGGCTCCAGGGAGGGTCCGTAGGGGCTGCCCATTCTCAGCCTCAGTGCCTGACATCAGGGAGCAGGAGGCTCTTGTGCTGGGTCACGCTGGGTCCTCCTGCCACTAGCCCTTGTGTAAGAGTCCGAGAGGACAGCGGGGCATCTGATGTGGGCATCAGGGAGAGCACCACGTTTTAGGGCCTGGTGTAGTGCAGGGGAAGACTATTGTCCTGCCATCATTCTGGGACAATAGGACAGCATGGCAGAGGCACAGGCATGTGGCTGGCCTCGCCAGGGAGGGGCTGGGGCAAAGCCATGCACTTGGGCACTCCTGGGAAGACCCCTTCAGAGACTGGGGGTGGCAGTCAGCAGTGAGGCCTCTTGTAGGCATGGATAGGGCCTTTGTGCTGGAGACAGCTGGTGGTGAAAGCGGCCATGGTGTGGGATGATGCAAGCAGGGAGGGAGGCCAGGGAGATGGAATCTTGATCGCAGTGTGCAGGGACCTGCATGTGGAGGGGAGCAATGCTGGTGGTGGTGATACAGTTTCTCCCACTGTAGGCCATGGACAGACCTGAACCGTGGCTCTTGCTGGCTGAAGGGTATTGGGAGAGAGGGAATGGGAAGAGTGGGGATGAAGTCCAGGCTTGAGCTTGGCCTCCTGATGGGGGGGTGACCTTGCTGTGCCCAGGAGAGTGGCCAGGGAGCAGGGGGTAGGTTCTCTCTGCTGTCACATGGAGCCTGCATGCTGATGAGTCCAGGAGAGCTGGTCTGAACTCCAGAGAAAAGCTCTAGCTTCACATCGAGGCCTGGGGGCCCTCACAGTGTAGCTGCAGGGGGCCAGGGTGAGTGTGGCTGGGGGGGTCCTGAGTGAGTGAGGAGGGGGGCTGAGTGTGGCTGCAGAGAGGGTGAGTATGGCTGCAGGGAGGGTGAATGAGTGTGGCTGCCCAGCCTGGATGAGTGTGGGTGCAGGGGCCCAGGTGAGTGTGGCTAGGCGTGCTAGGTGGTGTGGCTGTGGGGGCCCAGGTGAGTGTGGCTGTAGGGGGCTGGGTGAGTGTGGCTATGGGGCTGGGTGAGTGGCTGCAGGGGGCCTGGGTAAGTGTGGTTGGGGGTGCTGGGTGGTGTGGCTGTGGGGGCCCAGGTGAGTGTGGCTGCAGGGGCCTGGATGAATTTGGCTGTGGGGGGCTGGGTGAATATGACCTCCATGCCTGGAGGGCCTGGCCAAGCAGAGCCTAGGTCCTGACCATGCCTGCCTGACTGACAGATACTGGAACTCCCTGCGGAACCTGGTGGTGTCTCTGCTGAACTCCATGAAGTCCATCATCAGCCTCCTCTTCCTGCTCTTCCTGTTCATTGTTGTCTTTGCTCTGCTGGGGATGCAGCTGTTTGGGGGCCAGTAAGTAGCCCGAGATGGGGGGTGCAGGGCCGCGGGCCCTGGAGAGGTGGCCCCTCCTCCACCTGGCTTCCCTTGCTAGACCCAGATTTCGTTTTCCTCAGGTTCAACTTTAAAGACGAGACCCCAACGACCAACTTCGACACTTTTCCTGCTGCTATCCTCACTGTCTTCCAGGTAAGGCTCCTGCTGCTGCACCTTCGCATCCCCCACCCCGGGGGCTAGGGAGCCTCTTGTCAGTTCCTTCTCACTCCCAAATGCAGGACTAGCAAGGCAGCCTCCAGTGTGCAGGTGCCATGATGCTGCCCTGAGGGGCGCATGTAGCCTCTGGGGACCCCTGTTCAGCAGCCATGAGGCTTCCAGCCGCCCGTTTGGGAACCTGGAGTCACTCCAAGAACACAAAGCCAGAGCACTCCCTAAACATCTCCCAGTGTCTCAGGGCTCCCCCCCCCCAAAGTTATCTTCTGTATCTGGAAAGCTTGCCCATAGCTCCTTGGGAAGCTGAGGCTGAGGCTCCTGGGGCTGTGGTCTCACAGATGTGGACCCGACTGGCTTTCCTGATGGACAGCCCTGAGCATGTCTGTCCTGCTGTGGTGTCTGAGACGATTGGGGGTTGAAGGGCTGTTTTCTTGCTCTCAGTGACTTCCAGGAGGCCTAGCCAGCAGAACATGCTGCAGGGTGGGGGCCCTGCTCCTCTCTCTGGGTTCTGGGGCTGTCAACCCAGCTGGGTGAGGAGGGGGCCTTCTGTCCCACTCTCGAAAGGAGGGGTCTTTCCAACAGACTGCTGTACATAAACTTGTCCTAATGCCTTGTGCCTTCCCAGCCATCCCCACGCTCACACATCCCTGCTCACCCTCCTATTTGGGAGCCTGAGACCCGGCTCACCACAGCCATGCTGTGAGCTCCTCCAACAGAGGCCCTGGCCCCTGGCGCTAGGTGTTGCCCCTGTCCCTTTTTCCTGTGCCATCAAGTGCCTCAGGAGCCCTAGACCTCTGTCCTACTAACCTTCCTAGCACAGACTCCTTGACTGCTCACTGCTATTCTCTTTTCACGTTGAAACCTCTGGCTGGTGACTCCCAAAATTTGGTCTCCTAACTGTTTCTGAACATATATTGGGTGATAGGATCTGTGCTAGCCTCGGAGTGTCTCCACACTGGCGTCTCTGGGCAGGATGCCAGAACTGTCCCTGAAGAGTGTGGTCTGGGTACACAGGATACCATGGCCATTCATGGAGAGCAAAGTCTGTGATCTCTGCACAAAATGCTATGGCCATCCCCAGGGAGTGAGGGCTGGGTGCACAGGGTACCATGGCCATCCCAAGGGAACAAGGTCTGGGTGCATGGGGTGTTATGGCCATCCCTGGGGAGTGAGGGCTGAGTGCAGAGGATGCCATGGCCTTCCCCGGGATGTGATGTCTGTGAGCTCTGCACAGGGTATCATGGCTGTCCCCAGGGAGCGTGGTCTGGGTGCAGACCAAAAAACAGAGTGTCACAGCCATTCCCAGGAAGTGAGGTCTGTGTTCTCTGCACAGGGTGCCATGGCCGTCCCCAGGGAGCAAGGTCTGCCCAGTCATAAGAAAGGGTTTTCTTCCTGTGGAGGTCACAGAGCCATTGCTGCCCAGTGGGACACTGAATGTCTGGGGTGGGAGATTATACTCCAGGAAAAGCCATAGAAACAGCAAGGGGAGTCCAGGCTGGCTACAGTGTAGGTCTGGCCACAGGTGGGCTGTAGAGGTTGGTGGGGGGTGGTCCAAGAATGGTCACAGGTAGGCTCCAGAGAGGAGGGGGTTGGGGGCAGATGTGGTCACAAGTGGGCTATAGGGATTGGGGGGGGGGGCACCTGGTCATAGGTGGGCTCCAGGGGCTGGCAGGGCTGGGGTGGGATGGGGGGCAGATGTGGTCACAAGTGGGCTGCAGGGGTTAGAGGGGCAGGCTTGGTCACAGGTGGGTTCCAGGGGCTGGCAGGAAGGCAGATGTGGTCACAGGTGGGCCACAGGGGCAAGTTGGGAGCAGGTTTGATCACAGGTTGGATGGGTCTCGTCTTGGCGCCAGGCTGGGAGGCTTTACCCATGGGAATGAGGGCTGCACAGCAGAGAGGTGATGAGATTGGTGCTTGAACCCCCTTCGTTGTGTTTGAAGAAAGGGCCTAAGCCAGTCCCACAGTTAGAATGAATGCTCTGTTGGCCACCTGAGGCTGTGCCTCTCTGCTCTGAGCACATCAATAAAAAGACAAGGCAAACAGAAGCAAAGTCTCTGGACTAGAAAAAGAGCAGAAATAGGGAGTGGGAAACCCACTGTGTAAGGAGATGGGGGGCTGATTGGTGCGTCCTGCAGCCGTCTGAGCATCTGCTCCAAGAACCAGAGGCCAAGGAGAGCTGAGGGCTGTTCTGGCTGGAGGAGGCTGCAGAGGTTGCTGGGACAGGGCCAGGTAGACTGCTGGCCAGACCAGGCCTGTCATTCTCACAGAACGAGTGTACAACCAGAGCCTGTGATGCTGGGATAGCACCTGCTCCTGAACAGGATTGGGAGTGAGGGTAGTGTGGCCCCTGGGGGCAGAGCAGCCTTGGTTCACAGTGCACTGGAGCTGAAGCAAGGCCTAAGGTGGTGTGGGATGGTCAAGCCACGCCCTTGAAGAGCTGGATGCAGAGAGCTCTAACCCAAAGGTCCGTCAGGTTCCTGTGGAGGTAAAGGGAGAACCCATAAAACACAGAAGGGTGGGAAAAGGCACCATGGGTTCATCTGGAAACAGAAACCATAGAGTGAGAACACAATGGTGAACTGTAAACTGGATGCAAGCCAGAGGAGAAGTGTGAGCCGGAAGATGCGGAGGGGCTGAGTCAGCTGCACACAGGTGGCCAGCAGTTGTCCAAGGTGGGAGGCCTGGACGACTGCTGCAGCAGAGTGAGCATGTGGAGGCTAAAGAGGAAGAACAGGAAGGACGCAGGCCAGGCCTGACAAGCGATGATGTGTGCCTGGTGGCCGACTCCTCTGAGCAGGGATGCCAGGAGTCCATAGGAGAGTGACTCTGGAGTGTGGGGCACAGTCCCTGTCAGCTGAGAATTCTGAATCCAGATGGCTGTGATGGAAGTGTGAGAGTGGAGCCAGACTCCTCCAGACACAAGCACAGAGACCACTGATGGTCAGTGCGGGAACTAGAAGAAAGCTAATAAACCAACTCAAGAAACAGGACACCCAAGCCATTTCAGAAATGAAATAATTAAAATTTTCTTACCCAAGTCACCAGTTCAGATACTTTTATAAGTATATTCTACTACATAGGAAGTAATTCCACTTTTAGACAAATAAATCCGGGGAATATAAACGAAAGCTCCTTTCTCATTTTTTTAAAGAAAATTTATTTATTTATTTTTATTTTTAAAATTTATTTGACAGGTAGAGTTGTAGACCGTGAGAGAGAGAGAGAGAGAGAGAGAGAGAGAGAGAGAGAGAGAGAAAGGTCTTCCTTCCATTGGTTCACCCCCCAAATGGCTGCCACAGCCAGCACTGTGCCTATCCGAAGCCGGGAGCCAGGTGCCTCTTCCTGGTCTCCCATGCGGGTGCAGGGGCCCAAGCACTTGGGCCATCCTCCACTGCCCTCCTGGGCCATAGCAGAGAGCTGGACTGGAAGAGGAGCAACCAGGACTAGAACCTGGCACCCATATGGGATGCTGGCACCACAAGGCAGAGGATTAACTAAGTGAGCCATGGTGCCAGCCCCCGAAAATTTATTTAGTTACCTAACTTTACTTGAAAGGCAGAGAGAGACACATACAAACAGAACTACATCTGCTGGTTCAGTCCCCAGATGCCTACAGCTGAGCTGAGGCTGGGTCAGGCCGAAGCCAGGAGCCAATTCAGGTCTCCCACATGGGTGAATTTTAACACAGTAGGGAAGAAAAAGCCCTCTGTGATCAGGAAAAGCAGTCACGTGCCAGAAGCAGTCTGTGATGAAGCTGGATGGGCAGATCCTGTTAGCTGCTGGCACTGGGTGCTGAGCGCCTGGAGTGGGACTATCAACCCTGCTTTGTTTATGTCTGAAATGTCATAGCAGATTTTTTCTAAAAAAAAAAAAGATAAAACAACATTCCTTTCAAATAAAGACTCTGAGATTATGCCAAAGAAGAAAAGAAAATGCCATTTTACAGATGAAACATTTGACACAGAAACCCAAGTGGGGTCATCAAGATGGTGGGATAGTTTGGTCACCACTTAGAAAAACACGGAACCGATTCCTTTCTTGTGTCAGATACTAAAATCAGTTCCAGATGGATCAAGGCCTCAGTGTGAAAAGCAAACCTGAAATTGCAGAATATATGCAAATGTGTCATTGTTAAGCCAAGGTGGGGAAGGCTTTAGAGGAGGCTTCACACAGACCATAATGGAAGGGATGGAAGCACAAGCTGATGCTCAAGTTAACGTTTCTGTACATCAGAAGACACCACAGAAGGGTGAAAAACCAAAGACCAGAAGAGGATATTTTCAATGTCAACAAGTAACTAACAGAGGATTAGTTTCCAGAATCTATCAGAAATTCCATAAATCAAAAAGAAAAGGGACTGGCATTATAATGTAGAGGGAAAAGCTGCCACCTGTGATACTGGCATCTCATATGGGCGCCAGGGCTGCTCCACTTCTGATCCAGCTCCCTGCCAGTGCACCTGGGGAAGCAGTGGAAGATGGCCCAGGTGCTTGGGCTCCTGCACTCATGTGGGAGACCCAGATGGAGCTCCAGGCTCCTGGCTTCGGACTGGCCCAGCCCTGGGAGTTGTGGCCATCTAGAGAGTGAACCAGCAGAGGGAAGATTGTGTGTGTGTGTAACCCTGAATTTCAAATAAATAAATCTTTAAAAAAGACAGAAAAACAAGCAGGAAAGAGTGGAGGACATGAGGACTACGAGGAGAGATGAAAGGGACAGGAAGTGACCTCTGTCAGACTGGAGGCTGGAGACAGAGCTCCTGGCAGGGTGCAGGGGAGCTGAGTGGTGCGTGTGGAATGGAGCCTGACACACATGAGTAGAATGTTTGTGGTTCAGGCATGTGGAATGCTCACAATTATTTCATATCCTTGAAGTGTTAAATAATTACTCTTCCACAGTGCCCATAAGAACTGACAGAACCTAAACAAAACAAACAAAACCCTGATAAAGGCCACCTACCAAAACCCACAGCCAGAGTGGTGATGGCTAATGGGCGTGTGTTTCTATTTGAATTGATGGAAATGTTGGCACATTACTTATGAATATTCTAAAAACTGTTGTGTTATACGCTTTCACTGGATGAGTGATGTGATATATGGATTACATCTCAGGAAAAGAGATGGCAACAGGCATCATAATAGTAAAAGATTGGAAGTATTATCAAAGGAAAAACTGGGATGTCTGGTGTTCAGACCTCTGAAGCCAACAGAAGAAGGTGAAAAGATGAGAGGAATTGGAAAAAACAATGCTTACCTGGAAATTATGTGATTATTTAATAGAAAGCTCAAGTGAGTCTGGTGGAAGTAATGAGTTCACAGTGTTGCTGGACACATAGTGCACACAAGCATTGTTTTTCTGAGTGATGTTGTTCAGTTGGAAAATCCATTACAAAGCTCTTATCCACAGCAGTAACAAAGGCTACCTGTGCCCAGGAGCAAATCTGAAAGTGTGCAGCAGCTTGTTGGAGGAATTACAAAATGTCTTTGAAGAGAGGCCTGTGCTGTGGTGCAGTGGGTGAAGCTGCCATCTGCAGTGCTGGCATCCCATATAGGTGCCGGTTCAGAAACCAGCTGCTCCTCTTCTGATCCAGCTCCTTGCTAATGCCCTGGGAAAGCAGTGGAAGATGGCCCAAGTGCTTGAGTCTCTGCACCCATATGGAAGATCCAAATGAAGCTCCCGGCTCCTTGCTTTGGCCTGGCCCAGCCCTGGTCCTTGTGGCCATTTGGGGGAGTGAACCAGCAAATGGATGTTCTCTCTCTTTGTCTCTCTCCCACTCTTGCTGTAACTCTTTCAAATAAAAAAGAAACTTTTTTAAAAATGTCATTGAAGAGGGCCGGCGTGGTGGCGCAGTGGGTTAAAGCCCTAGCCTGAAGCGCCAGCATCCCATATGGGTGCCGGTTCTAGTCCTGGCTGCTCCTCTTCTAATCCAGCTCTCTGCTATGGCCTTGGGTGGCAGTAGAAGATGACCCAAGTCCTTGGGTCCTGCACCCACGTGGGAGACCCGGAGGAAGCTCCTGGCTCCTAGCTTCAGATTGGCGTAGCTCCAGCCATTGTGGCCATCTGGGGAGTGAACCAGCAGACCTCTCTCTGTGTCTCTACCTCTCTCTGTAACTTATTTATTTATTTCAAATAAATGAAGTAAATCTTTTTTTTTAAAAAAAGGCATTGAGGAACCTGAAGAGCTGAATAAGTGAAGAGATATATTTTTAAAATATATATTTATAAAATATAAAATGATGACGGTGCCTGTTCTCATCCAATTTCCAAAAGGGCTACTCCCAGAAGTTAGCATGTTAGCCTTGTGGAAGAGTAAGGAAACCAAGACATTGCAGGAAAGAGGTTTTCCCTACTGCATGTCACAATTTTAAATGCTACAGCAGAGGTGTAGGATGCATAGAGACCAAATACCAGACATGGACTAGAGAGCCAGAATTGTGCCCAAGCACACACAGGAAGTTGGTTGGATGGAAAAGATGGCTTACGACTCAATGGAGGGAGGATGGGATGTTTAAACATAAGTCTTGGAAGATTGATTGTCCATATGGAAAACAAAATCGTGATAGTTGCTCCTGAGTGCACAGAACTCCTGTTGGATTAGAATTTTGAATGATTCAAGGGCAGTGTCTTTATAACTGTGGGATGGAGAGGAACTTCTTTTTTGAAATGTATTATTTTATTAGAGAAAGAGAAGCGGAGCTCCCGTCTTCTGGCTCACTCCCCAAATGCTCACAATAGGCTGAAGCTGGGAGCCAGGAACTCTGTGTCCCCAACATGGGCCGCAGGGACCTAACTTTGAACCATTACCTGCTGCCTTGCAGGTACACATTAGCAGGAAGCTGGGATTGGAGCCCAGACACTGATGTGAGATACAAGCATCCCAGCAATGCCTTGACTGTGAGATCAGATGCCTGACCTGGAGCTTCTCAAATAAGATGTAAAAAGCAGAGTTAAAGGAAAAGACTGATGTACTGGGCTGCATTAAATTTCACCATGATACAAAATACAGGTTAAAAGCAGGGCACTAAAGTAAGATATTTCCAATAGGTGTCACAGATAGGGGATTACTGCATACAAGAATACATAATAAACCTCACAAGTTCAGTAAGAAAGTGATGAGTCATCAGGGATCTGGACCAAGGAGTTGAAAGGCAGGGCTCAGGGGAGACCTCATGGCCCTGGGGGAGATACCAGCCTTTCACTCTGATTGGACTGGGAATGATCAGGAGGTTGGTAGTGCCAGGAACAGGGTAGGGATGCGAGGAAAACTGTCCCATGCCTCTGGGAGGAATGTGACTTGGGACAGTCACTTTGGAACATCTAAACAGTTAGATGTATATAGCCTACCATCCAGCACATTCAGTTCTAGACAGTTCACACACACATGAGCAGACACAAGGGCTTGTCAGGAGGCCAAGGGGTGAGGAATGGAAGAGCAATGGTAGCTGTCAGCTTTAGTGCATGGACTTATATGCATCTGTGTGAATTTGTGTGCATCTGTGTGGACTCGTGTGCATCTGTGGATTTGTGTGTGTCTGTGTGGACTTGTGTGGAATCTGTGTGGACTCGTGTGTATGGATTGTGTGTTTCTATGTGGACTTGTGTGCATCTGTGTGAACTCATGTGCATCTTTGTGGATTCATGTGTGTGGACTCATGTGCATCTGTGTGGATTCTTGTGCATCTACGTGGACTCAGTGTGGATTCTTGTGCATCTGCATGGATTCATGTGGACTTGTGTGTGTCTGTGTGGATTCATGTTTGTCTATGTGGTTTCATGTGGACTTGTGTGTGTGTGTGTGTACTTGTGTGGAATCTGTGGACTCATGTGTGTCTGGATTGTGTGTTTCTGTGTGGACTTATGTGCATCTGTGTGGATTCTTGTGCATCTATGTGGACTCGGTGTGGATTTGTGTGCATCTGCGGGCATTCATGTGGACTCGTGTGTGTCTGCGTGGACTCGTGTACACCTATGTGGATTCGTGTGTGTCTGCATGGACTTGTGTGCGTCTGTATGGACTCGTGTGCCTCTGTGGATTGTGTGTTTCTGTGTGGACTCGTACACCTATGTGGGTCTGTGTGCAGATGTGTGAAATCCTCCCTCCTGCAGGACTTTCACCCATGCCCCGTTCTGTTTGCCGATGCCTGTGTGTGACTTGGATCTGAACCAGAGCTGTGACCAGGGTTTTCCATGAGGAGGGTTCACAGGCTGTGGGGCCGGTGTGAAGGGGAGAAAAGTGCCAGCAGTTCTCACTGGGTGATGGACACACGAGTTGTGGTGTTTTACTCTCTTGCAGTAATAAAGCAGGAAAGAGACAGAGTTGATGGGGCGAGGACTGTGTGTCTGTGGTGAGGCAGACATGCTGGGCCTGGGGTGCAGGAGCCTGGGTGTCGAGGGCCCTGCCTGTGACTGTGAGCAGCTCCTGTCCATGTTTGACTGGAAATCAGAGAATGGTCGCCTCAGCCTCCTCAGCACTGCCCCCTTCTCTCTGTCTCTTGGGAACCCTAGGTTGCCTAGACCTGGGGCAAGACAATTGTCTGAAGGCCGCATGTGTTTGCCTAGGTCAGCTGTGTCCTGGCTTGACCCTGACAAGGGTTGAGACCACAACAGCCGGCCCTGGGCTGCTCTCTCTGCAGATCCTGACTGGAGAGGACTGGAATGCGGTCATGTACCATGGGATCGAGTCGCAAGGTGGTGTCAGCAGAGGAATGTTCTCCTCCTTCTACTTCATCGTCCTCACTCTGTTTGGGAACTGTATCCTTCTGGGGCTCCCACAGGAGGGCCTGGGGATGTGTTGGCCGTGAGTGGGAATGATGCCTTCTGTGCTGAGCCTGGGGGAGGGCATCCTCCCAGCAGTCTGGAGCTGGCCATGGGTGCTCGCTTGCTTGAAGTAGGAGCTCACTTGGGGTGCCCAGAAGTGGGGGTGGGATGCACACCATCAGCTGTGCAGGAGGGACCCTAAGCGAGCGCTGCGGGACAGTGGCGTGAACTCACAGTGGAAGTGACCCATGAAAGAGCTCGAAGGAAAAGCACAGTGACCAAGGTCCTTGGTAGAGTGCGGGCTGGCCAGCGGGGTGAGGAGGAGGCCACTTGCACAGGCCTTGCCCATGTTGGGACTTGTGGCGGTCGCTCAGCCTCTGCATCCTTGTTGCCCTGTCTCTGGAGAGGCTCCTGGGACCAATTCAAGGATGGGGGTGCTCAGCTTGTGCAGTCTGCACCCTTGTGGCACTGATGGGTTTCTTGTTGAACACCTCAAGGAAGAGGCACTGAGGATGTCCTATTGGAAAAAGAAGGCAGAAGGCAGTGAGCAAGACCTGAGCTCACAGGGGATCACTGTGGGCTTGCATGTTTAAGTCTGTCCTCGGTATACTGCTCAGGACCCACAAGGCGGTGAGCCTCTGTCTCCCCCACAGCCTGTGGAAGCAGATTTGTCACCTGGAAGGAAGACCTGCAGAGGTGGGGGTGCGGACAGGCAGACTGTGTCCTCTAAGCTTGGGTCTGGAAGGTCTAGAAGGGGTCTGTGGGCATTGCTGGAGGCTGCATAGAGGTAGTGAGCAGGGACTGGGGAGCTGGAGGGTGCTGGCGGCAGAGCTGGGGTGCACCTGGGAATGCCAGGGGCCCGAAGAGGGTCTGGAGCTGGCAGGATCTTCAGAGGTGAGGGCTCCCGATTCCCATGGGGGAAGTCGAGCTGTAACTGCGAGGGGCTGTGTGGGGCAGAGGTTTCTTTTCCTTAGCTGGAGCCATCCAGACACCCTGCTAAACGTCTTCCTGGCCATTGCTGTGGACAACCTTGCCAATGCTCAGGAGCTTACCAAGGTAGGCAGGGTTGCCCCCTGCAGTCTGTGCAGGAGGAGCTGGCCCAGTCTATGTCACCATGGGTGAGGCTGCAGAGCCAGGAGGGGGTTGGGTGCTGGGTCATGGCCCCCGTGACCACTGTCCAGGGAGCCTCCTCAAGGTTCTGGGCAGGGGAGTAGTCTACCATGTTGGGGAGTGGGGGTTGCAGCCGAGGAAGCCTGGAAGGCAGAAGGCATGTGGGCAGGTTCCCAGAGAAGCCCCGGGCAGCAGCAGGACAGGCGAGATGAGTGCAGCAGAAGGGCTGGCAGGAGGTATAGCTGCGAGAATGCCTGGCCTCTGCCTCAGCACAGGCCTGTGACGTGGAGAGAGCTGCATAGCATGGGCCCCAGGGCCATGAGGGACTGGCCTGTCTCACGCCTGGGGGAGCAGCTGGCGGCCTCATCTTGACACATGAGAGCCACAGCTGGACGGCTTCTCTGCAGGCAGGTCTCAGCAGGCATCGTTGAGTGCTCTCTCATCCCTGAACACAGTGGGGAATGTGCTCACACATCTCTTCCTCTGTGGTTCTCCTCCTAATGACACGGCCTCCTGCCTGCTCACGGTCACCCCCCACAGCCCTGGACACACTTGGCACAGGCCACCTGCTGTCTTAGCCTCAGCCTCCTGCGTGCAGTACACTGAGTCTGGGCTGGCTATGCCCTGCTGCAGGCGCTCTGTGTGATGCTGCATGTTTCAGGCATGTGTTTGTGTGTGAGTGTGTGTGCTCCGTGATACCTCAGTGTGCGTCCCTCTGTGTTCCGTCACTGTACAGCATTGACACCTGCCTGCCCTGTGATACCTGAGCTGGCACAGCTCAGTCATGGCAGTCCCATGGGGCCTGCCCCTGAACACCTTCCCCATTTTGGGACTGAGGAGGGCAGTTCGGGAACCCTCTCTGCAGACGTGGAGGTGCAGGTGCACTGGTAGGTGTGCATCTGACAGAGCATGCCACTCGAGGATCCCTTTGCCTCTGCCCAGCTCTCCTGCTCCCACACCTCAGGCCTGGGCCGCGGCCATGCCTGTGGCTCTGACCCCTTCCTCAATTGGCTCCTGCCTTCTGAGGACTCAGGAGTGCCACCGGCCAGCCTGTTGCTGTTGTCCTCCCGGGCTGACACTGTGTCTCATCTGGGAGTGGTTGGTGCCTTTGGCCCAGCTGCCTAGGATGGGGCACCTATGCACCCACGGAGCTTATTTACTGTAAGAATTTCCAGGATTGAAGAACTTGGGGTGGAGTGGACACTTGTTGTCCAGGGCCAGTGGTAAGTCTGAGGACTCTGAGGACACAGAGTGTCCCCCACCCACTCCCCTGAGGATGCAGTGTGTCCCCCACTTTCCTGAGGATGCAGTGTGCCCCCTGACACTCCCCTGAGGACGCAGTGTTCCCCCTGACACTCCCCTGAGGACACAGTGTGCCCCCACTCTCCTGAGGACACAGTGTGTCCCCCACTCTCCAGGGATGCAGTGTTCCCCCTGACACTCCCCTGAGGACGCAGTGTTCCACCTGATACTCCCCTGAGGACGTAGTGTTCCCTCTGATACTCCCCTGAGGACTCAGTGTGCCCCCCACTCCCCTGAGGATGCAGTGTGTCCCCCACTCTCCAGGGATGCAGTGTTCCCCCTGACACTCCCCTGAGGACGCAGTGTTCCACCTGATACTCCCCTGAGGACGCAGTGTGCCCCCCCACTCCCCTGAGGACACAGTATTGCCCCCACTCTCCTAAGGACACAGTGTTGCCCCCACTCCCCTGAGGATGCAGTGTGCCCCCCACTCCCCTGAGGACACAGTGTGCCCCCCACTCTCCTGAGGACACAGTGTTGCCCCACTCTCCTGAGGACATGGTGTTGCCCCACTCTCCTGAGGATGCAGTGTGCCCCCCAGTCTCAAGAGGAAAAAGTGTGCCCCAACTCCTCCGAGGACACAGTGTTGCCCCCACTCCCCTGAGGATGCAGTGTGCCCCCCACTCCCCTGAGAACACATGTGCCCCCCACTTCCCTGAGGATGCAGTGTGCCCCCCAGTCTCAAGAGGACACAGTGTGCCCCCCACTCTCCTGAGGACACAATGTTGCCCCCACTCCCCTGAGGACACAGTGTACCCCCCACTCCCCTGAGGACACAGTGTACCCCCCACTCCCCTGAGGACACAGTGTACCCCCCACTCCCCTGAGGACGCAGTGTGCCCTCCACTCCCCTGAGGATGCAGTGTGCCCCCCACTCTCCTAAGGATGCAGTGTTCCCCCTGATACTCCCCTGAGGACACAGTGTGCCCCCCACTCCCCTGAGGATGCAGTGTGCCCTCCAGTCTCCTGAGGACGCAGTGTGTCCCCCACTCCCCTGAGGATGCAGTGTGCCCCCCAGTCTCCTGAGGACACAGTGTGCCCCCCACTCCCCTGAGGACGCAGTGTGCCCCCCACTCCCCTGAGGATGCAGTGTGTCCCCCACTTTCCTGAGGATTCAGTGTGCCCCCTGACACTCCCCTGAGGACGCAGTGTTCCCCCTGATACTCCCCTGAGGATGCAGTGTGCCCACCACTCCCCTGAGGACACAGTGTGCCCCCACTCCCCTGAGGATGCAGTGTGCCCCCCACTCCCCTGAGGACACAGTGTGCCCCCCAGTCTCCTGAGGACACAGTATGCCCCCACTCCCCTGAGAACACAGTGTGCCCCCCACTCCCCTGAGGACACAATGTTGCCCCCACTCCCCTGAGGATGCAGTGTTCCCCCTGATACTCCCCTGAGGACATAGTGTGCCCCCCACTATCCTGAGGACACTGTGTCCCCCTCCACACTTCCCTGAGGACACAGTGTCCCCCCACTCCCTTGAAGACACTGTGTTCCCCACCCACTCCCCTGAGAACACAATGTCCCCCTGAGGATGCCCTGTGTCCTCCCCACACTCCCAAGGTGCATCCCTGGAGTCAGGAAGTTGCCTGCTTTGAGAAAGTCCGTGTCTGGCTGTGGGGCTGTGCTGGCGAGAGCCCTAAAGGACAGGACATGGCCCCTGCTGCCTCTGTGTCCCCAGATAGGGCATTGTGTGTTCTCTCAAACGGGATTTGTTTACAGATCATTCTGGTGACTTCAGGTCTGTGTGAGCTGCCAATCCAGAGTCCAGGAGCAGAGCATGTTACCATTGTTTTGTGACTTGGGGTCAGGGCAAGAAGGTCTTTCTGGGAGTCCATTTCCCGCCCCAGGTGCACCTGCCCATCCCTGTGGCATGTGGTCCACCTGTCGTAAGCCTGGTGACACCTGGCCACAGGTGGTGCCCCTCACCTCCATTCATGGCTCTGCAGGAAAGGCCACCTTTATCCAAGCATCACAAGTGCTCCTGGGAGGGCAAGTGGGATGAAAGGAGGCACAGGTGTGTGTTTTCATGGGTCAAATGAGCAGAGAAATCCAGGTGGCAGCTGGGTGCCTGCGTGCCAGCAAAGATCATGAGCTTGTGAGCATCCTGGGAGGTGGTGCAAGCAGAGGGTGCTGAGGGGGAACCCTGGGGATGGTCACCTCCAAGCCACAGACGTAGAGAAGGAGACCCTGAGGGTCCTGAGAGCTCGTGTGCTGAGTCGTGGGTGAGTGCTGACACAGGGGCTGGCTGCCTGGCCCCTCTGTGCAGAAGGCAGTAGGGACACAGGCCCAGGAGGAAGGGCTGATGGCATTGTAGTGGCCCAGCATGCAGGGGGACACTCTTCTTGTGTTGAAACAGGATGAAGAGGAGATGGAAGAAGCAGCCAATCAAAAACTCGCCTTGCAGAAGGCCAAGGAAGTGGCTGAAGTCAGCCCCATGTCTGCTGCGAACATCTCCATTGCCGCGTAAGCTCCTGGGGTGGTTGTGGGCAGCAGAGGCCCCTGGCAGAGGCCCGCCTTGGCCGCGGCTCATGAGGACACAGCCCATGCCCTGGAGCAGCTGTGAGGGACCTGGCGTCATGGTCCCTCACCCCTCACAGTCTGAAAGGATGGTGTGGCTGGAGGCAGCCCTCATGTTGCATGTACCTGGACAGATGCAGGGCAGCTCCAGGCCACTCCCAGCTGTGCCTGGGCGACACCCAGGGAAAGGAATCAGCGTGTTGATTTTGCACACAGCCTTTCAGAAATGTTTTGTAAACAGAGAGTCTAGGGGGTCCCTCAGCCTCCACATGGCCTCTGTTGGGTTTGGTGCTTGGACAGAGGGTAGGGGCGTCTGTGATGAAGAGGCGTGTGGGGCCCTGGCCTGCCTGCTGTTCCTGGGCCTCCAGCACACTCAGGTGCACAGTTGAAGGGTTAGAGACTTTAGAGGGCCCAGAGAACTCAGCCCATGGCCATGGCTGCAGTGGGCAGGGGGACATCAGCGCCTGGGGAAGGAGGGACAGAGACCAGCCCATGGCCTGCTCATGGGCTGGGCCACAAATCAGCAGAAGTGCCTACTGGGAACTTGCCCACTGGGCAGGCTGAGTCTGGCTCTGGAGCTGCTGGCTGTGTCTGGCTGCACGCCCACTCCCGCACTCCTGCGCTCATGCTGACCATCTGGCCCCTGGCTTTGTAGCTGGCCACTCTCCTTTCTGTGACCAGAATGCCAGGCATGCCACAAGCACATCTGTGGTGACCTGTGTCTGCACTGCGAGTAGATTTGTGGGCAGGAAGACAAGTGTGCTGCATGGAAGTACGGTGTGTGTGTGTGGGGGGGTGCATATGTAAGCATGCAGCATGTCTGAGTGCCTGAGTGTACACATGTGAGCATGTGCAGGGTACCTGTGTGAGCATACAGAGTTTGTGCGTGTGCATATTTATGCCTGCATGAGTGTGTGCAGTGTGCCTGTGTGAGTAGTGTCCCTGAGTTTGTGTGTGTGCATTTGTGAGTGTGTGCAGTGTGAGTATGCAAGTGAGCACCTGTGTAGGTGTGTGTCACCAGGGGAATCTTGTCTCCATGTCAAGGAGAAAGTGCTAGCTTTTGAGGGAGAAGCAGCCA
Organism: Sylvilagus floridanus; assembly: GCA_949820135.1. Lineage (NCBI taxonomy): Eukaryota > Metazoa > Chordata > Mammalia > Lagomorpha > Leporidae > Sylvilagus > Sylvilagus floridanus. The sequence continues at coordinate 99,237,214 of OX463243.1, forward strand.
GAAGAGGGTGCAGCTCCCTGCAGAGAGCCTGGCTGGGAGTGGGCACAGAGTGTTGGCTCGGCCACTGTGGTCATTTCACTGTGCTCAGTTCAACTACATGGCTGGTTACTTGGTGGGTATAGTTTGATCACCTGGCTCACCCTCACCCTTCCTTGTGGGCCTGCAGGTTTGTAGAAATCTGTAGTAGAGCCGGTGGGGAAGTCATTTTGCTTGTTCAGCCTCTGGCCTTGTGTGGCCTCCTGGAGTTCCCGTGTGGAACTTCAGCCCCAGCTGCCTGCCACGGCTGCCTGTTCCTTGGGAGTGGGGGTGAGGTCCACTCCCATCTGGGCCTGAGACCTTGGAGAGGAGGGTGCCAAGGCCCTGGGAAGTGTGTCAGGTCCACAAGGATCTAGACTTTTCTCTGCCACTGCTCCTGTCTGCTTGGATGTTGCAGGATTGCTTTCAGGACGTGAGGTACCAAGCTGGCTCTTCTCCCACGGGCTGCACGTGACACCCGCTGTGGGCCTGAGCCCCACAGCGTTGCCAAATGGGAAAGGGACCCAAAGGTGCCCTGCTGCCCAGTAGGTCCCAGGCTGGGAGGCAGCTCTGGGCCCCATGTCACAGCCTCACATCCAGGAATGGGGAGCAGATGCAGGTCCGTGGTGGGTCCTACTCTGCCTGAGAGGCAGCTCTGGGCCCCTATCCTCAGCACACCTGTCAAACGAGGTGTCAGTCTGACTTGACCACAGACCCCGCAGGTACCAGCCTCTGGGGAGTGGTTTGGCCTCAGTGTGTGTGAGTGGTGGATGTAGAAGGCCGTCTGCCCATGTCCCTACGCTTGTGTCCTGCAGCTGAATCACATGGTGTGGAGTGGGAGCACCACTGCAACCTTCTGCATCTGAGAGGCCCTCAGGGGTGCTTGTCTCACTGACACATTGGGGTGGGACCCCACACAGAGGTGCCCCAAGGCTCCTGGGAGACCCTCTGAGACTGGGACTGCCTTCAGCCCCTGGGAGGGAAGGGGCCCAAGCCTGAGCCGTCTTCCTGGTTCTCTTTGCAGTATCACCCCCATCCCCAGCTAGACTTCTGAACACTGGCACTCAGGCTCTTGCCACATATGCACACGCATGCACTTGTACTCTCATACTCCCTGACACATGTCACACACCCATGCACACACTGTCACCACACACATGCACTTGTGCTGTCATGTTCACACACTCTGACACATGTGCTCACACACATGTTCTCACCACACATGCACACAATGCACTCATGCTGTCATGTTCACACAGTCCCTGACACTCACATGTGCTCACACACATGCACATGCTCTCACCACACATACATGCATGCACTCATGCTTTCATGTTCACATAGTCCCTGACACTCACATGTGCACACATACACACTCTCACCACATATGCACATGTATGCACTTGAGCTCTCACATTCACAGATGTGTGCTCCATCTCTTACATGTGCCCACGTGTCCACACACACGTGCTCTCACACCCTCACCACACATGCACATGCATGCACTCATGCTCCCACATTCACACACATGTGTTCAGTCTATCACATGTGCTCACATGTGTTCACACACATGCTGTCACTGCACACACACACCCATGCCCTGGTGCTCACACATTCACACATGTGCTCAGTCTATCACATGTGCTCACATATGTTCACACACAGTCACCACACATGCACTCATGCTCCCACATTCACACACATATGCTCAGTCTATCACATGTGCTCACATGTATTCACACACATGCTGTCACTGCACACACACCCATACTCTGGTGCTCTCACATTCACACATGTGTTCAATCTTTCACATGTGTTTACACACATGCTCTTAGATGCACGTACATGCTCTCATGTTCACACACTCCTCTCATTTGTGCTCACATGCACATCACATGCTGTCACACTGCATCTCACATGCAGGCAGTCCCACAAGTGTGCTTGTACATTCACACTCACACTGTTGCCTTCACTCAGTCTCACACACAATTTGCATTCAGAATACCATGCACTGACACACATTCACACATGTGCTCACACTCTAATGTTCATATACTTGCTCACACTGATATTCACACTGTCACACTATCACATTCACTCCCACTCAGTCTCACACACAATTTACATGCACAGTATCACACATACACACATTCACACATGTGTGCCCATAGCCACTGACAGTCTCACATATTCACACGTGTGCTCATACAGTCTCACAGACACGTGTGCTCACAGCTACTGACAGTCTCACACTCACTCTCACAAAACACATCCTGTCTGCACCCAGGGCCTGAGGGCAGGTAGGCTGCTGAGTGCACAGGAAGTTGCATTGACCTTGCCTTGACAAGGAAACACTGGACACTCAACTGGCCCTGCCAGGAAGGTTACTGGAAAGGGAAACAGCCATCAAGAGATCCTTGGGTTCTTTTCTGCTGTGTTTGGAAGAGCTTCTAGGGTGTCATTTGGAATGCAGTTGCACCCATAGGGAAGGTCAGCTGGTGCTGGAGCTGGACTGGCCACTGTGGGGATCCTGGCTAACTAGAAACTCTTGGGTCACAGTGGGAAGGCAGGCAGGGAGGGCACTGGGGTCCAGCACTGTCACGAGTATGACTCCCAGCACCCTGCTAGCTTGCTGTGCTCCACTGCAAGGCCAGCAGACGACATGATCAGCCTGCCCGGGCTCTGGGGTGATAGAAAATGGTGCAGAGTCTTTCTAACCCTGCTGTTCTCTAGGGCACTGTGAACTGAGCAATGGCTACGCTCTCCAAGATAAAAGCTTTTCGTCTTGCAGCCATTATGGGGTTTCTGTGTTCACCTTGGTTTCACTTTTCTGCACATGTGGGATTGGTTCTCAATTTCTCTTTTGCCCCGAGGTCTCTGAAGGTGCACACTGCAGCCTGTGCCTGCATGGAGTGTCTCTCGGGACTTTCTTTCTGGTCTTCTCACTTCTGTTTTGTTTTGTTTTTTGCATGTGCAGTTTTGTAAAGCAAACTCGAGGTACTGTATCTCGCAGCTCATCTGTCTCCAGCGTAAATTCACCGTGAGTCGCTCTGCTACGATAATCCATCCGTGGCTCCATGACTGCTACATGCACACACCTCCCCCCACCTCTGACTCTGCTTTCCCACCTCGAGCATTCGCTTCCTGGGGCAGCTTGGGCAAGCCTTGTGCCCGGGCAGGGAGTGGTGGGCAGGCTCCCCAACAGGCCCATGTCCTGCCCACCGGCTCAGCCCTCCCTGAGCCCAGCCCCTCCTGTCTCTCCTCTTGTATGCTGTCTGTCCGTGCACAATCACTTCGGTGTCTCAAGTGTGTCATGGGCTCCTGTGAGCAAAGGTGGCACAGAGTGTTCTGTGGGGGCTCCTTGGCGACACTCTTGGTCCTCCCAGCCATCCTGACATCTGTGGCTCTCAGCAAGTCCTTGTTGTATCAGGGCAGAGACGCTGTTTGACTGGACAGAGCCCACAGAGGAGCCACAGACACCCTAGGCTGGCTCTCCTGGAGGTGAGACGAGCCTGACCAACTGGCCTCTCCTGGGGCAGCGTTTCCTGGGCAGTGCTCCTGGGTGGTCTGTCCCCAGGGGCCTCCTCTTGAAGATGAGGTCACGCTCTGCCAGTGAGCAAGTCCTTGAAGTGGTTGGGCACAGTTGGGTCAGCTGGATGGAGGTGGTGACACAGGTGCTCCTGCATCCCGAGGGCGGTGAGCTCCTGTTTCCCTCGCTCCTGTGCTCCCTCCTTGCTGGGCTCAATCTTTCCGTAGGTGCTACAGGGGCCCTGACAGCTGGCTGCACACTGAACGACCCACCTGGGGGTGTCACCCCAGGCTGCCTCATGTGTCAGCATGAGCAGCAGAGACCCTCATGGCTCTTTGATGTGTCCTGCAGCCACGCAGAGTGCCCAGCCTGGGTGTGGTTGCTCTGTCCTGTAGGCCAGGGTCAGGATGTCATGGTGGTAGCTCCACCATGGGACTCCTTCAAAAGCCCTGTAATTAAGGGCTTTGTCTAGGTGATGGTCCCCAGCCACACTGCATGGGGAGAGTGGTGGGGCTCTCTCATTCTCAGTGGGACTAACTCCCCCATACAGTGTCCAGAACAGGTGCAGGCTGACACCAACAAGGAAGAGAGGCCTGGCAGGCAGACTCAGAGGCTGGGGGATGCATCCAGGCAGGAGTGCAGCTGGGCTGCTGGCATCTGGTTATGTTAGGGCTCAGAGTGACAGGCCCAGAAGGAGCAGGCAGAGGCACTGCGGAGGGGCTGATGTGGAAGTGGGCAGTGGCCCCTTTGCAGGCCGCTCAGGGTTGTGCTTCTCCTGGGCACTCATGATGGCTCCAGCCCCAGGCCCTCAGTCCAGCAGGCAGCTGGACCCTTCCTGCACCTGAGAGTCCACTCCTGCCTGTGTAGACAGATGCTGAGCCAGCCAGCAGCCACTGTGTGTGTCCCTCCCCTTCACCACCTGTCTTCTGAAAGAACTGCGATGTTCTCCCCACAGTCTGTGGCTTCATCTGAATGGGCTGCTGCCCTGCTGACCAAGTGGCTCAGTCCAGGCCCATCTTGGGCTGTGATGCAGAAGCCGGTGGTGGTGAGTGGCTGTCAGCTCTCACAGAGCTCCTGCCTTGGTGAATTCCTACATGGCCGTCTTCCATTCTCATCACACAGCACCAAGCATTGGGCCCTCGCCTCTGGTGCTGGCACGGGGTGGCTGTGAATCTGTGGCAACTCAGCTTCAACACATCAGGGGAGATGGGTCGGGGTCTGCAGGCCACTCTGCCCTCACTTGCCTGAGCCCCTAGCTAAAGGGACCAACACTGTGCTCTTCTGCTACCACACTTGCGAAGCACTGCCTGGAGCTGTCTCCCACACTGCAGCCCAGACTTCCCTTGCAGCGGGATGGAGTTTGATGTCTGTTGTCCTGACCCAGCTAGCACGGGGCTGGGTCTCCCCTCGCCCTGTGGCCTCTGTCTCTTCCAGTTTCTGGCCTGGGCATCTGTAGCCTGCAGCTGCACTTTGTGCTTTTGGTGCAGCTGGGGTCTTGCTGAAGCCAGGGTCTTCTCTGGAGACTTCCTTCGTTTAGCCCTTGTACACGTCTGGTCCTGGCTCCTTCAGTGCTCACAGGCTCTGGGCAGGCCATGTCCTGTCTCTAGGTTCATCTGTGACTCGGGGACAGGAGTAGCACCTGATTCTTAGGGAGGCTGTAAGGGCTGGATGAGGTGGGTGTTGAGCCAGGAGCACTGTGCAGTGATCATGATGCCTATACCACCATTGCCAGTGGTGCCGCTGTCACTGCCAAGGCTGCTCAGAGGCTCAGAGGCTGAGGAACGGGGCTCTGGCCTCAGATGAGGCCTTTGCTTGGTGGAAGTGGGGCTGGGGCTGTCTAGTGTTCCTGTCCAGCAGAGCCCGGGATGCACCCTGGCTGTGGGGCCCTACACATGCTGCTGGAAATAGAGGCTCGGAGGTCAGACCGGGGCTTCGGTGGCCTGGGCAACACTAGGCCAGCCTGGACCACCAGCTACCCCTTTGTGCTAGGGGTCCTGAAGGCCAGGTTCCAGCTCTGCCTCAGGTGGAAAGAGGGGCTATCCCTGGAACCAAAGGAGAGAACACTAGGACCATGTGAGGGGGTTTCCCAGACCTGACTTCTGGGCTCCTGGTCATGGAGCTGAGTGGCAGCTGCCCAACTGGGACTGAGTCTCTGGGGAAGCAGCTGAGGCTCTGTGTTTGCTCCTAGGAGGGTGAGATGGTCTCTTGGGCATTACTGTCTGCTCCAGGTCAGCACCTGCCTCTTCTTGGGCTCGCTCGTAAACAGCCCTTTCTCCTTCTTACTGGTGGCTTTGCTCCTGGGAGAGGCAGTGGGGATGTGGCCCTTCCTGGGGCTGCTCTACTATCACTCTGGATGGGGGCCCCCTGACCCCTCGGGGACCATCGACCCTGCCCATTTGGATGATGCTCCTTGCCTCTCCCCTTGTTGGCCTCCCTGGGTGCAGCTCACCTGCCCTGGAAGCCCATCTGTCCACTCTTGCTGGAACCCAGCTTCCCATTGCCCCATACTCTTTGGCCTTGGGCTCCTGGCCACCTGCTGGAGAGAGGCCTCAGTCCTGGGAGGGTCCTCCAGACAGGTCTCACGGCCTGCTGAGTCCCAAAGCTGCCATGGGGCCGTTGATGAGTTCTGTTCTCTCGGATCTCCCGCATGGACTCCGGAGGTGTCCCGAGGGCTCTGACCGCCGCTGCCTCCTTGCCTTCCTCCTGCCCCCTCGCCATCCGTCCATTGCCGTGTGTCCATCCACGGGGGCCCCGGGAGCCAGAGTGGGGCTGTGTGAGGTACTCATGCCAGTCTCCCCGCAGCAGGCAGCAGAACTCGGCCAAAGCGCGCTCGGTGTGGGAGCAGCGAGCCAGCCAGCTGCGGCTGCAGAACCTGAGGGCCAGCTGCGAGGCGCTGTACAGCGAGATGGACCCCGAGGAGCGGCTACGCTACGCCACCGCGCGCCACCTGCGGCCCGACGTGAAGACACACCTGGACCGGCCGCTGGTGGTTGAGCCTGGCCGCGACGCTCCGCGGGGCCCCCCAGGGGGGAAGGCCAGGACAGATGGCTCGGAGGCCCCCGAGGGTGCAGACCCTCCGCGCAGACATCACCGGCACCGAGACAAGGACAAGGCTCCCGCTACGGTCCCCTCGGCGGGGGAACAGGACAGAGCTGACGCTCTGAGGGCAGAGGGCGGGGAGCTGGGGCCCCGTGAGGAACGGGGGCGGCCGCGCCGCAGCCGCAGCAAGGAGGCCCCGGGCGCCCCAGAGGTGCGCAGCGATCGCGGCCGTGGCCCATGTCCTGAAGGTGGTCGGCGCCACCACCGGCGCGGGTCACCGGAGGAGGCAGCCGAGAGGGAGCCCCGCCGCCACCGCGCACACCGGCACGCGACCGACCCAGGCAAAGAGGGCCCAGCGTCCGGGGCCAGGGGTGAGCGCCGCGCAAGGCACCGCACGGGCCCCCGGGCGTGCCCCCGGGAGGCTGAGAGCAGCGAGGAGCCTGTGCGGCGGCACCGGGCTCGGCACAAGGCGCTGCCCACCCAGGAGACTGCGGAGAAGGACAAGGAGGCTGCCGAGAAGGGGGGCGAGGCCGCAGAGGCCGAGAAGGACAAGGAGGCTCGGAACCACCAGCCCAAGTGAGGGGGCTCGGGGCTCGGTCAGGCGGGGCTAGGCGAGCCTGCATCGGGTTGCAGAGAGGGGCCTCAGTGGGCAGTGGTTACCGCTGGTGGGGAAGAACGCAGTGGCCCTGGGGTAAGAACGAGATGGGAAGGCCACTCTGCACTGGTTGGGCTGTGTTCTGACTGCAGTAGGGCTTGAGCCCTGCCTGCCTGCCAGCCAGAAGCCAGCTGTAGCACATACAGTGGCGGCCACCCTCAGGATCAGCCTGCCCAGCGCCATCTGTGTGTGCAGAAGCAGGGGTGGCTCCTTAGTTCTGCCCTACCCACAGTCTTGTGTGTGCAGTAATACAAACTACAGGAGGGGCTGGAGCAGGAGGAAGTGGGCAGAGGTGTGAGGAGCCGGGTCTGCAGACTGGACGGCAGCCTGGGTGGTCAGTCTGTGAAGTGCTTTCTTGGTTGCAGGGAGCTGCCCTGTGACCTGGAGGCCGTCGGCATGCTGGGAGTGGGTGCTGTGCATACGCTGCCCAGCACCTGTCTGCAGAAGGTGGAGGAGCAGCCAGAGGATGCGGACAACCAGCGGAATGTCACCCGTATGGGTAGTCAGCCCCCGGACACCAGCACCACTGTGCACATTCCTGTGACGCTGACCGGCCCCCCCGGGGAGACCACGGTAGTGCCCAGTGAGTATCCTCCTGTGCCTGGACAGGGCCCTCCTCCAACCCCTCCCCCCTGCTTCGTGGGGACCCAGCTCACTTCTGTGACTTGTTTTTTGCTGTCGACGTCTGTCCCTGGATGTCCCTCTGCTTTTTAGTACCCCAGAGGCAGCCAGAGGTCAAGCTCCAGCCTCTTCCCACGCAGAAATAGTTGTGAGTGGCCCAGGAAGTGCCGGGCATTGCGTGACACAGCGCAGGAAGCCAGCCCTGCCAGGGAACAGGCGGCAAAACAACAGCCACAGCTCTGCATGCTCGCGTGCTGCTGGGGACGCTGGCCACAGCCTGGATGGGGCCAAGGGTGCGTGGGGGAGGAGGCGGAGGAGGCTCTCAGTGGTCATCTTCCCATCTGCCGGTGCCAGTGTGTCACCACCACACCCCTGCCGGGCCCCTTGGGCTCAGCTGCCTGCTTTCTTCCCCTCACCTGCTCCTGTGTTCCTGCGAGGCCAGCTGACTGCAGGTGGACTCCAGTCCAGCAGGGAGCACCTGCAGGTGTCAGGCACAGGCCCTCACGGTGGGGATCCTGCCTTGAATACAGAGAAAACATCCCTGGGGAGCAAGGAGACAGCAGACACAGGGATTGCCAAGCATTTCAGGCAGAGTGGCCAGGGGAGCTCAGTCAGGTGCCGCCACAGGCAGGCACTTGTTCTGTCTTGCTGAGATGCTCTCACCCAGGCCTGTAAACCTGTGTCTGGTCTCAGGCATAATAGTGAAGATGAGCGGGCTCTAGCTGCTCAGCTTCCCCCCGTCCCCTTGAAAGAAGGCTGTTCCAGTCCATTCTTTGACTTCTGTGGGCACAAGTGAGGCTTTACCTTGCTGTCATCTTATCTGATGCACTCTGGATTAGCTTCAGGCTGCTCCTATGAGCCACACTTGGTTTCTGTCCACCGGGTCCAGATGTGGCCCTCCCGCCCCTCTCCTGCCATGAGTTTGCTGGTGACCAGGGGTCTTTGTACTATGTAGTTGCAGTGTTTCTGACTGGCTTTGTGCACTTAAGCTTCCCCCATGTCTTTGTGGCTTGTTAGCTCATTTCTTTGGCAATCTCCATAGTCTGTTTCTCCATTCTCCTGTGGGAGGACATTGTGGTTACTGTTGGTGTTGGACAGTTTTGAATAGGCTGCTATAAATACTCATGTTTAGGTTTTTGTGTAAATGTAGCTTTCAACTCACTGGGTAAACACCGAACCCATGCCGGCTGTGTTGTGCGAGGCTGTGCTCACTGTTGTGAGGAGCCCCTGACTGCTGTGTGAAGCCGTGCTCACTGTTGTGAGGAGCCCCTGACTGTTGTGAGGAACCACTGATGGCTGTGGGAGGCCGTGCTCACTGTTGTGAGGGACCACTGATGGCTGTGGGAGGCCGTGCTCACTGTTGTGAGGAACCACTGATGGCTGTGTGAGGCCGTGCTCACTGTTGTGAGGAGCCCCTGACTGCTGTGGGAGGCCGTGCTCACTGTTGTGAGGAACCACTGATGGCTGTGTGAGGCCGTGCTCACTGTTGTGAGGAGCCCCTGATGGCTGTGGGAGGCCGTGCTCACTGTTGTGAGGAGCCCCTGACTGTTTTGTGAGGCTGTGCTCACTGCTGTGAAGCTGCCAGACTGTTCCAGAGTGACTGTCCCACTTTGTGTGTCCTCTGACAGTGAATGGGAGTTCCTGTTGTTTCATATCAATAGCTCTGGCTGCTGTCAGTGTTTTGGGTGTTAGCCATTCTAATTAAGTGTGTAGTGATATCACAGGGTTTTAATTTGCAACTGCTTGAGCCTGCGGGATCTTCAAAGAGTTCACAGAAAATGCTTATTATGAGAAAACCATGCCTGCATTTCAAAATGTTTTGTGCCCATTGTTTAATCCGGTCTTCGATGATCTCCCTGGAGTGCTCTCCCAAGACACTGAGCATCTTCTTGACATTTAACTGCCACGTAGGTGTCTCCCATGCTGCAGTTCCTGTTTGGGTCTTTTGCCTGCTGTGTTGTGGGAGTTCTGTGTATATGCTGCGTACCAGTCTTCTGTCACACATGTGTTTTGCAATATCTCCTCCCATTCTCTTCCTGCAATTGTGACCCTGATGCTAAGCCTCATCTGCCCATTTTCACTGCTTCTAAAAACAGACGGCCTGCTGTGGACTCTGGTGTGTTCCTTGTGTATCTTGCTACTTTTCTGAATTATCACGTTGTGTCTTAGTTTTAGCATCGATTCTCTTTGTGTTCTCCACTTATATTATCAAAACTTGTACAAACATAGCTCTCTTTTTTCCAAGTCTCAGAGCTCTCACTGGTTTTTCGTTTGGTTTCGCTGTATGATATACCACCAGTAACAAAAGTGGCAGTGGGAGCCTCTGGATCTGGGCTTGAGGGATGTGTGCCTGTGTGTATGTGAGAAATCACATTTTAGTTCCCATTTCAGTCAGCATTTTTATTAGGAGAAGCTTAATTTTGCTGGAGGTTTTCTTGGTATCCATATGGATCATGTTTTTTTCTCCTTAAATATGAGAATGTATTGTGACCAGTTTCCTGCTGTGAAAGTAGAGCTCTCCTGGATTTATTTTTTAATGTGCTGTTGGATTCTGTGTAATGCTCGATGTACGATTTTTGGATTGGTACTTTGAAGTGAGATGTGTTCTGTAGCTTTCTTAACCGTGTCCAAGCTTCATGAGACTTCACTGCTCCATCCCTGAAATCAAATGTCATACTTGGTAGCCCCATTTCCCATCATTTTAAATGGTAAAAAAAACTGTAATGCATTATATGTCAGTGCCAAGCCACCAACCAGCTTCCTGAAGCACAGCTAAGGCACCATTAGAGGCTCTGGCGTTGGGATGTGAAGTGTTGCTGTCCGATTGCCCAGTGAAAGCAGCATGCACAGGCAAATGTTCCGGGCGCCTCCTGTGTGGAACCTTGGTGCCTTGCGCTTTGAGAAGCATCTACCAGTGGTGCAGAATCTTACTGAGAGCTGTCACCCACATTACTTTGTTTGAAATGTGACTAGGAGTCCTGGGGATGCATACACTTTTTCCTAAATAATACCAGCCAAAATATCCAACAGCATTGGGTGGGGGGGTGGGAGGAGAGGGAAAAGTTTTCCCTGAGAGTGGACATTATGAAGCTGAGAGGCACTGATGGGGAAATGTAAGTGAGGAGCAGTTCTGTGGTTGTGGATCCACCACTGGTGGGAAGAACTGGAAAGTTCTCTTACTGTCTTCCGCGGTGGCTCAGGAATCTTGGGGACTCCTTGCTTCAGCAGTGTCGTGATTCTAAGAGTTGCCTATGTCCTGTGTTCCTTTGTAGACCACTTCCTTGCCAACATCTTTGCCTCCTCTGTTTACTTGGCTCTCTCAACTATTTTGTCTCTGGAGATGAGCTTGGTAAAGTAATTTTCCTTAGAAATTATCTGTTTCATCTAGATCTTTACGTTGACTTATACAGACACAAAGGAGTGCTTAAGTGTATCTTTTAAAAAATTTCCCTCTTGTGTATTTGTTTCTCTCATAACTTTTTATTTTTTATTTTTTTAATTTTATTTATTTTTTTGACAGGCAGAGTGGACAGTGAGAGAGAGAGACAGAGAGAAAGGTCTTCCTTTGCCGTTGGTTCACCCTCCAATGGCTGCCGCGGCCTGTGCGCTGCTGCCGGCGCACCGCGCTGATCCGATGGCAGGAGCCAGGTGCTTCTCCTGGTCTCCCATGGGGTGCAGGGCCCAAGCACTTGGGCCATCCTCCACTGCACTCCCGGGCCACAGCAGAGGGCTGGCCTGGAAGAGGGGCAACCGGGACAGAATCCAGCGCCCCGACCGGGACTAGAACCCGGTTGTACCGGCGCCGCAAGGCGGAGGATTAGCCTGTTGAGCCACGGCGCCGGCTAATAAATCTTTTTTAAAAAGTTATGAGAGAGGCTGGAGCAGCACACAGGCCGCGGCAGCCATTGGAGGGTGAACCAACGGCAAAGGAAGACCTTTCTCTCTGTCTCTCTCTCTCACTGTCCACTCTGCCTGCCAAAAAAATATAAAAAAATTAAAAAGATTTATTTATTTATTTGAAAGTCAGAGTTACAGAGAGGCAGAGGCAGAGAGAGAGAGAGAGAGGTCTTCCATCATTGGTTCACTCCCCAAATGGCTGCAATAGCCAGAGCTGTGCCAATCCAAAGCCAAGAGCCAGGAGCTTCTTCCGGGTCTCCCATGCGGGTGCAGGGGCCCAAGGACTTGGGCCATCTTCTACTGCTTTCCCAGGCCATAGCAGAGAGCTGAATTGGAAGAGGAACAGCAGGGACTCGAACTGGCGGCCATATGGGATGCCGGCACTGCAGGCAGCTTTACCCACTGCACCACAGCGCCGGCACCTATAATTTTTTTATCTTGTGTATTTTTGTGTTTTTCTTTTTCCTTGTGATTAGTGGGTTTTTGTTTTTTCTTTTCATGAAAAGAAAGCTAATGCTTTAATGTGCTTATTACTTCCGTAGGTTTTTTTTTTTAAGGTTTATTTATTTATTTGAGAGGCATAATTAGAAACAGAGATTGGAAGAGACAGAGAGAGAGAGAGAGAGAGAGAGAGAGATCTTCCATCTGTTGGTTCACACCCCAAATGGCTGCGACAGCCAGAGCTTGGTTGATTGAAGCCAGGAGCCAGGAGCTTCTTCCGAGTCTCCCATGTGGTCTGGGGCCCAAGCATTTGGGCCATCTACCATTGCTTTCCAAGGCTATCAGCAGGGAGCTTGATCAGAAGTGGAGCAGTCTGGATTCAGGATTCAAACTGCCACCCATATGGGATGCGGTCGCCACAGATGGAGGCTTGACCTACTTCGCTATGGTGCCGGCCCCTGTACTTTTGCTTTTAAAACTATTACTTTGTAATTTTATCTTTATTTTTTCCTCATTATTTTCCTTTGTTTTACTTTGTTGTTGCTTTTCTGGCTTCTTTAGTTGGCTGTTTTATTCTTTGATTTTTACTGTATGCTCTGTAAGGCTATAAATCCCTCTGATTACTAATTTAATTGTAGCCTATAGATTCTGCCACTTGGTGTCGTGATTTTTATCAATTTTAAAAGCAGTTGTGGGGGCCGGTGCTGTAGTGTAGCAGGTAAAGCTGCTGCCTGCAGTGCCAGCATCCCATATGGGCGCCGGTTTGAGTCCTAGCTGCTCTGCTTCTGATCTAGCTCTCTGCTATGGCCTGGGATGGTAGTAGAAGATGGCCCAATTCCTTGGGCTCCTGAAGCCGCATAGGGTCCCAGGAAAAGCTCCTGGCTCCTGGCTTCAGATCAGTGCAGTTCCAGCCATTGCGGCCATCTGGGGAATAAACCAGCTGATGGAAGACCTCTTTCTCTCTCTGCCTCTCCTTTTCTCTCTGTGTAACTCTGACTTTCAAATAAATAAATAAATCTTAAAAAAAAAGAACAGTTGTGGGTTTTGGCTTGTGTGGTGGTGCCAGGGGCCCTGCCTTGAGCAGTGCTGTTCTCCAGGGCGGGGGTACCCGCTGCTCCTGCTGTCTTGCCCATGGCTCCAGCACAGTGCCGAGGAGCCTTGGGGAGGACAGAACCGGTGCCTTCCTCTGGTTCCTGGCCTGTCCTGCATTCAGCCTGCCGCTGTCTAGAGTAGCATCAGCTCTGAGCTCTTGGTGTTGCTTTGTTTGTTTGGCTGTGGTAGATACTTGGCTCACGTTGCGGTTTCTCTCCATTCACCTTTATTGGGAGTTTTTGTCCTGAGTAGGTACTGAATTTTGCCCAGTGACTTTCTGCGTGAATTGGTGTGATCATGTGGTCCTCTGTTAATATCTTGGTTAATTTATGTTGATTAACTTTCGGGTGCTGAACTAGTCTTGCATCCCTGAGGTAAACCTTCCTAGCTATTGTGTGTAATTATTTCTCTCTCTCTTGCTGATTTGTATCTGCTAATACTTTGTTAGGAAATTTTTCCTTTGTGTTCATGTGGGGTATTGATCTGTAATTTTCCTTTTTGTACTGTGTGTCTGATTCTGGTGTTAGAGAAATACTGAATTAATAAGCTGTTGGTAGGTTGTGCCTTTTGTAACTGTGTCGTGTCCTCTGCACCTGGTAGTTTTCTGTGACCCACAGTCTGCCTCACCTTAATATATCTGCTCTTGCTTCCTTTGGATCGGGATTTGCATGAGATGCATTTTTCATCTTTTTACTTGTCATCTAGCCTTACAGATTTTAAGTAAATTCCTTGTAGACAGCATATATAGTTTAGTCATGTTTTTAATTTACTCTGTCAATTTCTTTTATTTGGCATTTTAAGATCATGTACATTTAATGTAATTACTGTTATATTAGGGCTTAATCTGTTTGTTCTCTCTGTTTTCCATTTCTCTGGTTTCTTTTTCCTGTGTTCCTGTGGGTTATTTGAACATATTTTAGAATTATACTTTGCTGTATCTACAGTATTTTGTAAATTATTTATTTATTTTATTTGAAAGGCAGAGTCAGAGAGCTCTTTCCTCTGCTGGTTCACTCCCCAAATGCCTGCAACAGCCCATGTGCCATGCTGAAGCAAGGAGCCCAGAACTTCAGTCTGGGTCTCCCACATGGGAGGCAGGGACCCAAGTCCTGGAGTTGTCACCTGCTGCCTCCCAGGGTGTACGTTAGCAGGAGCTGGCTGAGAATTGAACCAGGCTGTGTGGTAGGGGATGCTGTACTACCGCCCACCTCTGTTGTATTCTGAGTGTGTCTTTCATACAGATGTGTGGGTGGTTGCCATCGGCATGATAAAACTTACTCCAGCTTACTGTTGATAGCATTTCACCAGTTTAAGTTCAGTGTAAAAGCCTTGCCTCTCTTTATGCTCTTTCTCTGCCCCATTTGTAGTAGGATTTTCATAAATACTTCCTATGCATCCATTCAGGACTGCACCAGTGTGTGTTATAATTTTTGCTTCAACTGCCAAGCAGTTTAGAAACCTCAGAGGAAAAAGGAGAGTGTGCCACGTTTGCCCACGTTGTTACTCCTGGTGTCTTTCTTCTTCCTTATTTTCCCATGTTTCTTCTCTCGTGGTTGACTCTGGAGGATCTTCTTCAGTCATTCTTGTGGGGTAGGTCTGCAGGTGGCAAATTCTCTGAGGTTTTCCTTCATCTGAGAATGTCTTGGTTTTCCCTGGCTCCTGAGGATGTTTCCGCTGGGTATAGCATTCTGGGTTGACAGTTCTTTTTTTTTCAGCACTTGAAAAACGTGTGCCTCTTCCTTCTGACCTCCCTGGTTTCTGATGAGAAATCTACTGTCATTCGAATTGTTTCCTTCCTATAGGTAAGATGTTTCTCTCTCACTGCTTTCCAGATTTTTTTCTTTGTTTTTTATTTCAGAAGTTTGGTTACAATGTGTTTTGGCATGGATTTCTTTATGTTGATCCTGTTTGGGTTTGTTCAGCCTCTTGAATCTGAAGGTTTATGTCTTTCGCCAAGTTTGGGAACATTTCGTCCATCGCTCTGCCTCATTATCCTTCCAGGACTCTGGGGACATAAACGTTGCATCTTGTTAGCGCCCGGCACCTGTTCAGTCTGTTTTCTCTCTGTGGCTGGGATTGGGTCATTTCTGACGTGCTGTCTTCCAGGTCACTGGTTTTTCCTCTGTTCCCTCAACTGTTGGGGCCATCCACTGGATTTTTAATTTCAGTTCCGTTTTTCAGTTCTGAAGTTTTCATTTGGTTCTTTACATCTTCTCTTTGCTGAGACTTTCCATGTTGCATTTGTTTCAAGTGTGTTTCTGATTCTCTGTGGAGTGTGCTTATGATATGTGCTTTAAAATCTTTGTCAGGTAATTCTAATGTCTGTATTATCCTGGTGTTTATTGATTGTCTTTTCACATTTAAGTTGAGATCTTCCTGATTCTTGGTGTGATGAAGAACTTTTGATTGAAATGTAGATGCTTTGGTTTATGTTGTGGCTTCTGAGTGTTCCTGAGGTCTTCGGTCTCAGCTGTGGGCTGTGACGCCACTCTGGCAGGAGCAGGGTTAGGAGTTGCCTCTTTGCCGGCAGGTGCAGGAGAAAGCCAAGGTTCTTCACCTGATCTCATTACTCCTGGCCTGAGGTGGGCGTCCCCCTTCCCCACCAGGCCTCCATTCCTGCAGTTGTGGCTGGCAGTGGTGGGAGTTTCCTTGTCCCCGCTCTCCACGTGGCTGCCACTAACAACAAGTTCACCTTGGTGCCTCCAAGTGGTGGTCAGAGCCTGGGTTTCCATTACAACTCACTGACGAGAGCCAAGGGGGCAGGGAGAGTGCCTGGTGAGTGCTGAGTGACACTCAGGATCCCAGCCTGCCGTGTTGTCTCTCCTGGGCTGCCGAGTGGTGGGTCTCGTTACCACAGGGTGAGGGCGAGTCCCTGGCACCCCCTCCCCCCACCCCCAGGCTCTCTCTGAGGTCATGGCAGCAGTGAGGACTGAAGTCTGGGTTCTCAGTGCAGCGTCTGCCAGTAGCAATGGGATCAAACCCTTGTTTTTTGTTTTTTGGTTTTTTGGTTTTTTTTTCTGTGGTTTTTGGCCGCAGTGGAACAGTTGTCTGGGATTATTTCTGTCTTGAGAGACTACCCTTTGCTTAGGAGGAGGAGCCAGGTTTTCCTTGGGACATTTTAGAATCTGTACCTTTTGGCATTTCTGGATTGCTCACTTCTCTTACAATTTTGGGATGTATGAAGCATAAAAGAAAATCCAGAAAAACATACAATGCCTTGTTCCTCGGCACTCAGGGCCCCTGGACAGTCCATTGCTTGCGTCCCACCTTCCAGAACCTTCCTGTACTGGCCTTTCATGTAGTGTCCCGAGGTTGCAGGTGTGTGGTTGGTGGGAGAAGCCTTTCTGCTCTGTCTTTCCAGAGTGAACATTCATTTGTGTGTGAGGGAAGGGTCAAGGTTCTCCATCCCCTGGGAGGTCTGGTCACCCCACCGCCATCTGCTGAAAAGAACGTACTTCATTCATTGAATCACTTTAGTGCTTTTGTCAAAAATCAAATGATGGATGTTATTTGATTTCAGGGAAGATTTCTAGAAATATAGTACTAAAGGATCTGTTACATTGTTTTTGTGTGTATGTGTCTTAGACATTCCAATTGTACAGATGTCTGCTATGCTTGTGTTCCGTGTGATTTCTTTCTAAGCCTTTTTGAAACTCACTCCTTAGTTTTTCCCTCTGCTCATTTCACATCTGTCTCCTTCCTTTCCTGTCCCTCCAGTGGTCTGTCTGCCTGTTCCCCCTCGGACTCTGTGTCTTTCCCTTTAGGTCCTCTCACAAGTTTGGCCATCGCTCACATCTCCTAGTCACTCATCCAGTTTTAATTTGAGCATTGGAATCTGATTTGTGACATTTTTCCTTATTAGCAACTGAATGGTTAATTGTGTTGAATCTGTGTGGGAAGCTGGGCTTGTTTTTCCCTGCTTTGCAGTTGTTTTTTGTGAAGAAAAGTTTTCACCTTTACCTTCTGTTTTCTTCTTAGAGAAGCTTTGCGTGGACTTGGAGTTCCTTTTTCAGATAATGATAAAAGTGTGTTAAATTTTCTTGGACCAATTAATGACGTTTGTGGTGCATGGAAAGGGGTTGGGGAGCTCCCTGGCTTTCTACTTCTGTTACTGCAGTGAAACCTAGTTTCTTTGAGGAGAGGGGTCCAGTGTACGCTCTGCTCCGGTAGCGCCCTTGGCCTCAGCCACCTGCATCTCGGCGTCAGCCCGCACCCTCCTTCCTTCCAGAAGCCACCTCCAGGCCATGCACTTTCCTGTCCTTTGAGTGCCTAGACCAGGGACCCCCCTGTGTCTCAGCCCCAGGGTGTGCAGAGTCTCTCTGCCTGCACCCCTCTCTGCCGCAGGCAGACACCATCCCCAGCACCCCACCTCGTCTCTGCCTGGCCCTGCGAGTCTCACATGCTTATGTTCTCACTCTCTTCTTTAGTTCAGTTTCATAGTTTTGTCTCCCATAGGCTGCACTTGTGGACTGTGGTTAGTTTTGCTCTCTGCTTGTTTACTGTATGGCTTAGTCAGAGAAATTTAATTTAAGTGGTTTATTGTAAGAAAGAACAGCCTCTTAGAACCTTGGTAGCCTCTGTTGCATTTGTACTTAGGGCTACTTTTAAATTAAAAAAAATTTGAGAGACAGATTACAGAGAAAGATGTAGGGAGAACTCCCATCCATTAGTTTATCTCCCAAATGTCCACAAGGGCCAGGGAGCCAGAGTCAGGGGCCAGGAGGTCCCTGTGGCTCTGCAGTGTGGGTGGCAAGGACCCAGGTAGGTGAGCCAGTGTCACTGTCTCCCAGGTCTGCACTGGCAGGAAGTTGGGTCAAGGGCTGAGCCAGGACTCACCCCAGAGTTCTCCAGTCTGTGGCGCGGACGTCTCAACCATCAGGCAGAACACCTACCCCACACTTCTCTTTCTAATACCTGTGCCTTCTAGCACTTTGTCTACTAAGATAATCTATTAAAGTCACTGTCATGGTCTTTCTTGAAAGCCTTCCTGTTGTATCTTTATCTTACCTACTTCTTTACTTTTTCCTCTGTGTTGTGAAATGCTTTCTCCTGGCTGTGGCTCGTCTGTCTTGCTGCTACATTTAAGGCTTATGCTTCCCTCCAGGAGTTATTTTAGTTTTATACTACAAGTTTAGAAATGCTGTTTCTTAGACATCATTTCTTCCAAGTTTTGCTTTGATTTCTTATTTAAGTCAAGAATTTCCGGTTGGCAGAGCTTTCTCTGTGGAATGGGTATTTTCTACAGATTTCTATTGATTTCATTATTCCAACCTCAGCGGTTAGCCGTGTATCTCCAGTCCTATTTTACTTCTTGCTTTCTTGTATGTTATTTTAGGTGTAAATATTCCTGAACAAAGATTTAATAAAACCAGAGGTGCATCATTACACTTAACAATGTTGGTAACTCCTTAATGTTAGCTGTTCCCTAGTCCAAGTTGAAGTTTTACCAGTCATCTCAAAAAACAACTTCTTTATACCTGGTTTGTTTGAGTCATTCAAAATCCAAGCCACTTTTCCTCATCTGACTTTGTTTCATCTGTCTGAGTCCCTTTTCTTTGTAACAGTTTCTCTTTTCTTCCTGGCATGTGTTAGCTGAAGAAACCATGGTGTTTGTCCTGTGGGTGTGTTCCTATGTCCCCTGTGTGACCTGCTGGCTGTTCCATTGGACTTATGACATGACTCCTGACCCTTGGTGCTATCGAAATTTTGTGGCCAGGACTGTCCTGTGTGTTTGGGGGTGTGTGGTGGCATGCCTGGCCTCTGCCCACATAGTGCTGGGCACCTTGGACTTGAGAGAACTGAGCCGGTGCTGGACACAGCCCAAGTCACCCTGCCTGTGAGCCTCACATCTGGAGACTTGGCTGCAAAAGGCTGGGCTCGGCTCCTTAGCAAGCGCTGTGGACAGCACCGTGTGCTCCACGTCGTGTTTGTGAGCAGTGTGAAGATTGCTCAGTGGGCTTAGTCTAAGCTGTCTGTTCTCCACAGTTCACCCCTGTGGTTCAAGTGACTGTGGTGCCTTGCACCCAGGTTTTGAAAATGTAAATTTGCAGTTCTGTCATTCTTCCTGCATCTTGGCTGTAGGATCCTCACAGGTGTCCTTTGGAGTCCTTCTCACACAGGTTCTGGGATTTTTTGTACCTGTCCTGCCCCAGACCTGGAACTGCCCATTTTCCCAGGAAGAGCTGCATGGTGGATGCTGTCACTGCCCCTGAAGAGCTGCCTTCTCCAGGGCCTGGCCTCCAGCTCCTGCTCAGAAGCTGCCCTTGAGCCACTGGAGCTATGGGAAGCACGTGGTGTCTGCAGCGCCAGTGTGGCCCTGAGCCAGCAAAGGGAATGTGGGGCAGCAAGCGCCCAGCACTGTGCCCCAGGCCTGGTTGAGAACCCCAGGGGCTGTCAGTGCACCCGGGCATGGCCTCCTTATGCCCCTTCTGCTGTGCTCCGTCCCTCGGGTGCTGCTGGAAGCACAGCCGGTCACACACCCCACTCTGCCTCTGCAGGACTGGCCCCAGGTGACGTGGCTGCTCTGATGATAGCTGTCAGACACTGCCAGGGTGCTCCTGCTGCAGGGTGCCATTGCTTTCAGGCTTTCTGGTGGACTTTTTTCTTTTTAAGAGAGTTATGTGTCATGAATTCTTCATTTGTAATTAAAGTACAAGATTACAGGATTTTTACCGCACATCTTTGATCTTGTATTTGTGTCTCTCATCTTAAAAACTTTGTCTTTTTTACTTCACTTGTCCTATGTTTTCCTTTTTAAAAATTTTTTAAAATATTTATTTATTTGAGAGGCAGAGTTAGAGAAAGAGAGAGATCTTCCATCCACTGGTTTACTCCCCAGGTGGCTGAAACTGTCAGGTTGAAGCCAGGAGCCAGGGGCTTCTTCCAGGTCTCCCACATGGGTGACAGAGACCTGAGTACTTGAGCCATCATCTTCCAGTGCTTTCTCAGACCATTAGCAGGAATAGGAGCAGCTGGAGCTCAAGCTGGCTCTCCCATATGGGATGCCAACTTTCCAAGTGGAAGCTTAATCCTCTCAACTAGATTTTATGGGATAACAAGAATGAAAATGAATCAGTTGACTGCTTTTCTGGTTCTCCTGCAGATGCACATGTGTAGTAGTATTCTAGAGGTCTAAGAGATGGGATTTCCCCGGTGGCTTAGGTACCATTGAGGTGCTTACATCCCATATCTGAATGCCTGGGTTCAAGTCCTACCTCTGGCTCCTGATTCCAGTTTCCTGCTAATGCAGATCCCGTGAGGCAGCAGTGAGGGCTTGAGTACTTGGGTATTTGCCACCCACATGGGAGGCCTGGAGTGAGTAGTGCCCAGAACAGGCCATCATGGACACTGGGGTGAGGACCAGCAGAGGGAAGATCTTTCTGTTTGTCTGTGGGCCTCTCTGTCTTATTTCCTTTCAAATAAGAATTAAAAGTGGATTTAAAGGAGGAAAATTCTATTGTATCGTGGATGTCTTGATGAATTAGGACTTAAGTTCTGTCCTCATCTGTGGGAATTTTGTGGGGGCCATGGGAGAGGACTCACATTTGCTTTTTTCCAGGAGCCTCGGGTGCTCCCAGGTGAAACCACTGTAGCCTCTTGGGGTTTGTTCATGTGGGTGTCCTCCCTGGCCTTGCGCCCAAGGCTTGGGTTCTCATTCACACAGGGGGCACACGCAGGCCAGCCTCAGCCTGCTCGCCTGGGAAGGGTCCAGTGGTGCCTGGGGAACGTTGTGTGCCTTTCCTGGGTCCCCTCTGTGCTTAGCCTCTCTTTTGTTTTATGGATTTAGTTCTTGTTGCTGTCATGTTCGTCTTTTGAGAGCCTGCTCCCAACAGAGAATTTCCATCATCTACTGCAATTTTCATTTTGGTCCCTTTCCCTTTTCTTGTTCTTTCAATTCCCAGTGACGTCCTGGTGTCTTCTGTGGTTTTCTGGTGGTAGATAAACTTTATGGAAAGAAGCTCACATTGTTCTGTTCTCTTGGAAAGGCAAAATTCCTGGAGTCCAGAGTGGTTGTTTTTTCCCCCAGTTTACTTATTCTGGAGTTTGCTTTATTGTATTCTGGAGGGATCTGAGAATATATGTTTTTTAAAAATAATAAGTATTTCTTATTTTAGAGTAATAAGTGCTCATCATGGAAACATTGTTTAAAAATTAGAAAGCTACTGGGGCCAATGCTGTGGCGCACTGGGTTAATCCTCCGCCTGCCGCGCCAGCATCCCATATGGGCGCCGGTTTTGGTCCTGGCTCTTCTAGTCCAGCTGTCTGCTGTGGCCTGGGAAGGCATTGCAGGATGGCCCGAGTACTTGGGCCCTGCACCCGCATGGGAGACCAGGAAGAAGCACCTGGCTCCTGGCTTCAGATCAGCGCTGCTCTGGCCATTGTGACCACTTGGGGAGTGAGCCAACGGAGGGAAGACCTTTCTCTCTGTCTTTCTCTCTCTCTCACTGTCTGTAACTCTGCCTGTCACATAAATAAGTAAAAATCTTGAAAAAAATTAGAAAGCTACTGATAAAAACCACAGGGCTGTCAGAAGCCATTCTGAAATCCCCCAGTCAGTACTCCACATTACTTCTACATGTTGCTGTGTGTTTCAGCTCTTCTGCGATGTGGAGAATGAGCCTGCATCTTTAGTATGGTCTCTCATGCTTCTTCTGATGTCAGCTCAACTCTGTGGTCATTTCAGTGTCCATGTAGTGGTGCTTCCTACAATGTAATTATCTCACTTAGCTGATCTTCCACTGTGCTGCCTACACCATGACTATCTCACTTAGCTGGATTACCTGTGCCGCCTACACCATGACTATCTCACTTAGCTGGATTACCTGTGCTGCCTACAGCATGACTCTCACTTTGCTGATCTCCCACTGTGCTGCCTACAGCATGACTATCTCACTTAGCTGATCTCTCTGCTGCCTACAGCGTGACTATCTCACTTAGCTGGTCTCTCTGCTGCCTACAGCGTGACTATCTCACTTAGCTGATCTCTCTGCTGCCTACAGCGTGACTATCTCACTTAGCTGATCTCTCTGCTGCCTACAGCGTGACTATCTCACTTAGCTGATCTCTCTGCTGCCTACAGCGTGACTATCTCACTTAGCTGATCTCTCTGCTGCCTACAGCGTGACTATCTCACTTAGCTGATCTCTCTGCTGCCTACAGCGTGACTATCTCACTTAGCTGGATTCTACTGTGCTGCCTACACTGTAACTATCTCACTTAGCTGCCCTGCCACTATGCAATTTTTAATTTCCTGCTGCTTTTAAAGAACTTAAAACAAAGACTTTTGAACACATAGATTTGTGAACATGTTTGATTCTCTTACAAGATAATGCCATAAATTAAATTAATTTATTTTTAAGGGCTTTAAGTACATACTGCCCAGTTACTTGCTCAGAAGATTACATAATCTAAGTTGTCAGCAGGGAGGTAGACAGTATCCATTTCAAAAGTGATCACTTTGCAACACGTGTGCCAGTGCACGTGGAGAGGCTGCCCCTCAGGGTCGGCAGCTTTGTCATCTTCGTTCTGCTCTGCCGCAGGCAAGGAGGGAGGTTTGGAGCCTTGTTCCCACTGCAGGCTCTGGGGACAAGCACCCTCATTTCTATGACTCCTGAGTGTCCTCTTTGCTTTTGAGTTTCTTGAAAGAAGCAAACTTGAGATGTGGCTGTGGGAGGTGGACCCAACCTACTGTGTTGTCTTCCCTGTTGTCCCTGAGGTCTCAGGATTTTTCTCACCTACAGGAACTGAGATATGCATCAGGACAGTTAAAATCAAGAATTACTGTGAGAAAATACTATTTAAGGACAACAAAATTTATCTAAAAATGAACGAAGTACTCAACCATTAGCTACTAAAGTGCAAAGCTGGGGCCAGTGCCGTGGCTCAATAGGCTAATCCTCTGCCTGTGGCGCCAGCACACCGGGTTCTAGTCCCGGTCGGGGCACTGGATTCTGTCGCGGTTGCCCCTCTTCTAGGCCAGCTCTCTGCTATGGCCTGGGAGTGCAGTGGAGGATGGCCCAAGTCCTTGGGCCCTGCACCCCATGGGAGACCAGGAGAAGCACCTGGCTCCTGCCTTCGGATCAGCGTGAAGCGCCAGCCGCAGCGCAGCAGCCATTTGAGGGTCAACAAACGGCAAAAGGAAGACCTTTCTCTCTGTCTCTCTCTCTCTCTCTCACTGTCCACTCTGTCCACTCTGCCTGTCAAAAAAAATAAATAAATAAAAAAATAAAGTGCAAAGCTGGGTGTAAGGGGTGCTAGGAGGGCAGATAATGAGCCAGCAAGTCTCCCTAGGGCACTGTGTCCTCTTCAGCTGCCCAGTGTTGCAGGTGCTTCTCTAGGCCCCTGGGCAGGTAAGACTGGATGATGGGTTCAGGAAGACTGGCCTCTGCTCCCCTCTGTCCTACTGGTCCCTACAGAGAGCCCCACAGAAGCAAAGGGACCGGTCTTGCCATGCTTCGGGATTCTAAGAACATCTAGACCAGAGGCCCTACAGCAGGGAGTCTGCGGCCACAGGTGCAGTACCTGGCATGGTGCTGCTCCCGTGCTGGCCCTTATGATGTGGGGTCTGCTGCAGATGGCCTTCAGCCTCCAGCTCTGGTTGGCGCTCTGGCCATTACCTATCTGTCATGCTGCATCTGTGTGGGGCCGTTTCTTGGTCCTGTGCCCTCCTCTCCCCACAGTGGGCCCACAATCACCTGTATTACTGGCCACTGTGATGTGGGTGCTCTGTGCACTGTCCCTAATGTGGAATCCCTGTGTCCTTTTAGGTGGAAACGTGGACCTGGAAAGTCAAGCGGAGGGGAAGAAGGAGGTGGAAACCAGCGATGTGATGAGGAGCGGCCCCCGGCCCATTGTCCCGTACAGTTCCATGTTCTGTTTAAGCCCAACCAACCTGTGAGTGTCTTACCCACAGTGTCGTGTGGCCATCCCACCCATGTGCTCAACATGACCCGTGTGACCCCAGCCAGCCTTACTGTAGGTGCACCTTCTGCACATGTGATGCCCGTGAGCTCCCTGACCAGGACACGTTCTGAGCACGTGACACCCGTGAGCTCCATGGCCAGGATGCCTTCCTGTGCACATGACACCCATGTGCTCCCTGGCCAGGACGCCTTCTGTGCACATGTGACACCCGTGTGCTCCCTGGCCATGATGCCTTCTGAGCATGTGACACCCGTGTGCTCCCTGGCCAGGACGCCTTCCTGTGCACATGACACCCGTGTGCTCCCTGGCCAGGACGCCTTCCTGTGCACGTGACACCCGTGTGCTCCCTGGCCAGGACGCCTTCTGAGCATGTGACACCCGTGTGCTCCCTGGCCAGGACGCCTTCTGTGCACATGATACCCATGAGCTCCCTGGCCAGGACGCCTTCCTGTGCACGTGACACCCGTGTGCTCCCTGGCCAGGACGCCTTCTGTGCACATGTGACACCCGTGTGCTCCCTGGCCAGAACGCCTTCTGTGCATGTGACACCCGTGAGTGGCTGTGATCACTAAAGCAGCCGAGGGCATGGAGCCACATCCTCATGCGCACAGCCAGCCTTGGTGCTGAGCCCACTCATTAAGCCCCAGTTCCTTAGTTCCTTGGCCCCCTGCAGTGTCTGTGCACTGTGTATGCAGGCTGCGGTCCTATGTTGGATCTGTCATGATTCTCCATCAGCACAGGGGCTTGCATTATTTCCACAATAGTTATGTGGCAAGCAGCAGTCCAAGGGCTGGGAAAGCACAGGAATGAATGGACAGACACAAGCCCCTGTCCTCACCAGTGGTGTGCGAGTGGGAGACAGGTGTCAGGCTGTGACAAGTGCTGAGAGGAAGCCCAGGGCCAGGACTGGGTGCTGGAAAGGTCAGGCGGGCCTCGGGGGTGAGAGCTGGGCAGAGACTTGAATAAGCAGAGGGACAGTGGTTGGGCAAAGGGGAGACGCAGCAGCAGAGCCAGCCTGGCCAGAGCAGGATCTGGTAGACAGGATCAGAGGGAGGTGTCCAGCCAGCACCTTGCTCCTCTCACATTGTTATCTGTTGTTGGGAGCTTGCTGTGCTCTGGGAAGGCTTGGGAGTCTTGTGGTACAGGTACAACTAGGACCCTGGCCCTGTTGGGACTGATGGGGAGGTGGGGAGGGGGATGCAAACAGGTGGCCTGCTTACAAACGTGGCATGGATGGGGCATTGCAGGGAGGTGCTGGCATTCAGGGAACAGGAAGAGGTAGGGGGCAAGGGGAGGAGCATCTATGGGTAGAAGGCGCAGCTGTGCAGGCCTGTGGGGTTGCCTGGGGAGGGGCTGAGGACACTCACAGAGCCCTGTAGGCAAGGAGGGTCTGTGGCTGGGGCTTGAGTGCCCCGCACTGGACAAGGTGCTGAGTTGTGGAGAAAGTAGATGGGAGAATGCCTTGTAGGTGCTTCAGGAGAGACCATGGTCGTTTGATCAGAGCGGTCATGGATTGGGAGCAAGGGCCTGAGGAAAAATTCCAGAGTCATAGCCTGCAGAACTAAGTATGGGAGACTTGGGAGGTGACAAGGATGACACCCAGTGTCTGACTGATAGCCTGGCAGAGACCTTGTGTCCACACACTGGAGGTACTACTAGGGGTCCAGTCTGCACATCCTATGGGCCTTGGGCAGCTGGTGCTGTCCCATGGCTGAGTGAACACTGGAGTCTGAGTGGAGATGTGTGGTGGACTGAGGAATTAGAAGGAAAGGGTAGGGTAGTTCCAGAAGATGAGGAGTCCACAGGCGCCTGGTGAACTTGGAAGAGCAGCTCTGTGGCCGTGGGGTCAGGGGCTAGAGGGCAGAGGTCAGAAATGAGAAGGTAAGCACAGAGCCCTTTGGAGGAAGTGACAGAGTAGGTGGGTGGTGGCTGAAGGGGGCAGGAAGTCATTTAAGACAAATGTCCTGGGGACTATGAGGTGAGAGGAGGAACACAGCAGAGCAGGGTATTCCCTGGATGTGCCTGGGGATGCAGGGCAGGCACAGGCAGCTCTGCAAGCGTGTCTCTAGGGCCATCAAGAGATGTCATAGCCCCAGCTCACCCAGTGGCTGCTCCTGCTTGTCTTCCTCCCAGCCCCCCAGTCCAGCTTTGCTGCTGTGGGGCAGCATCCAGGAGGCCCCTGTTCATTATTTCTGTGCTTTCTGCTGTGTCTTGGCTGCTGAGTGGGACCTCATGAGCCCAGGGACTTGCATGTCCTGTCAATGCTGTGTGCTCTGTGTCCGTGCCGACCAATGCTGACCAAACCAGGGCTGGTTCACGGTGACTGCACAGAAGGTGGGGGTGGTGCTGTGGTTGCACACAGGCTGAGAACGAAGACCGAAGCGTGCCCAGAGCAGCCTGCCAGGCGCTAATGCTACCAAAAGGGAGTCTGCCGTGGGCCGAGCTCTACTAATGCAGAGTAGCTGAAGGCATGCGTGGAGCTGGGCACCAAGGTTTGTTCATAGCAGTGGGCAGGCTTGTCTGCCTGTTAGCTGTGGCTCACTGACCCTGCTGCAGGTTCCAGCAGCCTTCTTGCCCTTGTACTCTGTGTCCCACTCCCTAAAAACAGCTGGCTGTGACCATGGTGACCCATGGGGAAACTTGGCTCTGGGGCCTAGCAAGTCTTCCTGGGCTGGCCTGGGGAGTTTCCCCACAGGTGGAGGCCTGGCCCATGTCCCCAGGGCCATCTGCACTTTGCCCTCACCTCACAGGCTGCGCCGCTGCTGCCACTACATCGTGACCATGCGATACTTTGAGATGGTCATCCTCGTGGTCATCGCCCTGAGCAGCATCGCTCTGGCTGCTGAGGACCCCGTGAGAACAGACTCTCCCAGAAATAATGTGAGTGTCCATGGGGGCAGGAAGAGCCTGGGATGAGGACGTCCTGGGGAGGAACTGGGGGGGTACTCATGGTGGGGTGTGCCAGGGTCTGCATGATGGCTGCAGCTGCAGGCAGCCTGTTCCCAGAGCAATGCCCACGTGGGTCCCCTCCACCACAGGCTGTCTGCTCAGAGGCCTGGGGGAGGCTGGGAGCCACTGCGACGTCCCTGGCTCGGACTTCCAGCCTGGCCTCTGAGCACAGCCCTGCTTCTGGTTCCAGGCTCTGAAGTACATGGACTACATCTTCACAGGAGTCTTCACCTTCGAGATGGTGATAAAGGTGAGGCTGTGGCTGAACCCAGTACCGCACTCAGCCTCTCTCAGGACTGGGATTGGTGGTGTGTGGTTGCATGCACACATGTGTGATGACATGAGGGCAGCACCATGTGTGCGCATGCCATTGAGGATGCTCCCCACCATTCTTCCTGAGTCCCACTGCCTGCTCCTGGCTGTGTGAGGCTGGGCTGGGGGGGGTGGTGCTTAGCCCTCCCTTGGGATTGCCTTGTGATGGCCTGGGAGAACACGTGTGTCTACACAGGGCTGGAGGCCTCAGAGAGACAAAGATGGAAGTGAGACTGAGGAAGGATCAAGTCTGTCATTTATTTTTTTAATATTCATTTATTCATTTGAAAGTCAAAGTTACACAGAGAAGGAGAGGCAGAGAGAGAGAGAGGTCTTCCACCCACTGGTTCACTCCCCAATTGGCCACAATGGCCGGAGCTACGCCAATCTGAAGCCAGGAGCTGGGAACTTCCTCCAGGTCTCCCACGTGGGTGCAGGGGCCTAAGGACTGGGCCATCTTCCACTGCTTTCCGAGGCCATTGCAGAGAGCTGGATTGGGAGCGGAGCAGCTGGGACTCAAACCGGTGCCCATATGGGATGCCGGCACTACAGGTGTTTGCTTTACCCGCTACGCTGCAGTGCCGGCCCCAAGTCTGCAGGTTCTTTGGAGGCCTCATTCTTTCTCTAAGCATCAGTGCCCTGTGCTCCCACATCCCTGCCTGCTGGTTGTGTGCACAGGTGTGAGTCAGTGTGTTTGCATGTACACTTGTGTGTGCATGTCCATGACCTCAGAGCAGCTCACGGTGTGTGTGCCTGCTTAGGGTAGTTTTCATGTGTGCAGTGCATTAATGTGTTACTCTTGTGATTCCACACACTTGCAAAATCCTGTGGGGCAGGCACTTCCACTTCCATTTTACAGATGAGGAGGCTTAGAGAGGTCACAGAGCTTGCTAAATTCACAGCTTCAGGTATGGCAGAGCCAAGACAGGGTGGAGATCCATGTGCCTGTGACCAGTTGCTCCTCCTACAGCCCTGGACTAGCCCACAGGGGTTTTAGGCAGCTATGGGCTCCCCAGGGTTGTGTGCCCTGTAGCCCTTCTGCGAGGGGCCGGTGGAGACAGACTCACTGTCCTATCTGGGCTCCAGGGAAGCTGGGAGCCCAGGCAGGGTCCTAGCCAATTGGGGGCCATGCTGGGGAGCTTGGGTCCACAGCCCTGAGTCCAGGGGTACTGAGGCTGTTAGAGGGGTGCCCAGGGCCTCTCCCTTAGGAGAGGCACCCAGGTCACAGACATCTGTGTATGCCATCGGCCACACAGCCTTCCGTAGGCCACATTCTGCCCCCCTGTGACTCTGGATACCGGTCTTGTCTCTTTTCTGGAACGTTACATACCCTTAAGTGTGTTTCTCCCTTGAAGATGATCGATTTGGGACTGCTGCTACACCCTGGAGCCTATTTCCGGGATCTGTGGAACATTCTGGACTTCATTGTGGTCAGTGGGGCCCTGGTGGCATTTGCTTTCTCGTAAGTAACCACATCTGCTCTGGGTCCAGTGGGCAGCCCCGAGAGTGATGATGGAGGTGGGGATGAGGGAATAAGGGGGCCTCTCCATGGGGTATGTTGGCTTCATAACTCCCCATATGATGCTGCCCCATCTCCTCGGGTGGGACTGTGTGGGGTCAAGAGGCCTCAAGGCCCATCTGTCCTCCTATAGCTCGTGGTTTTGGGATTGGGAACTCAGGCCTCTGGCATGTGCAGCATCTGCGGGGTTGAGGTATCTCGGAGACCTAGGAGACCCTGGAGACATGGTGCTTTCCGCCCATCAGAGCTTCTGGGCATCTTTGTGCTAAGCTGGGAGGCTCCCTGAGTCCCTGCTGAAGGTGGAGCTGAGGGTAGGCAGAATCAGTGTTGTGTGAGCTAAGGTTCAGAGATAAGGAAGAACCCCCAACCCCCGGGCATGGAGGCCAGACCCCGAGGGAAGGGTCTCTTCTCTGATCCCATGGGGAGGGTTGCACCAAGACAGAGGCCTCCTCTCTGTCCTGCCAGCACCACTGACTTTGTTCTCTTTGTCTCCCTGTTGCTGGACTCTCGGTAGGAGCTTCATGGGGTAATGCCTCCCCGCACCCGCCCATCCCACCCCATACTGCCTGACCTCATGACACACCCACAGCCCTCCAGGGCTGTTTCATCCCCAGCCTCGCCCTTGCTCATCCACCTCCACTCATCTGGGCTGCATGCTGACAGAGCCATGTCAGGCCACATGTTCCTGCCATGCTCTGGGGGCTGGGGCTGGGCAAGGTCCCCTTTGGTGAGGAGTTGCTCAAAAGACAGGGTGTCCCCAGGACCAGGACATCAGCCTGGAGGGCTGTGCTGGATGTGGGTGGGCGCTTCCTGCGTGCCATGGTCCAGAATGCTGGACATCCCAAGGGACGTCCCCAGAACACATCTTTCCTCTTGGCTGTCCACACTGGCTCCTGCCACACCGAGGTTCACCTGGCTGTCTTATGGGCCCTCTTCCTGTGATAAGGGAAACAGGAGCCTTCAGAGTCAGAAACAGCCCAGCTGGGAGGAGGGAAGGGGTACCAGCAGCTGGGCAGCCTCAGGGCAGAAGAGGAACAGACCCTGAGCTGGCACAGACCCCAGACCCAGCTGCCTCTGCCTGCCCAGCTAGGTCTGCAATCTCCTGCTGCTGATGATGGGAAAGCTGGCTGAGGAGTGTGTTCCAAGGCTGTGCTGGGACCCAGGAATTAGCCGAGTTTGGCTAATTCAGGGGTGGTTGGCTAGGATTCCAGAATGTGGGCTGGGGAGCCTGCACCGTCCTTCTCCCATGAGAGGCCAGGGCTGCCGCTCACACTCCCTGCTCAGCTCAGAGCCTTGCTGGAGCCCAAGGATGGTATAGCAGGTGTGTGTGTGGGGGAGGCCCAGGCCCTATGGGCAGCAACTCCCCAGGGACCCTGGCTGAAGTGGCCTCTGAGCTGAGTGGGTAGGGCTCCCCCACCCCCACCCTGCTTCTGAAAACCAGGCCTGCAGGACAGGAGGCTTCGCCAGGACGCTGCTGACCTGGGCTATGCTGGTGGCCTCTGTAAGGGGCTCTGATGCCCCCATCCCAAGTTTTCTTCTCCTGGCCTCCTGTCTGATGGTTCTCCCTTTGTACCCTGTCTGCTGCTTTCCTGGTGGACTTGCGTCCTCTCTGCTCCTATCTGTGTGTGGCTCTCTCCTCCTCATTCCTCCCTTTCTGCCCACCCCCAAGGTGTCTGTCCCTGTGCACCTGGGCCTCTGGCACGGCCTCTTGTCTGATGCTGTCTTTCTCAGGCTGCCTCTCAGCCCTCTTCCTCTGCATCTGTCTCTCCTCTCCCAGGGCAGATCCGCTCAGGCCCTTTTCTCCCTCTACCTAGTGAAGAACAGGGAAGCACCTGTCCTACCAAGGGGCCCAGCAGACCTCTGTTCCTGGGCCCCTCTGGCCTCTTGACCCCTAGAAGCTGGTCGGGTGGAAGGTGCTGGGGGCACACTGGGTGCTGCTCAGCAGCTGTTGTTACCTCCCTCCTGGAGGCTCAACCCTCCTGATCTGGCTGTCCTCAGAGGAGGCCCAGCACAGGCTGCCCACGGGGAGAGGTACAGTGGCCTCCCTGCTCCTGAGGCCTGGGACCCAGACCCTGGTGGGCTGCTGGGGCAGGCAGGGCACACCCACACCCCCTGCCTTCTGCATCTGCGGCTTCTCCCTTCTAGAGGATCCAAAGGGAAAGACATCAGCACCATCAAATCCCTGAGAGTCCTGCGTGTGCTGCGGCCACTCAAGACCATCAAGCGGCTGCCCAAGCTCAAGGTTGGAGCCTGAGGGTGTGCTGTGCATGTGGGTGCACACTTGTGAGCGTGCACACACCTGCTTGGCAGACTGGACCCCTGCAGCGTAGAGGGGAGGGGCTCCCAGGGCAGAGGGTGTGCAGAGAAGCTGGAAGAGGCTGAGCGTTGTCCTGAACGCCCATGATCACTGAGCTGGTGCCAGGCACTTCCTGTGTCAGAACGTGTGTGACCCTCAGACTTACACAGTAAGTTCTCTTACTGATAGCTTAGAAATCCAAGATGTTAGGCAAAGTAGAACCTGTGTGGAGGGGTGGTCCAGGAGGTGACCTGAGAAGGTATCCACTGGCCCTCTGGGTCCAGGGAGGTATGGCAGGTGAGGAGCTCAGTGTGCGTGGGCAGTAGCTTCATTTGCAGCTGCTGGCATCTGGAGTGTGCCAAGCAGCACCCACAGAGCCTCCTCAGCTCTGAAGTGGCACTGGGCATGTTGGGGTGCTGAACATCCAGATGTGGGAGGATCTGAGAGAAACCTAGGGGTGCTGGTGAGAGACAGCAGTCACCTTGGGGCCTCACGGCCACAGCACTGCTGCTTTGTTCTCTGTCTGCCCCACCACTTCCTGCAGATGGGCAGCAGCAAGGTGGGATGCCGGCCACCTGTGCACAGGCCTGAGGCTCCCTGGGCTCTCTCCTGGTCCACTCTGTGCTGCTTTCCGCCCTGCCCCCTCACGCTCCATCATCCTCCTGCAGGCCGTGTTTGACTGTGTGGTGAACTCGCTGAAAAACGTCCTCAACATCCTGATCGTCTACATGCTCTTCATGTTCATCTTTGCCGTAATTGCCGTGCAGCTCTTCAAAGGGAAGTTCTTCTACTGCACGGATGAATCCAAGGAGCTGGAGCGCGACTGCAGGTAAACCGAGGCAGGGTGGGGGCCTGTCCACGATGCAGAGTGCCTGCAGTTTCCCAGAGCCATGTAGGGTTGGTCCCAGGGCTTGGAGGCGCCACTGCAGAGCAGCAAGCCCCCTGTGTGAGGCCTGCATGTCCCAGCAGAGGGGAGCGTGCCCCTGGGGCCACCCAGAGGCTCCCAGCACTTCCTTCTCAGCAGGGTCAGGGCCGGCCACGTGCCGAAGTTGCCCTCTTCATGCCCCATATAGGCAGGGAGCTCTCAGTTGCTATGGAGCCATGACTCTCCAACCCTAGAGATGCAGGCTGGGCGGTATGGTCTCTAGGCCATCTGTCCAGGCAAGCCTTCGGTCCTTCTTGGGCCTGGCCCTACCCTCAAAGCTGCAGGAGAGGTGCCTGTGAGGGGAGTAGGGGCAGCAGAGGCAGTGCAGGCAATGCGGGCAGTCGCCTCTGGCTGTGCAGCCATCGTGGTGGTGTCCGGAGCTGATCCTCCCACTGTGTGACAGACCAGCATGGGGCTGTCAGGTGTGGTCATGTCTGCTGTACATGTGGCTACTGTACAGTGCTTGTGCAGAGTGACTGTCCCCCGGCACGGAGCCTTCCCGCTGCTCCATGTGCTTGCCTGCTCCGCGTGCTGCCTCTCAGCCTCGGGAGGGTCTGAGAGACTTGGTGTGCATCTTGCTTGCACCGGTGTAGTGACCGTGAGACTGAGCCCCTTCTGCTGGTTCCTTCACTCAGTGGCTTGGCTTTGTTTCATTTTGCTTCCTTGGGAAATGCCTGAGTCTTTGCCGGTTCTCCTGAGTGGGTTTCTGTCTCTGGCTGAGAAACAGGATTCTTTGGGGCCTTTGTCAGCTGATAGATTGCACTCTCTCCCTGTGCCTGGTGCTTTCCACTCTTTCAGTGGTGTGTTTTAATATAAGTTCTTGACTTTAATGTAATCTAACTTATGTTTTTTATTCTTTGTATGTTGTGTAAGAAGTCTATTCAAGGTCAGGGATGTTTTCTTCAGGAGTTTTGTTTTTGCCTTTGGCATTAAGACCTGCTGTCTCTGTGGGGCTGATGCTTCTGTTGCATGAGGAGTGGGCAGTGGTGGCAGCTGATCTAGTGCCACTTATTTGCAAAGATCATCCTTTGCCCGTTGTAATGGGACCTTTGCTTTTTTTTGGTTAAGATTTATTTATTTATTTGAAAGGCAAAGTTACAGAGAGGCAGAGGCAGAGGCGGCGGAGGGGGATGGTCTTCCATCCGCTGGTTCACTCCCCAAATGGCCACAGAGGCTGGAGCAGGACCAATCTGAAGCCAGGAGCCAGGAGCTTCTTCCAGGTCTGCCATGTGGGTACAGGGGCCCAAGCACTTGAGCCGTCTTCTACTTTCCCAGGCTATAGCAGGGAGCTGGATAGGAAGAGGAGCAGCCAGGAGTTATACCGGCGCCGCATATGGGATGCCAGCACCATGATGGTTTTACCTGCTATACCACAGCGCTGGCCCTGAGCTTTGCTTTTTTATTTTTTATTTTTTTATTTTTTATTTATTTATTTATTTTTTGACAGGCAGAGTGGACAGTGAGAGAGAGAGACAGAGAGAAAGGTCTTCCTTTTGCCGTTGGTTCACCCTCCAATGGCCGCTGCGGATGGCGCGCTGCGGCCGGCGCACCGCGGATGGCGCGCTGCGGCCGGCGCACCGCGTTCGTCCGATGGCAGGAGCCAGGTACCAGGTGCTTTTCCTGGTCTCCCCATGGGGTGCAGGGCCCAAGCACCTGGGCCATCCTCCACTGCACTCCCGGGCCACAGCAGAGGGCTGGCCTGGAAGAGGGGCAACCGGGACAGAATCCGGTGCCCCGACCGGGACTAGAACCCGGTGTGCCGGCGCCGCAAGGCGGAGGATTAGCCTGTTGAGCCACGGCACCGGCCTGAGCTTTGCTTTTTTAGATGACTGTTGAGATGTAATTTGCACACCTGCCTTACATTTTATTTATAGAATCCATTTGCAGTGTACAGTAAAGTGCAGTGCATACAATCATCACCACACTCAAGCCGAGAGCATTTCATCACCTCAAAAATAAACAAACCTGTACCTTTTGGCTGTCACCTTGCATGTCCCCACAGCGCCCTGTTCTGGGAATTTTATGCACGTGGAATCTTTCACCATGTGGCTTCTCCTGGGTAGCGCTGTGTCGTGGGCCACCATACACCTGCATGGCTGAATGCCTGCTCTGTGAAGTCACACTCCGTTTATTCACTCACGTGTTGGTGCATGCTGTTTCCCCTTTGTGGTTACCAGGAGCACTGCTGCTGCAAACGTGTGCACAGGTTTCCATTTCTCCTAGTTGTACACCTGAAAGCTAGAGCAGGGGGTGATGTGGACACTCTGAAGCCCTGCAGACCGTGTCCAGAGGGACTGGATCCATTTGTATTCACACCAGCAATGCACAAGGCTTCCTTATTTTCCCATTTCACTGGTGTGAGAGGGCATCTCCTGTGGCTTTGGTGTGCTGGTTCCCTGATGGCCAACGACTTTGAGTATTTTTTGTGTACTTAATGCTGATTTCTCTGTTTCCTCTGGAGAAATGTCTGTTCATAGCCTATACCCATTTTTATTTTTTATTTTTTTGAGAGGTAGAGTTATAGACAGTGAGAGGGAGAGATAGAGAGAAAGGTTTTCCTTCCATTGGTTCACTTCCCCAAATGGCCACAATGGCCAGAGCTGCTGTGATCCAAAACCAGGAGCCAGGATCTTCTTCCAGGTTTCCCATGTGGGTGCAGGGGCCCAAGCACTTGGGCCATCTTCCACTGCTTTCCCAGGCTATAGCAGAGAGCTGGATTGGAAGAGGAGCAGCCGGGACTAGAACCAGCACCCATATGGGATGCCGGCGCCACAGGCAGAGGATTAACCTACTGCGCCACAGCGCTGCCCCCCCCATACCCATTTAAAATATTGTTTATTTTAATTGTTTGTAAACTCAAGATCGTGGGTGGGGAACATCCAGCCCACAGGCCATGTGAGTCCTATGAAAATGGTTTGGTCCGATTCCAAAATGGCAGAATAGGGAGGGAGTTTACTGCTCTAGTCTAGAGGAAGATAGTTTTAAAAATGTGGAGAGAGTGCAGTCTCAGGGGAGAGTTAGGGAGAAAACAGCAGAGAAAATCCCAAACAAATTAGAGGGACACTGTGGATCTACATGGAGAGTGTGGGCACACACAACTCAGGGCCCCAGTAGACAAGAGCCTCAGCACCAGCTCTGGAGTGAGGTGAACCAGACTGCAGCAGCCCAAGCCACTGATGATAAAGCTGCAGGAAGAGCCTGCTATGAGTCTGGCTTGGAGCCCTGTGGAGGACAGTGTACCTGCAAACCTAGAGGGAAAAGCGGGTGGGGGGGGGCACATTTCTCTCTCCCCAGCCACCCAGCACCAGTGTTCTGTAACTAGCCGAGAAAGGGTAGGTACCATTTTGGATGTGTGTGCCAGCTGTGCCAGCTTGTGTCTGCGTGTGCCCAGCAACTAGCTGAGAGGAGTCGCTGAGCAGCATGGAGAGCTGATGGAGCTGAGAGCTCAGGACTGTGGGAGGCTTGTGTGCTGGGACTGTGAAAACACTGTGGCTGCATGGGAGGCCTCAGGGTGTGCCTGGGTCTTTGGACACTCACCGTGGGCAGCTCCACACACTAGGGGCTCTCTGATCCCTGGTGAGGGTCATTGCTACGGCATCCGTGCTCTCACCAAGGACTGCACGGATCCTTTGTGTGGTTCTTGTGGCAGCACAGATGAAAACTGCACCCACTGGGGCTGGTGCCCAGGCACTGGTCTCCTTGCAGGAGAAAAGGTGAGTATAAGACTATGCCAACAGAGCTGAACCAACCTACGCTTTGATAAAAAAAAAAAAATTTACCATGCACAACTTGGGTGTCACCTTAGACACTCCCATCACCCTGGAGCACTGAACAGAGCTCCCTGACCACACCCAGCACACTCCTCTGGATATTCACTGAATACCCAGACACTCCAAAATCCACAGAGGCATAGACCAAAGATAAAAGCCGTCAGAGGAAAACAAACAAACAAACAACCAAAAACAAGTATCTCCACAAATGCCTAAAAACAAATGCAGAAATTCAACAAAAAGAATAAGGAAGACAACATGATGCCCCCCCCCCCCCCCCCCGGGAACATGACGATACTTCAGTATTAGAATGTGAAGATGAAGAGATGGAAGAAATGCCAGAAACAGAATTTTTTTTTTTTTTTTTTTTTTTTTTTTTTACAGGCAGAGTGGACAGTGAGAGAGAGAGACAGAGAGAAAGGTCTTCCTTTGCCGTTGGTTCACCCTCCAATGGCTGCCGCGGTCGGCGCGCTGCGGCCGGCACACCGCGCTCATCCGATGGCAGGAGCCAGGAGCCAGGTGCTTTTCCTGGTCTCCCCATGGGGTGCAGGGCCCAAGCACCTGGGCCATCCTCCACTGCACTCCCGGGCCACAGCAGAGAGCTGGCCTGGAAGAGGGGCAACCGGGACAGAATCCGGTGCCCCGACCGGGACTAGAACCCGGTGTGCCGGCGCCGCAAGGCGGAGGATTAGCCTGTTGAGCCACGGCGCCGGCAGAAACAGAATTTTAAAAATTGATTGTAAATTACCTAGAAGTAATCAGAAGTAAATCCACAAATTAAAGAAATCCATACTTCACACAAATGAAATTTTTTTCCTGTGAAATTGAGATAGTAAAGAGAAATCAAAATGAAATATTAGAAATGAAGAATTCAATAAATCAAATAAAAATGTGGTAGAAAGCCTGTTAACAACAGACTCGGAGAGGCAGAAGAAAGATATCCAAGTTGTAAGACAAATCTCTGGAATTTTTACAGTCAGACCAGAAAAAAGAAATTAGAAAACCACAGTGTTGGAGATCTATGGGATACTATCAAATGACCCAACATACGGGTCTTAGGAGTTCCTGAAGGCGTGAAAAGAGAATAGATTAGAAGGCCTTTTTAGTGAAATAATTATGGAGAACTTCCCTAATTTGGAGAAAGAAAGAGATGTTCAAGTACAGGGAGCACAGAGACCTCCTAATAGGCACAATCAGAAAATATCCTCACCATGATACATTGTAGTCAAACTCTCACAGTAAAGCATAAAGAAAAGATTCTAAAATGTGCATGAGAGAAACACCAGATTACTTTCAGAGGATCTCCAATTACTCACAACTGACTTCTCATCAGAAACCCTACAGGCTAGGAGAGAATGACGAGATATACTCCAAATCTTAAGAGAAAAAAACTGTCAACCCAGAATTGAATTTGTCACCACCCTCCAGCCCTACAAAAGATGCTTAAGGATGTGCTGTACATAGAAGCACAGAAACATGATCATCACTATGAAAGAAAGTGAAGACAGAAAATATCCTAGTAAAGGTATAAAGGAAATCCAAGGTAAACAATAGGAATATTTATGGAAAGTGGCAGGGCCAAATTGTTATTTACCGATAGTCACCCTGAGTGTAAATTTCCTGAACTTTCCAATTAAAAGATACAGGCTGGCTGAATAGATTAAAAACAATAAGACCCATATATTTGCTGCCTACAAGAAACACACCTCACCAACAAAGATATACACAGACTAAAAGTAAAAGGATGGAAAAAGATATTCCATGCTAACAGGAACCAAAAAAGAGCTGGAGTTGCTCTCCTGTCACCAGAGAAAAGTCTTGGGGTTCTTGTCTTTGTGCAAGAAAGAACTCAGGCATGAGACAGAGAGCAAAGTGGCAAGGTTTTACTGGGAACAGGGCATCTGTTAGAACGGAAGGGACACAGAGAGAGTGCCCAGTCACTGAGACTGGGTAAAGCAAGGTTACATGGGTAAATGGAGAGAACACCCCTAGCAGGCTAGGCAGGTGGCTCAACAGAGAGCTGAGCAAACAGTCTGTATTTAGACTGGGCTTATAAGGGAAAAGGGGTCCATGTTTCTCTTTCCCCTCCTCCTCCTCCCCTCTCCTTCTCCCCCTCCTCCTCCAAGACAAAGGGTTTGCTAAGTGTAAATTAGGAAATTCCTCCCCAGGTTTGCTGGCTCTGGGCAGAGGGGCTTCTCCCTAGGGTGCTTGCCTTGGAGGTAGGATGTGATGGTTTTAGTGCTCTATGTTATCAGACAAGGTAACCCATCTGGTGCTGGGGAAAGAGCTGGCCCATGGGGGAAGGGCTGGGCCACCTGGAAGGTTATCAGGGTCTGGGCAGGAATTTTTTTTTTTTAATTTTAATTTTTATTTGACAGGTAGAGTTATAGACAGTGAGAGAGAGAGAAAGTGAGAAAGATCTTCCTTCCGTTGGTTCACTCCCCAAATGCTTGCAACTGATGGCTCTGTGCCAATCCAAAGCCAGGAGCCAGGAGCTTCCTCCTGGTCCCCCGTGTGGGCACAGGGGCCCAAGCACTTGGGCCATCCTCCACTGCCCTCCCAGGCCACAGCAGAGAGCTGGACAGGAAGAGGAGCAACCGGGACTTGAACCAGTGCCCACATGGGTTGCCAGCACCGCAGGTGGAGGATTAACCAAGTGAGCCATGGTGCTGGCCCTGGCACTATTTTGAAGTGCAGCTGCTGGGCTCCTGCAGATGCTGGTTTCCTCAGACCCCTCTCACATGTAGACTGATTTCTATCTTCCTACCTAACAATCCTAATATCAGACAAAATATACTTTAACACAAAAACTGTTGAAAGAGCCAAAGAAAGGCACTGTGTAATGACTAAGCGATCAATTTGACAGGAAGATGTGACTATAATAAACACATAAGCATCCAATTACAGGGCACCTGGCTATTTAAAAGAAATGTTGATGGATCTAAAGGGAGACATAGACTCCCATATGGTAGTAATAAGGGACTTCAATACACCATTTTCAGCAATGGACAGATCAACCACACAGAAAATCAGCAAGGAAACAACAGTTAATTGACACTATAGACCTAAAAAGAAATCAGGGGCCGGCGCTGTGGCACAGTGGGTTAACGCCCTGGCCTGAAGCTCTGGCATCCCATATGGGCGCCAGTTCGAGTCCCGGCTGCTCCTCTTCCAATCCAGCTCTCTGCTATGTCTGGGAAAGCAGTGGAAGATGGCCTAAGTCCTTCAGCCCATGCACCCACGTGGAAGACCTGGAGGAAGCTCCCGGCTCCTGGCTTTGGATCAGCACAGCTCTGACCGTTGTTGCCATCTGGGGAGTGAACCAGTGGATGAAAGCTCGCTTGGTCTCTCTCTCTCTCTCTCTCTCTGTCTCTGTCTCTGTCTCTGTCTCTGTCTCTACCTCTCTCTGTAACTCTGTCTTTCAAATAAATAAAATAAATCTTTAAAAAAAAAAGAAAAAGAAATCAAAAGGATACAAATTGGGAACATTTTGCAGATGATGTGATTCTATATATAGGGGATCCAAAAGAATCCACTAAGACTATTGGAGCTCAGTAGCCTTTGTATACACAGATAATGCCACAGCTGAGAAAGAACTTCTAAGATCAATCCCATTCGCAGTAGCTAAAACAACATTAAACACCTTGGAATAAATTTAACCAAGGACATAAAAGATCTCTTCTATGAAAATTACAAAACATTAAAGAAAGAAATAGAAAAAGGTAAAAAAATGGAAAAATCTTCCATGTTCATGGATTAGAAGAATCAGTGGCATCAAAATGTTCTTGCTTCCAAAGGCAATTTATAGATTCAGTGCAATACTAATCAAAATACCATGGACAGTCTTATCAGATGTAGGAAAAACAATGCTGAAATTCCTATGGAAACACAGGAGACCCCTAATAGCTAAAGCAATTTTATACAACAAAAACAAAACCAGAAGCATCACAATACCAGATTTCAAGACATACTTCAGGGCAGTTACAATCAAAACAGCCTGGTACTGGAACAAAAACAGATGGATAGACCAATGGAACAGAATAGAAACACCAGAAATCAATCCATGCATCTATAACCAACTTATCTTTGTCAGAGGAGCTAAAATCAATCCCTGGATCAAGGATCAAGTTCAGTCTCTTTGGATTTCCATATGCAGAAGTATGAAGCAAGACCCCT
This sequence comes from Sylvilagus floridanus, assembly GCA_949820135.1. Classification (NCBI taxonomy): domain Eukaryota; kingdom Metazoa; phylum Chordata; class Mammalia; order Lagomorpha; family Leporidae; genus Sylvilagus; species Sylvilagus floridanus. The sequence goes on from OX463243.1 coordinate 99,277,373, forward strand.
ACCTTACACCTTACACAAAAATCCACTCAAAACGGATCAAAGACCTAAATCTATGACCCAGTACCATCAAATTACTAGAGAACATTGGGGAAACCCTGCAAGACACTGGCACAGGCAAAGAGTTCTTGGAAAAGACCCTAGAGGCACAGGCAGTCAAAACCAAAATTGACAAGTGGGATTTACATCAAGCTGAGAAGCTTCTACGTTGCAGAAGAAACACTCAGCAAAGTGAAGAGACATCCAGCAGAATGGGAGAAAATATTTAAAAACTATGCAACTGATAAAGGGTTAATATCCAGAATCTATAGGAACTCAACAACAAAGCAGACAACCCAGTTAAGAAATGGACAAAGGACCTGAACAGACATTTTACTAAAGAGGAAATGCAGATGGCCCACAGACACATGAAAAATACTCAGGTTCAATAGCCATCAGGGAAATGCAAATCAAAACCAAAATGAGGTTTCACCTCACCCCCTTGTTAGAATGGCTTTCATACAGAAATCAACAAACAACAAATGCTGGTGAGGGCCCCTAATCCACTTTTGGAAATGTTAACTGGTGCAGCCACTATGGAAGACAATATGGAGATACCTCAGAAATCTGCATATAGACCTACCATATGATCCAGCCATCCCACTCCTGGGAATTTATCTGAGGGAAATGAAATCAGTATATGAAAGATTTATCTGTACCCATGTGTTTATTGAAGCTCAATTCACAGTAGCAAAGATGTAGAATCAACCCAGTTGTCCATCAACTGATGACTGGATAAATAAATTTTGGTGTATGTGTACACACTATGGAATACTATTCAAAAGGAAAAAAATGAAATACTATCATTTGCAACTAAATAGAAGCAACTGGAAACCATTATGCTTAGTGAAATAAGCCAGACCCAAGAGACAGTTACCATATGTTGTTTCAGATATGTGGTAACTAATAGTTTACCTTAAAGTGGAAAACTCAGTAGCCCTGCAGCAGACCAAGGTTTGGTTGGTGGCTTTGTATGGCCCATGAGTGGCATTACAGACAGCTGGGCCGCTCTGCCCTGAACCTGCAGGCTCTTGTGCACTCTCCTGGAGGTGCCATTTGAAGCACAGAAGCTTTGAATTCTAAGGCAGCTGTTTCTCTGTTCCTCTTTTCCCCTCATGATTTTGGTGTCCTAAGAATCCCTTCCCACCTAATGAGGTTGTAAAGATTTGCCTTGATGTTTTCCTCTAAGATTTTTATACATTTAGCATTTAGGTCTTTATATTTAGGTCTCTAATCTGGCTCAGGCTCATTTTTGGTATGGAGTGGGGTGGGATCCAACTTAATCCCTTTGCTTCCAGAAGGAGTGGCCGCGGCTGCCCCAGTGCCTGGCGTTGCAGTCCTCTCCCGTGGAAGGGTCTCGGTGCCCCTCCCACATCAGTTGGCCATGGCCACAGCTCCACTCGGAGCCTTCGCCTCTAACCTGCAGCCCCCTCTGCTCATGTCCCCAGGGGTCAGTATTTGGATTATGAGAAGGAGGAAGTGGAAGCTCAACCGAGACAGTGGAAGAAATATGACTTCCACTATGACAACGTGCTCTGGGCTCTGCTAACGCTCTTCACGGTGTCCACGGGGGAAGGGTGGCCCATGTGAGTGTTCCCTATAGCAGGCAGGCCGTCAGGGCCCCCGCCTGTCCCTGTGGTGCAATCAGGGCGCCTCCCCCACCCCACCATGACCCTGTGGTGTGGTCAGGGCCCCTCGCCCATCCCTGTGGTGTGGTCAGGGCCCCACCTGTCCCCTCCCTGCGGTGTGGTCAAGGCCCCCCCGCCCCCTCCCTGTGGTGTGGTTAAGGCCCCCCTGCCCTGTCCTTGTGGTGTGGTCAGGGCACCCCTGCCCCGTCCCTGTGGTGTAGTCAGGCCCCCTACCCCCCACCCCGTCCCTGTGGTGCGGGTCTCGAGGCCTTTCTCCGCCCGGCCCAGGGTGCTGAAACACTCTGTGGACGCCACCTACGAGGAGCAGGGCCCGAGCCCCGGGTACCGCATGGAGCTCTCCATCTTCTACGTGGTCTACTTTGTGGTCTTTCCCTTCTTCTTTGTCAACATCTTCGTGGCCTTGATCATCATCACCTTCCAGGAGCAGGGGGACAAGGTGATGTCCGAGTGCAGCCTGGAGAAGAACGAGGTAGGTGGGTGCCATGCGGCTGCTGGGATGGGAGTGGACCACAGCATGGGGGTTCCTCAGCACTGTGATTGGCCGTCAGCATGGGCAGGACCTCTTCCCCCGTGGAGCGAGAGGCTGGGTTGGGTGGGAGAGTCCCGCACTGCCTCAGCTTGCCTCCTGCCCTCAGGCTGCCCGTGAGGGTGAGGGAAGGTGGGTGAGTGTGCAGGAGGCAGCGGGCTCCCAGCGCCTTGGTGCTCCCTTCTCCCCATGCAGAGGGCTTGCATCGACTTTGCCATCAGCGCCAGACCCCTGACTCGGTACATGCCCCAGAACAAGCAGTCGTTCCAGTATAAGACATGGACATTCGTCGTGTCCCCACCTTTTGAGTACTTCATCATGGCCATGATCGCCCTCAACACCGTGGTGCTGATGATGAAGGTGCGTGCAGCCCCCAGGTGGCAGCTGAGGCCGAGACAGCCACTGGTTCCGTGGGACCCGCTGCTCCGTGTGGTCTATAGGCTGAGGCGGTGAGAAGGTGCTGGAGACCTTGAGGGAGAGCAGGGAGGGGCATCCCCTGCCTGGGCTGGTGTGGAGTCTTATCTGGCCCCTGTGCTCGGGTAGGAGGCTTTGGTGGTTCTGGGCAGGGCGTCCTGGGGCTACTGGGCCCAGGATGGATGGCCTCTTTCCCTGGGCAGTTCTACGATGCACCGTACGAGTATGAGCTAATGCTGAAATGCCTGAACATCGTGTTCACGTCCATGTTCTCCATGGAATGTGTGCTGAAGATCATCGCCTTCGGGGTGCTGGTATGTGCCACGGCTCCTTCCCTGCCCCTGGTGGCCTACGTCCTGGCTCCTCCTGTGCAGGTGCAGCTGGGATCTCCCAGCCCCCAGCGCACATCTGGTGCCGTCTGCAGCTGCATTGACTGTCCCCAACCTAGGTCCTGGGAGACAGGTGGGGCCAGGCCTCTCCTACTCTAGACACACAGCTCTGGGTTCTGTACCTGCCCTAGCCCAGAGATGTCTGTGGTGTGTGCTGTCACTGGCCGTGTGCCGTGCCTCCAGGAGTGGCCTGTCTGTCCTATGCCCTCAGCCCTGTCCTGATCAGCTCCTGGATTAACAGAGCCCTCACAGCCACCGCCTCACTGTACCAACTGTACCAACACTGCCTGTACTAACCACCTTTTCTTTTTCCTTAGAACTATTTCAGAGATGCCTGGAATGTCTTTGACTTTGTCACGGTTTTGGGAAGTATTACTGATATTTTGGTAACAGAGATTGCGGTGAGTAGCATTTCCTGTTCCCTCCAGGGCCCCAGAGTGGTTTCCTTCCAGAAGGTGCTCCCCTCAGTGCATCCCCAGGCCCTGCCTGTGCTGTCGTGGTCCATGGTTCCCCAGGAGACCCTGGAGAGATGGAGCCACTCTCCAGAGCTGGAGCTCAGAGGCTGGTTGTGCTCTTGGCAGGTGTTCTTCCTTGGGTGAGAGAATGGTTCCCAAAGGCCTTCCAGGCTGGTGGTCTGGGACCACCCAGAGCTGTATGGCGATGGCTGACTGGAGAGATAGGAATCCTTTACCTTTGTGCCTCTTACAACTCAATATCAGAATATATAAACCAAAAATAAGTGAGGAATTAGGTTTCACACGTCAGATCTGTTGATGCAGGTGGATGTACTGTCTCTGGAGAAGCCCATTCTTAGCTTACATACATGGATCACTCCTAAAAATTGACTGGTGCTGGGGACATGAACTCGTCTCCGCAAATTCCAAAGAATCAGAATCACAAAAGCACTGTTCTTTAGGTTTAACACACTGACTGGGAAGTAAGTGGCAGAAAATCTCACTGTTGGTTGTAAGTTGGGTTCTCTAGGAATCGCACTGAAGTGAGGATTCCTGTGAAAGCTGTTTCTTGATAAGTGTTCCCAGGAAAAGCTGGCAGGGGGCATGGGAAGCAGGCTGGGGACAGGAAGGGGCCCAGTCCTGGACATGGATATAGGTCATTCCCTGGGGGCCTCTGGAGACAAGGACTGGTCACTTCTTGGAGCCCGCTCGATGGGGACAGGGAGCTGCACTATTACCTGTGTGCCTGCTGGGGTAAAGGTGCACCTGCTGTGTTGATCCTGAACCACTGGCTCCCTGCATGCAGGTGGAGTAGGCTTTGGTAGCCCCAGCTGTTGGGACTCCAGGACCATTGTGCACCATCGTAATAGGACCAAGTGGGAGGCTTTTGCCTGACCCTGCTCAGCTTTGCCCACTCCTCACACTGTGTTCATCCTGCTCCTTCTTCAGGGTGGTTCTGGTCACAGTCTCTGGGAGACAAGCCGGAGCTTCCACTGATGTGTGGGTCCTGGGGGGCTGATGTCCATGTTGTTGCTCCACCACCCTTCTGACCTGTGGCCAGCCTGTGCCACTCTGGTTGCTGGCCTGATGAGGTGACCAGGCCCTCACAGTCGCCCAGCTGCTGCCTGGCATTCCCTTGTCTGACCCTGGTTGCTGTAACCCTCTGATCACGGTGTAGACGGGACCTGGAAGTGTCCAAAAAGGTTCCAGTGAACCCCTGAGTTCCCACCCAGACTTCCCCCTGCCCCTGCCAGTGGTCAGGGATGGTACCTTTGGGCAGTGTGGTATGGTGTACACTGGTGGGCCCTGTGGACATCCCAAGTTGATGTCACATGGAGTTCCATGTTGGGAAGTCTCTGATTCGAGCCCTCAGACACCAGTGCCGACCAAGGCGCTGTATCAGGAAAGGCAGACCCACGCTTGGGCTATGGCTGCATCCTGCTTGAGCAAACCCCTGTCCTCTGTGGGGGTCACTTCAACCCCATGCGGCCCAGTCACAGACAGAGGCCGAGGATTGTCCTCTGCTCACGGCCTGTTCATTGCATGGTTAGCATTGGCCTTGCCGAGAGGTTCCTGGCCATCACAGTCACTCCATCCAGGAGTCTACTCTGTAAATGAGGGGACTGGTGAGGACCCACCTGGTTGACAGTCTCTTGGCCAGCTCATCCCAACACGGGTTTCAGTGCTCCCTGGTGGGAATCGGCTGCAGTAGGTAGATCTGCACACAGGGCCCATGCCCAGGGCCCATCTGGGTGCCTCCTCCCCAAACCCCATTTGCCCTGCCTAGGATACTGCCATGCTTAGCCTGACCTGAGCAGCCTATTTGTCCACTTGAGCAGGGGCTGCCCAGGGACACTGCCCAGAGCTCTGCCTCACCTCTGTTTTTCAGATTGCCCTGCAGGGACCCTAGGGAGACCTGTGCCAGTGCAGCCAGCCCACCCATAGCCGGGCACGAGTGCTTCCTTCTAGTGTAGCAAACCCCCCACCAGGCAGCGGCAGGGCCAAGCTGAGGAGGCCGAGATGTGCAGTGGGAGGGCTGGGCCAGCCATCCTGTACCTGCCCTCTATACTGGCTTAGGTTTGGTGCTAGGGGCCCATCTCCTTGTTCCCAGAGCTGCTGGGGAGTATGGCCACTCACCACTTCGAGGGGACACTCTGAGGTCCTACACAGTGGTATGGCCTGCAGCTCCCATGGGGGCCAGGAGCGAGGCATTGGCCCTCTCACTGGTGCCGCTTTTCTGCCTTTCCCCTGCTGCCTGGTGGCTGTGCAGTATCTTCACCTACCACACACCTCTAGTTTCATGGGAGCAGCGGGGTCTTGTGGCCCAAGCTGCAGGGCCGATGATAGCACCACATAGATTTGCCTCAGAGCTCCTTCCCCAATATGGCAGGTGCACAAATCCTTACAAGATGCATCACCCCAGCCATGGAGTGCACATGGCGCATCAGGTCCTGTGCCCTAGTCCTACCTGTCACCAGCACCGTGGGACAGTCAGGGGCCAGGGGCCAGGCCACAGTTGTCAGAAGGGAGCGCAAGCTGCTTCTGACCCCCTGAGCCATGGGCCTGGGGAACATGTGTTCACCTGGCCTGCAGCTGTATCCCGAAGTCCAGAGGCAGAGCAGGTCAGGTCTCACGCAGCAGCGAGTCCTGACCCTGCTTTGGCCTGGTCTGCCAGCCATTGTGACCCTGGTTTCCTGCACGAGCTGCACTGGTGAGCCAAGTGAGGGTGAGCTGTGAATCACCACCTCTGATTTCCCCGCTGCACACAGGGTGCAGTTGTGTGATTGGGCACTTTGGCTGGGGCATTGGTGTCCAGGAGCCCACTTGGCCTTTGCTATTGTGTGGTGGCCCATAGTCCAACTGCCAAGAAACCAGGGTTCTGCCAGCTGTATTTGCCCCTGAAGACATATCTGGGACATGGGCGGGGCTAGTGGACACACTGGGCCCCCTGGGAGGCGGCCTGGCCTCTCTGTGCCCATGCTCTGCTGTGGGGCCCAACACCACTTCAGCCTCTCAATGTTGATGTCGGCTTGGACCTAGTTTCCAGCAGCCTTTAAAATACCCAGGGATTCTTCTCTCTAGAAAAGGAGTTGGATTTCTTTGTCCCGTGATTCAGGGCCCTTCTCTCCTGTAAGCTGTGGGCTTTGGCTCTGAAAATTGCCTGTGGCTGGGAAACTTGCAAGGGTGTGGTTGTCCACGGCAGTGTTGTGTGAGCCTTCTGGTTATTCGTGCTGACCACTTTGACCCCATACACATGAGGCAGTGGCCGTTGGCCACCCTCTGTGTTCCCTGCTTTGCTCTAGGAGAGCCGTGTCTGTGAGCTGTCACCAAGGGTCTTGTGGGTCTGTGTGCTTGGTTGCTAGTTCAGCCCTGCTGCACACTGTGGTGATTCTATCCAACTAGCTAGGCTGTGTTTTGCTTGTCTCTCCAAATGGCTGCAACAGCCAGGGCTGGACCAGGCCAAAGCCAAGAGTTTCTTCCAGGTCTCCTACACGGGCAGCAGGGACCCAAGCACATTACCAGGGAGGTGGATCAGAAGTGGAGCAGCCAGGGTGCTGGTGTTGCAAGTGGCAGTTTAACCCACTGTGCCACAGCACCCCTGATATCAGCAGTAGTAGTACCCCAGGAATTGCTGCCACCTCACTCACACCAACAGAGGGAGAATCTGGCCAGTGAGCAGTGCCCACGGGCCCCATCCTGAGAGTGCTTCCATGGAACCAACTGGGGCCAGCTGTATTAGGATCAGGCTGGGGCTCGAGTGTGCCTTCTTGCAAATGTGGTTGTGAGGAAGGGAGACGCTATCAGCAGTTCCATGGAGTGAACTTTTGGCTCATTCCTGCAGGGAAGCTCTTGGGGGTAGTGTGGACCCCACCTTAGAGTTGTCTGGATCAGGAACGGAAGAATGCAGCAGGTTCACCTCCACCTGCAAAACAGGTTCTGGCAGTCTGTGGAAATCCTTGCATCGAGAGGCAAGGGCCAGTGTGAAGCCTCCTCCAGCACAGGCATCCCACGTGGATGTCGATTTGTGTCCCAGCTGCTCCACATCCCATCAAGCTCCAAGCTAATAGCCTGGGAAAGCAGCAGAAGATGGCCCAGATGCCTGGACCCTTGCATGCACATGGGAGACCCAGAAGAAACTCCTGGCTCCTGGCTTCAGCCTGGCCCAGCCCTGGCCATTGTGGCCAACTGGGGAGTGAAAGCTCATTGGGGGCGGGTGTAGCGAGCAGGAGTACTCAGAGCAGAGGGTGGGGTTGACACCTTTGAGAGCAGGACCTTCTGGATAAGTCATGGGCCAAGATGGAATAATAATGTAAATTAGAAAATACGTCCAACTGAGATACAATGACAGTGCTGCATATTTAAACTCTAGGGACACAGTGGGACAGGGTGCATATCCAGGCCAAGGTCCACATGGTTTGTATCCCTAGACTTAGCCACTGTGTATAGACAATATTTGAAGATAAACAGTATCTGTTTTGAACCTGTAGGATTTTCCCTCTTGCCATTATTCCCTGTACAATGTGGATAGCAGCTATGTGCATAACGTTTACCCTGTAATCCAGAGATGATTCAGAGTGCAGGAACACTATGTGGGCTCTGTTCAGGGTACATCGTTTTCTGTAGGGGATTTGAGTGCCCCCTGCTCTTGGCGTACACACGGGGTCCTGAAGCCAACTGCTCCAGAGCACTGAGGAATGACTGTGTTTGCAGGAAGTTCAGTCTTAGTGCTTCCTGAAAGAGTAAAAGGCATTAAGCACCTAACAAGTCAAAAAAAGAACAGCAGGATAAGCTCAATAAAGTAGAAGAAAATATAGGACCAGAAGTTACAGAAGCAGGAAACGTTAGCACAGCAGGAAAAATGAAGTCTAAACTTGGTTCTTTAAGGACTTAAAAGTGGACACAACCCGGCCAGATTAACCACAGGGAAAGAAAGATCAAGTGGATATTGAGAGCTTATGCCATGTACTTGAAAACTGAGGCACACAGAATGCTGAAAATATATAAATAAAATCTGACAGGTGAAAATATAAGGACCTTAGTGGTCTTATTAAAATACTAAAGAAGTTGAGTTGGTACACAATTTTCCCACACCAAAAAAAAAAAAAAAAAAAAAACCAGCAAATTCTAATGGGTCTATGTACTAGGTTTCTATCTAAAATACAAAGAAATATGATTCCAAAATTAAATTCTTCCAGAGAATAGAAAAAGAATGAACATTCCCTAATTTTAAAAGACATCATGTACAGTGGTGAAATTCAGAAAGAATTCCCTTTAAAACCAGAAAGGACAGATGTTTGTTAGTGCTGCTTTCAGCATAGAACATGAGATCTCTGTCAGTTCAGCCTACCTCTCCCCCAGTCGGAGGTCATCACTTTTGCACACTGCTCTGTGCCCAGAGCTTGGAGCAGTGCTGGCCACTTTGCAGGTGTTCAGTGAGCACTGAGTGAAGAAGCCAGGAAAACACAAAGTGCATGAAGGTGAAAGCAGGCAAGCAGCATCCCCATCAACAGGGAGAGCTTCATCAGGAAACCCGAAATCACCAAATACTGATTGCCTTGTCTAGCAAGGTTGCGTCACAGTTGAAGTCAACAGTCCTGACAAAGAACCTCACAGTGTAAGTGTGCAAGACCTTTATGTAGAAAACTATTAAACTTTATTGAAAGACATTAAAGGAAGATAAGGCTAGGAGTTACAATCATGTTAATAAATTGGTAGTCAGTTTCATAAAAATTATTGATTTCCCCCAAAGGGTCTGCTGATTCAATGCAGGCCCAGTAAATATCAAAGTTTTTGTTTTTGTGTTGTGGAACTTCACAAACTAGTTCTTCTTCTTCTTCTTCTTCTTTTTTTTTTTTTTTTTGACAGGCAGAGTGGACAGTGAGAGAGAGAGAGACAGAGAGAAAAGTCTTCCTTTGCTGTTGGTTCACCCTCCAATGGCCGCCGTGGCCAGTGTGCTGCGGCCGGTGCACCGCAATGATCCGATGGCAGGAGCCAGGTGCTTCTCCTGGTCTCCCATGGGGTGCAGGGCCCAAGCACTTGGGCCATCCTCCACTGCACTCCCTGGCCACAGCAAAGAGCAGGCCTGGAAGAGGGGCAACCGGGACAGAATCCGGTGCCCCTACCGGGACTAGAACCCGGTGTGTCGGCGCCGCAAGGCGGAGGATTAGCCTAGTGAGCCGCGGCACCGGCCACAAACTACTTCTAAAGTGATTTTTTATTTTTATTTTTTAAAGGCAGAGTTACAGAAAGAGAGAGACTGAAACACATAGAGAGAGAGCTTCCATCTGCTGGTTCACTCCAAATGGCTTCAATGACCAGGGCTGGGCCACGCTGAAACCAGGAGCCTGGAAGTCCTTTCAGGTCTCCCACGTGTGTGCAGGGGCCCAAGCACGTAGGTTGACTTCCATTGCTTTTCCAGGCACATTAGCAGGGAGCTGGATGGGAAATATAGCAGCCAGGACTCAAACAGGATGCCGGCACCTCAGGTGGCAGTTTCACCCGCTATACCTCAATACCGGCCCCAACTGTTTCTGAAATTTATAAGAGCAGAGATTCCCAAACAGTCACGAGATATAGAAGAGGAAGAGGCTGGGTGGCAGGGGAGGGTCTGTCCTGCACACACTGACGCTGCAGAGCTGTGCTGATAATGGCATTGGCTGAGGGACAGCTACACGGGCAGTGGGGGGTCAGAGCTCCCGTACTTGCGGGAACTTGGTTAGGACACTGCTGACTGCAGCTCCGCGGTCAGAACAGCCGACGTGGGAATTGATTGGTGTCCACAAACATTAGACTTCAGGTGGATGAAAGGCTTCAGTGTAAGAAAAAAAACTTTCAAACTCTTAAGATTTTTTTATAACGCTTTTATTTAAAGAATATAAATTTCCAAAATACAGCTTATAGATTACAATGGCTTCCCCCCTCATAACTTCCCTCCCACCCGCAACCCTCCCCTTTCCCACTCCCTCTCCCCTTGCTTTACATCAAGATTCATTTTCAATTCTCTTTATATACAGAAGATCAGTTTACTATATATTAAGTAAAGATTTCAACAGTTTGCCTTCACATAGCAACACAAAGTGAAAAATACTGTTGGAGTACTAGTTATAGTATTAATTCACAATGTATAGCACATTAAGGACAGAGATCCTACATGATATATTTTTTTTAAATTGATTAATTTTCTATGCAATTTCCAATTTAACACCAAGATTTTTTTCATTTTTAATTATCTATATACAGAAGATTGATTCAGTATATACTAAGTAAAGATTTCATCAGTTTGCACCCACACAGAAACACAAAGTGTAAAATACTGTTTCAGTGCTAGTTATTAGCATTACTTCACATTGGACAACACATTAAGGACAGATCCCACATGAGACGTAAGTACACAGTAACTCCTGAAGTTGATTTAACAATTTGACACTCTTGTTTATGGCGTCAGTAATCTCCCTAGGGTCTAGTCATGAGTTGCTGAGGCTATGGAAGCCTTTAGGGTTCGCCGACTTCAATCTTATTCCGACAGGGTCATAGTCAAAGTGGAGGTTCTCTCCTCCCTTCAGAGAAAGGTACCTCCTTCTTTGATGGCCCCATTCGTTCCACTGGGATCTCACTCACAGAGATCTTTCATTTAGGTCTTCTTTTTTTCCAGAGTGTCTTGGCTTTCCATGCCTAGAATATTCTCATGAGCTCTTGAGCCAGATCTGAATGCCTTAAGGGCTGATTCTGAGGCCAGAGTGCTATTTAGGACATCTGCCATTCTATGAGTCTGCTGTGTATCTCGCTTCCCATGTTGGATCATTCTCTCCCTTTTTGATTCTATCAGTTAGTATTAGCAGACACTAGTCTTGTTTGTGTCATCCCTTTGACTCTTAGACCTATCAGTGTGATCAATTGTGAACTGAAATTGATCACTTGGACTAGTGAGATGGCCTTGGTACATGCCACCTTGATGGGATTGTATTGGAATTCCCTGGCACATTTCTAACTCCATTATTTGGGGCACGACTGATTGAGCATGTCCCAAATTGTACATCTCCTCCCTCTCTTATTCCCACTCTTATATTTCACAGGGATCACTTTTCAATTAAAATTTAAACACCTAAGAATAACTGTTTGTTAATTACAGAGTTCAACCAATAGTACTAGAATAAAAAAAATACTAAAATGGATAAAGTATTACATTGTACAACAACAGTCAGCACAAGAGCTGATCAAGTTACTGTTTCTCATAGTGTCCATTTCACTTCAATAGGTTTCACCTTTGGTGCTCAATTAGTTGTCACCGATCAGGGAGAACATATGATATTTGTCCCTTTGGGACTGGCTTAATTCACTCAGAATGATGTTTTCCAGATTCCTCCATCTTGTTGCAAATGACCGGATTTCATTGTTTTTGACTGCTGTATAGTATTCTATAGAGTACATGTCCCATAATTTCTTTATCCAAATGTATGCTTTGAATTCCCTGTGATCTTTTGCTGTGAGGTTCCCTTCGTTTACCTTCTTTCATGTTGATGGCCGTGTTTCTGTGTTTCTGTGTGTAACACATCTTTAAGCATCTTTTGCAGGGCTGGACGAGTGGCAACAAATTCTTTCAATTTGTTTGCAATGAAAGGTCTTTATTTTACCTTCATTCACAAATGAGAGCTTTGCAGGATATAGTATTCTGGGCTGGCAGTTTTTCTCTCTTAGTACCTGGGCTATGTCTTGCCATTCCCTTCTAGCTTGTAGGGTTTCTGATGAGACGTCTGCTGTGAGTCTAATTGGAGATCCTCTGAGAATAATCTGACGTTTCTCTCTTGCACATTTTAGGATCTTTTCTTTCTGTTTCACTGTGGTGAGTTTAATTACAATGTGTCGTGATGAGGATCTCTTTTGGTCATGTTTCTTAGGGGTTCTATGAACTTCCTGTACTAGGATGTCTCTGTCCTTCTCCAAAACTGGGAAATTTTCTGCTATTATCTCACTAAAAAGGCCTTCTAATCCTTTCTCCCTCTCCATGCCTTCAGGAACTCCTAGAACTCGAATGTTGGGTTTTTTAATAGTATCCTGTAGATTCCCAACAATATTTTTTTAGATTTCTAATTTCCTCTTCTTTTCTTTGGTTTGACTGTATATTTTCCTGTGCTCTGTCTTCTAAGTCCGATATTCTCTCTTCTGCCTCACCCATTCTGTTTGTAAGGCTCTCTAATGTGTTTTTCATTTGATCTATTGAATTCTTCAGTTCATTATGATTTCTCGTCACTATCACAGTTTCATGTTCTACTAGTTGTTTCATTTCAGCTTGATTCCTCCTTAATATTTCATTTTCACGAGAGAGATTTTCTACCTTGTCCATTAAGGATTTCTGTAGTTCAAGAATTTGTTTTAGAGTACTTCTTAGTGTTCTTATCAATTTTTTGAGATCTGCTTCTTGCATTTCTTCTGTCTCATCATCTTCGTAATCTTGAATTGGGGTGTCTTTTTCATTTGGGGGTGTCATAGTGTCTTCCTTGTTCTTATTACCTCGGTTTTTGCGTTTGGTGTTTGGCATATTGGTTTCTTCACTATGGTGTTTTTTTCTTGTTATACTATGACTCTAGATTAAGTGGACTGTCTGCTTTTGATGGAGCCTTAGAGGCTTGAGATGGGTGTGGCCTGAGAGCTCTGTTTGGTTCCTCAGGGTTGAGGGTGTGTCAAAGGAGACACTCCCAGGTTAGGCGTGGTAAATCTCTCTCTGTTACTTTTTTTTTTTTTTTTTTTGGTTCAAAAGGGAAGTAATTCCACACAACTGAATGGAATTGGGGGTGGTTAGCAGGCGAATGATATACCCGCAGGAGCCAGAGATCGGAAGCTCTTTCCCAAGGACCTTAGAGGGAATCTTTGCCGCCCTTAGTGTGGGCTCAGATTCTCCTGTAGTCTCCCACTGGGCTGCCAAGGCTACTGAACTGTAGCATCTCTGGAGAGTACTCACATGAATTCGTGATTTCTGTGAGTTCTCTCCCCCACTGTCTCTTTTTTCACAGTCTCAGTTCATTAGCACCACACATTCATTAGGTTCTAATCTCCTGTTATTTCACCCCTCCCACCCAGAGACAGGTTTTTTTGCTAGGCTCGGGGCCGGTGCCGACCCGAGGTCGCCCAGCTTATGATGTATTCCAAAATGGCGCCTGCTCTTTGTCTTGCTCACCTTTGAGAGGTGAGCGGAGAGAAACTCGTGTCCGTATGGGTCACTTTTTTTTTTTCCCTCTCTCTCTCTCTCTTCTAGTTAGCCTGGTGAACATTTCCCCGCAGGGTTTCAAGTCTTGTTCGCTCTAGTCTCCTCTTTCCACTTCCCTGCTGGTATCTCGGGCTATTGAGGTTCGGCTCACGTCGCGTTCCAGCACTGGTGTGTTGAATCTGCTGCTGGTGTCCCAAACTGCGGGCTCCCACGCTCTCCACGCAGGTCCACTGTGAATCACCAGTTCCGGAAGGGTTTCCTCTGCTGTTTCTTCCCCTACTCTTCCTTGAACCTGCAGTATCTCCACTTTTATTAAACTGTCTCTCCCCAGACTATCAGTGTGTTCCCTTCCTATTCCGCCATCTTGCCCCAAACTCTTAAGATTTTAAAAGTTACCTTCAGGACCTCAGGATGGGACTGGTCTGTTAGTGCAGACGTACAGAGCCCAGTTGTAACTGAGGAATTGCAGACAGTTTCCCTCCTCGTACCTGTCCTGGGCCTGTGCCTGGGCCTGTGCCTGGGAGGGGCTGATGAACGGCCTGGGTGCAGGGGAGCAGCTCCATCAGAGCAGGGCTGTGCTCTCCAGAGTCAGTAAGGTAGGGCGGGTGGTGGGTTGTATAGAGGAGTGGTCTGATGTGGATTTTGAGACATAGCTCTGGCTTCTCTTTTGAGAGCGTGGAACAGGGGCAGGGGAGGAAGCAGCATACTCCAGTTCAGAGTGGTCATGAATAATTCAGTGCCAGTCGTTTATCTGGGGGGAATGGTGGTGTGAGAGAGGGCAGGAGGTGTGTGATTCAGGATTCCGCACCGTGAGCGGCTGGGGCTGTGTCTGTGGGGTAGCTCTGGGTGCACCGAGCAGGCCAGGTACTCTGTCAGGTGACAAGAAGCAAGGGACTGCAGAACACAAAGTCTCTGGTGCTCCTGGCCTGAGCTGAGTCCCTCCGAGATGTAGAGGTGGACACAGTGTCAGGCCTGGAGGGACACAGGCCGGCAGCACTGCTGCTGTGAGTGCAGGGGGTGAGAAGCTGCTGGGGCTGGGTGCAGCTGGAGAGCAGACCAGTGGGCCAGCCAGGGACAGGTGTGGAAGAGGAGCCAGGATGGCCCCAGGGTTCCCATCCTGAGCACTTGGAAAGGTGGGGATGAGTAGTGTGTGCAGAGTGCAGAATGGGTTCGCTGGGAGGCTCCAGGTACAGTTTGTACACAGTAGGTTGGAGTCTCCTGTCAGCCTTCCCAAAGGAAGTCTGGCCATCCCTCGCCGCTGGGCCCTGGGTCAGGGTATGGAGGACTGAGGTCAGCAACGTTGAATTGGGATTGGCAAAAAATGGCTTCTGATCCATGAGACTGCATGGGATCAGTGAGGGGCTGGGACCCTCTGGCACCTAGATAAATAAATAGAGGTGAGAGTGGCCAGGCTGTGCCAGTTTAAAAGTGGAATATGCAAATGGACAATTAGCATAAGGAAAGATGCTCCACCTTATTTGTAATCAGAGAAATACACCCTGAAATGGCGTTGAGATGCCACTGTCAGGCATTGGAAATTCCAGCAATACTGACTATTGGCAAGGGTGTGGAGCCCCCCTTGGTGTACCTGTCTTGGGAAGTTTGGCTACTCTGGTGGATAGAGCAACCGGAAGCCCAGGGGTGGGTCCCAGAGCACATTTACCCAGCTAACTCTGAAGGTGGTCCCCACAGGTGTTCACGGTGGCTGAGACTGCTCTGTGCTCCTCAGCAGGAGGAAGCACCACATGCAGTAGAAAAGACAGAGCAGGTCTTTCTGTGGAGCAGTCTACCCACTGTCAGAACACAGGCAGAGAAAGTGCCGCAGGGTGACCCCGTTACCGAGCTTAGTAACAGGCAGATGTACAGCGTACTTGGTAAGTTTATGGTAAAACCGTAAAGACAAGCAGTCATTAAAAAAATCAGAACAGTCTTCAAATCCAGAGAAGAGGGATGGAGACACAGTCAGGAAGGGCTGCAGAAGTGGTGGTGGCGTCCTGTGTCTGTGTGTTTGAAAGAGAAAGAGAGTATGTGTGTGTCAGTCACCCATCGCTGGTTCACTCCCCGAATGCCCACAACAGTCAGGGCTGGGCCAGGCTGAAGCTAGGAGCTGGGAACTCCATCTGGGTCTCCCACACAGGTTGCTGGAACCTGACTACTTGACTGACCTCCCAGGGTATGGCAGTAGGGAGCTGGATGCAGGCACCCCAGTGTAGCCCAAACACCTACCCCGTGTTCCTTTCTATTTGTTTTATTATCTTTAGGATATTTTTACATATTCTCTTGTTCATGTGGTATGTTTCATTGTTTTTAAAAGTTAATGATCTGAGGCCGGCGCTGTGGCTCAATAGGCTAATCCTCCACCTTGTGGCGCCGACACACCAGGTTCTAGTCCCGGTCAGGGCGCTGGATTCTGTCCCGGTTGCCCCTCTTCCAGGCCAGCTCTTTGCTGTGGCCAGGGAGTGCAGTGGAAGATGGCCCAAGTCCTTGGGCTCTGCACCCCATGGGAGACCAGGAGAAGCACCTGGCTCCTGCCATCGGATCAGCGCGGTGCGCAGGCTGCAGCACGCAGGCTGCAGCACGGCGGCCATTGGAGAGTGAACCAACGGCAAAAAGGAAGACCTTTCTCTCTGTCTCTCTCTCTCACTGTCCACTCTGCCTGTCAAAAAAAATAAATAAAAATAAAAGATTAAAAAAAAAGTCAATGATCTGAGTAATCTAGGCAAACAAGCCGAAAACTGCCATCCCCTCGCAGTGCAGTGGCGTCTCCCGGTGTCTGCTGTGCTTCAGCCCCAGGGTGGCTTCCGAGAGGAGCTGGTTTACCGAGCTCCTCACGCCTGTGGGCCTCCCCTCGGAAACCCGATCAAGCCACAGCTGTGGGGACGTTCGTGGGAGTTTCCATACACCTGCACCTTCTTCCCGGAGCGGGTGGGGGTCCAGAGTTCTGGCTTCGGGGAGAGGTGGGGGGCAGGCAGAGGCACCTTGCTGATGTCCCAGACGTGCAGCGTAGCCCTGGTGTAAGGCAGCCAGCTCCTGCAGTGTAGAAGCTGAGTGCTTTGTCCGGCCTCCGGGTTGCTTGTGCTTGGATCGGGCCCTGCTTCAAGCAGGCTCTCCCTGGCCTCCACCGTCAAGCCTTGCTGCTCTGAGAAGCCAGCTGGTCCGACAGCTTTGCTCCTCAGTAGCCACCACTGCCCTTGGCGCCCAGGCCGTGGCCCTATGCTCCTGGAGGAGACAAAGGAGGCGTCCCGGATTGCTATGGTCGTCTGTCTGTCTGCTTCTCATCCAGAGCCACTTCATTGTTTACCTCGTGGACATCCTTTTTTTTCTTGGGCAAAAATATGAGTGTCAGTTTCCATCTTCAACTTAAAATCAAAATAGAGCAACAGTCTTAGCCAGGGCACCTAGGGAGTGGGCTCCAAACTTGCATAAAACTGACATTGATTTCTTTGCCTGGAAATAAAAAACAAGTGTCTGTGAGTCATCTTTGGATTTGCATTATAAAGAAGAATGCAAATGAACGCCACCCTGTCTGCATCGCCCAGATTTCAAACCGTGTTTTTATTTGATGCATTTTAAGAAAAAATGTGCAGTTTACGCAGATCTGGAGATTTTCTAATGAAGTATTCAGAGTTTGAGTTTTTGCTTGTTCTGATGACTCATCTTCTCTTTTGTTTCCTGTTTTTGTTCTTGACGTATCCTAACCTACCTGCTGACTCACGCCATCCAACCAACATACAATGCGAAAACCCATGTCTCCGTCTGTATGTTGCGTGCCGCTGCTCAAACCACCCCAATCTGTAAATAACCCGCAATGTCCATCCATGAAAACATCATATACAGGAAAGGGTTGGTTTCGTGACTTTAAGTGGTTCTTGCTCACCTTGCTCTGCCTGCTCCGCTGTCCTCTACACCCTGTGCTCTATGTGGCTGGGCTCACCTCTGGCCTCCTGTGCCCTACCCCAGCTCCTGTGCCCTCCCAGGAGCTGACTGGTTCCGGGGGGGTTTCTGGAGTGGGCGGTGGGATGATGCCTTGGGGAGATTTCCTGTTGGGACTTGGACTTGAGATGTCACAGGACGGTTTGTGCCTAAGAGCCCTGGCGTCCACGGCTTCTGTTGCAGTCTTCTCTCCTCTTCTTTGTCCCCATTGTGGTGACAAATAAGGTTCAGCTTTCCCCGAGTGGCCCTGGCAAAGCCCCTGTAGCCTCTGCCCCTCCTGGACAGACCCTTCCTGGGGGTCAGGAGCGATTTTTGTCACCATGATTCAGGAGTTCTGCAGGGCCTGAGTGGAGGGAGGGACCCTTTCCCAGTTGGCAGTACAGCTTGTGTTATGCCTTTGGCCAGGAAGCTGGTGCAGAGGGCAGGTGCCAACCAAGAGCTCCTTCCAGGTCCTTAGGGATCTGGAGTGAGAGCAGAGACATTTGGTGGCAGCTGTGGAAATTCATCTAAAGCTGCAGGTATCTGAGATTGTTGTTACAAAATGTTAGCAAGGTTTCACAGCTGGAGTAGAAAAAATCTTGGGTTTTGAGAAAGTGATGCTCAGGTGGTGCCTCCTTTGTGGGCTCAGCCCTCCATTAGTGGGGAGTCTTTGCCCCCTGCATGTCCCCCTCCCTCCTCCTCACAATGATGTGTATGTGCATGAAGACCCCCCTGGGGCAGGAGGTGGGTCAGCAGGAGTCCCCACTGTGGGGAGGGGGTCAGTGGGTGTCTCCACTGGGAGGGAGGGGGTCAGCGGGTGTCTCTACTGGGGGGAGGGTGTCAGCGGGTGTTCCCACTGTGGGGAGGTGGGTCAGCAGGAGTCCCCACTGAGGGGGAGGGGGTCAGCGAGGTGTCTCCACTGAGGGGAGGGGATCAGTGGGTGTTCCCACAGCGGGGTACCTGCTGACCACAGCCAGACCTCATCCTCCAGTGGGCGTCCTCAAGTCTGGATCAAATTCTCTGCAGGCGCTCAGCACCAAACCCTTCCCTTTTCTGTGACTCCAGCCAAAGGCTGGGGTGAGCCTGGACATAGGAGATGTCATCACCTCCGGGGGGGCAGTGCCGTGTGGTACTTGGTGCACTTTCCGATGCCTTTCCTGGGTTACCCCCACCCCGTGGGCCTGGCTGCTCTTAGTGTGTCTGTTGGGTTAAGGACCAGCATTCCTGCAAGGTACGTCAGCCAAGGGGTGCGTGGAGCCCCTTTGGGATGCTCTAGACCATTCCTGTTCAGCTTAGGTGGACGAGGAAGGGGAGCTACTGCTTCCTGTGCCACAGAAACCGTGGACCCTACGGGGAGGGGGAGTGCCATGTCCACCTCCCAGGTGGCTGAGGCCAGAGGTGATGCCTGCTTTTCCTGCCATCCTGCATGTGGCTGGCACAGTGGTGCCCAGCCTGTCGCACTGTGCTTGGATGTTGCCTATTGTTACCCTGTGAACCCCCAGCTCTCTTGGGCTGCCCGTCTGTCCCCACCCCACCCTCTCCTGAGGCTTGCTGGAGCCCCTCAGTCCCCATGGATGGATGTGGCTGAGCCCTGGTCCTTCAGGCTTGTTTGGGTGACCTCAGGCTCTGCACAGCACAATACCTGTCCCCTTCCTGTGGCCCCTACCCCATCTCCCTCCGTACCTTCAGGAAGTTGTCTGTGTAGCTACCGGAGCTGGGTGGGTGCTGTGTGGTCATCGTGCTACCCCCACAGACCCAGTGGAGCAGCCCAGGCACTTTGGAGCCCCTTTCCCTGATCTGCTCCACTGGCTCATGAGAATTCCTGGGATTCATTGAGCAGTTCCTGGCCAGCTTGTCCCCCACGGAGAGTCTCTTCCCTGGACACAAGCAGGTTAAGCAGCTCCAGGCTCCCTCCCAGAATGCCACATCCGGCCAGGACAGCAGGACCAGGACAGGCAGCCCTGGGGCAGAGCCCCCTCTCCACCCAGGCTCCCAGTACCTCTGCACTTGCATGCGCACTCCTGCTGCTGCCGTCTCATTCAGCATCTGTGTTCTCTTTTCTCTTTGATGACTGAGCCTGACTACACACCTGTGAGCTTCTTGCATATCTAGAACACCCAAAGTGGCAGGAAGCCTCTCTCTGGCTGTGTGTGGGTTCCTGGTCCCTACATAGACCTAGACTGAGCAGAAGCTGCCTGGGTCCACAAACGCCTTCCAGGGCCATGCTCCCCTGCATGGGATGTACCGACAATGCAGGGTCCCCAGGGCCAGTAGAAGCCTCACTCCCAGGCAGCTGGGAGTCCGGGGTTTGTGGGTTCATCTTTGTGCTCAGTTCTGAGCGGTTCTCCAGAGAGGCCTGTCCGACTATGGATTGCGGAAGTGGCTTCCATGGTGAGAGTTCTTCCACTTGTGGTAACTTGTCTGCAGACAGCTGCAGCAGCTCTGGAGGAACTGGGGTCCCGGGCAGGCAGGGGCTCCATGGACTGAGCACAGAAGAAAAAGGCACAGTGCCCAGTGCAGGCATGGGAGGAACGGTCAGGCCAAACACCTGGACCACTGGGCTGTGCCCTGCAAGAGGTGGCCCAGCTCCGCCGGGTGGCAGGGAGCTGCTTTGCAGAGTCTCCGCCTCTGTGCCTCCTGAGCAGAGGGCAGGATCCCTGAGTGGGGGCATGAGGAGCAGTTGTTGGGCCAGGCTTCACCCTGGGAGGGTTTTCTGGTGGCTGACTGCTGCTTAGACTGTGAAGTGGTGACTTTTGTTCTCGTCTTTTAGCGCCTTTTCCCTAGTGCCTTGGGCTTGGGGAGTGGGTGTGGGGAGGTGGCCATGAGCCTGCACCACCAGGGGTGCCTGTGGTAGTCAGAGACAACCCTGTTTCCCACAGAACAACTTCATCAACCTCAGCTTCCTGCGCCTGTTCCGGGCCGCGCGGCTCATCAAGCTGCTGCGCCAGGGCTACACCATCCGCATCCTGCTTTGGACCTTCGTGCAGTCCTTCAAGGTGGGGCTGAGGCAGGGCCTGTCCCCAGCTCCAGCAGGGGAAGCTGGGAGGGGCGAGGGAGCTGGAGGGCGGCTGGGGGTGCTGCGCGGCTGACGGCTGTGTGTCTGCAGGCGCTGCCCTACGTGTGTCTCCTCATCGCCATGCTCTTCTTCATCTACGCCATCATTGGCATGCAGGTGGGTGCAAGGTGGCATGGACTGGACCTTGCCTGAGGCCCCTGTGGGCCCCTGGTGCTGATGCTGGGTGGCCGCCATCAGCTCACACTCAGGGAACACTCACTGCACAGGGCCTTCAAGAACACGGGAGAGGGGCACAGATTTCAGAACACGCAACAAAATACTCAGCTCCTAACTGCACTCTCCACACACCTACTGTGGTGCCCCCACGAAAGCCAGGCACATGCTTCATTGTCCAGACGCTTTCATGGTGGAGGGCACTGAGGCATCGTGGCTCCTGTGGATGAGGGGCAGCCATAGCCCTCTCCAGGAGAGGCACTGCACTGTAGGTGATGGCCCAGCAGCAGCTGGATGTCAGGCACTGCTACAGATGGGCGCAGGGCAGGGGCTGCTCACTCCGGGAGCTGGCGGCCACCTGCAGCACGCCCCTCCACCCCAAGCTTGGGAGACTTTGCACTCAGGAAAGGCCCTGAGAACCGCAGTGGGACCCATGACATCACTGAATTTGCCGGAGTTTTCTGGATTTCCCGTATTTTGCTAAAGAATACTTTGTCAACTATTTGAGGGAAAAATCACATAAAAGATATAAATCAGTATCCCGATTATAAACCCTCAGCCTTTGGCCACTTTGCAACACTAGGGATGGGAGATGAACCCCCATAGCAAGTTAGGGTTGGGGGAGTGTCAGTACCTTAAAAGTTAGCTGAAAACTTTTTTGTGGGGGCTAGCGCTGTGGTGCAGTGGGTGAAAGCCCTGGCCTAAAGCGCCGGCATCCCATATGGGCACGGGTTCTAGTCCCGCTGCTCCTCTTCTGATCCAGCTCTCTGCTGTGACCTGGGGAAGCAGTAGAAGATGGCCCAAGTCCTTGGGTCCCTGAACCCACGTGGAAGACCCAGAAGAAGCTCCTGGCTCCTGGCTTTGGATCAGCGCAGCTCTGGCCATTGTGGCCATCTGGAGAGTGAACCATTGGATGGAAGACCCCTCTCTCTCTGTTTCTACCTTTCTCTGTAACTCTTTTGAATGAATAAAACAAATATTTTAAAAAAGAGAAAACTTTTTTTTTTTTTTGTATTTGAAAGAGTTACAGAGAGAGATGGGCAGAGAGAAATTTTCTATCCACTGGCTCACTCCCCAAGTGGCTACAGTGGCTGGATGTGGGCCTATCTGAAGCCAGGAACTGGGAGCTTCATTGGGTTTCCTTCGTGGGTGCAGGGGCCAAAGGACTTGGGACATATTCTACTTCTCTCAGACCATTAGCAGGGAGCTGGATTGGAGGTAGAGCAGCTGGGACTCGAACTGGCACCCGAATGGGATGCCGGTGCTGCAGGTGGAGGCTTAGCCCAGCACACCAGTGCTGGTACCAACTGAAAACTTTTTAAAACTTGTTTCAGAAATTGAAAAGTTCTTTTTTTTTAAAATTTGCTGAGATCTGATGCTATTCAAAACAAATTCGTATTGTTTGCTGTTTCAATATGTGCATGTTTAGGGGCCTGGATATGGAAATGTGACAGCTGTAGGTTTCCAGCCAGATTCCAGGTGTTAGGCTAAGTACAGTTGCATTTCCTACTCTGGAAAAACTCAGCTGAAATGGACAAAAAGCTCTTTGTGCTGTCTGTGCTGAAGTTTCTTCTGGTCTCAGACACAGTAGACTCCTCGTACCCTCAGCTTTGGGCCCCAGGTGGCACCTGTGGCCAGGCAGTGGGTGTGCTGAGCTGTGGGGCAGGGGTCTTGGGAATGCACCAGCCCCTGCAGGGTGGTGGCTCTCCAGCAGAGCGCCGCCCCCATCCCCCTGCCAGGGACCCAGCATTGAGTGTTGCCATTGCTTGCCCATTTCAGGTTTTTGGGAACATCGCCCTGGACGATGACACCAGCATCAACAGGCACAATAACTTCCGGACGTTTCTGCAGGCCTTGATGTTGCTGTTCAGGTGTGTTGTCTGTCAGCCCCAGCCAATGAGTGCCTGTCCTGGAGGCTTCCTTGCATGGGACAGAGAAGGGTAGTCCCAGCCACAGGGACCACTGGCTTCCAGTTCCCTCTCCCTGTTCATCCGCTCCAAAGGGCTCAGCCTGTGCTAGGCCTCAGGCAGCCCCTCGGGGGGTCACCAGGGTGCTGTGCACTGCTTCATCCCCACTCCGCAGGGAGGACAGCAGGTTCCCAGCAGGGCCTCTCCCTGTGCTGGCCCTGGGACCAGCAGGGCAGCAGGAGGACCTTCCACCGACAGTACTTGCAGCCACTTGGTGCCCTGAGGAACCCAGCTGGCCAGGGCTGGACACACCTTCACCTTCCACTGTCTGTCTTGAGGGTCACAGCTCCCTGGCTCCTGGACGCAGCCATGCCAAGCAGTAGTGTGGGACCTAGAGAGGCCAAGATGCCCTTGGCATGAGTTTCGGAGCTACCAAGACTCCTTGCTGAAGGTGTGCCAGCAAGAGAGCTCTGCATGCCTGCCAGTGGGGATGGAAGAGACGGGAGGGTTGGGAGGGCTTCCTCGCCTCCTCCATCTCCTTGTTCTAGCACCAGTAACTCCAGTATGGAAGAGAAGAGCTTTGGCCAGGGTTCCCGGAACAGGGGCATTGGTGTCAGGCCCTGCCTTGGGGTCTCGCCACTTGTCAGGCTGCTGCATGGTCAGCCCCAGGTGTGCAGCCTGCCCTGCCTACAGGTGTGCCCTGCAGCTCTGGGCCGTTCTCTGGGCTCCCAGCCTGCTGTGCTGCGCTGCCTGCAGGCAGCTTCTGGCTTCTGTTTGTCTGCAGCCTGAACAAGCCCCCAAGGGCTGAACTCTCCCCAGTGGTGTTTCTATGCCTTAGCTGTGATGCTAGTTCTGTTTCTTCACTTAACATTCTACTCCACGCCACACACGATACACGAGATGTGAGACAAACCTATGAAGTCAGCCTTAGTTTTAAGCTGTTCCTCCCCAAGCTTCACATCACATGGCAACACTCCTGGCTCAGGCCTGGCCCTGCTGAAGCAGCAGCCTACTCAGGCTCTCGTGGGTGTGGACGGCCTGACTGCTGCCTGGGTCTGGTCACACACAGGTGCCCAGAGACCAGAAACCAGGCTCTGACCCCCAGCAAGGACCCAGGTGAAGTGAAGCCAGATGAAGAGTGGACAGAGACTTCATAAGGCTGAGGGCAGGCATGTGAGCCTGGGCCTCTGCTGTGAGGAAGGGCAGCTGCTGGAGGGCTTTTGAGAGCAGTGATGAGGTCAGACTGAGCTGGGGGGGGGGGGCACAAAGTGGGAGATGAGCAGATGACGTAGAGGCCATGACAGCTGCTCAGGGAAGTCTTGTTCAGCCCATGGTGGCAGGAAGTGAGGTGACTTTGAAGGTGCTGAGCTAAGGGCAGGGGTGGGGGGTGGGAGCAAGGATGGCTCTGATGTTTTGGCTTGAAGCAGGCAAGGCTGTGACAGCGTGTATCTGGGGAGGCGGGATTTCCAGGGCCGGTACAGCAGACCCTCCTGAGTGACCAGTGCCTTCTCAGGTCACGCCATGGGTTCTTCTGAAGAAACAGCTGGCGCCCATACAGCCCTCAGGCAGGGACCAGAGAGGGAGCCATGAGGCACAGCTCCCCCCGCGGTGAGGGTCAGGGTGAGGGCTCCAGACAGAGCTCAAGCCTGGACCTCCAGGCTCCCTGCTGGGCCTCACGGCTCTGCCCCTCTTCACAGGAGTGCCACGGGGGAGGCCTGGCACGAGATAATGCTGTCGTGCCTCAGCAGCCGGGCCTGCGACGAGCACTCCAATGCCAGTGAGTGCGGCAGCGACTTTGCCTACTTTTACTTCGTCTCCTTCATCTTCCTCTGCTCCTTTCTGGTAAGTCCCAGTCACTGCGCCCCAGCCTGCCCATCTCAGTCCATCTTGGGGACCCTACATTCATCTCTTGGGGCCTGTGACTGAGACCCAGTGTCACAAGCTGACTCATGTCGATGGCCTGGGTCCACCTCGTCAGCCCTGGAAAGGACCAGCTCACCCATGAGCCACCCGTACCTGGCCTTGGCCTCTGGGGAGAGGGCCCTTAGCTTCCAGCTTCCAGAAGGGTGTGCACTGTGGCCAGCGGGTGTGACAGTGACATGATTGTGCTTGCTGCTCATGGCTTGGCACTGGCCTCTGGGTGTGGTGAGGAAGATGGCCACAGAGTGGACAGACAGTGGCCCAGAGAAAGGGAGGGACAGGAACTGGATGGGGCTGGGCTGCATTTCAAAGGTGGCACTGACGTGACTGCGTATGGGTATGAGAGAAAAAGAATAGAAAACGAGGACCTGCGATTTTCTGGGGTGCTGGGTGGGTGACAGTCTCTGAGGTGGGAATGTAGGGGGCGTATAGTTGAGGAACTAGAAAGGGAGGGAACAGGGATGCCTGTTAGATGTCTGGGCTGGGGGTGTGAGTGGGTTTTGTTGGCATTGGGTGTATTTATGGGCTGGACAATGCCTGTGGGTCCCTGCTACATAGAGCCTAGCCCAGAAACCTGTGCAGCAACTGTCACCACAGTGATGTTGGAAATGAAGAGCCTGGGCCCTGACTACACTGGGCCCTCTGACTACACTGGGCCCTCTGACTACACTGGGGACCTCTGACTACACTGGGGACCTCTGACTACACTGGGCCCTCTGACTACACTGGGGCCCTGACTACACTGGGGCCCTCTGACTACACTAGGACCTCTGACTAGACTGGGCCCTCTGACTACACTGGGACCCTCTGACTACACTGGGCCCTCTGACTACACTGTGGCCCTGACTACACTAGGGCCCTCTGACTACACTAGGACCTCTGACTAGACTGGGCCCTCTGACTACACTGGGACCCTCTGACTACACTGGGCCCTCTGACTACACTGGGGCCCTGACTACACTTGGGCCCTCTGACTACACTAGGACCTCTGACTACACTAGGACCTCTGACTACACTAGGACCTCTGACTACACTGGGCCCTCTGACTACACTGGGACCCTCTGACTACACTGGGCCCTCTACTACACTGGGACCCTCTGACTACACTGGGGCCCTCTGACTACACTAGGACCTCTGACTAGACTAGGACCTCTGACTAGACTGGGCCCTCTGACTACACTGGGCCCTCTGACTACACTAGGACCTCTGACTAGACTGGGCCCTCTGACTCGACTGGGCCCTCTGACTACACTAGGACCTCTGACTAGACTGGTCTCCTCTGACTACATGGGCTCCTCTGGGTCGTAACAAGCTCTGGAGCTGACTCTGATGCTGCATTTTCAGGAGCATCAGGACAGGGAAGGCTCCCAGGCACTCAGGAGGCAGACTCTAACCCTGGATAAGAAGCTGAGGAGTCTCCATGAAGCGGGTGGAGAACCCTGGGAACTCAGTGTCTGAGGGAGGAGGTGGCCAAACCCATGAAATGTCTGGGAAGCAGAAGTGGGGTGATGGCAAAGCACAGCTCATGGGTAGGGGGGGGGTGCAGCTGCCGGTGACCTTTGCAGGCATGGTTCTTGCTGCCCTGGGGCAAACAAAACCCTTGCTGAGGTGGGTTCCAGCACTGGTGTGAAGCCGGGCAGGCCTGGCATGAGCACGTGGGTCCCCTCCACAGCAGGCAGGCAGCATGGAGGAAACTCTTCAGGTTGGTGTGGTAGTTGTCCAGTGGGACTGGAGTGCACAGTCTTCTTTCTCCAGCCACATCCATGCCTTGGCAGCATGAGTCGTGAGTGGTCTGGGATATCGCAGGCCAGTGTAAGGGGGAGAGAAGAGTATGGTTTTAGTGTTGGGACTCAAATGGAGACACCTGCTGCTTGGGAAGCTGCTGTGTGGACAGACCACTGGGGATGCGGGTGTTGCAGACAGTGAGCTGGGAGGACAGGCAGTGTGAGCAGACAGTGAGGTGTGAGGCAGAGCTTGGGCAGCAGCGGTGGTGATATCACTGGTGCCGATGATGAGGACCAACCTGAGCGTGAGTCCCAGGAGTAAGGACACGAGGTGGCTGGGGGCGAGGAGGTGAAGCAGGGAGAGGCCAGCAGTGGTTGCCTGTCTCTGTGCAGAAGTAGAGACAGAGCGGGCAAGGCAGGTGTGAGAGTCCCATGAACGGAGGAGGAAGGTGGATGCATGGCATGAGCATTAGTGCCTAGGACGAGGGAGCTGGAGTAAGGAGAAATGGGAGGCTTTGAGGGAAGATGAGATGTCCAGACCTCTGCTGCTGCCAGCCTGGTTGTTAGAGAGTGCAGCAGGGAAGGAGTACATTTGGGGCAGAGGGGGAAAGCGGAGGAATCTGCAGTGGGAGATCAAGCGAGGGACTGGGGGACTGGCATGTGGGGGTCCTCTCTTCTCTGGAGTCAAGAAGGGCAGGTTTCTGGAGGGCGCTGTCCTATGGGCAGTGGGAACATTGGTCCCCAGGCTGTTGACAGACATCTGGTGCTACCAGACCAGCCTCCCCATGGGCGCACAGCCCAGCCCACTAGCCTGGCCCCACTGTCAGTGGCAGGGGCAGAGCTGCACACAAAACCACACACTCAGGCTGGCACTCACTGGGTCTGTCCATGACGAGCAGAAAGATCCTTGACTGCAGCTGTCACTTGTCTGAGAAGCTGGCGGCCACTGTCTTCCGTGTCTTGTTCCCGTGGCCTCTGTCGTAACCCTTGGGTGACCTTGGCACCTTCTTAACTGGAGCACAGAAGGGTGTTGGCTGGAAGCTCAGCTCTCCTGGCACCTCCCTCTCAGGTTGGATCTGATGAGTCACCCATGCAGGCTCCTCTGACAGAGAAGTGGGAAAAATGGAACTGTGATATTTTTCCAGCCAAGTGGCAGGACTGCATTGGGTTGGGTTTCAGCTGGGTACTATGTAGAGTGCTATGAAAACAGCATCCCAATCTGATATAATCTTCATAGTGCACAATGAAGAAAAAAAAGAAATGGGGAATTGGAGATGTTAACTATCTTGGGTGAGCCTGCTTTTGGACCCCAGTTCTTGGAATAGACAAATTCCCAGAGAGACACCCATTACCATGACTAGCCCAAAAAGAAGTAGAAATCTGAATAGACCTACAGCAAGACTGAATCAGAAACCCACAGCCACAGATGACGAGAAGTCCAAGACCAATAATTGCAAAATGAGTCTTTCCAATAAGTGGTATTGGGGAAACTGGATATCCATTCTTGCAAAAGAATGAGGTTGGATCCTTTACATCAATACAAAAATGAAAATCTATCAAGGACCCAAATATAGGAACTAAACTCTTAAAACTCAAAAGAAAACATGGGGGAGGTTCAATCTTCATGATATTGTATTTGTCAAAGGAATATTTGATTTGACACCAAAATCACAATAAAAGAAAAAATAAGATACATTGGACTACTCAAAATGCAGAACTATATTGTGCTCCAAAGGACAGTACCAACAGAACGAAAAGGGAACCCAAGGATTTGGAGGAAAATTTGCAAATTGTGTGTGTGTGTGTGTCTGTGTGTATAATATAAAATAAGGTGTTAATATCAACATATATAAAAGACTCCTACAACTGGATGACAGAGAAACAACCAATTAAGAAATGGGAGAATACCCACATGGGACACCCAGATGAAGCTCCTGGCTCCTGGCTTCATCCTGGCCCAGCCCTGGCCATTGTGGTCATTTGTGGAGTGAACCAGTAGGTGTAAGATCTCTCTCTTTCTATGTCTCTCTGTCTCTCCCTCTGTCTGTAATTCTGCCTTTCAAATACATAAGTAAATCTTTTTTAAAAATGTGCAGAAATTAAAATCTTTGTAATGTTGGTGATGAGAATGTAAAATGATGCAACCACTATGGAAAATACTATGGCTGTTCCTCAGAAAGTTAAAATGAATTATAATATTCACATGACCCATCAAATATACTCTGGTTATATACCCCAGAGAATTAGAAGTAGGAACTCAAACCCATGTTCAGAGCAGCATTATCCACAATAATCAGGAGGAAGCAGCCGATTTCCACCAACAGGTGAACAGGCAGCCAAAACTGGTCATGGACCTGCAATGGACAGTGGCTCAGCCTTTGAGAACAGGGCATTCTGACCCACACCGCGATGTGAGTGAGCCTTGAGGACATCATCCTGGGTGGGATAAACCAGTCTCAGAAGGACACATACGCGGGGACCCCGCCTGTGTAAGGTACCTGTAGAGACAGGAAGTAGTGAAATGAGGTTGCCAGGGACTGGGGAGAAAGGGGAATTGTGTTTAGTGTGGACAGTTTCAGTTTGAGACCCTAAGAAGGTTCTAGAGAGGATAATGGTGATGGTTGCAGAGCGATTAAAAAAAAATGCATGTTGTGCCACTGACTTCTACAATGAAAAATGCTTAAAATGGCAGAGTCTTGGTGGCTGTTTGACCTAGCCATTGAGACACCTGTGTCCCACATTGGAGTACCTGGGTTCGATGCCCAGCTCTAGCTTCTGACTCCAGCTTCCTGCTAATGCAGGCCCTGGGAGGCAGTGGTGACAGCTCAGGTAATTGGGTTCTTGCCACCCACGTGGGGAGAGCTAGGTTCAGTTTTTAGCTCCTAACTTTGGCCTGGTCAAGCCCTGCCTGTTGTAGGCATTTGGGCATTGAAACAGTGGATGGCAGCATTCTCTCTCTCCCTCTCTCTCTCTCCCTCTCTCCCTCTCTCTTCCCCCCTTCCTCTCCCTCTTTCCCTCTCCCTCTCCCTCTCTCTCCCTCCTTCCTTCCCTTCCTCCTTCCCTCCCACCCTCCTTCACAAATATATTTGTAAATGGTAAATTTCTTGTATATATTTTGAGACAATAAGAAAAATAGAATATAAAAGAATAATTAACACTAAAGTTCCTCCCAGAGCAGAAGGGAAGGGAATGTTTCCTCATGTCTTCTAGGTGGCCAGTGACACTCCGATACTATGGTCAAAAGACAGCACGAGAAAAGAAAATTGAAAATGAATATCTCTGGGGAGGTTCCAAGATGGCAGAGTAGGTAGGGAGCTTAATGCTCTAGCCCAGTAGAAGATAGTTTTAAAAAAGTGGAGATTAACTGGCGCCATGGCTCACTTGGTTAATCCTCTGCCTGCAGCGCCAGCACCCTGGGTTCTAGTTCTGTTGGGGGCACTAGATTCTGTCCCAGTTGCATTTCTTCCAGTCCAGCTCTCTGCTGTGGTCAGGGAAGGCAGTGGAGGATGGCCCAAGTGCTTGGGCCCTGCACCCGCATGGGAGACTGGGGGAGGCACCTGGCTCCTGGCTTCTGATCAGCATAGCAAGCCAGCTACAGTGTGCTGGCCATAGCGGCCATTTGTGGGGTGAACCAATGAAAGGAAGACTTTTCTGTCTCTCTCACTATCTAACTCTTCCTGTCAAAAAAAAAAAGAATAAATAATTAGGCTCTATAACTGTTGCCTCCACGTCTGCCTGGGTGAGCAACTTCAGTTGAAAAACTGCTCACTTAGAAGCTGGCACTGTGGTGTAGTCGGTTAAGCCAGTGTCTGCAGTGGCAGCATCCCATGTGGGTGCAGGTTCCAGTCCTGACTGCTCCACTTGCAGTCCAGCTCCCTGCTAACGCACCTGAGAAAGCAGCAGAAGATAGCTCAATTGCTTAAGCCCCTGTCATCAACAGGGGAGACCTGGATGAAGCTCCTGGCCTTGTCCCGGCCCAGCCCTGGCGGCCATCTGGGAAGTGAACTAACGGATGGAAGATAAATCAGTCAATCTCTCTCTCTCTCATCTCTCTCCCTCCCACTCGCTCTCTCTCCCTCCTCTTGGTTATCTTCACCTTTCAAATAAATAAATTTTTAAGGCTGGTGCCTTGGCTCACTTGGCTAATCCTCCACCTGCGGTGCCGGCACCCCAGGTTCTAGTCCCGGTTGGGATGCCGGGTACACAGTCCCGGTTGCTCCTCTTCCAGTCCAGCTATCTGCTGTGGCCCAGGAAGGCAGTGGAGGATGGCCCAAGTGCTTGGGCCCTGCACCCACATGGGACACCAGGAGGAAGCACCTGGCTCCTGGCTTTGGATTGGCGCAGCGCGCTTTCCACAGCGCCGGCCGTAGCAGCCATTTTGGGGATGAACCAACAGAAGGAACACCTTTCTCTCTGTCAACCAAACAGAAAATCACCAAAGAAACAGCAGATATAATCGACACTATAGACCAAATGGACCTAACAGATATCTACAGAACTTTTCATCAAATAGTTGCAGAATGCACATTCTTCTCAGCAGTGCATGTAGCTTTCTCTAGAATTGACCACATATTAGGCCATAAAGCAAATCTCAGCAAATTCAAAACAATCGAAATCATATCATGTTTCTTCTCAAACTATAATGGAATGAAGCTGAAAATAAGTAACTCAGGAATCTCTAGAACATATGCAAACACATGGAGATTGAACAACATGCTCCTGATTGAACATGGTCACAGAAGAAACCAAAAGAGAAATGAAAACTTTCTGGAAACAAATGAAGATGACAACAAAACATACTGCAACTTATGGGATACAGCAAAGCAGTGTTAAGAGGAAAGTTTATAGCAATTGGTGCCTACATCAAGAAATTGGAAAGGCACCAAATAAATTAACTATCAATGCATCTCAAGGATCTAGAAAAACTACATCAAATAGAACCCAAAACTAGTAGGAGAAGAGAAATAATTAAAATCAGAGAAGAAATCAACAAAATTGAATAAAAAAAACACTATAAAAGATCAGCAAAACGAAGAGCTGTTTTTTTTTTAAATAAGCAATATTGGCATACCATTGGCACAACTAACCAAAAAAAAAGGAGAGAGAAGATCCAAATCAATAAAATTAGAGATGAAAAAGGAAATGCAACAGCAGACACCACAGAAATAAAAAGAATCATCAGAAATTATTACAAGAGTTATATATCAACAAACTGGGAGACCTAGCAGATTTGGATAGATTCCTGGACACATATAACCTACAAAAATTGATCCATGAAGACAGAAACCCTAAACAGACCCATAACCAAGATGGAAATTGAATCAGTAATAAAGGCCCTCCCAACAAAGAAAAGCCCAGGACCAGAAGGATTCACTGCTGAATTCAACCAGATATTTAGTGAAGAACTAACTCCAATTCTTCACAAGCTATTCAAAACAATTGCAAGAGGCCGGCGCCGTGGCTCAACAGGCTAATCCTCCACCTTGCGGCACCAGCACACCAGGTTCTAGTCCCGGTTGGGGCGCCGGATTCTGTCCCGGTTGCCCCTCTTCCAAGCCAGCTCTCTGCTGTGGCCAGGGAGTGTAGTGGAGGATGGCCCAAGTGCTTGGGCCCTGCACCCCATGGGAGACCAGGAGAAGCACCTGGCACCTGGCTCCAATGGCAAAGGAAGACCTTTCTCTCTGTCTCTCTCTCTCACTGTCCACTCTGCCTGTCAAAAAATTTTTTTAAAAAATATTACATAGAAGTAATCAAAAGCAAATGCATGAACTACTGAAATCTGTGTGGGACATGAAAGAAAATTTCTCCTATGAAATCGAGATCCTAAAGAAGAATCAAAATGAAATGAAGAATTCAATAGAATAAATAAAAAATGCAATTGAGAGCCTTAAAAACAGAATTGGTGAAGCAGAAGAGAGAATATTAAAAGAAATCCTGGATTTCCATATGCAGAAGTATGAAGCAAGACCCTACACCTTACACAAAAATCCATTCAACATGCATTAAGGATCTAAAACTATGACCCAACACCATCAAATTATTAGAGAACATTGGAGAAACCCTACAAGATATTGGCGCAGGCAAAGAGTTCTTGGAAAAGACCCCAGGGTTACAGGCAGCCAAAGCCAAAATTAACAACTGGGATTACATCAAACTGAGAAGTTTCTGTATGGCGAAAGAAACAGGAAAGTAAAGAGGCAGCTGACAGAATGGGAGAAATTACTTGGAAATTATGCAACTGATACAGGATTAATAACCAGAATCTACAGAGAAATCAAGAAACTCCACAACAACAAAACAAACAACCCACTTAAGAGATGGGCTAAGGACTTAAAAAAGACATTTTTCAAAAGAGGAAATCCAAATGGCCAACAGACACATGAAAAAAGGTTCAGGATCATTAGCCATTAGGGAAATGCAAATCAAAACCACAATGAGGGGCCAGCACTGTGGCCTAGTGGATAAAGCTGCCACCTGCAGTGCCGGCATCCCATATGGGTGCCAGTTTGAGTCCCGGCTGCTCCACTTCCGATACAGCTCTCTGCTACGGCCTGGGAAGGCATTAGAGGAAGGCCCAAGTCCTTGGGCTCTTGTACCTGCATGGGAGACCCAAAAGAAGCTCCACTTTGGTTATGGCCTTGTCTAAATAAGGTCAGAGTTTGTGAACTCAAGAGGCTTCCATAGCCTTGGCAGCTCATGACAAGAGCCTCGGGTGATTACTGACGTCGTAAGAAAGAATGTCAGGCCGGTGCCACGGCTCACTTGGCTAATCCTCTGCCTGTGGCACTAGCACTCTGGATTCTAGTCCCGGTTGGGGCTCCAGATTCTGTCCTGGTTGTTCCTCTTCCAGTCCAGCTCTCTGCTGTGGCCCGGGAAGGCAGTGGAGGATGGCCCAAGTGTTTGGGCCCTGCACCCGCATGGGACACCAGGAGGAAGCACCTGGCTCCTGGCTTTGGATTGGTGCAGCGTGCCAGCTGTAGCAACCATTTGGGAGGTGAACCCAATGGAATAGGAATACCTTTCTCTCTGTCTCTCTCTCTCTCTCACTGTCTAACTCTACCTGTCAAAAAAAAAAGTAAGAGTGTCAATTGTTAAATCAACAATAGGAGTCACTGTGCACTTACTCCCCATGTAGGATCTCTGTCCTTAATGTGTTGTACTATGCAAATTAATGGTAAAACTAGTTTTCAAACTATACTTTGTGTGTCTGAGTGGTACAAACTGTTGAAATCTTCACTTAGTATAGAGTTAATCTTCTGTATATAAAATAATTAAAAATGAATCTTAATGAAGTATGGGATGGGAGAGGGAGTAGGAGGTGGGACAGGGGGGTGGGAGAGTGGGTATGGGGGGAAGAACTGCTATATTCCAAAAACTGTACCTATGAAATTTATATTTGTTAAAGCTTTCTAAAAATTGAAGAAGAAAATGAATATCCCTTAAGAATGATGATGAAGAAATTCTGCACAGAATACTAGTAAATTCTGACCACACACTAAGAAATGCACCCCATGACAAAATGGAGTTTATTCCAGGAATGTGGCAGTGGTTGAATGTAAGGAAAACACCAACAACATCACTGCAGTGAGAAGCCAGCTGCATGATCACCTCAGTAGATGGAGAACTATTTGACAAAACTTAATGCATTTTCATTATAAAGAACATACAGAAGCAAAAAAAAAGAAAAGAAAAGAAAATGGAGAACTTAGAAGGGAGCTTCCTTAGTAAGATGAAGGGCTTTATAAGAAGCTCAGTTACGGGGAACTCCCACAGCCATTGCCCGTCGTGATGGAAATCCTGGCTTGGGTCAGCACTGTGGTTAACCCGGGTTAACGCCCTGCCCTGAAGCATCAGCATCCTATATGGGCACCAGTTTGATTCCCAGCTGCTTCACTTCCGATCCAGCTCTCTGCTGTGGCCTGGGATAGCAGTAGAAGATGGCCCAAGTTCTTGGGCCACTGCACCCACATGGGAGACCTGGAAGAAGCTCCATGCTCCTGGCTTTGGATAGGCACAGCTCTGACCATTGCAGCCAGTTGGGTAGTAAGCCATTGGATGGAAGACATCTCTCTCTCTCTCTCTCTCTCTCTCTCTCTCTCTCCCTCTCTCCCTCTCTCCCTCTCTCCCTCTCTCCCTCTCCCTCTCCCTCTCTCTCTCTCCCCTTCTCCCTCTCCCTCTCCCCCCTCCCCCTCTCCTCCTCTCTCCCTCTCTCCTTCACTCCCTCTCTCCCTCTCTCCCTCTCCCTCTCCCTCTCTCCCCTTCTCCCTCTCCCTCTCCCCCTCTCCCCCTCTCCTCCTCTCTCCCTCTCTCCTTCACTCCCTCTCTCCCTCTCTCCCTCTCTCCCTCTCCCTCTTCCCCTCCCTCCCTACATCCCTCCCTCTCTCTCCCCTCGCTGTGTAACTCTGACTTTCAAATAAATAAATAAATCTTAAAAAAAAAAAAAAAAGAAAGAAAAAAATCCTGGCCAGAGCAGTCAGACAAGAAAAAAAAATCTAACATGGTTGAACAGGATTTGACGCCCCAGACTCAACACAGGTGTTTGAACTTGACATCTTGTGTTGACAGTTTGTGGATCGGTGCTAACGGTTGCTGGGTGAGGGTGGAGCATTAGCCAGCTGTGATGTCCAGGGATGAGGCCTATAGGAGGTGGCTAGATTGCATCGGGTTGCCAGGGTGGAGCCCAGAGGGGACAGAAGAAGGTGCCCATCTCTGTCTCTGCCTCCTGGCTCACCAGGTGATTGTTACTCCATACATGCCTGCCACTGTCAGCCCCTGTAAGGTCCCAGCCGGTGGGGCCATATAGAATAGGAATAAGTGTCTGCAGATCACATATCTGGTGATATCCAGCATTAAGTAAAGAACTCTCTTTTTTATTTTTATTTTTTAAAATTTATTTATTTAGTTGACAGGTAGAGGTAGAGTTACACACAGAGAGAGGGAAAGATAGAGAGATAGGTCTTCCATCTGCCCAAGTGCTTGGATCCCTGCACCCATTTGGGAGACCCAGATGGAGCTCCTGGCTCCTGGCTTTAGCCTGGCCCAACCCTGGCCATGGTGGCCATCTGGGGAGTTAACCAGCAATGGAAGACCTCTCCCTCCCTCCCTCTCTGTAACTCTGCCTTTAAAATAAATATTAAAAAAAGAAGATGTACAAATGGCCAAGAACCACATGAAAAGGTGTTCAGCATCCTTGGTCTT
Source organism: Sylvilagus floridanus (assembly GCA_949820135.1). Taxonomy (NCBI): domain Eukaryota; kingdom Metazoa; phylum Chordata; class Mammalia; order Lagomorpha; family Leporidae; genus Sylvilagus; species Sylvilagus floridanus. The sequence continues at coordinate 99,312,933 of OX463243.1, forward strand.
TAAGGAAATGCAAATCAAAGCCACCTTAAGCTAGTGCTCCATGTCCACTGTGACAACTGGAACAGTGTTTATTTAAAAGGGGAAGTAGCAGCCGTTGGGACAGCTGTGGAGAAATAAAACTGTGGTGCACTGCTGGCAGCACTGTAAAGTGCAGAAAGTCGGGCAGGTCCCTGAAACTTCAGCATAAGATGACCACATGACCCAGCAGTGCCCTTGCATGTCCCCAAGAGTGGGGAGAGGATGCATCTACATGGGAGTGTCCATGAGCATCGACCATGACAGCCAGATGTGCGTCTGTGGGTGCTGCCCACCTGAGAGAAGGCAGACAAGACCTCATTTCTGTGACAGGTCCGGAGTGAACAAACCTGCAGGCAGGAGGGTGGTGCTGCTGGGAGATGCTGCAGGCGGAGTGCAGGGGAGGTGGGGGACGTTCTGCCAGGTGACGAGCAAGTGGTGAAACCGGAGAGATGCTCGCATGGCACTGTGAGTGCCCCACCTGCTGCTGCACTGTGCATTTTATAAAACATCCCTTGTGTGTTGTGTGAATTTCAGCCATGTATATATACATATGTATGTATTTGTACATGTATGCACACACCCAGCTGTTGGCCTGTGGAGCGACAACTTCTAACTGCAAAGCTGGTGCTGTCACAGAGCTGACCAACACAGAGCTGTCCCTCAGTGTTGAGGGACGATGGACCCGAGTGGCAGCGTGGACCCTGGGCAGGGGCCCACGTGACATGGGGCAGCAGCAGGAGAGAGCAGAGCCTTCGGAGGACAGATATGGGGTGCAGTTTGTGGAATCTAGACCCTGAGGTGGGGGAAAGTCCTGGAAATCTCAGTGCAGGGCCTGTGGGACAGCTGCTGGCCAGGTCAGAGTGACCTCTGCTCCCCGGTCAGGCCAGAATGACCTCTGTTCCCAAGGTCAGGTCAGAGTGACCTCTGCTCCCCATCCAGGTCAGAGTGACCTCTGCCCCTCAGGTCAGGACAGAGTGACCTCTGTTCCCAAGGTCAGGTCAGAGTGACCTCTGCTCCCCATCCAGGTCAGAGTGACCTCTGCCCCTCAGGTCAGGACAGAGTGACCTCTGTTCCCCAGGTCAGGACAGAGTGGGTGCTGTCTACATCACCTTTTCTCCTTCCTGTCCTGCAGATGTTGAACCTCTTTGTGGCTGTGATCATGGACAATTTTGAGTACCTTACACGGGACTCTTCCATCTTAGGGCCTCACCACCTGGATGAGTTCATCCGGGTCTGGGCTGAATACGACCCGGCCGCGTGGTGAGTGAGCCCTGGTGGTCCTCAGGGGTGGTCCCTGCCTGCAGATCTCAGCACAGGGCTGGGCTGGCTTTGGAATCTCTTCAAGTGGCTTCTTCCACGAGACTTGGTCTGGGGCCCAGGTGTCTCTCCTGCTCCACATGGGACGGTGCCAGCATCTCCCTCCCAGAGGACGTTGCCATCACGTGGGCCCTTGTGCACCTCTCTGGGCTGGGGAGTCATCGCCCGGTACCTGGGGGCCATGGAGGGCTTCTGGGGCTCCACTGGACAGGAGCTGATTGTGCTCCTTCGAGGGCTGTGGAGGAAGCTGGGCTCCAGCACCCTGTGAGGTTCAGAGGGCAGGGAGGGCAGGGAGACATGGGTTGTGGGATCGCTGAAGGCCGAGGGTCTCGCTCTTTTCCTTGAGGAAGGAGCCAGCAGGTGCCCACTCCAGTGCACACACAGCACACGTTCTGTGAATGTGGTTTGCCTTATGTTGTTTTGCCTTGTTTTATTTATTAAGAAGCAGCGAGACAGTGAGTTGCAGACAGAATTTGCATTTGCTAGTGCATTCCTCCAATACCTGTGGAAGAAGCCAGAAGCTGGGCACTCCGCCCAGGTCTCCCATGTGGGTGGCATAAACCCAAGGACCTGACCCACCGCTGCTGGTTCCGGGTACACATTAGCAGGGAGCTGAAGTCAGGAGTGGAGCTAGCCTCAACCCCAGGCCCTGTGATGTGGGGCACAGGTGTCTCAGCCACAGGGACAAATGCAGGTCCATGCCCTTGACACAGCAAGGAGGTTTGCTGTGCTGCAGTAGGAGTGGTTCACACCTGAACAGAGCAAGGGTCTTGTGAGGGAGAGTGTGGGGGTCAGAAGGTGAAGCTGCTTGAGACCACGTCCCATAAGAGGGTCCCAAAGCCCATGGCTGCTGTCCTCAGGAGGGAGGCAAGCAGATCAGGGTCCCCACTGTGTCCCTGTGCATCCCTCATCCGGTCATTCGCTCATTCACGCACGCACTTGCTCGTTGGTTCGTATTCACCAAATCAGTCACCTGTTCACGTTCTTGTTCGAGCTGCAGTCACCAAGGGCTGCTCTTTGAAGGCAGAACGCAGGGTGTGCAGAGACCAGGCTGCTGCTGGGTAGGACATGGGCCTGTTCAGCGCCCACAGCAGATGCTCAGGGAACATGCTGGTGTAGAGCTCTGCCTTCAGCCTCTTGCTACAGGGTGTCCTGGAGATGATCAGACTCCTCCCGGGGAAGTCCCCGCCACCCATACAGCTCCTCAGGTCCTCATTTTTCCTGCAGTTGAAGCTCTGCTCGGGGAGCAGAGCATAGGCCCAAAGGCTTGGAGACTCAGCTGGGCTTCCTCCCTGTCCCCATCACAGTGAGTGCTTGTCCAGGCCAGGCAAGCCCCAGAGCCCCTGCAGCACAGATCACTCCTGCCCAGGGCCCCAGGCCCACAGTGTCTCAGTGTCTCTGTGCGTGTTTTCCACTTTAGTGAGCAAATTATGACTTTATGATTTTCACTTGATGCAGAACAAGTGCATAGTTGTTCATGCCTTGTGGTGTATGTGACTGTTTCTGTGGCTTTGGGAAGTCCTGTCATGTCTCATGCATGAACCTGTCATGTCTCATGTGTGTGCCCATCATGTCTTGTGTGTGTCATGTCTCACGTGTATGTCATGTCTCATGCATGAACACATCTCATGTACATGCCTGTCATGCTTCATGTGTGCCTGTCACCTCTCATGCATGAACCTGTGTGCCCTGCAGTGTCCAGGACTTGTACAGCAATGTTCAGCTCAGGGACAGCCAGCCACACCAGGTCTGTGTTCGGAGAGGGCCAGTCAGAGTGGAGTGGAGGTGACCAAACCCGAGTCTTGGACCCTGTGAGGTCGTCCAGACTGTAATGGAGGGGTTTGCCTCTATTTCTAGGAGGCTGTGGTACAAAACCAGAGGACCAAGGCAGGTGTGTGAAGTGAGACCACTCCTCCATATCTCGTGAACGTGTGTCCGGGTCCTCCAAGGTCGGCCACAGCTCAGAGCAGAGTGGAGCATGCAGGAGATGGAGTGGGCCAACCTGCACTGGGGTGCAGACTGCTTCCCAAACTCGAGTTAACAAAAGGGTGAAAGTCAGGAGTATGATACAGAAAGTGCATGTTGAGTAAACGCAGGATACAGGCCTCACCCAGACGTGGCACATACAAGATAATGCACCAGACCCACAGGCCCAGCAGTGGTACCGACATGGCCTGTAAGCAGCGAGCACAGCTCTGCTCCCGTGAGCAGCACCAGCTGGACGAGGCCAGAACTGCAGAGGCATGCATCTGGACCCCATGTCCTGGGCACAGCTGGGGCAGCCTGGGCCTCTGAGTGCCTCCTGACAGATGCAGGGACATGGCTGTGTTCATTTCCCGGGTGGACACTCAGAGAGCTCCTCGTTCTTTGGGAGAAACCTTGAAAGAACAAAGCTCTGTGAAATTTCCTGAGTGGTGTGTGTGTGTGCACAAGCACAGATGTGTGCACTCGTGTGGTGTTTTATGTGTACACGTGCTATGTATGCACACAGGCATGTGCATGTGTCTTGTGCACCTGCACATTTGTGTTTACATGTGTGGTTCGTGTAACTTCATGTGTGCATGTGTGTGCTGTGTGTTTGCATTGCATGTCTGTGTGCACGTGCGTCTCTTGTGTGCTTTTGTGTGTGAGTACATGTGCATGCCCTGTTAAACCCGGGGTTTCTGGTGCACCTGGTGGTGAAGTGTGGAGAGTCAAGAGCAGAAAGTCGGTCACACTTGTTGGAGCAATCTGTGTGCTGGTTTTGTATTCGTCCATCTGTCCGCTCAGCGCTCCCTGGGTGTCTGCCATGTGCTAGGGACAGGGCCTCCGGCAGAGCAGGTGCCCACTCTCAGGCACTCAGCCATGCCAGGGTGTTTCTGAGGGAGGAGGGGCCACACCCACTTGGTGAGCCAGAGGCCATGGCTCACCTGGGCTGCCTGACCTGGGCACTGGAGTCAGGGGCAGCCCAGGTGGCTGCATCAGGCTGGGGAGGGCAGCACCCTGCAGAGGACTGGCATGAAGGCTGGAGCAGGCTGAGGAGGGCCTTGGACATCCAGTTAAACAAGCATCTTGGACTTGGCTTTGAGGATGGCAGGGATAGTGTTTGAATCAGAGAGTAACAGTGTTAAGCTCACACCCCCTCTGCTGGCATCTGACGGTTTGATGGACGGGGCAGTTGTGGGGGCTGAGAGGTCCCATGTGCACCCAGCCCCTTGTGGTTGGCCAGCTCGTTGAGGGAAGCCGAAGGGGCTTCCTTTTCCTTCCCTCTTTCCTGGAAGCAGATTCAGCACGATCTGTAGCCGGTTGCACTGTGGTGTTGGGGTGCGGGTGTGGTGCTGCAGTGGAGGAGAGAGAGGTGTCTGTGGCGACCTGGGGGTGCCAGCCCAGGAGCAGCAGCTCCTCAGCTGGACCTGCAGGTTCCTGGGAGGACACGGTGTGCTCGGGAAGCATGCAGGACATGTCTCTGAGGTTGCTGTATTAGGAAAACAGGCTCATTTTGTATCGGTCAAAAGAAGACCTGTGTCAGCCAGAGTGGCCCAGGGCACACCCGTCTCAGGGTCTGCAGGAAGAGCTAATAGCAAGCAGAGTGTGGTTGTGTGCAGGGTGGGGGCTCAGCATCGGGCAGCAGGTGCGGCCTCTGTGGAGCCCACAGGTGTTCTGCGTCTAGTGCCTCCTGCTCACATTAGGCTCCAGGATTTATCCTGGGATGGCCATGCCTCCTGGGGTGGTCTAAACCCCAGTGCCTCCAACTAGGGAGCTCCTGTCTGGCCATACCCCTCAGCTCCAACACTATAGCTCTGGGGCAGGCGGGCGGGATGGGCCCCACCATGCCTTTGTTGCCATAACCTGTGACGTTTCCTTTCCAGTTGCCGGATTCATTATAAGGATATGTACAGTTTGTTGCGTTGTATTGCGCCACCCGTTGGCTTAGGGAAGAACTGCCCTCGTAGGTTGGCCTACAAGGTTTGCAACTCCAGAGCCTCCATCCGACATGCTCCCTTGTCCCCAGCGCAGACACAGCACACACCCCTGCCTGGTCTGGGAATGTCGACACCTCACCTCTCCTGCCCTGCCCCCGCCCCTGCCCCGCCCGCACCCCAGCCTCCTGGACGCTTTGGTTCCCTGTCTGACCCCCCTGACCCCTCCAGCTGGCTGGGGATAGGCAGCCTCGTGAGACAGCGCACAGAGAAGGTGTTCTGGCTGGGCCACGTTGGCCAGGACCGGCCGGCGGGGTGGGGGCTGGGTGCCAGATCATGCCTACGCCAAGGCAGCGGCTGCCTCACCCAGTTTTCCTCTGAGCTCTCACAGGTGGGCTGATGGTCTGACAGGCCAGAGGCCAAGGGCCACAGAGGAGGGGCCTGGGCACTGGTAAACCAGGAGCAGCTCACCCTCTGGCTTGGTTTCCCAGGCCTGGAAGAGGAGAGGGTAGTGGCAGAGTGGGCTACAGACTCCGCTCTGCCCAGCTCAGCCGAGGAGCCCCTGGTCTGGAGTGGTGGGAGGAGAGTGAGGTCCTGGGGCAGACCCACGTGCCGGGAAAAGGCTGCCCTCTGTCTCCTGGGCCACGTGAACCTGTCTGTCACAGGTAGCTGCCCAGGGTAGCAGTAGGCCCCAGGCCTGGTGGCCTCTCTGCTGCTGGAACACAAGGTCCTGGGCCCCCAGGCACCTTCCCGAGCCTAGAGGCTTTTGGGTTCTAGGACCCACACTGGAGGCCCGGCCCACGCCCCGCCCCAGCTCCTCCCTCCCCGCAGCAGCCCTGCCCTGGGCCAGCCTCGGGCGTCTCTGGGCTTGGAGTAGCAGTTGCCCCGTGGTCAAGGTCGGCTGTAGAGCTTCAGGCTCCCTGTGGTTTTCTGGCTTCATTTAGATTTTTCTCCGCCTTTTTAGCTTCTGCCCTCACTTGGAAGCAAATCTGGCCCCAAAGAAAGCTGGTGTTTCCCTGTGGCTCATGGCCACAGCCTGGCCTGCTTCGTGCCCTGTCTGCCGGTTCTGGCGGAACAGTGCACAGCTCTTCTCTGATTTGGCATCATCTGTGGCTTCTGAAAGAGTGAACTCAGAGATGAACAACCCAAAGCCGCCCCGATGCAGCCCTTCCTCACCCCTCCATGTTCATTAGCTCAGACGCCACCCCTACCCGCTGCCCCGCGGGAGGCTGAGTGGGGGCCAGGAGGGGACCGAGCCCAGCAGAGACCCCCCTACCCTACCTGTGGACCTGGGCGCCGGGCCCAGCGCTTGGATTAACTGGACCTGTCTTCTTGTCTGCTTCCTCCCCGCTCCCCGCTGCCCTCCTGTGGAACTCCCTGCTGGCCTCGGGGACGGGTCTCCAGTGGGCGCATCAGTTACAGTGACATGTTTGAGATGCTGAAGCACATGTCCCCACCCCTGGGGCTGGGGAAGAAGTGCCCTGCTCGAGTCGCGTACAAGGTAGACCCCGCCCCGCGCCCCCACCCTAGGGGGCCGACTCGCCTGTCTCCCCTAGGGCTGGCTCTGCTGTCTGGCCCCTGTGCCACTGTCTGCACCCGGCTGCCTCGCTGGTTCCCTCTGCTCCTCCATGCCCTGTCTCTGCCTCCCTCCCACACTCAGGGACTCAACTACCACCACACCCGCCCCGGCTCCGGAGCCTGGAGCTGGAGCCTCTGTGCCTTTGTTCCTTCCCTTTGCAGGAATGAGGAGTCAGCCGGAGCCAAGGGCCGGGAGCCAGGGCTCCTGGGTTGGTGGAGCCTGCAGGGGCTGTGGTGCCTCTGTCACTCCCCTTCCCCCAGGCTCAGCAGGTGTAGAAGTTTCTTGGGCCTGCCCTGCGGTGGCATTGAGGGGGTGAAAGGGAGAGGCACCTGCTGCCACCCCTAGGGTGTCAGAGGCCACTGGGAGCCCAGGAATAACTGAATATGAGTTGCAAGGAAGTGGACTGAGGAACGTCCCCAGCCCCTCCTGGGTGGGGCAGGCACATCACAGGGCCCAGCCCCAAGCCCCTCCCACCTGTCTATGCCCCTCAGAGCTGTCCTGTGGGCCCCGTTCTTCAGCCAGCCAAGCTGGGCCCGTGCCTCCCCCTGTCGGAGAGATTCCCACCAGAGCGTCTCTGGGCATCTCCAGCTCATGCTGTCCCCAAGCCCTGCCACCCGACTCAGCACAGCCTGTAGGACCTGAGTGGCTGCTCGTGTCCCCTGCCCTTCCCCTAACTCATGTGTTGTACACACCTGCTTGGAGGCCCTGCATGTTCCTAAGAAAGAGAGCTCTGTCCACACCTGCACCTGGGGCCCTACTGGGCAGGCAGAGCCATGATGGGTGGCCACACTGGCTGACTCTCCGGAATAGTAGATGGCCGTGGGCCAGTCCAGCAGCTACCCAGAGCACTGTGGCCGAGAGCACCAGATTCCTGGCTGTTTCAGGGGAGGGCAGCCCTGCCGGTGCCCTGGATGGAGCTCTCCTGTCATAGGAATGACCTGCTTGCTCTCTCAGTCCCCTCCCCGGGCCCCCTACCTGGCTGTCGGTGCTGTCTGCAGGGCCACTGTACTCTGAGAAGCAGCTTTCTCCTGGTGTGCAACACACAGGGTGCACAAGGACTGGATGTGCCAGGTGGGACTTTGCCAGCATTCAGGGGACAGAATCTGGCTCTTATCTCCAGCCCTGGTGCCCCCTAGCCCCTGCCATCAGACTAAGGACCCTGGATTTAGAGCCAGTGTGCCAGAGACAGGGCCGTGAAAGGGCCAAGGCTCGGGGGAAGGTGGCAAAGCCCAGGGTGCAGCTCCCAGTTCCAGCTCCCTTCTGATGGCACCAACATCTCAGATGCACCTGAGTACCGTTTCTTCCTCCAGGCCTCCTGAGTTTTCAGAGCAGTAGGTGCCAGGCAGCTTGGGGCCGTGTCTAGGGGTCCATGGTGCAGACAAGACCTGGGGAGTCAGGAGCAGGGTGCACCTCACTTCCCAGGCTCCTGCACAGAGTGGTGACCTGCACTCGGTGATGGCTGAGCCCCAGACTAGAAGGAGTTGGTCTCTGAGACTCTTCTCATTGGTTGTTTTCATTTGTGTATTTTTTACAGATTCTTATTTGCTTATTTGTTTATTTATTTGAAAGGCAAAGTTACAGAGAGAGAGAGAGAGAAGGAAGGAGGGAGGAAGAGAGAGATCTTCCATCCATTGGTTCACTCTCCAGATGGCCACAAAGACCAGGGCATGGCCAGGCTGAAGGCAGGAGCTTCTTCCTGGTCTGCCACATGGGTGCAGGGGCCCAAACACTTGGGACTTTGGCTGCTGCTTTCCCAGGTGCATTAGCAGAGAGCTGGGTCCAAAGTTGAGCAGCTTGGACTGGAACCGGTGCCCATCCAGGATTCTAGCACTGCAGACGGTGGCTTTCCCCACTGTGCCACAGGGCTGGCCTGTAACTGAGATGGTCCCTGCCTTCAGCTGGCTTCAAGCACCTCTTCCTGGCCCCTTGGCTGGGTGGTGAGAGGCAGAAGCCATGCTGGGCCTGAGCTAAAGCCAAGTGTTGCCCTTGAGGGGACTGCCTCTCATCCAGATGATCCATGCTGGGAGAGGAAGAGACTGGGGTGGGGAGGGCCTTAGAGACCAGGGTTTCCCCCACCCCATACACTGTCCCAGGGAGCCTGAGACAGGGTCGCACACCCATCTTTCAGCCATGGCAGTGGGCAGGAGGTTCTGTGGCTGAGAATATCCTGTCCCTTCTGAGAAATCAAGGCTACTGGCCTGACCCCTAACCATGGTCCTCACCAGGATCTCTGCTTTTCTCAGCTCAGGTGAGAGTGGGGTTGGGGCAAGTGTGAATGCTGGCAAAGCTCCCATCCCCCACCTGCTCAGGCCAGAATCCTGCAGGGACCACCCCAGGAGACCTAGCCCCACCTCCAGGGACCCCGTGCACTGTGTAGCCCTGGGGTAGGGAGCAGCCCCAGCAGGCCTAGCCCTGACCTGTCCTTGCCCGTCCCCAGCGCCTGGTCCGCATGAACATGCCCATCTCCAGTGAGGACATGACGGTGCACTTCACATCCACACTGATGGCTCTCATTCGGACAGCGCTAGACATCAAGCTGGCACCAGGTAAGCAAGGCAGCCTGGGGGTGGGGGGCACCGGGCCCTTAGGAGCCAGCCCCAGGTTGGGGGAGAGGGAGCCAGCCCCAGCTGTGTGCAGGTGGCGGGGAGAAGGAGCCAGTCCCAGCTGTGTGCAGATGGAGAGGAGAGGGAGAGGGAGCCATCCCCAGCTGTATGTGGGTGGGGGGGGGGAGAGGGAGTCAGCCCCAGCTGTGTGCAGATGGGGGGAGAAGGAGCCAGCCCCAGGGGAAGGGAGGAGGGAGGAGGGCAGGTGTTGCCTGGAGGGGGTTGACAGCTGCCCAGAGTACCTCCGGTACAGAGCGCAGGGTAAGAGGACAGCTGCCCAGTCCCCCCTTGGTCCCCCAGGAACTCTCTTTTATAAGATTTATTTATGTATTTGAAAGGCAGAGTTAGAGAGACAGAGAGAGAGATCTTTGATCCACTGCCCCACCCCTCATATGACCTCAGCAACCAGGGCTATGCCAGGCTGAAGCCAGGAGCTTCTTCCTGGTCTCCCACGTGGGTGCAGGGACCCAAGGACTTGGGCCATCCTCCACTGCTTTCCCAGGCCATAGCAGAGAGCCGGATTGGAAGTGGAGCAGCTAGGACTGGAACTGGAGCCCATATGGGGGTGCCAGTATTGCAGGCTATGGTTTAACCCGCTACGCCACAGCACCAGCCCCTTGTACTGGCTTATTTATATCGCTATTATCAAGACATGTCCCCCATTTTAAAGAAGTTCTTCTCTCCCTCTCTGTCCATCTCCCAGTTTTATTCCTTCGTAAGTGAGCAGCTCCTTAAGAACCTGGTCTCTGCCGTTTGATTTCTGCCTCCCAGTCCCCAGAGCCTCACTGAAGCTTCTGTTGTTAACAGGCCACGACCTCCACTGGGAGCCCATGCCACTGCTCAGTCCTCCCAGGGCCCTGGCTGCAGCCATTTTTTAGTCCCCACTTCCTTTCTGAGACCCTTACACATCTGTGTCTCTCATCCTCTCATCTCCCAAGCCCTGAACCCACTTGTGGGGCATCGGGGTCTTCTCTTTGCTGTCCACACTTGTCCCATGGTCACCTGACCTGTTCCCTGGCCCTCAGTATCATGGATCCATTCTGTGTAGGTCCAGACCCAGGTCTGCTGCCAGGCAGGGGACAGCTGTGCCCCACAGCCCTGCTGCCAGCACCAGTGGAGGCTCTGGTGCTCCAGCTCCTCAAGACCCCCTCTGAGGCCACCTCTGTCCCCTCTCATTTTTCTCACCCCATGTTGCATCGGCATCTGATCTCTCACTGCATCTTCTCGAGTCTGCCTTCAGAATACATCCAGAGTGTGGTCACTTGAGTCCCTGCCCCCTGCCAGCTCCTGGCCCTGCCTGTCAGCAGCTAGTGTGCTCAGGTCAAAGGTCACATCAGTGAGAATGACAAAGACCCTGCTGGCAAGAACAGCATCACAGAGGGTGTTAAGAACAACTTCACACAATCAACCCACAGACCAAGCTCACTCGGGAATGGATGGCCTAAGTGATATGGTGTTTGTGAGGTGAATTAAATTCAGTGAAAACCCACAGCACAGGCGATTTCCAGCTCTGATGGCTTCATTGGTGAAGTCTGTCACACATTGATGAAGAAGTGACACAGTCCTGTGCACTCTGCCAGAACAGGCCCAGCTCACGGGCGAGGCTTTGTTCTAATAACAACACCAGATGTAAGTACGACAGGAAAACACCAGGTGAACCTCCGTGAAAATGCACATAAGGATGAACTTGGCAGTATTTAAAAAGATGACAGTATTTAAAAAGAAAAGCAGTGGAGGATGGCCCAAGTCCTTGGGTCCCTGCATCCCAGGAACGCAAGCCTGGGTTTACCAAATCAGAACAGAGTGATGATTTCAGTAGACACAGAAAAAGAATTTGACAGAATTCAATGTCCATTAATGATTTTTAAATTTCAATTTAGGCCGACGCCATAGCTCACTTGGCTAATCCTCCGCCTGTGGTGCTGGCACACTGGGTTCTAATCCCGGTTGGGGCGCTGGGTACTAGTTCCAGTTGCTCCTCTTCCAGTCCAGCTCTCTGCTATGGCCTGGGAGGACAGTGGAGGATGGCCCAAGCTGGGTCCCTGCATCCGCATGGGAGACTGGGAGGAAGTACCTGGCTCCTGGCTTAGGATTGGTACAGCGCCAGCTGTAGCAGCCATTAGGGGAGTGAACCACCGGAAGAAAGACCTTTCTCTGTCTCTCTGTCTATAACTCTCTCTCTCACTGTCTAACTCTGCCTGGCAAAAAAAAAAAAAAATCAAAGTAGTATTAAAGCAAGCTTCCTCGATTATATCGTATTATTGTAGAGACTCCAGCAGCTACCCACACTCATGCCACAGTTAGGATGGAATTAACCCTTTCCTCCCAGGACCCAGGCATTCACTGTCAGCATCTTGGTTCAACATCAGACTGAGGCAAGAGACTTAAGTGATGGGGCTGGTGCTGTGGTGCAGTGGGCTGAGCCTCTGCCTGCAGTGTCAGGTTCCTATATGGGCACTGCTTCGAGTCCCAGCTGCTCCACTTCCTATCCAGCTGCCTGCTGATGTACCTGGGAAGGCAGTGGAGGATGGCCAAGTGCTTGGGTGGGTGGAGCTCCTAGTTCCTGGCTTCAGCCTGGCATGATGGTTGTGGCCATTGGACGGAAGATCTCTTTATTTTTTTCTCTCTGTCACTCTTTCAAATAAATTTATTTTTAAAAAAATCATAAGAGAAATCCAAATTAAAATCACAGCAAGGGGTAGGTGTTTAGGCTGAGGTTGAGACACAGGTAGCCCTGACTCTGGCCTCAGTCCTAGCTTCTTGCTGATGGGTACCCTCAGAGACAGCAACTGCCTAGGCCAGGGCCTCTCACTCGGGAGACTGGGTCAGGCTCCCAGCCTCAGAGCAGCCCAGGCCTAGCTGTTGGTGGCATCTGTGAAGTGAATTAGTGAATGGATCTCTCTGTCTCTGTCTCTGCCTGTCAGATTAAGCAACAGTGATATGATGCTACACAGCAGTGTGACAGCTAGAGTAGCTCTTTAAATGCAGAGAAGGCAGGGCAGCCAGAATTCTTATGGGTTCCTGGTGGGAGTGCAAACACAGTACAGCCCGTATGTGAAACAGCAGCTTGTGCAGTTGCTGAGGTATGGCCTGGCCACACACAAACACTTGGTGCAGATGTTTACAGCTGTATTTGTAATTGCCCCAAACTGAACATTATGCTTCCTTCACCTGGTGATAGAGAAACAATCTGCAGTACATCCACACAAGGAGACAGAAATCACTGGGGCCAGTGTACTGGTGCAGCAGGTTAAGCTGCCGCCTGCAGTGCCAGCATCCATATAGGCTGCTCCACTTCCCATCCAGCTTCCTGCTAATTGCCTGGGAGAGCAGCGGAGGATGGACCAAGTGCTTGAACCTCTGCTCCCATGTGGGAGACCTGGAGGAGGCTCCTGGCTCCTGGCTTTGGCCTGGCCCAGCCCTGTCCATTGTGACCATTTGAAGAGTAAACTAGTAGATGGAAGATTCTCTGTGTGTGTGTGTGTGTGTCTGTCTCTCCATCTCTGTGTAACTCTGCCTTTCAAAAAATGAATCTTTATGATAAAAAATAGAAATCAGCCATGAGAAAGAAAAGGTGATGAGTGCAACAGTGTGGATGCAGCCCACACAGCAGGCAGCGATGGAGCTCAGGAAAGCCAGCGAGGGTGTGGTGCCATCTGCAGGCCACCCTGGCACTGCAGGGCCCGGGAGTCAGGTGAGGGGTTGACCCACAAAGGGGCATGGAGGGTGGGCCTGCAGTAGTACCGATTCACCAAAACTCACTGGAGAGCATCAAAGGGTAAATTTTACACCTTAATAAACCTGATGCTAAAGAAAGTAAGTCCCGGGGCAAGTCTTCGGCAGCAGTTAAGACACTGGTGGGGACGTCCACAGCCCACACCTGAGTACCAGGGTTTGAGTTCTGGCCCCACTCCCCATTCCGCCTGCCTGAGGCGCACCCTGGGAGGCAGCAGGTGATGGCTCAAGTAGTTGAGTCCCTGCCACTCCCATGGGAGACCTGGGTGGAGTTCTCAGCTCCTGGCTGCAGCCCAGCTCTTCCAGACAATTGGGGAGTGAACCAGCAGATGGGGTCTCTGTCCCTCTGCCTCTCAAATGAGTAAATGAATAAATAATTTTTTAAAGTTAGATTATTTCATTCCAGTAGCTTCTTGCTGAGAGCTGTCTGCTCCACCGAGTGGCCCTCAGGACCGCACACACTGCTGTCTCTAGGGTCTCCCCGCTGCGCCCTTCCTCACGAGACCCTGCCTGGTCCCCTGTCCAGAGCCACAGCCCTCCTGATAACTCTCATCCCCTCCCCACTTTTTGTTTCCTCTCCTTGGCGCTTCCACTACTCAGCGTCCAGTCTGCAAGTACTGCAGAGGGCTGGACTGTTTCTGCCCCATCCTTTGAAACAGTAGCTGGCATGTGGAGAGTGCTCAATACCCGAGTGGATCAATGAGCGACTGGAAGACTGCCACACACAGCCTGGTCCCCATTGCCACCCCATGCACACATCTGTGCACACACATGTGTACATGTACACAGGCACCCATATGCACAACCACATGTGTGCACAGTGGATACACAGTGGGCATGCATATGTACATGCATACAGTACACACGTGCAGGTACACAGTACACACGTGCGGACATACATGCTCATGTACACAGTGCACACATGCAGCATGCTCATGTACACAGTGCACATGTGCAGGCAGTATGCTCATGTACACACACACACATACATGCGCAGCTGCACATGCCATTCGGAAACTTGGAATATCTGCTTTTCCAGGCAGGCTCCAGGCAGGGAGAGGACTTTGCAGCCTATGTCTCCACTCCAACCCTCCCCACCTGCCCCAGCTATGCCCAAGGGCAGAATGGCTTCTAACACTCTTCCCCTCCTTCTCCTGCCATCATCCTGGCCCAGCTGGGACCAAGCAGCACCAGTGCGACGCAGAGCTTAGGAAGGAGATTTCCTGTGTGTGGGCCAATCTGCCCCAGAAGACCCTGGACTTACTGGTACCACCCCATAAGCGTAAGTGGGAGGGCAGGAGGTATCTCTGCCCCGTGTTCCCTGCCCTCCCGGAGCCTGCAAGGGGTAGAGGGGAGGGTGTGGGCTCTGCTCCCTGGCTGAGCCGGGGGCCCACATGCAGGGAGCTGTGCGACACAGTCCTGGGCTCTTTCCGTCCCTGAGCGAAGTCCCTGACACTGCTGGTGGGAGTTCTCCCATAAGCCCAGGGAAAAGGCAGCAGGGGCTCCTACGGTCAAGGCGCAGAATCTTGGGAGGGGACTGGGGACTGCTTCAAGGAGACTCAGATGAGCTCACCCTGAGGCTGGCTCTGGTCTAGGGAAGCCTCGGGGGAGGGGAGGCTGTGTCCCTGCTGTGCTCCACCCCAGTCCTCAGCTTCCTGGTCCCAGTGTCTCCCCCTGGGTCTTCTCCTCAGCCGACGAGATGACGGTGGGCAAAGTCTATGCAGCTCTGATGATCTTCGACTTCTACAAACAGAACAAAACCAGCAGAGACCAGACTCAGCAAGCCCCCGGAGGCCTGTCCCAGGTACCAGGTTGCAGGACTCCCCAGAAGCCATGGATGCCTCCTAGACCCTGGCACCCTCCATGGCTTGAGGATGGTGGGAGACCCCACCGTTCCTGGAGAAGGTGCAGTGGGGAGGGAAGCAGCCACTTCTGTGGCCCCAGAGTCAGAGACCCCACAGCCTTCTGGGGTTGCCAGGTGCTGTTGGGCAGAGGCAGTGGGCAGAAGATGAGACAGCTGAGGACAGAGGCCCTGGGCAGTGTCACTGCTGGGCACTGTCACCTCTGGGCACTGTCACCCCTGGGCATTGTCACTCCTGGGCTCTGTCTCCCCTGGGCAGTGTCACCCCTGGGCAGTGTCACCTCTGGGCTCTGTCACCCCTGGGCTCTGTCTCCCCTGGGCAGTGTCACTCCTGGGCAGTGTCACCTCTGGGCTCTGTCACCCCTGGGCTTCTGTCTCCCCTGGGCAGTGTCACCCCTGGGCAGTGTCACCTCTGGGCTCTGTCATCCCTGGGCACTGTTACCCCTGGGCACTGTCACTCCTGGGCAGTGTCACCTCCAGGCACTGTCACCTCTGGGCTCTGTCACCTCTGGGCTCTGTCACCCCTGGGCACTGTCACCCCTGGGCACTGTCACTTTCCTCAGTGGTGACAGGTCTGAGGGTATCTGAGCGTCCTCTCAGGAGATGGCAGGGACCATAGACTTGCACTGGTGGGCCAGGGCGGCCGTGTATTCACCCAGCTCCGACTGGGATGGCTTGGGGCCATCTTCCTGATGTCACCTTCAGCAGCCGCCACAGTGGGGCTTTGTGCACTGATGGCACGCCACGTCCCGCTGCCCTGGCTGGGCAGACATCACTAATCAATCTCGGCAGTCTCCCTCAATCCTGAAATTCCACCCAGCTTGGTACTGCAGTGGCTGCACATTGGTGACAAGTTCGGATCTTTGCCATCTGCTAATTGTGTGGCTGGGGAAACTGAGGCTGTGAGGTCACGTGGCCATCCCAAAGTCAGTGCGGGCAAGCGGGGAACGGGTGTTGGGGCTCCAGCACGGGGCCTGGGTGCCCTGTGGTCAGAACAGGCTGCTGTGGCCCTCAGAGCTCCCCCTCTGCCCTCTTGCAGCTTGGCCCTGTGTCCCTGTTCCACCCGCTGAAGGCCACCCTGGAGCAGACACAGCCGGCGCTGCGTGGAGCCCGGGCTTTCCTGAGGCAGAAGAGTTCTGCCTCCCTGAGCAACGGTGGGGCTGTGTGAGTGTGGGCATAAGGGCATGGCCGGGCGGGGGCGTGGCTGGAGGGGGCGGGGCGGAGGGGTGGAGAGCTGAGCTAGGGGCTGGAAGAAGCAGAAATCCCAGTTCCTCAGCCTCCCTGGCCCACACTTCCTTGTGGCCTTGGGGACACCCTGAGGGGCTCCTCGGCGGCCAGACTGCAGCATGGGTGGCCGTCAACCCTATGCCCACCTCCACCTGTGCTGCCTCAGGTGGAATTTCGCTTTCTCAGTTGCAGAAGTAGACTTCTAATTCCTGCAGCTGGCCAGTCTCACTTGCCCGCCCACAGCTCCAGGACTGCTGGCTGAGGCAGCCTTGTTCTCAGGGAAGGGTTTGTGATGCCTGGGGCCTTCATACGGCCTCTGTTCCCACTGTAGTCCTCACCACTTTCTGTAAGGCCTGCCAGTGTCCTCTGCCCAGGTCCCCGTTGTGGTGTTTTCCATGAGTCGGCCAGGCCCTTCTGGGGCAGTGACTTAAAGCAGAGATCATTTGTTTCCATTGTTGTTGGTGAGGGTGGGAGATGGGGCCTGGACCCAGCTCACTTGGGGGGGCCCTGGGGCTTGAGGCTCAATGGTCCTCTCTGTATGTCAGACCTTTCTGGGCCCCCACACATGCCCAGGGGAGGCCCGCATCACCCAATGCCAGCTGTAGAGCCAGGCCTGTATTCGGGGTGGACATGGGCCTTGCAAGGGAGACCCTGAGTCTCAGCTGCCCTTGCACGTCCGGTTCCAGGCATGGGGGCCTGGAGCCGGCCTCATCCTCGAGCTGTCTCCCTGTGCACCATGCGTGCTGAGGGCAAAGGGCCTCAGGGGTGCTGGGTGCTAGGCTTGCAGGGGGAAACGGACGCCAGTGATTTCTTTGAGCCAAGTCCTCATGTGGATGAGCAACAGCTCGTGTCACAAGTCTGCAGACCAGAGGGCTTGACGCTTGCCTCGGCCTTTAGGTCCAGCTTGGGTCCTCTGCCGTCTGCACCTTGGCCACAGAGCTGCACCTCCCAGACTGCAAGAGAGGTGTCTGCAGCCCTCAGAATCCCTGTCATGGTGGGGACCAAGCATGGCCCATGGGAGCCACACGCACTCTGAGGGCAGCATGGGGTCGGCACCACTCGGCGAGTGTGACACAGGCGTGACCAGTGCTTCCCCTGTGAGGGACGCGGACATCAAGAGGACTTAAGGGACAGTGAGAGGCAGGCAGGGAGGCAGCACATGTGTCCTGGGCAGCCTCCCATGGAGCAGGAGTCTTGGGTAAGAAGACTCTGCCTGGCTTGGAGCAGGGAGGTAGGAAGGAGCCACTCACAGGAGACCCCAGAGAGTAAGAAACCCACGCATGAGCCAACCCCACAGAGCAGGATTTCTGTGGCTGCTGTCTGTTTACCCAGGCCTCCCATGCGTGGCTCATCCCTTCTCCTCACAGTCTGATGCTACAGGACAGAGGAGATGCTGTCCAGGGCTGAGGGACCTGCCAGATGTCCCCTGGCCCACTCAGAAGGAGCCTCTGAGCTCCCTCTGTACCTGCAGCCCCTCCAGCTGAGTCTGTCTGCTTCTACACCACTTCTGGGGCTGCTGCCAGGGTCCAGCAGAGCCAAGCACAGAGGTCCTGTGTTCTAGCAAGACTCTCCTAGCTCCAAGTGGGACGACCAGGCCCATGGCTTTTGCTGGGGCATGGCCAGTGGGAGTGAGTCTGACCCTGTGGAACAATCCTCTCTTCTCTTCCACAGACAAACCCAGGAGAGCGGCATCAAGGAATCTGTTTCTTGGGGCACTCAGAGGACCCAGGATGTGCTTTGCGAGGCCAGGGCACCCCTGGAGCGGGGCCACTCAGCTGAGATCCCAGTGGGGCAGCCTGGGACACTGGTGGGCACGCCAGATGGGGAGGGGTGTGTGAGACTGTCCTGGTGGGCGTGTGGGACTGTTGCTTGAGAGTATGTGAGACTGTTGCCTGGGGGGGTGTGAGGCTATTGTGGGGGGGGGTGTAAGACTGTTGCCTGGGGTGTGAGGCTGTTACCTGGGGTGTGAGGCTATTACCTGGGGCGGTGAGGCTGTTGCGGGAAGGGGGTTAGACTGTTGCTTGGGGGGTACTATTGCTTGGGGCGGTGAGGCTGTTGCCTGGGGTGGTGAGGCTGTTGCGGGGAGGGGGTTAGACTGTTGCTTGGGGGTACTATTGCTTGGGGCGGTGAGGCTGTTGCCTGGGGTGTGAGGCTGTTGAGGGGGGGTTAGACTGTTGCTTGGGGGGTACTATTGCTTGGGGCAGTGAGGCTGTTACCTGGGGCTGTAAGGCTGTTGCTTGGGGGTGAGGCTGTTACCTGGGGGTGTGAGGCTGTTGCCTGGGGGTGTGAGGCTGTTACCTGGGGGTGTGAGGCTGTTGCCTGGGGTGGTGAGGCTGTTGCGGGGGGGGTTAGACTGTTGCTTTGGGGGGGTACTATTGCTTGGGGCAGTGAGGCTGTTGCCTGGGGTGTGAGGCTTTTGCCTGGGGGTATGAGGCTGTTGCTGGGGGTTAGGCTGTTGCTTGGGGGGGGTGAGACTATTGCCTGGGGGTGGTGAGGCTGTTGTGTGTGGGGGGGTGTAAGGCTGTTGCCTGGGGGGGTATATGGGACTATTGCCTGGGGGGGTATGAGGCTGTTGCCTGGGGCTGTAAGACTGTTGCTTGGGGGGTGAGGCTGTGGCCTGGAGGTGTGAGGCTGTGGCCTGGAGGTGTGAGGCTGTTACCTGGGGGTGTGAGGCTGTTGCCTGGGGGTGTGTGATACCAGGATGGAGAAGTGTGACTAACCTAACCCTGACCCTGAACCCTAAATCCTAACTGGGGTTGCCTGATGAGACTGACAGGCAGCTGCTCTCCCTGCAGGCTGTAGATGTCCAGATGCAGAACATGACTCTGAGTGGCCCTGACGCCGAGCCACAGCCAGGGCTGGAGAGCCAGGGCCGAGCCGCCTCCATGCCCCGCCTGGCCGCAGAAACACAGGTCTGGCGGGGTAGGGTGGGGGTGGGGTGTGAGGGGAAGCTGCATGGTGGTGGGGGGGGGTGGAGCCTTGGTGTGTGGACTTGTGCACATGGAGAGTGAGGGGCTTGGGAGGGGAGAAGCTGCCTCCCGGGAAGCCTGTCCTGGAGCCCCCACAGTTGACTAGCACCCAAGGACAACACCTGCCCTTTGGGGCATCCCTAGCACATGGAGCTGGTCTCGCCAGGGGCTCCAAGCCAGCCAGGAACACCTGAGTCCCTGTGTGTGCCTCCACCCCTGCACTGCACCCACCCCACCCGCTGCTCTAAGGCGTCTCCCACCTCTGCAGCTGCTGGGCCCACGAGGCCATGTCCTGTCCTCTGTCCGTCCTTTCTCAAAGCTTTCTGCTCTCCCTGCCCATCTTCCACCCTCCTGCCCTCGCTGGCCCCGCGGTGCCCTCTGGGTGTGTGCAGGCCCAGCCGAGCTCTTGCTGCTCACACTCGGCAGTGGGTGAGCTCCCCCGGGGGGGCCTGGTCCTCATTTCAGTTTTGGGGCACAACCAGGCAGGCACCTGTGAGCCCCCCAGGTTTCTGCAGCCAAGCTGACCCCGCCCCTTCCTAGGGAGAACAGAGGTTGGGGGCTTCCTTGCCTGGGGAAGACACCAGCGGGCGGGGCTCCCTGGGCTCCCTCTGAGGCTCTGTGCCTGCCTGCAGCCTGCGCCTGATGCCAGCCCCATGAAGCGCTCCATCTCCACGCTGGCCCCGCGCCCCCACACGGCCCGGCTCGGCAGCACCGCGCTGGACCGCCCAGCCCCCAGCCAGGCCCCGCACCATCACCACCACCGCTGCCACCGCCGCAGGGACAGGAAGCAGCGGTCCCTGGAGAAGGGTCCCAGCCTGTCTGCTGACACAGATGGGGGTGCGTCCAGCGGGGTCTGGGGAGCTGGCCCCGGGGTTGGGCCCTCTGTCAGCAGTCCAGGGTGTCCGTGGGGAGCCCCTTCCTTGCTGTCCCCCAGGGCCCTGTGACCAGCTGGACCTGAGGGGAGCGAGCCCCAGGCATGGGCTCTGGGCCCTCGGGGGCTGTCCGGCTGCCCCAGTGGGGCCCGGGGCTGAGGTCTTCCTGCCTGCCTGGGGCTCCACTGTGCTGACTTCCCTTCTTCCTGTGCCAGCCCCCGACAGCATGGTGGGGCCAGGACTGCCCGCGGGGGAGGGGCCCCCCGGCTGCAGGCGGGAGCGGGGCCGGTCCCAGGAGCGGAGGCAGCCCTCGTCCTCCTCCTCGGAGAAGCAGCGCTTCTACTCCTGCGACCGCTTCGGGGGCCGCGAGCCCCCACAGCCCAAGCCCTCCCTCAGTAGTCACCCCACGTCGCCGACGGCCGGGCAGGAGCCGGGACCCCACCCGCAGGTAGGACGGGGCTGTGCTCTAGGGCCTACCCCGGCCAGCCCCCCTCTGCCCGCTTGCGCCCCGTGCCCTGAGCCCCGTGCCCTGAGGCCCGGCCTGCTGCGTCCTCTCCTGGGGTCCCTCCTCCTCTCCCCTGCTCCCCGCCCCCCACGCCCCTGCTGGGGCCTCGCCTCCCCTCCCCTCCCCTCCCCTTCCCTTTCCGTGTGTCCCCTGGCCCAGCCCACGGCTCCCCCTCTCTCGGGGCCGCAGTTCCCCCCCCATCCCTGTCCCTGTCCCCTCCCCGAGTCCTGGTCCCTCTCTCCCTCTCCCTCTCTCCATGCCCCGCCCCCACCACATGCACATTGTCCCCTGCCGCGCCCCCTCTGTGTGTTGCCGACCGGGTGTCTGGGAGGTTTGGTTTTTATCTTTGACTTGTTCGTTCCTTCTTCATGCAGGGGAGTGGTTCGGTTCACGGGAGCCCCCTGCTGTCCACATCTGGTGCTAGCACCCCGGGCCGGGGGCGGAGGCAGCTCCCCCAGACCCCCTTGACCCCCCGCCCCAGCGTCACCTACAAGACGGCCAACTCCTCACCTGTCCACTTCGCTGGGGCGCCGAGCGGCCTCCCCGCCTTCTCCCCCGGCCGGGCTCAGCAGGGGCCTCTCGGAACACAACGCCCTGCTGCAGAGGGACCCCCTCAGCCGGCCCCTGGCGCCCGGCTCGCGCATCGGCTCCGACCCCTACCTGGGGCAGCGGCTGGACAGCGAGGCACCCACCCGCGCCCTGCCCGAGGACACGCCCGCCTTTGAGGAGACCGCGGCCAGCAACTCGGGCCGCTCCTCCCGGACCTCGTACGTGTCCTCTCTGACCTCGCAGCCCCCGCCGCTGCGCCGCGTGCCCAACGGCTACCACTGCACTCTGGGGCTGGGCGCGGGCGGCCGGGCGCGGCGCGGCTGCCACCATCCCGACCGTGACCGCCGGTGCTAGCCGCTGCGCAACCGCCCCCAGCGGTGGGCTTCATCTTCCGCGCTGGGCTGAGGGGACGCGGGCACCGAGGCCCTGGATGGGGCCTGGGCGGAGGCTCCTACTCCCCTCCCCCTCCTTGACAGCAGACAGATCAATAAAGCCCCTTCCGGGGGACGCGGCTGTCTCTGCCCCCTGACGTGCTGCCTTCCCAGGTCTCCCACATCAGGCTGATCCTGTGTCAGAGACCCCAGTGTCAGTGTGCAGGGGTGGGGGGTGCGGGGCCTGTGTTGGACCCCCAGAGTTAATGGGGGAGCGTCAGTGTGTGGGAGCACCTGTGACCCGTGTTGGTGGGAGGAGTTGCACTGCCTGCAGGCATAGGGGGAGCTTAGGGGTCTCAGGAGGGAGCCGTGGGAGGAGCTGAGGTTGCTCCTGGTTCCTGGTCCCTGGTCCCCCGGGCGGCAGGTGGATGCTGGACACACTCAGATCTCTCAGTCCCTCCCCGACCCCATCAGCCCCAACAGGGACCAAACCTGGAGGATGTTCCGGCTGCTGGTCTAAACAGAACAGGAAGAAAATGAGGAAACTGGAAAATCAGAGCCGTGTCTGCGGCTCGCAGGAGGAGCCCAGCGGCCCCTGGCTCCGCTGCTCTTGACCAAGTGCCTGACCCCCGGCCCTCGTGCCCCAGGCCCCGGCTCTGTGGTGCGCGGCGAGGCCTTGTGAGCCGCCCCGGTGGGTTCTGTGAAAACTTCAAGACAGCAGCCAGGAGGGACCAGGGTGGCCAGCGGGAGGTCCCCAGGGAAGCCGTGGGCCGTGCATGTGTGTGAGGGGTTCCTGTCTCTCTTCCATCTGGGTCTCCGGCCTGGGAAGCCAGCAAGCCGTGCAGGGCCTCTGCTGTATCTGCACCAGGAGAGAGATGAGGGGCTGGGGGCTCCAACAAGGGGCCGTCAGGGCCAGGAGAGAGCGACCACATAGGAGGGCGGCTCCTGCCGCCCAGGTGGGGCTGCTGCAGGCCGGCCCTGCTCCTGGCATAGGGCGGGGACCGGGAGGAAGGGGCTGTGTGAGGACCGGCGCTGTGACCCACAGGGCTATGCAACAAGACACACATTTCACGACACAACACAGGACAGCCACCTGGTCTGGGGCCTTGGCATGAGTGTGACCAAACCTTTTTATAGAATTTCCTTACGTGAAGGCACAACACTCTGAGACTTTAACATAACAGAGTATTTTATTCCAGTTGAGCAGATGTAAACGGGAACCTTGGCCCGTGCATGTGATCCCCGTGCCCGTGTCACAAGGCAGAAGGGTGTGTTTCCATGCTGGCGTCTCGCCTCTGGTCCCTAGCCCCAGCTGGCATTGTCTCTGGTGCTGGGGGCGCCCACAGCCTGGCCTCGGCCTCACTGGGCTGGGATCGTCCTTTCCAGACTGGTGTTTCCCAGCAGGCATCTCTGGATTCCTGGAGCTGCTGGGATCAGTGGCAACTGCAGGCAGTGGGGGAGAGGAGGCGCCACTGTGCTTTCCTGACGGGATTTTGTGTCTGTACCGTCTCTTCTCGAGCTGTTCCGTGTCCCCCTGAAGTCTCCTGGTCAGTTGCCAAATCTGCAATGCATCATCAGTTGTCTGCATCTGGGTCCAGGCAAGCAGTGGCTCTAGTTTGAACCAGTTAGCGTGTGCATGTAAAATATATACATATATACATATACAGCAGTATGTGCATGGAAATGTATATCTTCGTACTTTTTGATACAATGTACTCATTTGTTAATTTTTAATTATATTTGATATAAATCAAAGGTTTGTTGCTAAACTTTATATTTAACAACAGTGTTAAAAAAAAAAGTCCCAACCATGCAACACAACTGGGACCGACTTAAAAAAAATCCTGTGATCGACTCGTTTGCTGCCTGAGTAATATTTATCAGCCAATCTTTGGATTCTGCTGTTGTTTCTACAATGACAATTTTGTATGAAGCAAAGTCCTTGGATTAAAATAAAAACTTAGCAAAAATCAAGACCAGGACCCCACTGTGCTGCAGGGGATGTGTGGACTGTGCATGTGGGTGGCTTGGAAGAAAGACACACTCACGGCACAGGCATGGACACTCCCTGGGGGTGGGGATGGGGCTGGGTTAGAGCTACAGGGCAAATGGGCCAGTTTGGAGTCTGGAAGACAGTGGGTGAGATTTGATAAAAACTGAGTCAGAGGCAGGCCTAGAAATGCTCAAGTAAGAGAGGCAGGCTTGGGGTTGTATTTTAGATTGGGATTCAGGATTAAGGTCAAAGTATGAGATTATACAGCCCTGATGGATGGTTAGGGTGGGAGTTAAGAGTTAGGGTTTGGTTTGGGTTTAGGAAAGCAGAGTTGAGAAATAAAATGGAGGGGGCTGGTACTGTGGTATAGTGGGTTAAAGCCACAGCCTGCAGTGGCCAGAATCCTACATGGGCACCTGTTCAAGTCCTGGCTGCTCCATTTCTGATCCAGCTCTCTGCTAATGCCCATGGGAAAGCAGTGGAGGGTGGTCCAAGTCCTTGGGCCCCTGCACCCAGGTGGGAGACCCGCAAGAGGCTTCTGGGTCCTGGCTAGGATCCTGGCCTAGCCCCTTTCATTGCAGCCATTTGGGGAGTGAACCAGAGGATAAACGATCTCTCCCTGTCTCTCCCTCTCTCCCCCCTCCTTCTCTCTGTAACTCTGCCTTTCAAATAAATAAATATTTTAAAAAATAAAATGGAGAATTATTGGGGTTTGAGTGAAAGTGCTGATTGTGGTTCTGGTTAGGATTCAAATATAGATGTGGGTTCAGGTTTGCATTCAGTTGGAATTTTGTGTGGCTAGGGTTAGGTATAGGGCAAGGATCGGGTGTTGTCAAAGTCAGGATGAGAGAAAGTTCAGCTTAGGGTCAATGTGGACGGGGGTCAAGATGAGGGTGGTGAGTCTGCCAGTTAGGGGTTCAGGGGACAGGGCAAGGGGTCAGGACGGGGCCATGGATCTGTGGTCAGTGTAAGGAAGCAGTGAGTTCAAAACAGGGTCTGGTCAAGGCCAAGGACAGTGGTTGGGGTCAGGGTCAGTTCTGAGTCCTGTCAAGCTCAGACCAGATCCAGGGCAGGGTGAACAGTGAGTCAGAGTTGGATGTTGATGTCAGATGTCTAGCTACAGGTCCTGGTTGGGGTTAGAGTGTGGATCTGGGTTGGGGTTGAGGTCTGCTGAGGAGCCAAGGCAGCCCCTGCCCTCCCTCGGGTGAGTTCTTCCCATGAGCACAGTGTCTCCCTCTCCGTTCCCACACCCGCAGCTCATGGCTGAGGCAGTCTGGGGCCACTGCTTCCAGTGAACCCAGCAAAAACGAGCAATTGCGGAGTCGTGGCTGGAGTTGTTTGCAAAGCTGATGATGCAGTGCAGGTGGGGAGTGATGTTTGAGCTTCCTCGTTTGTTCACTCAGCTGTGTCAAAGTGAAGACAGCAGTGTCAGCCTTCAGTGCCCAGCTGACATGTGCACCGAGGGACGCTCCGTCCTCCAGGCACTTGGCTTGTGTCCATGTCTCTCTGTGATAAGGAGCGTCAGCACCCTTGGCCTCTGCCCTGGGCCGTTTGCTTGTTTTCTCGGGTTAGATTCATGGAAGCTGACTTTCTGGGCAAGTTATAGTCGCCCAAGCTGTAGGCTTTGGATCCTGGGCTTAAGGCAACTGGCCCGGGGCTGACCTGCCCGTGTGCCCATTTCAGAGGAGGAGTCCCATGTGAGCTGGCCCAGAGACACCAGCTCTGGCCCTGCTGCCAGGGGCTCTGACATGGGCACACAAAGGCCTTCCTTCCTGTGGGACCATGGGAGAGAGTCTGCGTCACAGCAGACAGGTGTGCAAGTAGGCACCACAGCAGACAGACCTGAGGGGTTGTGGGAGGGGAGCAGCTTGGCTGGGATTGGCGAGGGACATGGTGGGAGGGCGGTGCAGAATGAGAACAGCGCTCACTGCTCGGCTGGGCCCAGGGAGATTGTGCCTGGCACCAGCACCAATCTGAGAGCTTCCTGTAAGATATGTCAAGTAGGGGGACTGGGCCCCCACGACCCACCAGCCCTGCTCCCCCAGACTCAGAGGGAGGCAGCACTGATTGCTGTGCGGTGGGCACCTTGCCTCAGCCCTCCCAGGGAACAGAGACCTGTGCATGCGCCTCATTCCTGCCTCACCCTAACTAGCAGGACTGGGGCACCCAGCACAGAGGTGCTGTGTGGAAGCTGGTCCCAGGTGGGGGTGACACCTTGCACAGGGGACTGGTCCCAGGTGGGGGTGAGACCTTGGCACAGGGGAGCTGGTCCCAGGCAGGGGTGAGACCTTTGCACAGGGGAGCTGGTTTTGGCCAGGGGTGAGACCTTTGCACAGGGGAGCTGGTTTTGGCCAGGGGTGAGACCCTGCACAGGGGAGCTGGTTTGGGCCAGGGGTGAGACCCTGCACAGGGGAGCTGGTCCCAGGCAGGGGTGAGACCTTGGCACAAGGGAGCTGTTCCCAGGCAGGGCTAAGACCTTGGCACAGCGGAGCTGCCCCAGGTAGGGGTGAGACCCTGATGAAGGCAGCCAGAGCATCTCTGGGGCATTTTGTCCTCTCCCACCCTTGGCAGGGTGCAGGCCCAGTGCTGGAAGTTGCAGAACCCTGGCCCTGGCCACTGATTTTTGCCCATTCTCAGGGGAATGGAGTAAAGTCTGGAGCTGACTCCTGGCTGGTACTGGACCTTGGAGATGGGCTTGGGGCTGTAGTCAGAGATCCTGTCTGGACTCATTCTGAGCAGTTCCTGTGGGGAGGGGCCTCTGCCCTCAGCACCCTACCCAGACAGTCCCTATTCCTCTCCCATCTGACTGTGCTGTGGCTTCTCTGAGGAGAGGGGTGTGGGCCCCACAGCCTATTTTGCCCTCGTCCCCAGATAGGGCCAGGCTGGGACTTGTGGGTACAGGTGAGACACCCTGGCCAGGTGGAGTGTCCACTCCCTGTGCCTTCCTGAGACACCTTTCCTGCTGAGAAAAGGAACATCAGCGCCGGCATCCCATATGGGCACCGGTTCGAGTCCCGGCTGCTCCACTTCCGATCCAGCGCTGTGCTATGGCCTGGAAAAGCAGCAGCAGATGGCCCAAGACCCGGAAGAAGCTCCTGGCTCCTGGCTTTGGATCAGCCCAGCTCCGGCCATTGCGGCCTTTTGGGGAGTGAACCAGCAGATGGAAGATATCTCTCTGTCTCTCTCTCTGGCTATAACTCTGCCTCTCAAATACATAAATAAAATAAAATAAAATAAAAGACTTGTATCCAAAATATATGAGAAACTGTAAAATTCAGCAATAAGAAAGCAACCAAATTACAAATAAGTACAGACCTAACAGTCACCTCCCCAGAGAAGGCAAGCACGTGTCAGGGGAGCGTGCAGAATCCTGCTCAGCACAGCTCCTCACCAGGGAAAGGAAATCCACATGACATGTCTTCAAATGGACAATCTTGTGAAAAAGCAACAATTGCTGGGGAGGCTGCTGGACAGCTGGACCCCTACTCACTGCTGGTGGGCTGTGTAGAACTCACCACCCTGGAAAACCATCTGGCAGTTTTCCATAGTTAAGCATGGTTTCACCAGATGATCCGGCACCCGTGACCCTAAGAGTTTAGACAGCAGATTTGAAGAGAGATGACCAGATAACAGCGCGTAGTTATACAGTGTTGTACTCGCTGTGGCCAAATACCAGAAGCCATCAGTGGTTCCTGTGGTACCTGGGTGATGGGGCTGCAGTGTATCCACTCAGGCGACTCTCTGTCCCCCTGCCACTCGAAAAAACAAATCTTTAACAAACGTCACATACTGCCCGTACCTCTCTCCCAGTATAACTGGGTGGAGGGGTTTGGCCTCGTGCAGAGTGGG
Organism: Sylvilagus floridanus; assembly: GCA_949820135.1. Taxonomy (NCBI): domain Eukaryota; kingdom Metazoa; phylum Chordata; class Mammalia; order Lagomorpha; family Leporidae; genus Sylvilagus; species Sylvilagus floridanus. The sequence goes on from OX463243.1 coordinate 99,340,280, forward strand.
TGGGAAAACGGCAGCCATGGGCCTCTCCTCCTTAGGAAGCTGCACTGCACAGAGCGCTCGCTCCAAGCGCTCAGCTCCTTGGCCTCTGCATGCCAAGTTGTACAGACCCTTTCACTCTGCTCACCACATTGTGAAAACGCGCCCCAGGCCTGCACGCCCTCCATGCCTCTCAGGAGAACCCCTCAGGGGGCGCTGGAGCCCCGTCTCTGTTCAGGATAAGGCTCTGGGACTCCGTGTGCTGCACATCAGAATCCACACCCACCCCTCCCTGGGAAGCTGTCCCAGGCTGCCCCTAAACACTTGAGCGTCTGCCCCGCAGAGGTCTCTCCATCGGCCACTGTGTGGACACCAGTGACAAGACCGGGCCACACTCTCCACCCATACAGCAGGAAATGTCCCAGGTACCAGACGCTGACCACAAACAGGCTCTCCCACAAGGCGCTTGCAGGTGTAGGAGTTGGGAGGGGACTGAATCATGGGTGGAGCAGCTCCCTCTCTGGGTCTGAGAGGAAAGGGAAGCAGCCAGGGAGGAAGGGGCCCACAGTATAGAGAGCAGCGGCCACGAGGACCCAGTCAGGAGACAGAGGGGTGGCAGGACTCGTTGGGGACACTGGGTCCCTACCCAAGGCCACCACGTGCCCAGCAGGTGACTGACCCCGCGTGCCCCACAAGGTATGAAGGCAGCTGTGCAGCCCATGCGAGCGCGGGAAAGTGTACAGCAGCCTTGTCTATGAGAGCCACCACATGCTGGCCCACAGGGACTGGGTAAGCAGCCCGCAGCTGTCCACATCGTGGAATGGGCGCTCCCGGCGGGGTCACAGCCAGGGGCCGGGACGTGGGCGAAGCTGAACCCCTGGTCTGTCTGGGAGACTGCAGTGGAGGGTGCCAGGCAACAGCTGTTCCCTCTCATGTTAAGTCTCTGTTTATTTTTCTACCATGAACTTTTCTTTATTTTTTGGCAAAATAAAAGAAGAAATAATCCAGGATGTCAATGGGAAGAGTTCCTGTTCTAGCTGCACTGGTTCTGAGTCCAACCAAACAGCATGGATTCCAGCAAGAAGCCCTGGCCCCTGCTCCCACTCACCAAGACCTTAAAATCGTGGTCCATCCAAAGTGGACCCACCGACAGGGCTGCAGTCACCTCAGACGGCAGTGGACTTGGCCACAGCAGCATCTACAGGGCTCACCGTGAGGTCCAGCCTGTGCCCATGGACCAGCTGCCCAGTCTACAAAGACACTTTCTGTCCCAGGACAAGGGACATCAGCTAGGATCCCCAGGGAGCCACAGAGGCTCCGGCAGGCAGCTGCAGGCAGTCAGAGGGCAGAGGCCATGGCAGAATCCTGGGAAAGCTGGGTCCGGTACATCTCAGCACTCAGGAGAAGTGGGCAGAAGCAAGCCCAGGCCAGGGCAGCAGAGGCTGGGAGAACGTCTCCTCATCTCGGCTCAGCCACGCAGGGGACCAGGTCTCCTAGAGCCCTGCAGGAGTCCCGCCTCAGGGTACCCCGTCCCCTACCGCCTCACAGGCAGCCCCACACAGTACCCTCTCAGAGGACCCTGTCTCCTACCTCGGGGCACCCCCCCAGAGGACCCTGTTTCCCACCTCGAGGCATCCCCCCAGGACCCCGTCTCCCACCTCGGGGCAACCCCTCAGGACCCCGTCTCCCACCTCGGGGCATCCCCCCAGAGAACCCCGTCTCCCACCTCGGGGCACCCCCTCAGAGGACCCTGTCTCCTACCTTGGGGCACCCCGTCAGGACCCCATATCCTGGAGGGCCTGGCCTCACCCAGAGGACGCCATCACCCGTGGGCAGCCTAATGGGCAGCAGCCACAACAAACCAGCAGTGCCCAGAGAAGCCCCCTCAGTCCCCTCCATGATGATGGGACCCCTGGCTGATGGTGCGCGGTGGGCACTGGGGCCTCTCCGTGGGTGGGCAGTGATGGACCGGCTCTGCCTGCCAGAGTGCTGAGCCAGGACTCTGGCCAGGGTCCTGGGACCCTGGACAAGGACTCCCGGCTTGAGTCTGGCAGACGTGAAGGAGCAGCTGCACTAGCAACAGCGCCCTGGGCTCTGAGAGGTGGGTGTGGGGAGGGCAGCTGAGGATGGACAGGACCGCAGGGGCCCTCACTGGGCAGTGACCGGGCTGGGGGTCTGCAGAGAGGCCTCCCCACCGCCGCTGCTGGGACGCCTGAGAGCAGATGCCCCACTCGGTCTGGTTCTGCCAACAGAGGCACACGATGGAGGACGAGCCACTCAGATTTACCCGTTTATTGTTTGAAAGTCAGAGTTAGAGAGAGACAGATCTTCCACTTGCTGGTTCACTCCCCAGATGCCTGCACAGCCCGGGGATGAGCCAGGCCAAATCCAGGAGTCAGCAGTTTCATCCAGGTCTTCCTCTTGGGTAGTGGGGGCCCAGGTCCTTGGATCACTGTCTGCTGCCTCTCAGGTGCATTAGCAGGAAGTGGGATTGGAAGCAGGGATTAGCCGTGACTGGAACCAGGCACTCTGACGTGGAATGCCGGTGAACCAAGTGGCAGCTTCGCACTGAGCCACAACATCTGCCCCCACAGGATAGATTTTTTTTTTTTTGTAATTTTAACAAACTCTGCATTGTCAATTATTTTCTCCCACGGATTGGCTTTTATGCTTGCATATTGAAACATCATAAAATGCACATTCAGGTCTAATTTACTCAAGAATGTTCATAGCCTCCCATTTTAAATACAAGCATATGGGCCGTTTTGAATGGATTTTTGTATAAGTTATAAGGTGTGTGTTTAAGGGTGTTTTCCCACATGGCTTCCAGCTGCTCCATCACCAACTGTGGAACCAACTTTCATTTCTCCACTGATCTTCGCCTCAGAGTCAGGACTGCTCATGGTCTGTTTGGGGCTCTGTGCTCACCCATCTGTCCCCTCCACCCCCAGTGTCACATTTGCTCCACTGCTGTGACTCCAGGTCAACGTCGGGATCCAGATGTGCCAGTTGCTCAAGGGTGGCTGCCTTCTGGCAAATGTCAGCTGTTCTAGGATTTGAAACAGTTTTCTGGGGATTCAGAGTTTCACTGAATTTCTGTGTCAAATTTGAAAGAATTTTCATCTTAATAACATTGAGTCTGCCAATTCTGAATAATGAGTATCTGACTTGATTTGTATTTCGCTTGATTTTTTTCAACCATATTTCAAGGTTTTCTGAATACGTAATTATACTGGTTTTAGATTTTTTTGCTTAAGGGCTTCAGTTTTAGTGCATTTGTTAATGGTATTGCTTTTTTAAAAAAAGATTTTATTTATTTAATTGAGAAGTAGAGTTACAGGCAGTGAGAGGGAGAGAGAGAGGTCTTCCTTCCGCTGGTTCACTCCCCACATGGCCGTAACTACCGGAGCTGTGCTGATCCGAAGCCAAGAGCCAGGAGCTTCTTCCAGGTCTCCCACGCGGATGCAGGGGCCCAAGCACTCGGGCCATCTTCCACTGCCTTCCCAGGCCACAGCAGAGAGCTGGATCGAAAGACAGCCGAGTCTCAAACCGGTGCCCACATGAGATGTCGGCGCTGCAGGCAGAGGATTAACCTACTGTGCGACGCCGCCGGCCCCCATGGTATTGCTTTCTAAAGTGCTATTCCAGTTCTCAAATTTCTATTTTTTTCCACGTTATGACTGACGTGGAGCAAATCAAGTGACTTTTGTTTCTCGTGGTCTGTTTGGGGATTCATGCCATCCCTGTCCCTTGGCATCAGGGCGCCGGGTGGAGGCTCCCTTGTCTGAATCTGCAAAGGCACCGCGGGAAATAATCGGAGCCTTGAATTTCAGGATCCGCCAGGAGGCGCCCGAACACACGAAGAGCGCACCGAGCTCCCGCTTCGCGCTCTGCGGCCGCCAGGGGGCGCCCGACCACCGCGCGGAGAACGCCGAGTTCCTACGCTGCTCCCGCCGCCGCCAGGGGGCGCCCGACCGGCCCTCTCAGCTGCGGGAACCGAAGCATGTCCCCCTCAGGACTGACCCCGGGAGACGCCGCGGCCTGGGGACACCGCGGGGCGTTCTCTTCTGGACCGGGCCGGGGAGACGCCATCGCGACCTGACTGGCGGGGACTGGGAAAGACGCGGGAGAGGCGAGGAAGGTGAGGAAAAAGGCGCGAGTCGCGGCGAAGCCCCTGTCAGTCTCGCCCTCGCCCCCCAGGCACCGCACCTGCACGCGGTTTGTGCGGGTCCGGCGCTGTTGCTGCGTGAAACCCCAGCTCAGAGAACCGGGAGGGAGAAGCGGAGATGTCGCCTCGGGATCCCGGGAAATGCGGGTGGGCCTGGGGTCCAGGAAAGTGGGGATGGTCCCTGGGCCCTGGAAAGTGGGGGTGGGCCCTAGGTCCCAGAAAGTGCGGGTGGTCCCGGGATCCCGGAAAGTGGGAGTTGTCCCGGGATCCCGGAAAGTGCGGGTGGTCCCGGGGTCCCAGAAAGTGGGGGTAGGCCTGGGATCCCGGAAAGTGGGGGTGGGCCTGGGGTCCCAGAAAGTGGGGATGGTCCCGGAGTCCCGAAAAGTACGGGTGGTCCCAGGATCCTGGAAAGTGGGAATGGTCCCGGGATCCCAGAAAGTGGGGATGGTCCCTGGGCCCTGGAAAGTGGGAGTGGTCCCGGGGTCCCGGAAAGTGGCAGTGGGCTCGAGATCCCGGAAAGTGAGGATGGGCCTGGGGTCCCGGAAAGTGGGAGTGGTCCCAGGGTCCTGGAAAGTGGCAGTGGGCCCGGGGTCCCGGAAAGTGGGGGTGAGCCCGGTTTTGACCCCTGCGCTGTCCCGTCGGGGAAAGGGTGGTCGCGCCGGTTTAAAATCCGGTTAGAAGGAGTAGCTCTGGGTTAGCTCTTGGGTGGTGGTGGTGGTGGTGGTTTTTACGATTTATTCACGCATTCGTTTATTTGAGAGGCAGAGAGAGGACTAGAGAGAGGCAGAGAGCAAGCCTGCACCGCTGTCCACTTCCCAGATGGCCGCAGTGGCTGGGGCTGGGCCGTCCTCTGCTGGGGTGGGGGCGCTGAAGGCAGGAGCCGGGGAAATGTTCTGGGTTCCAGGTCCCCTGCGTGGGTGGCGGGGGACCCGACCCCATTTTCCCTCATCTCTGCCTGGAGGCGGCAGCCAGAGGTGGGTATCAGCGTGGGACACGGGCGTCCCGGGCACCAGGCCGGTGTCCTCTGTCAAGATTCCCTTGTCCCTTTGCCTGTGTTGATGGCCTAGGCCATTCAGAGATCAGAGGTCAGTCCCCATGGGTGGGGTTTTATTTCCATGCTCTGTGGGGTTCCCTGGATCTTCCTGTTTGTGCCACTTCTCACTCCCCTGATTGTCATTGCGTGTTGGGGTTTGGAATGGGGCAGTGTCAGTCTCCTCACTTAGGTTTCTGTTTCCAGGACTACTTTGGCCCCTCGGTGCTCCTGGAAGTTCATGTGTCAGGATGATTTCCCAGTGCACGGTCATGGTGTCTGAGGCTGTGATGACCGTCAGCTCCATGCTGCGTTTCAAAAAGCCCCAGGTGTTGCACTGCGAGTGAGCTCCGTCTCTGCGTTTATCTGGATTTTCTGTGATGCCATACCCTGATGCTCCGTGGTTCCCAGTGTGACTCCCCAGCCCACCATCCCTCCTGAGTGCATCACTGCCGGGGGCCTTTCTGAGAGTCTGATTGTCAACTTTGATTTCCTGACAGTTCATTCCTGGCGTGGGATGTGTGGTTGTGGGTTGGACATTCCCGGCTGGTGTGGATGCGTGGCCGTGGGTAGCGCCGTGTGTGTGGCTGTGCGCGTTCACCAGCTCAGCGCCCTGGTGTGCTCGTATTGAGACCTTGCCTCAGTGTTTGGATGTGCACTGCAGAGCTGGACCAGAGGGGCCGAGGGTGCCCCTGCCCTGACCCTCAACTCAGCTCAGAGCTTGCAGGGAGGCACGGAGGGTGGTGTTTGCCATGGGTTTGCCCTAACACTCTGTCATGTAGAGGAAATTCTCTCCCTTTTCCTAAAACACCTGTGTATTTTATAGGAAAGGGAGAGTGATAGAGGAGAGAGAGGGAGAGAGGGAGAGAAACAGAGAGCGAGAGCGAGAGAGGTCTTCCACACCCTGACTCACTACCACAGTGCCCACAGTGCCAGGACGCAGCCAGGCAAAGGCAAGGAGCCTGGGCCTCTGGGTCCCCATTCTGGGTGTTCGGAGTCCTGCCCTGAGCCACCATCTACTGCCTCCAGGTATGTTACAGAAGCTGGGTTAGACATGTGGAGTGGCTGGGATCCCCTCTGTACCTGGGTAATGGTCTCTTTGTGAAGCAGCATTGCCCTTGTGGGAGGACCAGGGGTGTTTCCTGTGGTGGTATCTGTGACTCTGGTGCTGTCGGTCACCCTTGGTTTTCTGAGTGAGCTCCCGTGAGTCCAGCATGCGAGGCTGAAATGTGCTGCTGTCGATGGTTTATCCCTGCAGGTCTCTCAGGTGATGTCACGTACCTGAGCTTGTCACACAGGGGGTGGGCTTGACTTTGAGTGGCAGCTGTCACACAAGGAGCAGGGGCTGCAGTTGCACAACGACGGGGGGGACAGGAGGAGTTTGAAGAGCGACTGCATGGATCCAGGGAAGGTGGAGTCCGGGCTGTGAGTGGGGGTCAAGACCAGGGCTGTGGTCAGTGTGAGGACATCATGATTCAGGGCCAGGTTAGGGTTAGGGCTTAGCTTAAAGTCATGTTGTGGGATTTTATTGTGACAGATTGTAATTAGGATTAGCGTTAGAGGTGGAATTGAGGGTTAGGGGTTAGAATTACAGTTAGGGTTAGGGTTAGGGTTAGACTTAGAGTTAGGGTTAAGGGTTAGGGTTAAACTTAGGGTTAAGGGTTAGGGTTAGGGTTAGACTTAGAGTTAGGGTTAGGGTTAGGGTTGGGGTTAGGGTTGGGGTTGGGGTTAGACTTAGAGTTAGGGTTAAGGTTCCTGGCTGCAGCTCCCTGCTCATGCACACACCTGGCAGGCAGCAGCAACAGGGGATGGCTCCTCTCTCTCTCCCTCTCTCCCTCTCTCCCTCTCTCCCTCTCTCCCTCTCTCCCTCTCTCTCTCACCACAGACCCTCTCCTCCCCCCAGCACCTGGGATCCTCAGCCTCATTCTGTCGACACCCAGCCTGCATCCAGACTGACAGCTCACCTGTCTGTGCACCTGCTCAGGAGCTGTCCCCTCTGGCAGCAGGCCCGTGTGTCCATCACATGCCAAATGCCCAAGTAGCCAGGTCCCTCCTTAATGGGCCTCTGAGTGTCCATCACACTGACCCCGAGGTGCAGCCTGCCCGGGCTGGCCGCCCGTCAACCTGCAAGAATGACAGCTGGGGCCGTGGCGTCTGGCCTAAGTGATTGCTTGCGTTGATTCTAGTTTATTATTTTTATTTAAAATGCAATGAAATGCAATATGATCATTATTTCTCATGCATTTAAATGCAATCGTTAAATTATTTTAATGCATTTAAATGCAATCGTTAAATTATTTTAATGCATTTAAATGCAATCGTTAAATTATCTTTAATGCATTTAAATGCAATCGTTAAAGACCCCATAGCTTTTTTTGTAAAAATGTGATATTCTTATTATTTTTAATGCCTTTAAATGCCATCTCTAAATGCCCTATAGCTTATTCGCTTTTACATAAAAATGTGATATTCTTACTATTTTTAATGCATTTAAATGCAATGTTTAAATACAACATAGCTTATTTTTTGAAATATGCAGTTATTATTTTTAATGCATTGAAATGCAATCTTTAAATATTCTATAGTGTATTTTCAAAAAAGCAATATTATTGTTTTTATTAATTCACTTAAATGCAATATTTAAAGGCCTCCATAGCTTTTTTTGTAAAAATGTGATATTATTTTAATGCAATTAAATGCAATCTTTAAATGATTTTCATGCAGTTAAATGCAATCATTATTTTTAATGCCTTTAAATGCAATCTTCAAATACCCTATAGCTTATTTCCTTTCTTTAAATATGCGATATCATTACCTTTAATGCATTTAAATGCAGTCTTTAAATGCCCCATAGTTAGTTTCTGTAAGAATGCGATATTATTTTTACTAATGTGTTTAAATGCAATCTCAAAATGATTTCAATGCATTTAAATGCAACTGTTATTATTCTTAATGCCTTTAAATGCAATCCTCATAGACCTCATATTTTTTAAATGTATAATATTATTCATATTACTTTTAATGCATTTAAATGCAATCTTTAAATAAATATCCCATAGCTTATTATTTTGTAAAAATACAATATTACTATTATTTTTATTGACGCACTTAAATGCAATATTCAAATTATTTTAATGCATTTAAATACATATTCAACTTTTTTATGACATAGCAATCAAATGCAATATTATTTTTAATGCATTTAAATACAATCATTAAAGACCCCATAGCTTATTTTCTGTAAGAATGTGATATTAATATTATTTTCATTAATGCATTAAATGCAATCTTTGAAGACCCCATAAATTAAATGTTATTATTTTTGCATTTTAAAAATTATTTTTAATGCCTTTAAATGCAATGTTTAATAATTTTAATGACTTAAATGCAATCTTTAAATACCCCGTGGCTTATTTATTTTTTGAAAAAATGCAGTATTAGTAATTTTTGTGCATTTAAATCAATTTAATTTTTGATTATTGCAATATTACTTTTAATGCATTTAAATGCAATCTTTAAAGACCCCACAACTTATTTATATTTTTGTAAAAGTATGATATTAATTTTAATCCATTTAAATGTAATCATTAAGTGATTTCAATGCATTTAAATGCAGTCTTTAAATACCCCATAGCTTAAATGCAGTATTATTTTAATGCATGTGATTTAATTTATGTGATTTTGCAATATTATTATTTTAATGCCTTTAAATGTAATCATTAAGTACCCCATATCTTACTTGTTTTTTTTTTTTGTTATTTTTTTAAAGATTTATTTTATTTGAAATACAGAGTTACAGAGAGAGGGAGAGAGAGAGAAAGAGAGAGGTCTTCCATCCGCTGGTTCACTCCCCAATTGGCCACAATGGCCGGAGCTGCGCCAATCCAAAGCCAGGAGCCAGGAGCTTCTTCCAGGTCTCTCATGCAGGTGCAGGGACCAAGCTCTTGGGCCATCTTCTACTGCTTTCCCAGGCCACAGCAGAGAGCTGGACAGAGTGGAGCAGCCAGGACTCTGGTGCTCTGCTGAGTCACAGTACCGGCCCCTCTATTTTTTCATGCAAAATGGAATATCATTATTATTAATTAAATTTAAATGTGATTTATAATTTTTATGATTATTTTGCAATGTTGTTATTCTTAATGCATTTAAATGCAATATTTAAATACCCGACAGCTTGTTTTTAATGCAAAATGTAAATCTGATCGTTTTTCATGCATTTAGATGCAATTTTTTATTTTTGTTTTATTTTGCAATATTATTTTAATGCATTTAAATGAATATTTAAATACTCCATAATTTACTTTTTAATACAAAGTGAAATCTTGTTATTTTAATGCATTTAAATGCAATCCTTTTATATGATTATTTTGCAACATTATTTTGATGCCTTTAAATGCAATATTTGATTTTTATGATTATTTTGCAATATTATTATTTTAATGCATTTAAATGCAATCTTTAAATACCCCAGGAGCTCCATCCAGATACCCTAGGTGTGCTTGAGCAGAGAGCTGCAGCCAGCGGCTGCAGCCAGGTCTCCCAGGAGCTCCATCTTGGTTTCTCAGGTGTGCAAGAGCAGGGAGCTCAGCCAGGAGCACGGTTCAGGTCTCCCAGGTGTTCATGAGCAGGCAGCTGCACCCAGGTCTCCCCCTACCCCCACAGAAATCCTTGGAGGAGTCCAAGATTCTGGGTGCAGGAGAGTCTGGCAGCCGAGGCGAGAAATCTTCGAGACAGAGAGAGGATTATGGATGCCTCCTGGGTTTTCACTGGAATGCAATCAGGGCACTAATGGCCCTGTTCCATATGCATGAGCGAATTTACAGATCTGGGATTCATCTTTTATAGCCATGAATAGCCTGGACTTAAATAACCAGCCAGGAGTAGGCACAAAAAAAATAAAATAAAAAACCAGTGTCTTCTATGTGCATCCCCAGAATCAGCTGACAGCCCTGGGTCTGGAGCACACAGGCCCCATGTTGCTAAGGAGCACATAACATTCTAGAAAAATAGAACCAATGTCTTCCATACTCATCCCCAGGAGCAGCTGACAGCCTTGGTACTACAGTAGAAAGGCCTGTGCAGCTAAGGGGTGGAGAACATTCTAGAAGAACATAGAACATTCTAGAAGAGGCACAGAACAGTCTAGAAGGGCATAGATATACTGGAAAAAAAACCCAATGTCTTCCATACTCCTACCCAGAAGCAGCTGATAGCCCTGGATCTGGAGGACACAAGCCCTGTGCAGCTAAGCAGCATAGAACAGTCTAGAAGCTCATAGAACATTCTAGAAAGTTCTAAGCCACCAAGAAGGCTGCCTGACTGCTGGATTTCTGCTGACTGTAGATGTATCAGGTGTGCATCATGTGTATATAAGGTGTGTCTCAAGGAGAGTTAGGGTAGTAACTTCCCATATGCAAATGAGACTGACACAGGGCAGGGCTTCTCCACATCCATCCAGGGCCAGTGCCAAGGCAGAGACCCTCAGGACTACCTGTATACCAATGAGACCGTTGAGGGGCCATGGCTTCCACCCAGTAGATGTCTTGCCTGGCTCTTTTGCATATACATGAGCACAGATTGAAATACAAATCAGGCAACCCCACTACCACCCAAAAATATTAAATTAAAAAAGGGTCGCTGTGCATCATGTGGTCCTGCCAGTCGCCTGTGCCAGGAGCAGTGGGTGGGATCAGGAGGGCCCAGAGCAGCTGCACTTGGACCCAGAGTGCACAGCAGGAGTCAGAGCCAGCAAACAGGAACCCTACCTGTGGCTCCTGCCAGGTGTGGGTGCCTGTCACTCACCTGTCACTCGCCTGTCATGGCTCTGATCCGCTGCCTCCTCCCCTCAGATGCATCTGTCACTTCCCATCAGTTGCGGCAGCTAGATCTCTGTGTGGCATTAAAGGCACTCATTTGCATATGATGTAGCCATTTGGCCTCATTTGCATATAATGTATAAATTCTGCCTCATTTGCACACAATGCATGCAGACTCATTTGCACACAGTGATGTATCAATTTCAGACTCATTTGCATACAGTGTTTCCATTCACCCTCATTTGCATAGGATGTGTCCATTCAGCCTCATTTCCATACAAGGTATTCATTTGGACTCATTTGAATATGATGCATCCAATCAGCCTCTGTGTATAATGTATAAATTTAGCCTTGTTTGTGTATAGTGATTTGCATGTGTACTCCTTGGACAGCCAATGAGAGCTTCCATCTTTGTGACACAGGTGGCAGCCTCATGAATATGGAAATCTGCTTCCTCGTGGACTGCAGTCCCAATGGCCCTAGTATTTGGGGGTGCTCGAGGAAGTGGATGACCACTGATTGATCTGATTGATTTTGGGTTGTCTGATTTTTATTTGATTTCACTTGGACACCTGGGCACACCTGTCCCAGCCCCAGTGGAGGCCTTCCCCACCACCCCTTCTCTGCTCAGCCTGGCGTCCAACATTCCAACATGCATGCCCACACCCTTCCCTCCTCCCCCTAGCCCGGTCCATGACCTCTGACCTCCCCTGACCTCAGCCGCCGCCACCTCCCCCACCCCCGCCTGCCGGTCTGCCAGGCTGGAAGGTCCATGCGTTTGATAGACAGCGGCTGTGCCACAAGATAGACAGATTGCGTGCTCCCTCCCCCTCCCCCTCCCCCACAGCATGCGGAAGCGCTTAACCCCTCCTCGTGCATTTTGCAAATTTTTAAAAAAATTAAAATTGAAACAAAAGACCCCATTCCGGGCACAGGAAACAAGGCAGCGGCCAGGACCCTGGCCCGGAAATCCCCCCACTCCTCCCGATCCTGGAAACCGCAAATGATTTTTTTTTTTTTTTTTTTGCAAAACTTGAGCTATTTTGCAAAACCGAAGGTCTTTTGCAAAAATCCAAGCTTTTTGCAAAACCCAAGCTCGGAAAATCCAAGCTTTTGCAAAAACTCGAGCTGGTTTGCAAAACCTGAGCTGTTTGCAAAACCCAAGCTTCTTGCAAAATCCAACTTTTTTGCCAAATGCAAGCTTTTTTGCACAACTCGACCTGTCTGCAAATCCCAAGCTTCTTGCAAGTTGCAAACGTTTATGCAAAAACCAAGCTTTCCGCAAAATCCAAGCTTTTTTGCAAAACCTGAGCTGTTTGCAAAACCTGAGCTGTTTGCAAAACCCAAGCATTTTGCAAAATCCAAGCTTTTTGCAAAACCTAAGCTTCTTGCAATATCCCAGCATTGTGCAAAATGCAAGTTTTGCACAACTCGACCTGTTTGCAAAACCCAAGCTCTCTGCAAAATCCAAGGTTTTTTGCAAAATTCAAGATTTTTGCAAAACCCAAGCTTCTTGCAAAATCCAACTTTTTTGCAAAATGCAAGTTTTTTTGCACAACTCGACCTGTCTGCAAATCCCAAGCTTTCCGCAAAATCCAAGCTTTCTTGCAAAATCCATGCTTTTTGCAAAACTCATTTTGCAAAGCCCGAGCTCGGAGTTCCTAGGAGGCTGCTGCAGGCTGGAGCCGCGGGCTTTGTAACCTGACACCTACCCGCCCTTTTGATTGGCATGCCCGGAGGAGGCGCGCCCAGCCCCGCAGGGGATGGCCCAGGTCCTAGTGCACCTGCTGCACCACGTGGGGAGAGACCTGGATGGAGCTCCTGGCCTCAGCTCCCGGATCGTGCACACCTGAGAGACCGGGACAGAGCTGAAGCTCCCTCCAGGTCTCCCACAGGTGGGTGTAGTAGGTGCACCAGGACCTGAACCGTGTCCTGCGACTGCCTGCTTCTAGGTGAGCTACAGTCAGAGCCAGGAACTACATCTGGGTCTCCTAGGTGTGCAAGAGCAGACCTTTGCTCTGTTTACAAAAAATTAGGGGTGCACCTGAGACACCTGACACTCAGGCCTCGTGCAAAATACAAACCCCCGGGGTTTTTTGTTTTTGTTTTGTGCTGGTTTTGAATGACAGGTCTGGAGCCAGGCCAGGCCTTGTCTCTCTGGCTGGTCACATGCATGCATTTACTTTGAGTTTTGTTTTGCTTTCAGGTCAATGCAAACTTTTTGTACACGCATGCATGCACAAGGATTCCCCAGCTCCCGCATTCTCTCTCTCCCACAAGCAACCCCAAACTGGATAGCGGCCTACAGCCCCCCAGCTCCTCTGCAAAGGGGCCCCGCCAGAGGGGGCGTCGGAGCCGCGGTGCTGGTTCCTCGGGTACCATGGCTGCCAGGGACCCCTGTAAGGTGGCGGTCGCTGGTTCTTTGCCTCAGGAGCCCGGCCAAGGCAGGGGTTGGTCTCTGGTTTTCGTGCTGTCAGGAGCCCCTCGAGGAGTCTCTGGTTCTTTCCATCAGAGGCCCTTCTGCCAGGGGTCGGGCTGGTTTAGGTGTCTGTGGGGGCAGGAAGGGGGCTGCTCCCACAACAGGGCACTCAGCACCTCTCCCTCTTGGACCCCGCCCAGCCCCCCCTCACCTTTGGTTCACTGCCACTCAGCGTGATTGACAGCTGTCCGTCTGGTCTTGACAAGGATTGCGGGTCCACAGAAAAAAATCTCAGCTACAGGGCAGTTTTCCCGAACATGGGGAGTGGGTGGGAGGGGGTCATCTCCCTGCACCTGTAAGCCTATGGAATGTTCTAGAAACTCGAGGGTGTGCACATGAGCAGGCAACACAGGGCTCCTGATGCAGACGGCCCATGTTATACAAGGGTCCCATCTGCATGGACTGGGCAGTGTCCAGTGGCCTCTTAGGGGATCAGCTCTGGGGTCCAGAGGCCTTTTAGGGGTCAGGCAGGGGACAGCTTAGGGCTCTGTGCACCTGCTGCATCCACGTGAGAGACCTGGATGGATCTCCTGGCTGTAGCTCCCTGCTCTTTGAACTTGGCTACCAAATATTAATAAAAAAAAAGCTGCATATATATACATTTTTTAATTCTGAAAAGCATGACAAATCTTCGCGACATAAAGGCAGCCGAGGACACGCGCGCCCGCGCACAGCTCCTGCTGAGCCAGGTGTTCCTCCCACAGGTGCTTGCCAGGCGCGCAGCCCACGTGAGACCCGCCCAATTTGCAAAGTCCACAAACACCACTGGTGCCATGGCCATGTTTGATTGGCAGGGGGAGGAGACCAAGGTGATTGGCAGGGGGAGGAGCCCCAGGTGACTGATTGACAAGGAGAAGAGCTCCAGGTGACTAGCAGGAGAGAAGCCCCAGGTGATGGCAGGAGGTGGAGACCTGAGCCTGCAGCCAGAACAGACAAGGACGCCAGGTGGTAGAGGGCAGGGCAAAGGGCGTTGGGTGGGACAAAACATAAATAAAACAGGATGTAAAATAAAAAAGTAAGATAAAATAAAATACAAAATAAAACAGGTCCCCAGGTGAGCAGCCTCACCCAGGTGTTTCCCAGGGGTGTCACCTGCTGCCCGCGCGTCCCCACAACTGCCTATGCACGGCGGTCCCCCCACCTTTCTGCCCATCACGCCGCCCGCAGCCCCGCGCTCAGCACCGCAACTCCTCCTTTTATTCTTATTAATAATTTTGCTTCCTTGCTTTTTTTTTTTTTTTAAAGAAAAAACTCTCCTATGTACAATATTGCACTTGCCTGCGCCTGGCACCTGCCAATCACGCGCGCCCCCTGTCACTCAACTGGGTCCGAGTCCCAATCTCCCCTCCCCTAACCCCACCCTGCAAAAAGAGACACACACACACTCCTGGGCGCACCTGCAAAAGGCAACACGTGGGTGAGCCCTGGAGCCAGCCAAGTGTACCAGTGAGCTCCGGGCCGGGCCGCACCTGCGCTCATCTGAGTGCTCAGAGGGACCCAGCAACCCACGCGCGCCGTCTCGGCACCGCGCACAAGGCCCGCGCGCCACGGAGGGCTGTCAGGGGGACCCTCCGGTCGGGATCCCGCAGTTGGTTCCGAGTTCGGTTTGGGCCCGCGCGCTTGCTCAATGTCCAGTACCAGGATGCACATGCTCCACCCCAGCCCTGCCTCCCCCCCCCCACAGCGCGTACAAAGATCCCTCCCCAGGTCTCAGGGACCCCGCACCCAGAGCAGGGGTCAGAGGCCGAGGGCCTCGGCGTGCTTGCGCGCCTTGAGCCGCAGGTCGGCGATGCTGGAGCTCTTGGTGCTGCTCGCGGCGGCCGCGGAGTCGGCGAGCGAGGCGGCGAGGGGCAACCCGAACGCGGGCGGCGGCGGCGGGAACACGAGGTAGGGCGCGTGCGCCGCCGCCGCCGCCGCCGCCGCCGCCGCCAGGTGCGGGTGCAGGTGCGCGTGCGCGGCCACGCCTTCCAGCTGCAGCTGGGCTTGCACCTGCAGGGAGCGGAGCACGCTCATCGGGGATGGACCGAAGCCCCGCAGCCGCCTCCCCGGCTTCCGGAGACCCAAGCCCCCGACGTGCGTCCGGGACCCGGATGGAGAACAGGGCGCATGCTCCGCGCGCGCGCGCGCGCGGCGTCCGCAGCAGCTCATAGCCCCCGGGCCCCCCCCCCTCCCCAGACCGTAGTCAGGTGCGCCGCTCACCTGTTGGAAAGGCATGCGCAGGGCGCCCATGTTGACGTATGGAGCCACGCGGCAAGCGTCCAGGTGATTGGCAGGCCCCAGCAGCACTCCTGCCCAGGGGTGAGGGGGCGACACCAAACAGAAGGGGATTTCCCCAACTGGCTCGGCCCCGCCCGCAGGCCTGTCCATCACGCACTCGTTCGTCTGCGCAAGCGCGCGTGCTGTCCTCCCGCCCCGCACCCCCGTCAATCACTCACTGGCGCGTGTGCGCGCGTTGGCTCCGCCCCCACCCGGGCACCTGTCCGTCACTCACCTTTGTGCATCTGGTTCTCCTGCTTCCGGCACTTGGCTCTGCGGTTCTGAAACCAGACCTGAGGGACGGGCGGGCAAAATGCATTAAAATAAAATCAGGGTGAGGGCTGAGGCCAGCAAAGTGTGGGGATTGTGAACCACAAAAGCAATCCTTAAAAATAAATACCTGGACGACGCGGCTGACTCAGTTTGGTCGGGTTTCGACGGCGGCCCAGCCAGGCCCCGCCTCCTCCCTGCAGCACCACCCTGGCGGAAACATTCTGGAACATTCCAGAATGTTCCGTGCCGGGTTGATTGGCAGCAAGGCTGCAGCCAGCCTGAACCTCTTTTGATTCATTTTTTTTGTGTGATTCTGTGAATGCATTTTAATAGGAAAAATGCATTTTCTTTAAACAAAAATAATTTTAAAGTAAAATATTAAAAATCAACAGTAATTAATATACCCATGCAGGCTGTTCCTCTTGGCCTCGATCTTTTTTAAAAACTGAATTAAAAATAATATAACAATAAAAATAATACAAATATGAAAAGTAAAAGTAAACCTAAATTATAAAGAATACATGCAAATGACAGGGGAGGACACTTCGCACTAGAATCTGCTTGGACTGCCACGGAGAAAAATGGCCTGCAAAAAATAAAATTAAAAACCTTGAAAAAAATTCAATAAAAAAATCTGGCTCCCATAAAACCAGCGCTAATGGACTTAAAAAATTAATAATCATAAAAAATCAATCAACGTGAGGCAGCAGCAGCCCCTGGGCGGATGCACGGCCCTGAGTGTGCTAATAGGCGAGGTGGATCCGTCTACACTGCGGGGAGCCACTTTATTGCTTCATTAGCTCGGCCGGGCTAATCCGATTTCGCCGCGCGCGTCCCATTAGTGCGAATGAAGGATGACGTTTCATTTCGCTGCCGCGGCCCAGGCAAGTGGCGAAATGCTCGCCTATAATTCGATTTCTGCCTGCGAGCTCATAACTCTGCATCAGGGGCCCCTCCCCCGGGAGCAGCGGGACAGGCCGGGCTGCTCGGAGAAATAAACACAAAATAAAATCATCATAAATAAGCCCCAACAAGTAGCTCAATTGATTTGGCACGGCTGTGGATTTATTTTTTGCAAATGGCTTCTTTGTGCAGATAGCGAGCTGCAGACAGGGCTGAGTGGAGGCTGCGCTGGATGCAAGGTTGCATAAGTATGATTGGCAGGTTTTGCATGGATACAATTCGCAAGATCTGAGTGCGCCCGCCCTGAGTGAATGAATGAATGCCTTGAATGAATGAATGCGCCTGCCCTTTATGAATGAATATCCTGAGTGAATGAATTCCCTTGTCTACCGTCTACCTGTGCACCTGTACACCTGTGCCCCTGGCTCACCTGTGCCCCTGGCTCACCTGGACGCACACCTGGCTTACCTGTGAATTAACTGTCTGCTGTCACTCACCTGCAGCTGTGCCTCGGAGAGCCCCAGGTGCTGGCTCCTGGTAACCACCTGTCCCTGTCAGCTGTCACTCACCTGCACCAGCGCCACCGAGAGTCCCAGGAACGCGTCCGAGTGGTGCACCTGTCACCTGTAATTCACCTGTCACTCTCCCGTCAGCTGTCACTCACCTGGACTCTGAGAGCCCCAGGCGCTGCCTGAGCTCCTCGAGCAGGAACCATCTTGGTAATGCACCTGTCACCTGTCACCCGTCAGCTTTCACTCACCTGGACGCGGGCCTCCGAGAGCCCCAAGCGCTGGCTGAGCTCCTCGCGCATGAACGCGTCTGGGTAGTGCGTCTCTTCGAACAGCCGCTCCAGCGCCTGCAGCTGCTCCAGTGAGAAGTTCGTGCGGCTTCGCCGCGGCTTCAGCCGTGCCCCGCCCCCGCCGCCTTCCTCCTCCTCCTCCTCTTCGGCCTTCAGGGCGCCTGTGCGAGAGGGGGTGGGGCGGGGAGGGGAAGAGACCGGGTCTGCAGCGGGCCCAGGACTTCCACGTGTGCTGGAGGTGGGATGCAGGCTGGGCACGCTGCTTTACTATCGACCATCGGTCATTAATTATCGAATATCGACTAATTGTTATTTACTATCAATTATTTAATTATCCATTATTAGTAATTGATTATTGTTGATTATTAACGTTGATAATCGATCAATTATTGCTGGCTGCGAATTATTGCTAGTATCGACGGTCTACTATTGATAATTGACTTCATCTGTTATTAATGTTATTAAGTATTAATTACTACCAATTAGTTATTTATATTATTGATTATTAATAATTCTTATTGGCTCTGGATTATGATCGTTTTTCGAGTCCACCGCTGTCGGCGACGACCACAGCGTGAGAGCCCCACACGCGCTGGGCCCGCTAAAGACTGCCTTATGACTATTAATTATTTATTATTATTATGAATAATTATTACTATTTCGGCTCTGCCACTGCAGCTACAACAACGTACCAGTGTCCTCTGGGTGCATGGGCAATCCACACACGCTGGGCCCTCCAAACCCTTTATTATTATTATAATTAACTAATATTAATTATTATTATTATTATTATTATATATTCTTCACCACTGCCAGTTACAACAAAGCACAAGTTTTTGCTGGGTGCGTGCGAGACCCGCACATGCTGGGTGTTCGGAATGCTCCTTCTTTATTATTATTAATTATTATTATTCCGATGTAGACCGAAGTGTGCGAGACAATCACTGAGCCTCCGAAGGCTGCCTGTGATTATTATTTATTAATAATAATTATTAATAATAATCATTCTTTCATCTCCACCACTTCCGGCTACAGCAACGCACGAGTTTCCACTGAGTGTGTGCCAGACCCGCATGCACTGGGCCCTCTGAATGCTTTATTATTATTATTTATTAATATTATTATTATTAACTATTATCAGTGTCGTTTCTGCTCCACTACTGGCAACTACAACAATGCACGAGTGCCGCTGGTTGTGTGCAAGACAGCTGGGCCCTCCGAATGCTGCTTTAGTATTATTAACTAATATTAACTAATAATTAAAATAATGTTGCACTAGTTTCTGCTGGCCCTGTGTAAGACCCTAACGCTCTGAATGCTCCATTATTAATCCTTATTATTAATTACTATTATTGATATTTCTCCGTTTCCGCCTGCCAAAACGAACCTTTTTTTTTTTTTTTTTAATGTTTGCTCTGGGAGGAAGCAGGCCTGAGTGAGCCAGACCAGGAGGTCTGTGCGCCCTGTGCCCTGGTCCAGGACCCCCCACCCTCCCCCACCCCAGCCCTGCCACCTGCGAGGCCCCTGGGCCTGGTTTTGATTTGCACCTGGGCAGCTGCCTGCCTGTGACGGAAATGAGGGCCAAAAAAAAAAAAAAAAAAAAAAAAAAAGATTTTAACCTGGACTTTGTGCAAATGCAGTGAGGAGACCCGGACTTTGTGCAAATCCTCTGAGAATCGGACTTGGTGGAAATTGTTTAAGGAGATTGATATTCTGTGCAAATCCTCTGAGGAGACCAGCACTTTGTGTAAATCCTGTGAGGAGACCCCGACGTGGTGCAAATCTTCTGAGGTGACTGACTGACATTTTGTGCCAGTTGTCTGAGGAGACTGACATTTTGTACCAGTCGTCTGAGGAGACCAGGACTTCGTGCAAATCGTCCGAGACTGGGAATTTGGGCAAATGCTTTGAGGAGACCCAGACTTTGTGCAACCTTCTGAGGACACCGGGCTTTGTGCAAAGCGTCTGAGGAGACTGGGACTTTATACAAACCCTCTGAGGAGACCCGGACTTTGTGCAAATCCTTTGAGGAGACCCGGACTTTGTGCAAATTATCTGAGGAGATTGGTATTTTTTGCAAATTCTTTGAGGAGACTCGGATTTTGCACAATCTTCTGAGGACACCCGGGCTTTGTGCAAAGCGTCTGAGGAGATCGGGACTTTGTGCAAATCTGAGGTGATTGATATTTTGTGCAAATCGTCTGAGGAGACCGGGACTTTGTACAAATCATCTGAGGAGACTCGGACTTTGTGCAAATGCTGTGAGGAGACCCAGACTTCGTGCAAATGCTTTGAAGAGACCCGGACTTTGTGCAATCGTTTGGGGACACCCGGGCTTTGTGCAAAGCGTTTGAGGAGATCGGGACTTTGTGCAAATCTGAAGTGATTGATATTTTGTGCGAATCGTCTGAGGAGACCGGGACTTTGTACAAATCATCTGAGGAGACCTGGATTTCGTGCAAATGCTGCGAGGAGACCCGGACTTTGTGCAAATCTGAAGTGATTGACATTTTGTACGAATTGTCTGAGGAGACCGAGACTTCGTGCAAATGCTGTGAGGAGACCCGGACTTTGTGCCAATCTTCTGAGGTGACTGGTAT
Source organism: Sylvilagus floridanus (assembly GCA_949820135.1). Taxonomy (NCBI): domain Eukaryota; kingdom Metazoa; phylum Chordata; class Mammalia; order Lagomorpha; family Leporidae; genus Sylvilagus; species Sylvilagus floridanus. The sequence goes on from OX463243.1 coordinate 99,360,580, forward strand.
ATCGTGCAAATCATCTGAGGAGACCGGGACCTTGTGCAAATCTGAGGTGATTGACATTTTGTGCGAATCGTCTGAGGAGACCAGGACTTTGTACAAATCATCTGTGGAGACCCGGACGTCGTGCGAATCGTCTGAGACCCGGACTGTGCGCAAATGCTGTGAGGAGACCCGGACGTCGTGCAAATCTTCTGAGGAGACTGATATTTTGTTCAAGTCGGATGTGACGATTCGGACTTTGTGCAAATGCTCTGAGAAGACACAGACTTTGTGCAAATGCTGTGAGGAGACTCGGAATTTGTGCAGATCTTCTGAGGAGATTGATATTTTGCTCAACTCCTCTGAGGAGACCCGGACTTTGTGCAAATCTTCTGAGGAGATTGATATTTTGTTCAAATCGCTGTGGAGACCCAGACTTTGTGCAAATCCTATGAGGAGACCCGGACTTTGTGCAAATTGTCTGAGGAGACCCGCACTTTCTCGCAGTCGGCGGGTGGCGGACCGCGGGGAGCACCCCGCGTGCTTGCTTACACCTTAGAGGCGGCGGCTGCTTGGCCGGGGGTGGGGGGTGGGGGGGTGGGGTTCCCCGGTGGACAGCGAGACCCCTCCCCTCTCCCCCACGTCAGCCCTGGCCCTGTCTGTGTTTCCTTAGCGATCCTACCCGAGACAGAGACTTGAGTGAGCTCCGGGTGGGGGAGTAATCTTACCTTCGGGGGCGCCCCTGGACGCGCCAGGGTCCCGGCTTCGGTCCTTGTGTCCGTCGTCGTCCGCCGGGTCCTTGAACAGCCGCAGCGCGCAGCGTCCGGTGCCGCCGTCGTCGCTGCGGTCCGCCAGGCCAGGCTCCAGAACTTGACGGAAGCTGAGTGGGTCCCGCTTGGGTCCGCCATCCGCACCTTCCCCACCCGAGGGACTGGGGCGATCGAAAGATTGGGACACGAAGGCGGTGAGTTGTTCCATCGTTCCGCTGTGGCCCTCGTACGCGCGATCGCCCGCTCCCTCGTTCGCTCGTTCTCCACCAGGTCCTGCGCTTCGAGGGATGCGTTGTGGGTCTCGCCTACGCGCTATTTATATGCGCGGGTCTGCCTGTGCCCTGCCCCCCCCCCCCCCAGCTCGCGCGCGCTCTCTTTCTGGCTTGCTCGCTCTGTCTAGAGCAATTAGGGGTCTGCAGCCGCGGACGCCGGCGGAGACGCCAGCTCACTCCCCGCACCCCTCTGCCCCCACGGGCTCCCGCTCGGTCCGTCGCCGCGGGGCGTCAGAACGAGATCGAGAGGGCGAGAGGGCGAGAGAGCGAGAGAGCGAGAGAGCGAACTAGAGAGAGACAGACAGACAGGGAGCCTGAGGAAGACCAGGCGGCCTAAGTGGACCCCAGCATCCGCGGCGGCATCCGCGGTATAGACGCCAGCTACACCCGCAACCGGATCCGGATCTGGAAACCCCCTGGTAACAGGAGTCCCACTCGGCAGCGGACGCGTGAGGAGACCATCAGTCTTTCGTGACCTCCCTCCCCCTCTCCCTCCCCCATTCCTTGAGTAACAGCTCCCAGGCTCCGCCTCCCGCCCCCCCCCCCGTCTAACCGGGGTGGGGGGACTGCGGGGGGGGGGCACGAGCGAGGCACGTGGTTGGGCCCCCCTACCCCCGCCCCTCCCCCTGCCCTTCCTCTTCCTCCTCCTCCCCTTCCTCCTCCTCCACGAACTCGAGCCACCTGCAAATAGGACCCCTCCCCCGCAGTCTGCATCCGGGGGCCTCGGCGGGCCTCCTCTCACCCAGCCCCCTACGGTGACTTCAGGCCCTGGAGCCATCCCTGGAGAAACTGGGAGAAATTCAATTTTTTTTTTTTTAATGACGCCAAAGCGAAGAGAACCGGAGAGCAAAGGCGTGCCCTTCCTCCTCCTCCTCCTCCTCCTCCTCCTCTTCCTCCTCCGCCAACCCCCCTTCTTCAGAAAAATGCTTTCTGGACGCTGGTGGTCTGTCTTGCAATGGGCCCCGGCTGCTCAGGCGAACAGGAGAATACGTATTTATTTTTGTTAATATTTATTTTTAAATATTTATTTAAAATATTTTTGTGTAAAAATGAGACTGCTGTCTCTCGCTCTTTTTCCCTCCCTCCCTCCCTCCAGGCGACATGGGAACTCTATAGTTGAGAGCATCAACGAGGGAGATTCGGGGATCTGCAGCCCGGGCGCCCTGCACCCGGCCCTGGAGGGAGAGACTGATCTGTGAGATGGAGGCTTTGTAGCGATGCTCTGAGGAGATCCAGACTTTGTGCAAATCCTGTGAGACCAGAGACTTTGTGCGCATCGTCTGCGGGGACTGACACTTTCTAGCGATCAGGTGAGGAGACTGATACTTGGTTTGCAAGATCGTCGGAGATTGATGCTTCCTAGCGATCTGTGCGGTGATTGACACTTTGTGGCGATCTTCTGAGGAGACTGACTTTGTGCCAATCATCTGAGATTGACATTTTCCGTCAATCATCTGAGGAGATAGATATTTTCCGTCAATCATCTGAGGAGATTGACACTTTGTGCCAATCGTCTGAGGCGATTGATATTTTCCAGTCCGTTGAGGAGATCGAGATGTTGTGCCAATCACCTCAGGAGATTGACAGCTGGGGGCGATCGCCTCTGTCCGGCCGTTTCCGCCGCGGCCGCCAGAGCTACGCGCTCTTTGGAGGCGCCCTGGGGCAGCGGTGCAAGCCGGGCTGGCGCGGAGGAGCCAGGCGCCGGGGAGAGGCCGTGCGGGGCAGCCCTGCACCCCGCGGTTGTCACCTATTAGAAAATATAAATATTATTATTTCTGCTAAAACTATGTTATTATTTTAAAATGTTTCTTTACAAAATTATTAAAATTCTTATTTTCTTTAAAATTAGTTTTCTTACAAAATTATTAATATTATTCTTTTTCTTTAAAAATTATTATTGTGTTTTTTGTGGTTTTTATGGGTTTTTGGTTTTTGGTGGATTTTGTATTTTTCTCCTTTTTTAATGATTTTTTCCAGTGGATTTTTGGGATGTTTTGCGATTTTTTTGTGATTTTTTTATTTTTTGTAGTTTTTTTGGGGGTGTTTCGTGTGTTTTTTTGCGGTGGGTTTTTTTTGTGGTTTTTCTTGGGTTTTTTTGTTTGTTTTTTGTTGTTGTTGTTGATTTTTTTTTTTTTTGGTTTGTTTTTCGTGCACACCCAGGAAGTCCTCAGAGCGACTCGGCTTCAGGGACGCGGGAGCTGTGTCCCGGCGGGGTTTGATTGACGTCCCGGCGCGCGCATGAAACATTCATGCCCCCGTCTGCGCGCGCAGATGTGCCGGACCCCGCGGGGGTCTCCGCCCGCGCCCGGAGGCTCTCGGGGCCGCCCCGGCGCTAATTGATTTTATGATGATTTTTTTTTTCATGTCCGCCGCTGTTGATGCGGTGACGACCGCACCCGGGACGTTGTAATATTTAATAACGGCCCCGCGCGGCCTCGCCCGGGGGTTCTCTGCAGTCTGTGCCAGGGGCGGGTATTTTGGCGGGGAGGAGGGGATAGCGTCTCATTTCGGGTTGCATGGGAGCTGCGTGTGTTTGCAAAAATTTTTCTCCGTGCACGGAGCCAAACGTTACAAATTGTGCTCCGTGCCTGGACACTGTCTTGCAAAAAACAGGAACCCCGACAAGCGCTGGAGCAGCCCGCGGGTATTTCCCGGCTCTCGCCGCCGCCCCCAGAAACCTCTGCTGAGCCTGCGCGAGCTGCGGACGCAATTCCGCTGCCACTGGACGCCAAAGGAACCCAAGCGCGGGGCGACCCCAGCGCCCGCCGCCGCGCCGCCCGAGGGGCTGCTCGCCAAACGCCAGCGCGGCAGAGGTTGTTCGCAGATCTCAGCAGGCCTGGATGCATTTGTTCAAAACTCAGCGAACTACAGACGTCGCTGCAAACGCTGGGAGCTGCAGTCAGGAGCCAGGAGCTCCATCCGGGTCCCCCCCGTGGGTGCAGCAGGTGCACAAGCCACCCCCAGGAGCTCCGTCTGGTCTCCCAGGTGTGCAGGAGCAAGGACAGGAGCCAGGAGCTCCATCCGGGTCCCATCGTAGGTACAGCAGGTGCACAAGACCCTGAGCCACCCCCAGGAGCTCCGTCCTGGTCTCCCAGGTGTGCACGAGCAGGGAGCTGCAGTCAGGAGCACCTCACCACGTGAGGGTGGGGACAGGTGACATAGCTGCCTCGCCCCGGACTGGGCCCTGAGAGTCCAGCCTGGCTCTGGGGTCTGCCTTCTTCCTCTCCCATCCATCATCCATCAATCCATCCACCCATCATTAATCACCCTTTGGCCACGCCCCCTGCCGTCTGTTCCTCCGCCCCCCCATGGCCCTGATGGACAGCTGGGGCTACCTAACCTTTGCCACGAAGCCCCGCCCACAGATTACATGCACACCCCACAATCCCCTCGCACCTTGCAGACAAAACGCAGCGCTCCCCCCAACCCGCAGCGGACGCGTCTGCCTGTGCCAGGCCTCCCAGCGCTCGCCCTTGGCTGGCTGCGGGCCGCGTGCTGTTGCCCATGCGGGACCGAGGACTCCCGCGCCCGGTTCCACGTGGCTTCCGGGGGCTCACAGGACGCGGGATGGAGACCTGGCTGCAGCTCCCTGCTCCTGCACACCTGGGAGACCGGATGCAGCTCCTTGGGGTGGCCCAGGGCCCTGTGCACCCACGTGGAGACCCAGATGGAGACCCTGGCTTCTGGCTGCAGCTCTCTGGTTGTGCACACCTGGGAGACCCGGATGGAGCTCCTGGCTCCTGGCTGCAGCTCCCGCCTGGCCCAGCTGTCAATCCTCAGCTTGTCTTTCTGTGGCGGGGCCGCGTCTTTCTGAGCGGCCCAGGGGCGCCGACACGTGTTTCCATCAGCAGCACAAAGGCCTCGAGCAGCTGCTCCAGTGCAGAAATCAAAGAACCGCTCGGTGCTGCTCACGGCGGGGGAGCTGCTCTCGGGCTCCGGGCTGCTTTGCACATGTCAATCAAAAGCTCCGAATCACCTGCACGAGACGGCGGGGCGATCATTGGATGCGGCATCCGGTCTCCCACGTGGGTGCAGCCGGTGCACCAGGCCCTGAGCCACCCCCAGGAGCTCCATCCAGGTCTGCCAGGTGTGCAGGAGCCGGGAGCTACAGTCAGGAGCCAGAAGCTGCATCCGGGTCCTCCCCAGTGCTGTCAGGAGCAGAAGACTCCAGAAGAGCTGACAGGTGCCGTTGTTGATGGATGATGGACGTGCTGGTGGGGGCGGGGCCACTCCGGCCGTGGGGAGAGCTGATTATTTGGGGTTTATATGGGGGCTTTGTTAAGAGGGTATGTTTGTGCGAACAGTAGCTGAGCTGTTTTGCACAAATTGCAAAATGATGTCAGTTGCTTTGCACAAAGCCCAGCTCCAAGCTGAGATTCTTTGCACAAACTCCGTGCAGCCAGCCCAGGGGTGCCTCACTCCTTGTTCCTGACTGTATAATATTCCCCAACACGTGCAAACCCACCCCCAGCCAGCTCCAGGAGCCCCACCCATCGCAGCCTTAGCCCCGCCCATTCAAGCTAGTCCGGGCTTACTGCAGGCTCAGAGCATCTGGAACCATGCCCATCCCAGCTTGTGATGACTTTGGAATGTGTGTTGATGGCCCCATCTTCGAGTTGATTGGCAGGCGCACTGGGGAGGGAACAGACATGGGAGCTGCCATCTTGGAGGTGATTGGCAGGTGCACGGGGGAGGTAAGAGACATAGAAGCCACCACCTTGAAGGAGGTGACGTCATGGAAGGCTGCCATCTTGGAGGTGATTTAGAGAGGGAAGGGCACGTGGGGGCGACAGGTGATGATGTCATCTCTGGGGTCTTGGTTTTTGCGGTGGGGGAGGGGCAGCGCAGGTTCAGGGACACCTGGAGGAGCCACTGGGATGGTTCTGTGGGGACCTGGGTCTTGATGGACCTGTCAGTCACTAAGTGTGCACCTGCCAATCACAGGCATGCACCTGTCAGTCACTCAGTGAACACCTGCTAATTCCAGACACACGTGCACCTGTCTGTCACTGAGTGTGCCTGTCAATCACTAAGCCCTGAGTCTGAAACCCTGGCTCACTCTCTCAGTTCTATTTGAAGAAACCTGGCTGCAACACCTGGATGTCACTCAACACACACGCACGTGCTCCTGGCCTGCTTCTCAGGTGGGATCAAGTCCCACGAGGCCCTGAGCCCTGACCTGTGCCCACAGCACAGGGCCACGCACAGGACACCCTCCCAGGAGCAAACAAAGCCGGTACACAGTGAGCATGGCTTCTCGACTCGGCCCCGCCCCCGAACTCACCCTGAGTGACAGTGCTGAGGGGTGGGGGGCCCCCTGCATGCCCCACCCCTCCATTCCCATCAGGGGCACCTGTGACAGTCCTGGTGGATGGCGTGTCAATCATCGCTGACAGGCGCCCATCGCTTTATTGTATTTATTTATTTCATTTTGTTATCTTATTTTCATAAATTTTATTGATTTCTTTTTGTTTCTATTTATATAATTTTCTTTATTTAAATTTTATATCATTTTATTTCATTTATTTTACTTATTTATATATTTTAACTGATTATAATTTTTTACTTCATTTATTGTATGTATTTCAATTCCATTATTGTAATTCCAATTTTTAATAATTTTGCCTTCATTTATTTCATTTCTCTTTAATTCATTTTATTCTATGCTATTCCATTTTATTTTAGTTTATTTGGGAGATGTGAGCTACCTCTACCCACTCCCAGTCGCTGGAGACTCAATGGCCGCTGTGGTCACCTCTGTCCACTCCCTGTCTGCCCACAGCAGCTGGATACGAGCTGTGTGTGCGAAAATCAAATTCCTTCTAAAAAATGCATTTAAAAAAAATCAAACTGCACGCAAAACTGCAGACTATACTGTCTCAGAGTTCGAATTATATGCAAATACTGTGTCCAAAATTGTACCAAACTATATGCAAATACAGACCCACGCCTCTGGGGTAGCCCCTCCCCTCCCCACGGCCCCGCCTTCTCGCGCGCAGTCTCTCTGTTTCTCCTCCCAGGAACCCGCAGTGAAATCCCTGATCGAACAGAACTCGTGCAGATTTTTAAAAAGTATTTGTATTTCTTTTCCCTATTTCTGCCGCGTCGTAGGCTATGAAAGATATAAGAACTTCCAGGCCCCCCCAAAATAAAATAACAAAAAACCCGGAAGCGCGCGGGCGGCCGAATGTGGCGCGCGGAGGCGCAAATTCGGCGCCCGCCGGCACCAAAATCCGCGCGCGCTCCTGGGGGACTCGCCTGCCAGGACCAATTTGTTTTATCTTTTTCCCTTGCTCAGATCAAGGCGGGGACCCAGCAGGCGGCCTCCGCCAGCGCCGCTGACGGCTGTCAGCCCGGACATCAAAGCGAGCGGCGGAGGGGACGGCTCGGGGCCCTGTGCACCTGCTGCACCTGCTGCACCTGCGTGGGGACCCGGATGGAGCGCCTGCGCTCATCCCTCCGTTCAAAGCTGGGCCATGGGTGGGAACATTGGAATGTCAGATAGGCGAAGCCACGCCTCCCAGCAGGTCCCCTTGTCACTCACTGCTTGGCCAGGCCCTTCAGTGCACCCCGCTTCATTAAAATAAAACTAAAACTGCGCATGCACCACCTGTCCCGCGCGCTCCCAGCAGGCCCGCATTGCGCATGCTCCACCTACCGCCCTCCCACTGCCCGCCTTGCTGCCCATTGCGCATGCTCACTCCTATCCCGCTCCCCTGCTGTCGCTCATCCTCGGCCGGCAGGCACCGCGCTTGAGCCGCCGGGCAGTCTTCCGAGCCGCACACTGCTCTGCGCGTGAGCCACCCCACAATCGTGCCTCCTGCCCCTAGCTCCAACCATGCCTGGACCTACTGCGCGTGCTCGCCCCTTTGCGGCGACTCCTCAAGACCCCTCAATTACCCCAAAAAACCGTGACCACAGAGGTGCCGGTCGTCAGCTCACCCTCCGGGGCCCTCCCCTCAGCCTCCAGTAACCTGGAGGGCCTAGGAAGAGAGAAAAAAATTGTACGGTAGTCGCTGCCCTGATGATGTCACACGCGCGCCGAGAGCCGCCCGGCGCACCCTTTTTCAACCTGCCGGAAACCGGGCCGCCTTTTGTGTTCCGAGGAGAGAACCGCGGCGGTGGCTGTGCTGCAGCCCGTGCTGCTGATGAAGATGGAGGAGCTGTTCCCGCGCGGGCTGAGCGAGGCCCGGCCGGATCCCGCGGCCGAAGCGAACGAAGTGGGGGTGATGTCCATGGAGCAACGCCCGGGGTGGGCGTGACCTGTGGGTAGGCGTGGCGTGTAGGTGGGTGTGGCCTTGCGAGTGGGCGTGGCATCAGCGAGAAGCATTTTCTGCCCAATAGAACAGCTTTGAAGACTCCAGCACCCCCTTGGTGGGTGAAGGAGGGGCTTCCAGGGTGGGCGTGGCTGTGGGAGAGCTCCACCGGAAGTTGTGGAGCTCTAGACAACCTAGAGGTTAATTGCTCTAAAGAGGCAGCCTTGGCTTTCCTTTGTCCCCTGGAGTGCCCCGTGATGGACAGCTGTCGCGGAGCAGGGGCTCATGGGAAGGGAGCAGACACTGACCTGACGCGGATTAAGGGTTCATGGGAAGAGACTCCTGGTGCATTCTGGGAGCTGAGTCCCTGATGCATTCTGGAGACACAGCCAATGAGTTTGCAGCAATGTCCCTTCGCACAGAGGTGGCTCAGATCCCTGCCTTGTGCCACAAAAGTCTCTGCAAAGCAGCTGCCCAGCTTCAACCCTGCGCATTTGGAAAATTTTTGCTCACAGTGACTTTTATTGCTTTATTTTGTGTGTGAGCGCAAGGAGGGACCTGAAAGTCGCCCTCCTGAGGTCTTGTGCAATCTACCATGGGTGAGGGTCAGGTGAGGGACAAGTGATGGACATGTGAGGGGACAAATGAGGGCCAGTGATGTGGGACCCCCACCACCGTTTTCAATGTAGGCCGAGACAGTAGGGCTCCCAGGTCAATCATCTGATGGCACAGGCAGTCACCTGGTCTGATGGCAGAGACGCTCACCTATTCTGATTGCAGAAGCCGAGGACAAGCCCTCAAGAATTAACTTTACCAGAGGACAAGCTGGGTTTCAAACACTGGGTGCCTTGTAGCTGCATTCAGCTGGGCAGCTGAGGGTGCTCCTGCATCCACAAGACCAGAGTCTGGGGTGGGGGCGGGGCTCAGACTCAAACGAGTCACAATCTGGAAAGATTCCACACCTAAGCGCAAGACAGATGTCCTTGCAGTCCTCTGGGAGGACCTGTCCAATGAGGGTGGAATGGCCTGGTTAGCTGTTAACTCTCAGCCCTATTTTGTTTTCAAAAACTACTTAAAGTCAATAGGAATGGACAAGAGGTGGGTCTCAGAGTTCATGATCATCAGGCAGGCCTTAAGGCCTGGCCAGGGGTGTGTGAGGGCCAGAGCTGGCCACATTCGGGTACCGGAAGTGGCGTCACAAGGGAGGTGGGCACTTACTGAGGGAAGCAGGCCTGTCCATCTATGGAATGCAGGAAGTAACATAAGGAGGGAGGCAGGAACTTATTTCGGGAAGCCAACCCGTCCATCTGTGGGATACTGGAAGTGATGCAAGTTTCATATAGTTCCTATATACATTTTAGGAACAGAGTAATACTTTCCAACCTGCCAATGCTCCAACCCTCTTCATCCTCCTCCTCCTCCCCCCCTTCCCACTCTTAATTTTTTAAGCTTTATTTATTTATTTATTTGAAAGGCAGAGTTACAAGGAGGTAGAGGCAGGTGTGGGGGGGTCTTCCATCCACTGGTTCACTTCCCAGATGGCCACAATGGCCAGAGCTGCACCAATCTGAAGCCAGGAGCCAGGAGCTTCTGGGTCTCCCACATGGGTGCAGGGGCCCAAGCTCTTGGGGCATCTTCCACTGCTTTCCCAGGCCATAGCAGAGAGCTAGATCAGAAGTGGAACAGTCGGGACTTGAACCGGCGCCCATTTGGGATGCTGGCACTGCAGGTGGCGGCTTTACCCACTATGCCAAAGCACTGTCCTCCCCACTTTTAATTTTTATAAAGATTTACTTTCAGTTTACTTAAGGATCATAAGGTTGAGCCAACACTAAGTAAAAGAGTTCAACAAATAGTATGGAGAAAAAAAAACTTCCTCAACAAAAGAGACAAAGGTTGTAAACAATCATTGAATGCCAATGTCCATTTCACTCCAATACATTACATTTTGGGTAGTCTATTAGTTACCCAGAGCAGGGAAAACATATCTGTCATTTTGGGACTGACTGATACCACTAAGGATAATGGTTTCCAGTTGCATCCATTTAGTTGCAAAAGATAGGATTTCGTTTTTTTACAGCTGAGTAGCAGTCATCAGCTGATGGACATGTGGGTTGATTCTGTATCTTAGCTATTGTGAATTGAACTGCAATGGATATGGGGTGCAGATAAATCTTTCATATCTTTCTTTTGGCCTGGGTAAGTGCCCAGGACTGGAATGGGTCATGTGGAGGTCTCTGTTCAGATTTATGAGCTATCTCCACACTCTCCACAGTGGCTGCACCAGTCTACAGTCCAGCCGACAGTGGATTAGGACACCTTTGTCCCTGTATCCTCACCAGCATTTGTTGTTTATTGATTTCTATGAGAGATATTCTAACTGGTGTGAGGTGAAACCTCATTGTGTGGCTTTTTTATATATAAAATTTTTTTTATTTATTTGAGAGGGAGAGTTAGAGAGAGGGTGGAGACAGAGAGAGGTCTTTCATCCACTCATTCACTCCCCAGATGGCCATAATGGCTGGAGCTGGGCCAATTGGAAGCCAGGAGCCCAAGCACTCAGGCCATCTTTCACTGCTTTCCCAGGCCAGAGCAGAGAGCTGGATTGGGACTAGAACCAGCATGCATATGGGATGCCAATGCTACAGGCGGAGGGTTAGACCACAACACCACAGCGCCGGCCCCCTTATTGTGGTTTTGATTTGCATTTCCCTGATGGCTAGTGATTCTGAGCATTTTAAGTATCTGTGGGCTATTTGAATGTCCTCTCAAAAAATACCTGTTCAAGTCCTTTGCCCATTTCTTAACTGGATTGTTTGTTTTTTGTTGTTGTTGAATTTCTTGAGCTCTTTATAGATTCTGGATGTTAACCCATTATCAGTTGCATACATTACAAATATTTTCTGCCATTCTATTGGTCGTCTCTTTACTTGGCTAGGTGTTTCTTTTGCAGTGCAGAAGCTTCTTAGCTTGATGTAATCCTATTTGTCATTTTTTATTTTGATGGCCTGTGCTTCTGGGGGCCTTTCCAAGAAGTCTTTTCCTGTGCCAGTGTTTTGTAAGATTTCCCCAATGTTCTTTTTTATTTTATGGTATTGGGTTGTAGATTTAGGTCTTAATCCATTTTGAGTGGATTTTTGAGTAAGATGTAATGTAGGGGTCTTGCTTCATACTTCTGCATGAGTAAATCTAGTTTTCCCAGCACCATTTGTTGAAGAGACTGACCTTGCTCCAGGGATTGGTTTTACCTCCTTTGTCAAAGCGAAGTTGGTTGTCGGTGTGTGGATTGATTTCTGGAGTTTCTGTTCTGTTCCATTGGTCTACACGTCTGCTTTTTTGGCAGTACCAGGCTGTTTTGATTATAACAACCCTGTAGTATTTCTTGAAATCTGGAATGTGATGCTTTTGGTTTGTTTTTGTTGTATAAGATTGCTCTGGCTATGTGGGGTCTCCTGTGTTTCCATATGAATTTCATATAAATTTTGCTATGTTTTTGGTATTTTGATTGGGATCACATTGATTCTGTAAATTGCTTTTGGTAGTTTGGACATTCAGATGATGTTGATTCCCCCAATCCATGAACATGGTAGGTTTTTCCATTTTTTAATGTCTTCTATTTCTCTCTTTAGTGTTTTGTAATTTTCATCATAGATATATTTGACATCCTTAGTTAAATTTATTCCAAGTTGTTTTTTTTTGTAGCTGTTGTGAATGGGTCTTAGAATGATCTTAGAAGTTCTTTCTCACCCATGGCATATTCTGTGTATACAAAGGCTATTGATTGGGCCAGTGCTGTGGTGCAGTCGGTTAATCCTCCGGGTGTGGCACCACCATCCATATGGGCCCAGTTCCAGTCCCAGCTGCTCCTCTTCCCATTCAGCTCTCTGCTATGTCCTGGGAAAGCAGTAGAAAATGGCCCAAGTCCTTGGGCCCCTGCAACCTTGTGGGAGACCTGGAAGAAGCTCCTGGCTCCTGGCTTCAGATCAGCCCAGCTCTGGCCATTGTGGCCATCTGGGGAGTGAACCAGAGGATGTAAGATATTTCTCTCTCTCTCTCTCTCTCTCTCTCTCTCTCTCTCTCTGCCTCTGCCTCTCTGTAATGCTACCTTTCAAACAAATGTAGCCCTAAGTCGCTATCTTGGGGCTGGCGCACAGCCCGCATGGCTCTGGCACCCTGCACCCCCGGACCCTGCTCTCAGGTGAGTGCAAAGGCTCGGGCTGTTCCTGGCTCGAAGGGCATGCCCCACGGGCTGCAGGTGGAGGGAGCATGGGTGCCCCGCGGGCTGCAGGTGGAGGGAGCACGGGAGCCCCACGAGCTGCAGGTAGAGGGAGCACGGGTGCCCCACGGGCTGCAGGTGGAGGGCGCACGGGAGCCCCACGGGCTGCAGGTGGAGGGAGCACGGGTGCCCCGCGGGCTGCATGTGGAAGGACGTGGGTGGCCCGCGGACTGCAGGTGGAAGGACATGGGTGCCCCGCGGGACCTGGCTCTTCTCCGACCCTGACTGGCGCTGGGTCCTCCGCGGGGGACAGCGCACGCCCAGGCTTTCTCCGTGGAGGAAGAACGCGGATTCTCGGGGCGGTGTTGGAACCCCTGTTAGACACCGCCAGGTATGCCCGCATCTCCGCTGCCCACTTGGCGGTTCTTGGTGGCGAATCCGCCACTTTTCTTCTCGGTTCATGGTTTACAAGTGTTGATACTGCACTTTCTGGGGCAAGTACATGTGCTGTGGACCCCCCGGGGAAATCTCTTCGGGACGCTGTTTTCCCTTCATCCATTGCATGGCATCTCACCCAGCGAGCTGGGGACTGCAGGCAGACCCAGGCTGCGCCATGCAGTCCCCTCATCAGGCACAAAGCTCGGCAGGTGGGGTTGTCCCGCAATCTTCAGTGACAATCGTGGCAAACCACCTGCAAACCTGGGTCCTACAGGGTGACAGGAACAGAAATACTGCTCCGCCGGCACCACGTCAGGTACAGAGCTCCGTAATACCTGACTTTCCCAGTCCAGCTATGAGCTCTGCTTGTTCAGATATTGGTCACAAGTGATGGGGTGTGTGTGATGTGCACGCATGGCAGCCCTGGGGTGGGATTTGAGGTGAAGCTGTTGCGTTTATAAAGTGCCCCAGCAGCCCAGGCCTCCTGTCTTGCACGCATGTGGAGCACTTGAACACTACTTTAGCAATCCTGAAAATTCCTTTACATGTACTGGTATTATTTGTGTCTTGCCCTTCAAAGTTTTACGTCGATGGGTCCTTAGCATCACAACTTAACGTGTATTTTTATTTGAATCATTTTTACTTTTTGTCTCCCACCTCTAGCTCCAGATTTTTTTTATTTCTTATAGTTATGAAGCATATTCAAGGAAAGCTTTTCGGTATTCCCATAATGTAACCCTGTTGGGTATAGTATTAGGGGGCTCCATCAGGGTGTAAAGGTGTCCAGTGCTATAAATAAATGCTAACCTTTGAAGATGCAGTTGGTGGGATTTACTTTAAAAAGCAAAGAACGGCAAGTGATGGTGCAAGTTCCGTGTGTGGGTCCTGAAGCTCAGGGGAGGGTCTTAAGGGCTGATCACTGATAATGGAATTACTCTGTCAACATAGAATTAACCACCGGTGCAAACAGATGACTGATGCTATAGAGCCAAGAAGAGTGTTGAGGATTTTCACGGAGGAACACGAGGGCCCTTGAGGTTCCCACAGGTGAGTGTGGACGGCTGATGGGTGCGGTCAGCCAGCCGTCAGCTCGTCCAGGTCTCCACTCTCTGTGCAGGGACTTTTCTTTCTCTCTGCACAATTAACTTTTACTGTCGCCAGTGCAGACCACATGCGTGCACATGATGGCTCAGATAACTCTGTGGTGTTTCATTCTCCCTGGACTGTTGTCTGTCCTGTGATCCCACGTGTTTGAAAACAGTAGCTTCAACCCTAGCACCCATGGCATCTGGCGCCTCCAGCAGCTTCCCACCAGCAGGCATTTTTGCCCTGCAGGACAGTCGGCGTTGTCTAGAGACACTCCTGTTCCCAGCAGCTCAGCACTGGCTCTGGTGAGCAAAGCCCAGGCACGCTGCTGAACTTCTACCAACAGGAGAACTAACAAGATGAAGTGGTATCTAACCCAGATTGTCAGTAATTTGAATTAGATCACTGAGGAATAATGCCAAATTATTATCCAGAAGAATACAACCATTTGTTATTACTTTCAATAATATAGAGGGGAGCTGGTGCTGTGGCGTAGTTGGTAATGCTGCCATCTGCAGTGCCGGCATCTCATAGGAGTCCCAGCTGCTCCACTTGCCATTCAGCTCCTTGATGATGGCCCGAGTGCTTGGGCCCCTGCACACACTTGGGAGACCTGAAAGAAGCTCCTGGCTCCTGCCTTTTGGATCGGCACAGTTCTGGCTGTTGCACCCATTTGGAGAATGAACCAACGGATGGAAGACTTTTCTGTCTGTTCCCCTTTCTGTCTGTAACTCCACCTCTCATATAAATAAAGAAATTTTTTAAAAATATAGAGGGGCAGGAAACTGCAGCTAAGATGCTGGGTTAGGATGCCTGCATCCCACCCATCTGGAATGTTTTGGTTCATGTCACTGGCTCCATTCCTGATTCCAGCTTCCTGCTGTCCAGATCCTGGGAGGCAACAAGTGGTGGCTCAAGTAGTTGGGTCCTTGCCACTCATATGGGAGATGTGGACTGGGTCTTCAGATCCTGGCTTTGACCTGGCCCAGCAGGCATTTGGGGAGTGAACCACTGGAAACCACTGGAAAGATCACTCTCTGCCTCTCTCTCTCTCTCTCTCTCTCTCTCTCTCTCTCTCTCAGAGCCGGGGCATGGCAGGTGATGGCCCAAGCTCTTGGGTCTCTGCCACCCTGTAACATAAAGGCATCACATAAGTGTGTGGCTGAAGGATTTGCAGAGTCAGATTTGGGAAGAAAATAAAATCTCTCTACACAACAGCATCTTACAGGATAGTTTTCATACAATAAAATGTAGTCAAAAGCAATAGACACAGAAAGGAGCAGGTACATCACACATAGGACTTCAGTACCCAAGTCAGATGCTGGAGAATTCCAGATACAGCGCTTGGGCTCATACCTTGAAACTCCAAGCAGAGCGTCCCATACTGGATGAGAACCCAAAGTCTCTCCTTTCCAAGGTCCCTTAAAAATCATTCTGAACAAAAGTGACCTTTATCCAAAAGTCCTTGTGTGACGAGGTAGGGTGTCCACCCCTAGTAGCTGGCTAAGGGACCTAGGGCACACACACATCCCTGTCCTCACTTTATATCTCAAGCTAAAAACAGATTGGTTTTCTCTGTAGGGTAGACAAGCCCCCCCCCCCCACATGTATTTGTAGGATTTTCAGCTTACAGTGTGAACAAGGACGTGGAATGTGTTTATTTTAATATTAACCCTTGAGATCCATGTGGGAAATGTGGGTTGGATTCCCAGTTCCCAAATTTAGCCTACCAGACACTGACTGTTGCAGACATTTGAGAAGTAAACCAATGAAAACAAATTTCCCTGCCTATCAAACAAATAAATATGTATATAGATAAGTTATCTTAAAGTTTAAGTCCCATTTTCTCCATTACTTTATGCTACTTCAAATTTTAAAATAACATAAAATTTACCATTCAAACATTTTGAAGTCTACATTTCTGTGGACTTGGCATTAAGAACATCACCACCATTCAGCACTGCAACTTTTTCACCTACTCAAACTGAAACTGTCTCTGTTAAAAGTTTCCTGTTAATCCCTTCCTCCAGCCTCTGGAAATGGCTTCTTACTGTATGCTGCTGTAAATCTGAATAGCCCACATGCCACATACTGGTGGGATCATAGAACATTTGCTTTTTAAGGCCTGGCGTATTTCACTCAGCATAAGATCCTCAAAGCATATCCATGTTGCAGCATGGGTCAAAATTGCCTTTCTTTTTAAGAGACTGATGGCTGTTTCATTGCATGCATGCATTTGGTTTACTCACCCGTGCTGTAGCATGGGTCAGAAGTGCTCTCCTTTTTAAAAGCTGATTAATATTCCACTGCATGTATAGACCACACTTTGTGTTAGCCACTCATCTGTAGTGGACACTTGGGTTGTTTGTACCTTTTTGGCTATTGTTTATGTTACTTCTGTGGGTGTACAAATATCTTTTAGGCCAGACCAAAGCCAGAAGCCCAGAATTTGATCCAGGTCTCCCATGTGGGAGACAGCGACTCAACTACTTGAACTGCCACCTGCTGCCTCCCAGGCTGCATGAGAGGAAATGGTAGCTGGAGTGGAGCTGGGACTCAAACACAGACCTCTGATATGAGATCTGATTTCTTAGCCACTGTGCCAAACATCCACCTCCAAAATAACATTTAGAGTTTTCCCTAGAATTATGTAACTTGAGCTGTACTCTTTTGCCTTTGTTTTCAACAGATTATTTACCAATATACAATATGCCAATATTAGTATGCTCATCACATTGTCTATTCCTCTGGTCTGCCCCCCTCCAGTTTGTATGCAGAGTACAGTGAATACAACTGGATGAAGCTTCATGGAATCAGAGTGCATTGGCGTCACATGAAGTATCTTTGCTAACAAATTTTGACTGTTATGTAGTTTGCAGTCCTACTTGTCCTGGTAATTAGTCCTTCTGCTGTCCCTCATTCCTTTTGTCTTTGTCACCTGTGTTGGTTTCAGGTTTCACAGAAGCAGGTGCTCAGTCAAGGGCTTGTGTGCAAGCACTTTATTGAAGAAGAGAGGAACCAGATGGAAAAGGAGTGGATACAGAGAAGGAAAAGCACCCAATAAAGTCTGCATTAAGTCAGATACCCCAGTGAGTGAATGGAGATTTCAACTGTGGCGAGGAACTTCCAGCAATGCTGTATAATTACCCCAGTCAGGGTGAAAGAGATAACACAGCCCATACCTCTCCATCAAAGGGTGTTATTGATGGGGCCCAATTCCTGGTCCAAAGAAGTCAGCATGTGAAAGAGTTGTCAGTACCCCCATGTTTATCACAGCTCAATTCACAGTCGCTAAGATACGGAATCAACCCACATGTCTATCAACTGAAGACTGGATAAAGAAAATGTGGCATATATATATACACCATGGAATACTACATAGTGGTTTAAAAAATGAAATCCTGTCATTTGCAACAAAATGGATGCAACTAGAAAACATACTTAGTGAAATAAGCCAGCCCCAAAAGGCAAATAGCATATGTTCTCCCAGATACGTGGAAACTAATAGAGCACTTTAAAGATAATCTATAGAAATGACACTTTGAGACATGATGATTTTGAACAGCCCTCGTCTTGAGAGATGAACAGTCCCCCCCCCCATGCTATGTGTTGAACTGTTAGTGTGGGGTTAATCTTATGTGCATAAAGTTAATTGAAAATAGATCTCAGTAAAACTAAAAATGAGAACAGGACTTGGAGGAGGAAGAAGTTGGGAGTGTAGGTAGGGAGGGAAGAGTTACTATGTTCCTAATTTGTACTTACAAAATGCATGAAGTTTGTATTCCTTAAGTACAAAAAAAGAAAAAGACAGGGATGTGATGTACATAAGCATAAGAAAGTGCTACATATATATATATATATATATATATATATATATATATAAAGAATAAATAAGTAAACTACTTGGTATCCAGAGTCAGGGAGTCACTAGAGTGGGAAAAACCCACGAACATTTGGAGGCAGAAGTGAGCTCTAGAGAGGAGCTCTGTGTTACCTGGGGAAAGGACTCAAGTTCTGCCTCTGTGCATTCCATTTTCCTTTGACTGTAGATGGCACTCGTTAGGTGTGACCGGGGCGGGGGGACTCACAGGCCTCCGCAGAGCTGGGGTGCTGCTTGAGCTTTTGTGGGGACCCTGGGCTCATGCCTTCCATTGCTAGACCTCCCCAGGAGGGGCCCCTGTGGATTCTTTGATGGGTAGCACAGTGAGTTACAGAGCTTTATCCTAAATCTAGGGCAGTGTTCCCTGAGGGGCATGGAGAGCTTGCCAGCAAAATGCCTGTATGAACAATTCACTTGACAGTACCCTGATTGGAGGAAGCAATACAAGAAATGCTCATGGGGTCGGAGTGAAAGGGTCGGTTCCACTAGGCAGTGACAGGTCAGAGGATTGAGCTCCTAGTGAGTTCTGTGCAGCGAAGCTTCCTGAAGGGTGAATGTTCTGCTGCTTTTCCCCACCCACTTTGAACAATGCCAAACTCCCCCAAACAGTTAACTTTGGGAGGGAAGCTTGGGTGGTGTTTGATGCTTGTTCAAAATTTACTTATTGGAGAGTCAGAGCGGGGGGGCTAGCACCATGGCTCACTTGGTTAATCCTCCACCTGTGGTGCTGGCATCCTATATGGGTGCCAGGTTCTAGTCCAGGTTGCTCCTCTTCCAGTCCAGGTCTTTGCTGTGGCCCGGGAGGGCGGTGGAGGATGGCCCAAGTGCTTGGGCCCCTGCACCCACATGGGAGACCAGGAGGAAGCACCTGGCTCCTGGCTTCGGATCAGTGCAGTGCCAGCCAGTGGCCACTAGGGGAGTGAACAATGGAAGGAAGACCTTTCAAAAAGAGGGCCAGTGCCGTGGCTCACTAGGCTAATCCTCTGCCTGCGGCACCAGCACACCGGTTTCTAGTCCCAGTCGGGGTGCCGGATTCTGTCCCGGTTGCCCCTCTTCCAGGCCAGCTCTCTGCTATGGCCCGGGAGTGCAGTGGAGGATGGCCCAAGTGCTTGGGCCCTGCACCGCATGGGAAACCAGGAGAAGCACCTGGCTCCTGGCTTCAGATAGCGCGATGTGCCGGCCACAGCGCACCGGCCGTGGTGACCATTGGAGGGTGAACCAACGGCAAAAAGGAAGACCTTTCTCTCTGTCTCTCTCTCACTCTCCACTCTGCCTGTCAGAGAGAGAGAGAGAGAGAGAGTCAGAGGGACAGCACAGAGAGCTCCCATCTGCATGTTCAGTCCTCAGACGCCTGCATGGATGCACTGTGCTCTCATCACACGTGTTTTGGAGGACTCACTTTCAGCTCCCAGTATTTGGCCATTATGAATAGAACTGCTGTCTGTAATTGTCTGCTGTAACTGGACATCCTTCTTCAGATCTGTTTCTAAATCTTAGGATGATGCGTGTTAGGCCCTCTGGTGAGACCATGCTTGACTTTGGAAAACTCCCAGACTCCTTCCCAGAGCAGCGAGCTATGGTGCAGGTGCCCAGTGAATGAGCTGCTGCTGCTCCGTGTCCTCCCTGCAGTCGTTGCATTTCACAGAAGATTTTATCCATCTCGAGACACAGGGGCCCGCGCTGTGGGGTAGCGGGCAGAGATGCCACCTGGATACAAGTCTTTACATTTTTTAAATTTGAAAGAGTTACAGAGAGAGGAGAGACGGAGACAGAGAAATCTTCCATCCACTGGTTCAGTCCCCCAAATGGCTGCATTGGCCCAGCACAGGCCAGGCCAAAGCCAGGAGCCCAGAGCTTCCTCCAGGTCTCCTGCATGGGTGCAGGGGCCAAAGGACTTGGACCACCTTCCTCTGCTTCTCTGTGGTGGGGCAGACGTGCCTTTCTCCATTGAGTTGCCTTTGTCCCTTTGACAGTCAGTCTGCAGCACTTGTCCTGTCTTCTGGGGACGCCGCGTCCATTTCCATGTATCCAGCCCTGTCCTCGTGTCCAGTGTCACATTCACTTCCTCCGTGTCCAGTGTCACATTCACTTCATTGCTATGGGGTTTGGGGGTTCAGTGTACTCATTTTTTTTTTTATTTGACAGAGTTGGACAGTGAGAGAGAGACAGAGAGAAAGGTCTTCCTTCCGTTGGTTCACTCCCCAAATGGCCGCCACAGCCGGCACTGAGCCGATCTGAAGCCAGGAGCCAGGTGCTTCCTCCTGGTCTCCCATGTGGGTGCAGGGCCCAAGTACTTGGACCTTCCTCCACTGCCCTCCCGGGCCACAGCAGAGAGCTGGACTGCAAGAGGGGCAACCAGGACTAGAACCCGGCACCCATATGTGATGCCAGCGCTGCAGGCATAGGATTCCCGGCCCTATGTACTCATTCTTTTTTAAAAAATTTCATTTATTTTATTTTTATTTTGACAGGCAGAGTTAGACATTGAGAGAGAGAGAGAGAGAGACAGAGAGAAAAGTCTTCCTTCCATTGTTCACCCCTCAAATGGCCACTAGGGCCAGCGCGCTGCACCAATCTGAAGCCAGGAGCTAGGTGCTTCCTCCTGGTCTCCCATGCTGGTGCAGGGCCCAAGGACCTGGGCCATCCTCCACTGACTCCCAGGCCAGAGCAGAGAGCTGGACTGGAAGAGGAGCAACCAGGACAGAATTTGGCACCCCAACCGGGACTAGAACCCGGGGTGCCGGCACCGCAGGTGGAGGATTAGCCTAGTGAGCCGCGGCACCGGCTTGTATACTCATTCTTTATGGTTGACTTTCTTCAGGCAAATGTCTGTTCTATGACTGGAACCTGTTTTCTGGAACTTTGGGGTTTCAGTGAATTTCTGTCAAATTTGAAAGATTTTTCATTTAACAACATTGAGTTGGCCAATCCTGAGTAATGAATATCTGCGTTGACTTATGTTTCATAACATATGTGTATTTGTGTATTTGAGATTTTCTGAATACACATTTATATTTTTTGCTTAAGGACTTCACTTGTAGGCATGCAGTTGTTAATGATACTGCTTTTAAAATGTTTGTATTCTAATTTTCAATATGCAGTTTTTCTTTCACCTTATTACTGACATACAGTAAACCAAATGTCTATTGCATACCGGTCACGTACTTTGATTCATCTTATTTCCAGGCATTCTGATCAAAGCACAGGTTGTTGGCTGCACTTTGCATCTCGAGTCAAGGCTCGGAACACCGCCAGGGCGCGCCCCTCCAGGGCGCAGGGAGCACGCGGCCAGGGGCGCTCAACGCGTCCTCCCCACCCGCATGAATCGACTGAGTTCCCTGCCCTGTGGTCACCTCTGCTCTCCAGAGGAACCCTGGGGCGGTGCCTCAGCCTGGAGACCCCAGGGGCCTCGTTCGCTCCTATTGGCTGAGGCTGAGGAAAAGACTGGGCACAGGGGAGGCAAAGGGGAGGGGAGAGGAGACGGGAGAGGAAGGGGGGAAAGAGGGGGGCGGGAGGGGGAGGGGAGGAAAGAGGGGGTGGGAGATGGGAGGGGAGGGGGGAGATGGGGGAGGGGAGGAAAGGGGGGAAGAGGGATGGGAGGGGAGGGGGGAAAGGGGAGACGGGAGGGGTGGGGGAAAGGGGAGATGGGGGAGAGAGGAAAGTGGAGATGGGGGAGGGGAGGAAAGGGGGGAAGGGGGATGGGAGGGGAGGAGGAAAGGGAGGCAGGTGAGGGGAGAGGGAAAGGGGAGATGGGGAGGGGAGGGGGGAAGAGGAGACGGGGGGGGGGAGGAGAGGAAAGGGGGGAAGGGGTCTGGAGGGGAGGGAGGAAGGGAGGGGGAGAGGAGGGGAAGGCAGGAAGCCGAGTGGCTCCTCCCCACCTCATTCTCCCACTCGGGCAGCGCATTCCTCGCAGGAGTCACGGCGCACGCGGTTTGTGCGGATCAGGGTCTGTCCG